>OX439043.1:40591961-41235359 GCA_949317995.1 Acholoe squamosa | reverse complement strand
GTCTTCTCCTTCTGTTTGATGTCAACAGATCCAAAGTCTCATGCTGATAAGTCGCTACACAACGGTGAGAGTATCCAGCTGAAAATAGGCTTAAATGTCTGTGCCTTACACCTGTAAAATAGACTTAGGGTAATTATCACAACACCTTTTCCCTTGTTCAATGAGATTTTAAAAGTAATCCGACTAAATACACTTGTGACAATGTCTTACTGTTTGATGTCAACAGATCCAAAAGACGGTGGGAGTGTTCTACTGTAAATAGGATTAAATCACCCTATATAAAGAAGCTCAATTTCTCTTGAAAAAGACCATATCACTGCTGACCACTTTGACTACCGCACCTACCACCCACCACTGTCTGCCTACCTGCCTACCGACCCCTTTCGACGATTTTGCAGACAAGATGAGTCTTGAAACTCAACCACCCTTCCCTGTCGGCTCCCTCTCTTGACGTATGTGAAGTAAGTGTACGGGATGACCACTGTATTATGGGACCGTACCAGATCATTTTAGGATATGACGACAATTTGCTTCATGAAATAGGAAGGCAGTTAGTTGGATCTTGGAAAAAATTGGGAATCTATTTGGAGCTTCCCTCTGAAGTTCTGGAGTCGATGGTCATTATCAAGACGTCGGAGGACATGTGTATGGCGATGTTCAAAGCTTGGTGGTCTAAAGCTTCGCCTCATGCCAGATGGGGTCAACTTCACCACGCCTACGTCAGTGTTCGTCGACTAGACCTGTTGTATGGGACGCAGAACTTTTTCAAGGAGCACAACCTGGATTACAACAACCCCGACCCACTTTTAATGGAGAGGTACTTCATGTCCATGTCTGAAGTTCTATCCAGGGAGTGGCGAGATATGGGTATGTATTTAGAAGTGGATTCTGATAAGCTAACTAGCATCGCTCAACAACTGGAACAAGATCTATCTCTCCACGCCTTCAAAGTATTGAAGAAGTGGGCAGCTAAACCCACCAGTACACATCATGAACTCATTCGAGTACTGATGGATGACATGAGGAGGGGTGATGTGGTCAGATATATATTGCGTTACTTTGAAAACCGAGACAGACGGAGACGGAGGCAAGGTGGAGAAAGCTCTTTGTAGTTTGAGGTAAGCTTACATGAAGGAGGTGTGCACCACGGGGGTCTAAATCTTAAGTCGCTACACAAAAAACAGGGAGTAAACAGCTGGAAAGCGAATTAAACACCACTATATAAACCTGCCCGGCACTGGTATACGTCCACACTCGACACACAGGCATCACCACCGTCATCACCTACCTACCTACCTACCTACCTACCTACCTACCTACCTACCTACCTACCTACAGTCTACTACCTATGTATCTCGTGTGTCAAGAAAATGGTACCCAAGTACGCACTTTTCACCGATTTATCCAAGAGACTCAGCACTTTCAACGATTTCACGTGGCATAAGAAATGACCTTTGGCAGAGACACTCGCGACCCACGGATTTTTTTACATTGGAAGTAAGGATGCTACCAATGTGGAGTCACCATACACATGTGGTTAGAAGACGATCACGTCGCCGTGGAACATTTCCGACGGTTGGAAAATTGCTGACGGAAATCCTGAAGAAAATAAAGCTGATAGAGCACGAGTTGAAGTTCATCAAATCGGTGCACAGCAGATCGATGTAAAGCAACGTCAAACTTTTTTTTTATCCCACCACTTCCAGTTGCGGATCTCTTTTTGAACGCGTAGAGTTGGATGGAGGAAGAGAGGACACAGTAGATAAAAACTGAGGCACAAAATATATATTGGTATATCGCAACATATCATGAAAAATTGTATGTAAGTTTTCTGTCTATTTAATAACACATGTAGAGAGTGTCAACTCGAATTCCCCGACTCGTCATCGTAATCGAACGAAATGAAAAATATGAAAATAAAATGAAATGTGTACATAAAAATATGACATTTATAAGAAATAAGAAAAAAGTGAAAATGTGTAATGCGGTTTCTGTTGTATTCCTTACCCTATCTAAGTTTCTTTGATTTTTTTTTTACCCAATAGACCCGCCCCTGTTTCAAGGGGCGGGTCTTTTGGTTAAATTCCCCAAAGGGCCCCCCTTCCCTCCCAAAGGACCCCCCTCCCCTCCCCATTAGGGCCCCCCACCCAAAGGGTCACCCAATATATATATTTTTTTTTCGGCAAGCTTTCAGCTTGCCTTTTTTTCATCTATGAAAAAAGATCTCACTATAAGTCACACTCTCATCTACATCATAAACCACCACGCCTCTTTATGCTAATGAGGTCATGTGACCAAATTTCAAATTTCCAACCAAAATGCTAACCTCTGATTGGTCCATTCAAATTAGGGTCACATGACCTTATTTGCATAACAGAGGTCACGTGACCTAAACAGCCAGCCAGCCAGCCAGCCAATCAGAGTGCACTGTTTTGGCGGGAAACCACAGGGGGTAAGGGTCACGTAACCATTTTTGAATTTCCCACCAAAAGGAAGGGCTCTGATTGGTCCATTTTGGCGCCGCCACACCACGGGGGTCTAGGTCACGTGACCCCACATTTGAATTTCCCACCAAAAGGGAACCCTCTCATAGGCTGCAGGTCGAGTGAGTAATAAACAGTACTTAACTATAGTCCCGTTCCGATATATACTATACTACTAACGTTCACAAGAATTGGTCTGAGTGAGGGTTATCTCACCTAGCCTTAATGATCAGCCAGCCAGCGAGGTAGTATTGGTGTTTATCAAGTGATGGTAAACCTTTCAACATGCACAGTGTTGTATGCCAAGGCCCAAACCACAGAGATATTAGAGCCCTAGATCGCCATGTGGGATTCGACCTTTTCTGGCAGTGGCTGTTAGGTGTGGAAATAAATTACTGTTGTGCATGTATTCGGCCAATTTATACCTGTTCCCCAATTGGTGCGTGGCCGTTTCCTGTTCCGGCTGTGTTACACAAATGAAAGGTCGTGATGAGGGATAGGGTAGATCGCCCCTGACTCGACCACTAAGCATGTTGATAGACCTTAAGTCGACCACCTCAACATTACAGGATCTTTTCACAATTTACATGTAATACTGCGGGCATGTGCAAGGTTTACCTGTTTTATATAGTTATTGTGATACAGTTAATAATTCTATGTTATTTGAATGATGTTAGTCTGGGGTGGTCGAAATAAGGTACCAACATGCCTAGTGGTCGAGTCAGAGGCGACTTACACTACATAGGGAAGGTAGATTGTACGGCATCGTGAAGTCAGATTACCGTGCCCAGACCTTGTGTCCCAGTCTCACAGTCAATGCCGAGGTTAAACAATACCAAACCGAATTCCACTTTGATCGTACTGGAAACCAACCTCTTGGAAGTAAAAAGGCAGTAAAAATGTGACCCATCACGGGAGAACACCCTTCCGTGGGGGATTTTTAATACCCCATTTGGCCACCAGGGGGCCATTGGAGGGGCAAAATAACTCTAAAATGATTATAGAAATACAATGAGCTAATTTTTGATGCAGAATTCAATGGTCTCATTTAAAATGCGCCATTTTCGGTATAAATGGCCGATATTTGGATAGTAAAATGAACATTTTTCATGAGAAATCGACCTATATGCCTGTTCCTGGTTGCCATGGCAACCATTCCAATGATCTAAATTTGCAGATTTTTATACCAATTTTTGGGGAAAGTCACCAAAAACCCTAAACTGAAAACAGAAATGGAAAATCCCTTCTAGATCAAAATCTATGGTAAAAAATCGCAATAATGTTATGTATTTTTTATGAAAAAGGCTGATTTAATGTGATTTTAGATATTGTTATGGCTTATAATGCATTTAGAGCTTAATCATTGATTTTAGATTTGAATAACGACCTATATTCAAGGAGGGGTTCTAACATAACGATTAGGAATATTTAAGCCAATGATGTCTCATTTTAAAGATCTTCAGATAAACTTTGATAATGAATTTCCCTGCAGATGGTTTTTTTTGCTTGCCTGGTCACAATTAGTTTCAGTGATTTGTAGTCACTGTGATTGTAAACTACAACACATAGTCCTTTACTCATTTTAAACTATAGTATTCCTTTACTCATTCCCATTCGGATTCAACTTGATTTAAGACCCCTGAGGCACAGAGGTCAGCCAGGTTAATGTTCAACATTAGGAGGTAATGCCATTTATAAACGGCCAAAATCAATGCTGACAGCACCCAATCTAGTCCAGCCAAGTCATTCCATTAAGAGCTAGCCTGCACAGCCATGCCGACATTGCACCAGTGCCAGCACGGCTAATGACCTCAGGAAATTGGAGGCAATAAGGGAATCCAAATGAACCTTAATTCTAATTCTACAAGTGTTCATTCTACCATAACTATCAGTGATTTAGTTTACCCTATTTGCTTTGCGCTTTTTTTATGGGGATTGGTTACCTTGGAAGTGATCACCCCTATCCCCTCGGTCCTTACCCTTCTGATTTAACCCATGTAGTTAGAGCAAATGTGCGCATTTGGAAACTAAATATTGAACTTACGAGAAATAGATAGGTATCATATAATTTGAAATACTTTGGTAAGATACGTAACGATTATTCGCAAATAAAAGAGAGTGTAGCGATGTCATAACTATAAATGGACGATTAATCTAGAAGGTGAAACAAGGGCACTGTTGTGTTAATTCATGTACTCCTTGACTTATTTTGCCTCTGTTGATGTTTATATCTCTGTGGATTATGTATTTCCTGGCCTAAAATCGCAAAAAAGTGCTTGTATTCTATACACCCTACTGTAGTTATATCCTTGCGAATTTAGGAAAGGTCCAAAAATCGCAAGAGATTTAAAATCGCAGAGATATTTGAGCCATTTTTCGCCATGTTGGATTCGACCTTTAAGGTCTCATGCATATAGAACCTGATCTCGTCAAAATAATTACAGATGCTGATGAGAGGCAGGTACACCAAGACAAACCTCAACTCATCCGTCACGAACATCGGATGCAAGCTGTTTGGCCTCACTCAATGAAGTTTGAATCTATCATTTCATTTATTTCAGATTCCCCCAATCTAGATTACTCGCCTTCCGTTCTGAGGGCCTAAGAACAAATGCCTCGTCAATATGAGAATGCAGTAGAACTTTCGTTAGAATTCCCTCCCATATGTTCCATTTCTTTTTGCATTTTTTTCAGGCATAGTTCGTCTTAGTAAAAGTTTAAAACTAGTCCATTCATCTCTCATCATTCATTCTTTTTTCCCTTTTGTTTATTTTAACTGCCCTCAGTGGTCCTTCTGCAGTGGTCTTTCTTTATTACCATATATATAAAGAGGCATTGGTTCGTCGCTGGTCACCACCCCATTGAAATAAACTTGAGTGCTTGCCAGGAACAGATAAACCAAAAGAGGCTACCTGAAGATATGTACTTTTTCAAAAGTTAACTCGACTTTTCTCTAAAAATTTGATTATTTTATTATTGTGAGAGATCCATATACAATAATGGGGAGAGCAGGCAGGAAGAAGGGGAGGGGGGCATAGCTTATAGGTCTGCTCCCCACTATCTAGTGGCGAAGCCACTAGTTGTGCCTAAATATCATTATGCGATATCCTTTCCCCCAGATAGTTGGTTAAGGCCTGTGTATGCTGAATCTCAATCACCAGAGGAACATGTATACATTCCCTCTTCTTTTCATCTGACCGTTTATACACCCGAAAGAGGTTTGAGACCTAGTATAGTATGGAAATAGAACCGCACAGCCGATGCCAGATGGCCTCAGTAGCTGCCACGGCCAGCGTCTATTGATACCAGTTCAGTAAGCTGTGTCAGGCTGGAGAGGGCGAGCCTGCCTGAGTAGCTGCTACCTGAAACAATTGATGGAAGGGTGTATACATGCTGTTATAACACGACTTCTGTGATTTTGGGTGCTTTTTCTGGATATTCCCATTCTGATACCTTTCGATATTGCAGGTCCTAGGAGTGCTGATATCCAGGATATCAGCACTCCTTACATGTCCTAACATGTCCTAACATGTCATATGTTACTTGTTAAAACCTACGAAATTTTCATTGCCAGGGTAGGGGTCGAACCTGCAGTCTCCTGATCCCAAATCCAACTCCCTATGCATTGCGCCACAGGGACTTACAAGAAATGCTTGGTTATAACCAGGTCTCTATAAGTCATTGATATGATACAAAGCCTGGGGAGGGCACTCACATATAACTTCTATACATTAAAAGTGTGAAAATCAACGGCAGTCTGGGTTGTGACCCCCCAGGTTTCTCGCTGCTTCCCCCATAACCGCGACGACTGCCGGACACTTTCAAACCAAACCAAGCCGTGTGTACACACACTATGGCAGGCTTCGAGTCCCGGTGAAGGGGAAAGATTTTTGTTTTCAACTTTATTTATTGATATTCTATTGATTATTTATTTATTTTTTATTGATTAATCATGTAATAAAAACAGTAAGGAATGGTCTAATGGGCACCTCATTCAGTGTATTGTAGGATATCCTACGATACACTGAATTCGGTGCCCGTTAGCCCATTCATTACTCTCTTACTATACCATTGGAGTTAGACCTAAGGTGTTGTACAATGAAGACGGTGCACCCCCTGAATAGAGTGATTCTAAAGAGCACCCTATACACTGGGAATTTAGGTCTTTTTCTCACTAGTGGCACTGTTTTTCCAAGGACCTGCCACCGGAGGGATAAATCCTAGTGGTTCCCAGTTTTAAGGTTGGGCGTGAAGGGACATAGAATGCTTACAGCAAGAGAAAACATAATTCTTACTGGACCATTGGACCTCTTCGTCCATTATGTCACAGAACAAGCCACACTGGTCTGCCGATTTTGAAAGGCATTCTCCGTCCAGCTATATCGTCAATGGGCATTAGGTATAAATCGGGGTCGACTCATTATGATAACACTGTATGAATTGGCCTTCATCTTGTATGGGCTGACGTATAGGATGTATTATTTGGGGGGAAGCCCCTCCCCTTTTCCTATGCAAGTGCAGAGCTACCCCAAAACAGAAGAAAGAAATTTTAAGCAACATGTATACAGATAGATACGTATAATTCCAACCAACAAATCACTGATGAGACTAGTTTATTGTGTTGCGTGTATATGGGGTACACTTAGGTTTGGGACCCTAATATTATTGAAATTGAGGTGTTATTGAACCCCATGGAATGATCTATTGTGATAAATTTAGTAATTATCATTGTGTAACGATGCACTAAAGTACCCATGTTTGAGTTGTTTTTATATGACAAACTGGCCATTTCTTTAGAATTTTCCAACTTTGGTTGCATATTAGGAACATTAAAATTGATCACATGTACCTCATATACATCACAGGTGTAGATGAATAACATAACCTGTCATATTAGGAGAATTTGAGGGACTAATGCACTTTAGCAGGCACTGAAGTGAACCCTTTAGCTACCCTAATGCTAACCCTATGCTAATCCTAACGTGCAGCAAGATGTGCGGCAGCTAAAGTGTATTCTACCTGAATTTAAACCATTCCAATTATGTGTTAAAAATGGGGTGGCCGTTGTAGAATGTCATAAAAGCTATCACCCGTTGGCCAGCTTTCATTTTGCATAAATGCAAAGCCTATTTCAAAATGGTTCCAATCTTTTGAAAAATTGAAATGTGAATACCCTGCCATTGATTGACATCTGTAATAGTACCTATTTTGAAGGCTCCTCCATAGGGGGCGCAAGCATGGGCCACTACTGATGCAGCTGAAGTGAGTACTATATTTCCCTCTGTATGGCCTCTGTGCTTAATGATGAAGCATTTTGGACCATTACCATACTTTTATATGGTATTTATATATTTATTCAGCTAAATCAATTTCCCCTACCCCTATATTTGTTGCAAAGAAAGATAAAGGATTATAGAAAGGAAACCATAGATAAGTCTTGAGCAAACTGTTTGCCACTCCCTCATTATTTCATGTAGAGAAATATAAGCCTGCCCTGTGTATCAGCCTGCCCTGTTTATAAACCTGGTAATTTTGCCACTTGGTGTGTTCACAAGCCCATACAGGCTTATACACAGGGAAATATGGGATGTCTTAGCCAGCTATATCATGCAACCTATTCCTGACTAACTGCAGTGATTGAGGCACTTCCCAGTGGGCACAGAACGTTGCATCAACGTTGACAACCCGCTGATATTTTGTTGATGATGTTGATCAACCTGTCTTCAACACCTTTTCAATGATTCTATTTCAACATTGTCAACCAACACCATTTCAACATCCAATCAACAGTTGACATATCAATGTTGAAATATTGTTCTCAATTCAATGTTGATTCAACATTGATTTGTCAATGTTGAATCAACAATATTGATTTCAATGTTGATTCAATGTTGATTCAACATTGGCATGTCAACAAAGAATGCCCTAACAAATATTGTTTCAACATCATATCAATGTTGTGTCAATGTTGTGTCAATGTTGAATCAACATAGAAATACAAACGTTGAATCAGCGCTGATGGTTAGATGTTGAATTACAGTTGATTTTGATTATGTTGTGTCAACTTTCAAATTCAACTATATTTTAAGCCTATATCAACCGTTGATATGCAAACATTGCAAACGTTGTTTCAACGCTGAATCAATGTTGATGTGCCCAGTGGGTTGCAGCTGTCTTTTTCAAAATTTGCGCATACAAAGACAAACTTTTTGAGATTTTTCTAGTGTTTCAATTTCATTCTGATCTCATTTCTTAACATTAATTTAGTAGGTGTGATGGATATCAATCGCAACAGCATCGATTTCAAAAGTGAAACTAAGGGTTAGAAACTGGAGGTTCTGATCAGTAGTTGCTGTTATTATAGTAGGTGACCATTTTACCACCGAAACCTTTGCTGGCACCTCTCAGCTCAAGGGACATGTATCAGTCCTGTTTGTGTCATACCCATGCCAACCCCTTTTCTATGTATACTTCTAGAAAGCCACTGCTGTCATCTATTCTGATGGTCCACAACAGATTGAGAATGTTTACCATTCTCTCTTTCTTGACAGAAGACCTTTGTGCCAGATATAAGAAGATAAGGTGATTTGATAATGGTTCACTGCTCCTGACAGCCTGAACTAATTAACCGTTACATAGAATAAGAAAATGGTAATTGGAATTACAGAAAAAAAATGCTCTGTGATCTCTTTTGGCCACCAAGATTATTGAAAATGATATCTGCTTGTCTTTTTCAAGACTTTTCCTACAAGGAAAGCATCTTCGTCATCTATTTTTTAACACTGAATACAGTGAGAGTCCCAATCATATAAAGCGCTCATGTCATGCCTTGGAAAGGAGATTCACTTCTAAGTTTGTAATTTAGATATTCCCTAAATAACGATACATAATTACCGTCATCTCCTGCATATATAAGACGCTACTCACATATCAGGTGCATGCCTAACTCAGGGATGTGTTTTTTGCATATAAGGCACTCCTACTGCTTCTGGATTGATATTTTGAAAAACCCTTGTATAGGGTGCACCCCAACCTTTTGACATATGCTGTAAGACATAGCCTTCCCAACTTTTGTAAAAGCCAACCTACGTACATTGAATAGGCCTAAATTGTGGGGAAAGCCTTGCTAAGGTGTCACCGCGACATTGGAGGGTGTGAGGGCAGCATGGGATGGAGTGAGGGTGGCATTGGATGGTGTGAGTGTTACATGGGAAGGTGTGAAAAGCTATGACCACCATAGAGTACTGGTAGGGTGGGAGGGAGGCTCTTTACAGCATTCATTAGCTTTACCCATAGGTGTGATGGAGGTGGGGGGGTATTTACATGTTTTTCAGGGTAAATCATTTTATGTATCAAATGATATTTGCATAAACCCCATGTATAAGATGGTGGAGAATTGTGAACTTTGCGACGAGTCGCGAAAAAATCGCGTTGTGAAATTTTGCACTGTGTTCGCGAATACCCCCAAAAAAGGAATTGCCCTGCCCCTCAGGAATAGGTTGAAGAAAAATGACCCCCCCTCTGAATACCTCTAAAAATTTTGACCCCCCCCTCATTTGCTCACCCCCCCTGCCATGAATAATGAACGCTCCCTAATTAAGCCACTACAAAACCTACATTTTCATTATGATGTAGTAGTTTGAACAATGCCACTTTAGGGCATATTCATGGATGACACTTATTTATTTTTAAATTGATGATTTAATGAAAAGGTTTTAATAGAAGGGTGGATACTAAGTGGACGTCTCAAGGTGCAAAGTGGCCATCACAAGGTGAAAATAGACTCAATGGAATTTTGTTAGTAAGGGTGAAAAACTAGAAATAAAATATACACAAGGATTTCCGAAATGTGAGTGGTATGAGAGCCCAAGGAATTATCTATCATTTAGTACCTTAGGGAACTTCTAGGCCCTTTAATTTTCAGAGATATTAGCAAATAGCAATCCCTTATTGAAAACCTGCACAGGAACGGCTGTTTTTAGGTTAATCTACCCTACCAGGAGGATGTTTCACCTCATAGGTATTGATTTATACATATACGGCCTCCACATGAGGACCTCATGCGGGAGAAAAGATTTTATTGTTAAAAACCATTTCGCAAAGGTCGCCCCTGTCCGTATGTTAGACACAGGATACAGACTTTCTTCTCTACATGCGGCCTTTTATTTTAACATATGGCACCCTACATGCGGACAGTCCGTATACACATGCAGACCCTCCGTATGTTGGCTCCGCGAAGCTATTATTTTTGTAATTGGCGCGTTCAACTTAGGAGAATGAGGGAACCCCCTTCCGGTTTCCCCCGTATGACGTCATAAGGCAACTTCCGCTTTCTCCTTTATCGTTCATAAAAGGATGAACAAACAAGATGAAAATGGGGAAGAAAAAGCCTACTAAGGTGAGATTTTTAATGTCCTCTCTATTTCTTGTGTCGTATATGATAGCTCATGACTAAGTGGTCTTTTTGATGTCAAAATAAAGGTGTGTCTTGACGTTTTTCATTCAAAACTTCGGTCCCTAGTTGACACTCCCTCCTTGTCGATGTGTATTCTTGGTTCAAGCAGCTGGCTTCCCCCCTTCTGTGCTTGACATCGTGACTTAATCCTTCCTTAAAATTGACGTAGGGATCTCGCTGTAGTTTGAAATAGACCCCCCTTTCCACACCCCAGCGTAAATAAACAATTACTGTAATAAAAGTCACCAGCTCTTCTTTGGTGCATGATGGCAAGTTATGTCAACCAGGTACTGCTTTATGTAGAGCCTGTTTTTGGTTAATTGTTTTATTTTATTTTAATTTTCAGAATTTCAAAGACTTGATTGAGGATGTGACCAATCTTAAAGTCCTCCTTCGAGAGAACAGAAGGCTTACGGGTCAAGAGAGTGACCCTGATTTAGAGGTATGAGTAAAACATTACTGCCTCTATACATTTTTTCTCTATGGGCTCATATCATATTCAAATACAATAAATTCATTTATTGTAAACCTATTCCTCTTTTTTTATGTATTTATTGCAATATAACGTAGAATAAAAAAATAGATCTTTTGCTTACAGACTATATTTTATTTTGCCTTATATAATGGAATAAGATGTGTATTAAAGTTAAGTTCATTTTTTCCCCCAGGAATCTGACAAAGAAGAGGGAGTAGAAACTATGGATGTATCATGTGCTATTTTATTATGCCATAAATCTTAACATATGATTGTATTAATGCATGAAAATATGAGGCATTAAGACATTGTATGTCCACATGAGCGTCCACGGTCCACTGAACACCAGCAATGTCAAATATACGTAAGTTATAAGGCCAAAGCAAACAGTCTCATGGTCCACTGACCATGAAGAATAGTATATATATAAATATCTGATGGTCAAAGCAAATGGTCCCATGGTCCACTGACCATGAACAATGATGTATATAAATGTTTAGAGTCACTGCAAACGACCGTCACGGGCCGCTGAGCACCAAAGACTAAACAATATGTTACAAAGGTGATGGCGTTGTGAAATTCCGGTGGCTCTAGAGCCACCCCACAACTGTCCAGCTCAAATATGAAAGCAGTTATGTAATTGCCAATACAAGATGGACAGAATGAGTCTAAGATGGGTGCTTAACTCTCATTATTAAGGCAGTTATGCAAACAAGACTGTTTTAAGCTCCAAATGCGCCACAGACAAAGGAGCACAAGTTACCCGCCCGGGCAGCAGGGCCTGAAGAGCTGACATGTTCCCCTTTGCGCATGCGCAATTTGAAAGCGCTAGACACATAAACAAAGGAGTTTTGAGGGTCTGAACATGCCAAAGCGACTGGGACAATGGGGGACGCCGCTGGGCTTATAGGGGCCTTTTGTGCGCCTATAGGGACCTGAAAGAATCTACACCTCCAGAAATCAGAATCCAGAGAACCACCACAGCGGTAACATCTCCAGTCCAGCTCTCCTGCAAGCCTGCTATGCCTCTGCACTCTGTTGGGTTAGACAGGCATAGGACTACACCCCACTTGTGGCCAGAGGCTATCTTCTACCATCTATGCACCAGAGAGTAAAGTTACACATTATTACACAGGTGGAGTGGAACACTATTTTATACCCATTATTATAATTACTGTGTGTGGAAACTACCTGTACATTAACATTTGTATTACTGATACATAACATGTTCTGCCTAAGCTGTATAACCAGTGATAACTGGAATAACACTAATAAGAGCTCCATATTCTTACTCCTTATAACCACTAGTCATATGATATTTCTCATATGACAACTTGATCATGCACAATTACTAGTATGACAAAGTGGTGGAGAACATCCTACTAAGACCCCAAATTACACAAGCTCAATTACTCAGTCAAGCTGGCAGAACAACACACAAAAACTTTACGTAGTCAGGGACCTGCTGAAGAGGTCTCTCTTCCCTCTAGGTCTAGGAGACCCACTGGGGGCAACACACAGTAAACCCCACTCCACCCACCCTGTCTACTCAGGGATCCAACAGTTCTCAGGGCTCCCTGCAGGACGCCCAACTTACACTATCTACCTCTGAGGAAGAAGGATCTGCTTCAGGGAGTGGATCTATACCCTCATCTAGATCTTCCACCACAGCACCTGCCTCTGATAGCCACTCCTCCAGAGACACATCTCCCACACCCTCCACCATGGACACCGATGAAGGCCCTCAACCCAATCAGACAGCTGAGAAGATAAGGGCCTATGAGAAGGCCATCCAAGGTGCAGTTACTGCCCTAGAAGCCAACAAGTCCCCACAGGAGGAAAGGGAGAGGGTCCTCAGTCAACAACTGGCAGAGAGGAATGCAGCAATAGACACCCAGCAGAAGGTCATGGAGGACCAGCAGAAGGCCATGGAGGACCAGCGAAAGGCCCTAGACCGGTCACAACAACAGATAGCAGATCTCATGAAGTTGGTATCAACTCAGACCACACAGCCTCCCACACCCACCACCACACCTATCGTCACACCATCTGCCTCTGGATCCAAAGATGACGTCATGATCTCCCTGATGTCCAACATGACCAAGATCCTAGACAGACATTAACACGACGACAGGAAGATCAGGCAACATGAGGTAACCAAACCCAAAACTTTTTCTCACCTATTACCACTCATGTCAACAGCACTATTTATTGATCACAAATTCCCAGAGTATTTGAAGGATAAGTACAAAGTAACAGACAGTGACACCATGGTAACATATCTACCCAAGTACCTTGAAGGACAAGCACTGGCTTGGTTTGAATCCTTCAAGGAAAGTGCCACACCTGATAAGTTGACATGCACCAATGTAGTACATGAACTAAAGGAGTATTTTGCTACCCGAGACAATATCATCTCCAGAACTGCACTCCGTGCACAAAAGGTAGATGAACCTGTCCTAGACTATGCATGCTATCTCAGAAAAGTGTGTAATGCCCAACGCCTAAAAGATGAAACCCTACTCAGAACATTTACCCAAGGCATGAGGCCCTGGATCTCAGTAGCTCTTGAGAATAAGAAAATAGACCCTAGAACTAGCCTTAGAGGCTGAAACCCAAGACAAATCTCGGAGAGTAAGGGATGGGGAGTCTATCCCACAGTCTACTAAAAAAAAAGGTCCAGGAAGTCACCACTAATTTAGAGGAGGAAGATGTTAACCTAATGTCCAGTGCCCATGTAAGGCATCAGGAAGCAAAGGTTGTCTCCAAAGATCCCACCGGTAGATATAGAGGAAATAATTATTATAACTACCGCTCCAATAGAGGTAGAGGTAGGGGGGGGGGGTAACAACAACAACCGGGGGGGGGGGGACACAACAGTAGAAGGGACAACAACTCATCCAACTCCAACAGTGGTAACTCTTCACACAGTGATAGGAGAGAACTCCAAGTAATGGCAGCTCCTACAACCAAGGATCCAACAGCAGGAGCCACAGTCCACATAGGAACTACAACAGTGGATCCTACAACAACAATGGCTCCCACAACAACTAGGGTTCCAGCAACTCTGGTCACTACAACAACAACAGCGGATCCTACACCAATCAGGGATCCAGCAACTCTGGTTCATACAAAAACCAGGAATCTAACAACTCTGGATCCTACAACAACCAGGGTTCCAACAACTCTGGATACTACAGTAACTCTGGTCAATATAGCCAGGGTTCCAACTCACATCAGGAGGATTACAAACCCAACACAAGAGGTTACCAGGGAAACCAGCAGAGTAACCCCCACATACCTGCTCATGTGATGGATCAAATCTCCAATCTTCTGGTGGCAAGCATCACAGCCACCCCACAGAACCAGGAAAACTAGGATGTCACAGTGCCGATGGGCCAGTGCACTGTGACACCTAAAAACACAAACAATCACTCAGGATTAACAAACATTCAACCAGAGACAATTGCTAGTGCCAATCTACCATCTAACAAACAGAGATGTCCATCAGTGATACACATTACCCCACTAGATTTATCATCAAAGGATACAGGTGAGAGTACCAAGCTTTCTATTGTACTTCTTCAAAATGGCTGTATCAATGCAAATCTTAATGATGTTTCAGGTGCACATTGTTTGGTTGATACAGGTGCCACTATCACCTGTGTCAGACAAGCCTTCCTCATGGATCTCCAAAAGAGATTCCATATCCAACTAAGGAAGTCAAAAATCAACATCCATTTGGCAGATGGATCAGTGTGTCATGTTAGACATTCAGCTATGCTGAATTTTAGAATATAAGGTGTCAGATTCCAATACCGATTTGCTGTAATTCCCAACCTCACACAGCCCATTGTTCTCGGCACAGATTTTTTAAGCACTACAAAACCCCAAATTGAATTCAATGTTGATCCTGAACAAATTCTCAAACCCATTAGGGCAGTGAGGGATTTTACCATCCTTCCATTCTCTGAACTTCCAGTGTTGGGAAAAATCACATCTACTCAATCACTGCAAGGCAAAACTGGAGTAGTAGATAATCTCCAGAGAAATAACAATGCCCCATATCTAGTTCAAAGGGCAGCAGTAACCCCCAGGGAAAATAACAAACACCCCCTCAACACCAGCAGGCTCCCACATAAAATCAAAAAGGGTGCCATCATAGCTCTATTTCAGGAAGTCAAAGAATCTGATCTAGAAAAACCCCAACAGGTGTCAGACACTACCCCACCCACTGAACAATCCATCTCAGCCATACAGCCTGAGTATGAACCTCCATTCAGTGACACAGAATCAGACTGTGAGTCTACATATGCTGACCTTGAACCTAACTCAATCAGACTCTCTGAAATAGCAGCTATACATATTGAGGCACATGACCTCGAGCCAGAATTGGAAGAGAATGTTCCACCAAAATCGGTGCTCACATCAAAAGATCAGCATGATAGGTTAGAATCACTGCTGACCAAATATGATGATATATTTGTAGGAAAAGATCATTGGTGCTACACACCTATATACCTACTCTATACATGTAAAACCTGAAGCAGTACCATGTCATTTCCTACCCTATAGACCAACACCAGAGAAACAGGCCGCAATAGGGGAAGAATGTGAAAGGCTAGTAAAACAGGGGATTCTAAGAGAATGTGCTGAGGGCCCCTGGGCTTTTAGATCCTTTTTAGTACAAAAAGCATCAGGAGGCCATAGGCTCGTGACAGACTTTCGTCACCTGAACAAGAATACAATCAATCAAGCCTTGTCTTCCCCCCGGGCTGATGACACTCTAGACATTATAGGGTCACTCAGACCAAGAGTATTCAGTAAGCTCGATGCCCAACAGGGATTTTTTCAGATTCCTATAAGGGAGGAGGACCAGCACAAAACTGCATTCATAGCAAATTACAAAAAATATGTCTACCAAAGGATGCCGATGGGACTTGCTATGGCCCCCTGCGGGATTTTGCCATCTAGTAACATTGATTCTTAACAAACTCAAATACAAATGTGCCCTACCATACCTAGATGACATCTTGGTATTATCACCATCTATCAAACAACACTTCCATGACCTGGAAGATGTTTTCAACAGCTAAAGAGTTGGTAAACTCAAATTGAAGAAATCAAAATGTGAATACTTCATAGAGAGAATAGACTTCTTGGGAATGAGAGTCACACCCATGGGACTACAATCATCTCCCACAAAGGTAGAATCGATCAAACCATCCCCAATACCAAAGTCAGTCAAAAATGTCAGATCCTTCACAGGACTATGCCAATACTTCAAGAAGTTTATTAAAGGTTATGCCAAAATTGGTAGACCATTATACGATCTACAGACACATCTCAAATCATTTGTCTGGACAGAAGATGCTGATAATGCTTTCAAAGCATTAAAACATGCCCTCTGTACCAATGCTCTTCTTAGATATCCAAACTATGAGAAGGAGTTCAGTTTGGCAACTGATGCTTCCAATGTGAGCTTAGGAGCTGTACTCACACAGAGAGATAATGCAGAAGTGCTCAGACCAGTAGCCTTTGCAGGTAGAACCCTCTCCAAACATGAGAGCAATTACAATACCACAGAGAGAAAACTACTGGGAGTAGTATATGGAGTATTACACTTCGGACACTACCTAGAAACTAGACACTTCCAATTATACACAGACCATGCAGCCCTAATTCCACTATTAACTAACACGGGACTCACACATAGATGGGCCAGATGGGCTCTAGACATACAACAATTCTCATTCACCATTCAACATGTGAAAGGTGATTAGAACACACCACCAGATGCTATGTCTAGAAGGCAATACCCAGATTCTGGACCCATGACTAACTCTCCACCCCCACCAAGGAGAGTTAGAGCAGCCAGTAGAACCAAGTTTGCAAAAACATCAAAGAAAGTACCATTCAAAAGGGATGATCCACCCAACACCATTGACAGACCAGAGACACCCATTAGGGGTATCTTGAAACAATCTACACACTATGTGTTTGCCACTGTGAGAGAGAATACTCACAACTCTTTCCAGATAATGACTTTGAGCCTATTGAATTCTCATCTGGCAACTCCTAAGGAGCCACCCTTCACCCCACCTGACTCAGATGATGAAGATTCAGAAGACGCATTATATGCTATTACTCAAGCAACTTCCAAAACAGTCAGATTCTTTGAACCAATGCAGGGAGAGGAAACAACATACCATTTGTGTCCTATGACAACACGCTCAAAGACTAGAGAAATGATTCAGGAGGGCACACCAAAACCCCCCCACACAATCACAAACTAGTCTAAATGAGGAAAAGGTCACAGGAAACAAACGTACCAAGACCCGACCTGCCAGGAAAAATGTCACAAAAGACACTGCATCAAACAAATCAAAGAACTCTGAGAGACAGAGGAATGCCAATGAGCAAAATGTGCCTTTAAAGAAAAAGGGTGCCACTCCCACCAAGGCGAGAATAGGCCCTCCAAAGGAGCCTACACACCAAGACAAGAGTGACACACCCCAACAAAAGACACAGAATAGGCCAATAGTCGATGAAAAGGAGAAAGAGAGAATAAAACAACATGTGCTAGATATAAATCAGTTGCTGGATCAGATTCCCGACTCATCCATCTCAGGTACAAATCTTGGCTTGGAACGAAGGAAGGACAAGGAACTTTTTCCCCTCATACAATATCTTGAGGATGGAACCTTGCCTGCACCAAAAGCATAAGCAAATAGAATCATCAACCAAGGCCAGACACACACCTTGGTAAATGGTACATTAGTCCACATATGCCCCATAAACTGGAGGAAAACCAATACTGTACCACTTCAAATTGTTATACCACAACAATGGGTAACAATTACACTACAGTACTTCCATGACTCACCTACTGGTGGCCATCTTGGCTCAATTAGGATGATGTCAGCACTCCGACCTAGGGTATTTTGGAAGTCTATGCTAGCAGACACAACCAAATATGTTTCCACCTGCCACACTTGCCTCACAGCAAAAAGGCAAGTACACTCACACAAAACACCAATGACGGTAAGAGATTACATGGCTTCACCAATGAAGTTCCTGAATCTCGATGCAGTGGGACCACTTCCCACAACTGCCAGGGGAAACAAACATATACAAGTCTGCATAGATTATGCTACCAGGTATGCAACAGCTTGGGTTACTACTGACTTAAAAGCTGAAACAACAGCAGCAGAGTTCTACAAGAATATAATTTGTCACCATGGAAAACCAGCCACTCTTCAAACAGACAATGGAACATGCTATACAGGTGCAAAGTTCATAAAGCTAACTAAACACCTCAAGATCAAGCATAAATTCTCATCTCCTTACAGGCCCCAAAGCAATGGCCTCGTGGAGAGATTCAATGCTAGTATTGGCACAGCTCTCAGAGCATTCTGCTCAAAGCATCAAAACAATTGGGACTCATTTATTGAACCCATAACCTTTGCATTAAACAACACTGAATCCCAAACCACAGGATTCACCCCTTTCTTCCTACTCCATGAAAGAAACCCAGCCACCCCAATGGACTTAGGGTTTGGAATACAGGATGACATATCCACTGTAGCAGACCATGTAGCTAACATGATAACAAATCAAGACACCTCTAGAAGGAAAGCTATACAAAGGGTCGCCAAACTACAGAAGGAGAGGAAGGATATATATGATAAGAAACTTACACCACAGGAAATCAAGATCACCGACATGGTGTACCAAAACACCTCCACTGTCAATGAATTTTATCTAAGTATTGAAAAACAATTTTAGAAAAGAAAATGCACAGCCACTTGTTGATGTATAATATGAAAATCTATGGTATTCTCACAAAATCTTGATGATCAATATGCGCATGTGCGCACAAATTGTACTAAGTATTTTAGAAATTGTACAAAACTAAAGTAATATACATGAATCCAAGGTAGATAACTCAAGCAGTACGCAAATTTTGCACATTTGCAGGGAATTGTACACTAATTTGTATTTTTGTACCCTAAATTGAACATGTATAGACATATACACCAATTCATAGAAGAAATAAGGCAACTTCAAGCCATGTTGTAAGTCAAGCATACTTAGGTCTGTTTGGCATCCAAACCAGAAAGTTGCTTATGGTTAAATACCTAGAATTAATGAAATGTACTTTTACCCCCCCCCCAAAAAAAAAAGGATGTTGTACATACTGACAAGCTCTACCATAAAATTTGTATTTGAAGCACTCCCTATTACTTCAAATCCTCTTACATACAGTATGTAATTAGACACAAGGTAAGAATATATTGTACATTCCCTCTGCGAAATGTCAGAGTTTCGCTTCTTTTCATGGGAGGGGGAGTATTCTATCGTGTACTATTTTATTATGCCATAAATCTTAACATATGATTGTATAAATGCATGAAAATATGCATTGTCCGCTGAACACCAGCAATGTCAAATATACATAAGTTATAAGGCCAAAGCAAACGAGTGCACCACAGACAAACGGGCGCAAGTAACGCACCCAGGCTGCGAGGCCTGAAGAGCTGACATGTTCCCCTCATCATCATCATCATCATCATCATCATCATCATCATCATCATCATCATCATCATCATCATCATCATCACACAGGTGGAGTCGAACACTATTTTATACCCATCATTATTATAATTTCTGTGTGTGGAAACTACCTGTACATTAACATTTGTATTACTGATACATAACATGTTCTGCCTAAGCTGAATAAACCAGTGATAACTGGAATAACACTAATAAGAGCTTTATATTCTTACTCCTTATAACCACTTGTCATATGATATTTCTCATATGACAACTTGATCATGCACAATTACTAGTTTGACAGATGAGCAGGACGAGTTCAACGATGATCAAGAGCGACCCGAGAACTACCAGGGTGATGCGGGAGAACAAGCTATAGAATACATGTGCAGCTTACTGAAGCGACAGAATCTCAGCATGAAGAGGCAAAAGGGAATGCCTCCAAGCTTATCCCATCCATCCTTTACTAGTTTCAAACCCACTTCCTCCAGTCAATGAAAAAGAGGCTCTGAACACCAAGACCCCACATATTTTCCTGTCCCTGAATCCTCTGTTCCAAGAGGTAGAGCTAACAAAAGATCGCGAGGCAGGGCTAGAGGATCCACTACTTCTGGCCAGGGGAGGGGATGTGGGTCACCTTCTCCTGACATATCAGGACGCGGTAGATCATCTCTTAACCAAAATAATCGAAGGGGGCGTGGTTGGTCTCCTGTAGTGGGACTTCCTGCAGTGTCTGGTAGTGGTTCCATGGCTGAAGGTACCACGAAAGGGGAGGGCCCTACCCCTAAGAAAGGAGAACACTGGAGGGAAGACGAGCTTGATTCCTTGTTGAAGGGTGCTAACCATCTGAAGCCAGAACTGAAAGGGCGCTTCAAACATAGCTCTGATGGAAAGGAGCTAAAGAAAATGGCATGGGAGGAACTACGAGGTGAGGTTAAATTCCTTTAAAATTTGTTTCTTTGAATATATTCCTCTTATGTTCAGTCTAATATGCATGTCATCAAGGCCTTTTGTCTGACCTTGATAGAATACATTATTTGCCTTTCCGTATTTGGTACAATATAACAAATCTGTTGACATAAAGGTGACATCTTTAACATGTAAGTTCACCTTCCTATATTTCAGACTATGTTAATTCTAATGGAGGAAGGCATAGGATACGTGAGCAGTGTCAGGACAAGCTTGGGTATTTTGTTCAAAAGGCTAAGAAAAAGGTAGGATTACCCTGTCTCTATTAGATTCTACTGTATAATTATGCTCTATATATCTGCAATTTATTAGTATCTCTGAAAATTATGAATTATGTTTTTTAAAGAATACTATTTTGGAAAACTCATCAGAGATATGTATTGTCAATTACCTCTTTGGAGCAGCAGGCATGTGACTATGCTGGCCAGGATGTTGTGCTAGGTGAGAACTTAATTTCCGTCTATACTTAATTTCTGTCTATATTTTGTGATAAGTAGAGAACTATATTGTACATTATACCATATATATGACATCCATTACCCATCACTATACTGTACTCACCTTTAATGTATGCAGTAGTACCACACCCTGCTCATGTTCATGTATTGCCTATAATACCCTATACCTAGATATGATAATATTTTGTATGGAACAGATATATATATATATATATATATATATATATATATATATATATATACATACATACATATATATGTGGACCACTATGACCGAAATTTTTCAAGAAATTTCATACAGAAATTAAAATGTATGCCTTAAAATATAGATTTTGTGAACATATACCTACTAGTAACTTGATATATCTAGGTGCCCTTCCACAAATCTTTTCAGCAATTGTTCTCGCATGTTGTGATGGATTCATATTTTCAGGGGATGATGAGAGCACTTCACACCCCCCACCAGGCTCCCAGGACGCAAGAGAACTATACGAGGAAGATCCAGCTGAGGTACCCCAGGACGATTACCACAAACCCCTTCCCAAACAGGAGATACCTGAGGACGACAACGATCCTGTGATAGTCGAAGACCTCCAGAAACCTCTTACACCCTACATATCACGGACTGACATGTTAAACATTTTGCAAAGGATTTAACAACCTTATTAACAATGCTGATTCACAAAAGAGGGCTGCTGCATCACTTATTTTGGCCTCAGACCCTCAACGCACAGAAATTATTTCCATGCTAAGGAGGGCTTTGAAAACTTTGACATCAGAGGAAAATGCTTCTCAAGCAACATCCAAAATAGGAACAGCTCAACCTACTGAATGCAGGAGCAAAGCACATACCTCACAAACGCAACCCTGAACCCCAAACCGGTTCTAGTCGGGCACATACGTCTAAACTCCAAGCTGCTACCAGTCAGGCACATACGTCTCAACCCCAAGCCGCTACCAGTCGGGTGCAGGCTACTTCTAGCAGCCACAGACCGTGTTCTAACCTTCGAAGTCGGGTCAACAATAGACCTCAACTGTCTTCCAGAAATATATCGCCAATTCGCAGCATGACCTCCCACACTCCCCAAAATAAAAAAAGGACAGCAGACGATGCAGGTATTCAAGAGCAACCCCATAAAAAGCCCCGAGTTGCTGGAGGAGAGAGATAAATGCTTTGCAGAAATAATGGGGTCAGAGGAAATGGAGACTGAATCATTTCAGCCTTCTAACAGCACACCTCTCAGTTCTCCTTCCGCTATGAACGTTGGTAATATCTCAGGTTTATCCCGTATCCAGCAGGCTTCTGCCTCCAAGAAGAAAAAACTATTTTCTAAACCAAGGGAAGAGGATAAGATCACGAAAGAAATAGCTTAGTTCCTGAGCGATTATGTTTATGGTTTAAAAGACATCAGTCAGAGGATAAATGAGCATATGGACACCACATCCACCAAAATCAAAGATATCCAGACCAGCTACGTAGAGGGCATACGGGAAATGGCAGAAAAAATGTCTTCCCACATGGCAAGAACTTGTGAACAGGCAGAAAAATGTAGGTGTCAGTGCCTGGAAGCCATACAGGCAATGACCAACGACCTTCATGAAAAACTGGAGGAGACACGAAATACAGCAGTAGCGTTTGAACGTCAGCACATAGCCCGCATTAAGTCTACAAATGAGACAATATCAAATAACCAGTCTGAATTTGTGGATGGAATGAATCTTGTTGGTACTGCAATACATGCCACATTAAAAAAAACTGCAGAAAGTACAAGACCGTTTGGCCACTGGAGTATTAGGTATGACTGAGAGTGCCACAAAGCTATCAAGTAGTCTATCGGTCATGCTGGAAAATCAAAAAAGTGCTTTAGATGCATAGAAACAGTTACATTTGCAAAACTTGAAGTTGAATCAGGAGATTCAGGAAACTGGAACCTTCAACTGTCAGCCCAAAAAGAGGCAGAGAAAGTTTGGAAAGAAATGACAAAGATGTCTGTGTTCTTCGCAACTCAGTTAAACACAAAATCAACAAAAGATAATTCAACATGTACCCTGAGGGACCCTCAGACAAGTGCACAAGAGGATGAACCTCCACATAGTGATGAAAAACCCCAACCTGGCCACCCACCCGTTGCTGAGAAAAATCCAAAATCTGACCTACCTCCATGTGCAGATGAGGGAGGTACAGTAGGAGACAAACCTGTGTCCCCCAATGTCCAGGAAGACAATATATCAGTTAAATCTGACATGGAAGAATGTTTGCATGATAAGATGACAGTTACTTACTCACAACGACCCATAGGAAGGTTCAGCATGTGGTCCCTACTTTTTTTGGACGCAAAGGAGATAGCGGCCATGGACGTGTCAGACAGCCAAGGTGAAATATGTTGAATTTCTATATATATTTTAACAAAAATTAATTTCACCCGTATTCCTCCTATACCCTTGATATGTCATTCATCATTTGAACTATAGAATTTTATTCCTTGTATATCAAATTTGGTTCCCCATTGGTATTCTGTTTCAATTAAGTTTAGTTTATCTTTGTATTTACTTGAAATAAATCAGAGCTATCTATATTAATATGTCTTCTTCATAGAGGAGGTGAACACCGGTGAAGGGGACACACACACAGACGTCCAAGCCGGGCAGGGTGCAATGATTGCCATTCCACCCGACACAGAGGTTGTACACGGTACCGGTACTGCTCTCTTCCTTTCAGGTCAAAATCTACAGGGAGGTGACATACTACAGGTATTTGCAGTTGTTCTTAAAGCTTGAAGTTTAAGAAATGAAAGATGCCCAAAGGCACCCCCTTAATGCATGATATTATAACCTGATTAAAAAAAAGATAATAGAATGCCTACCAATTAAGTGCAAAAAAAGCCTGTATATATGTAGAATAAAAAGTTTGTATAAAATATAGCAGACCAGATTGTGACATGGGACAGAGGGTTTTTAAAACAAAAGGAGATATGGTGGCCGCTATCCTCCCCCACCCCCTCCCTCCAGCTACACATAGGTTTTGGCACCTCTCAGATGTCCCCTACCCACCTACCTTGTGGCATGACACAAGTCAGGCCGGTGTAGAAGGCTTATCAGTATCACACCCCCTGACACCTCTAAGATCTCCCCTACCTGCCTAGAGGCGTTCAAACCACCAGCTAGGGGCATGTAGAAGCCCTATCACACCCCCTGACACCTCTGAGATCTTCCCTACCTGCCTAGCAGCATTCAGAACACCAGCTAGGCGCATGTAGAAGCCCCATCACACCCCCTGACACCTCTTTTGAAGTCATTGTTAGGCCAGTAAACTACTGTATAAGCCCAAAAAATTCATTGTAAACGATTTCAAGCCATGTTAAGTTCGTTGCTGGGGGGCTTTATACTATAGAAATGTATGGGGCTGATTTGGTACAGTGGGATTTGTTTGTTATAAGCGAAAATTCGTTGTAACAGGATTCGATGTAAAGGAATTTTACTGTACAAGCAAGGACCATGCTGAGCTGGTATTAAGGAGGTCCCGGCATGACAAGAAACCTACCAAAAAAGACTAATTTCATTTGTGTTATATAGACCAAATTAAACATGGTGCTGTAGTAAAAAGTTATATCATATTTTATTGTTAGGCAATTTTGAATGCCTTAGCTACAAGTATGTTACCTTTGTAAGGAGACTGTCATACACAATATGAAAATACTAGGTTTGAAGTTTCCACAAAAACCCTGTTATTTTTCTAGAATCATACACTCAAGGTAGAAAGTGAAAGATTGAAGTCATAGAATCACATATGGTCCGAGATAAAAAACAGTTTTAAGCGAGGCCTCTTAAAATTTATGACTTTAACTTTGGAGTCTTTCTTCAGGACTTAATGAAAACTGGTATTTGTTAAGGTATATAATATATGTATATGCATAGTTCGAGTTATTTTTATGTTAAGGTAAATGCATGCCTGTTTTAAAACTTTGCTATGGACACTCGTCATGTATACCATTCAGCGAGGACAGACCTATGTGAGACATAATTATTTTATGTCAGTTGTGTAAAATGGTACATGAGTAAAGATACTGGTATACAAAAGATGCACTGATGTTTGATGTCTGAAATACATGATAGTACCCCTTACATCCTAGGGAACAAAGCCTAAAGTTCAGGATGAATACATGTATATATGAAGATATCTTGATGTCATTTCTGTTTTCGCTTCATGTTCTCTGCATTAAAATAGTACATGGTACATTCAAAGTAACTGAGAATTCTCTATACACGCTAGGCAAAGAAAACATTAAAGCACAGGATTTGGCAATAAAAAAGAGGTTCTTTTAATACAATTTTGCATGTTAGCTTTCATCATTACATGGCATGGTAATGTATCCCAGGTTCATTTTATTCAAGTCTTTGGAATAAAAGTTTATCAAATCTTTTCTTGTCCATTACATTGTCTTAATATTACATTATAGAATTACACCATTAGATACAATTAATTTCATTCAACTTGGTTCTTGGGAGTCAAAAACGTGGGGATTGAAGTTATCCTTGATGAAACCCTTCCGCAGGTTTTTAAACTTAGCCGGGGGCTTACGGGAGAGATTGTCTGGCTGGGTGATGCGTGGGAATCTCTGCTTGAACGAGTCCTTTTCCAAACTGTCCTTCAGGAGGGGATTGCGTGCCACCTTGGCACAGTTATGTAGCGCCACACAGGACTCAATGACTTTTCCTGCTGTGGTAGGAGGATAGGCCAGATATCCCCCACTGCTGTCCAGACAACTGAAAACAAAGATAGAAATATGAAAAATTGTACCAAGTAACTGCTTTAAGAGGATCATAGTTTTGACAGGGAAAAAGAAATATTGGATAATTGCAGGGATATAAGAAAAAAAAGTGACTTACCGCCAACGCTGCTGCAACTGGCCTATAGTCCTCTCTACCCAACTCCTAGTCTTTCGGTGCCACTTGTTGTATACTACATCAGCGTTCGTTGTCTCCACGCGGACAGGGATGAGAAGGTAGTCAGTGAGAGGATATCTGAAGGGTAAAAATGAGGTAATTATATATGGATTTCATTGATATGTTTTCCATGAGGATGTATTTCGAAAGGAGTTATATGTAGCTAAGTGTGCCAAAAAAATATATAAATGACTTACCCGGAATCTCCCAAGAGGTAATATCCCCCAAACTGTTTTCTCTCTCCCAAGATTTTTATGTCAGACCCATTAAGGCAGTAGATGTCCTTCTGAGACCCAGGAGTACTGGCATCTACATGTGTCGCAGACAATCTGTGAGTAGTAAAAAAAAGGGATAGAAGAAATGTGTTTATATATATATATATATATATATATATATATATATATATATATATATATATATATATATATATAAGTAAGAAATTCAAGGAAAAAGGTACATTTGGTAACCTGCTTCTTAGAAACACATGAAATGTATTTATACTGTAGTATCCATTATAACAAAAGAATTGATTTTCGTCTGCCACAACCTCTCGCGAACACTGTATAGGTACATGTGTTCCGTCTATGAGTTCAAACAGCTTTGGCTTTCTGTGTTTGCGGAAGAAGAGCATCGCCTTGCAATTCTTTTCCTCCTGGGAGTGAGGCCAATGGACATAGTCTTGTAGGTGTTCATGGAAATAGTCAGTCACCTTCTCCATAGACCTATACACAGTGGATTTGGAGATGCCGTGAATGTCGCCTATGGAGTTGTAGCTGGCACCGGTGGCAAAATACCTCAGGGCAATCAGGAACTAAAGAAAGGAAAGAAAAGGATATTTTATTTACTTGCCATGATAAAGTCGACTAAGGTAGGGGTGGGAAAATATATAACATTAAAAGGATACATGAAGAATGCACACTGTTACTAAGAGGGGGTTCCCTTACCTTAAGCCTATGTGGAATGTTGTGCTTGCCCCTCAGGATCTTCTTTTTCTTGGTAATGACATAGTTTTTGATGAGAATTCGGGCTACCTGTTTACTAATCCGGTAGCGCTGCAGAAATTTTTTCTCTGTATAAAAGGACAAAGGATCCTTTCTCTAGTAGTACTGCCTAGCAGTGTTCAGAATGTACCCCGGCATTTTTATGCCTGTTGTAGTACGGCCAAAGATAGGTCACATGACTTGGGGTCAAAAGGGAGGTCACGACCTACTTAGGAGATATTCATTGGATGCGGGCATAAAAAAGGCCGCACGTTACTTTTTTGCCCCATATGTGACATATGGAGGGGTACCTGACCCCTCCACATTCTAACCTGAAAATACGGAAGACATACGGAAAACAGGTACTCCGCATCTCGAGGTGAAATGCCCAAAAAGCTGTATTTCAATGCGGCCCCCCGTATGTCAAAAAATGAATGCGGAAAATTGAACAAAAAGGTTTTTTTCAGATATGGCCCCTGCATGTCATATACGGACCCCGTATGTTATGAGGTGAAACATCCTCCAGGGGCAGTAAATGCTGGAAGTTCTAATCTATACTTCAGATCCAATACACACTTATCAGTTCATTCATACATGACTTTCGCCACATATTCAAGTTTATAGTCATACATTCCACACGAATCACATCATATATAGGATGAAAAAAGCATTTATTTAGTACTCGTGTATCTTTCTAGATTGACCTATGTTTGTATGTATGTATATACATATATGTATGTATGTATGTATTTATATATATATATATATATATATATATATATATATATATATATATATATATATACCATTTGCCCTCGTTTTATGGTGAAAGAAAGAGGTTCAGCCTTGCTGGTCTGACAATTGCTAACGCTGATCCTCATCGTTCAATTAAGATCGCGATGAACTCACAAATAAGCCTATACAAAATCCACTTCGGCACAACCAATCATCCTGTCCATAAAAGTTTGTGCAATACTTGTCCAATACTGAATAATAGACGACCAACGTGATAAGAAAGTATTGTTGTTGGTGTGGCCAAAGAGGAATAGCTGGGGATAAATAGATGTTTAAGAGGCTACCGATTTGGGAGATGTTGATCAAACAAAGGTTCCATTGACATCCTCATGGTAAGGATGTCAGATTAATAAGGAATTGTTTCAGGTAAAATGAATTCACCTATATAGAAAACCACAGCAAGCATTGGGATAACTTTATCACATCAACTGTCAAATTGAAAACCTGCAGGTCCATCTCCAAGGTTGGTCGAAATCAGATCTCAGCTAAATACATAAAACATCTTGTTTAGATTTAATTACCTGCACATAATAATATCATGGGGTGGCAAGGTTAACATACTACACTTTAAAAGAAATGTCTCAATAATGACGGAATCCTCATCCCAAAGTTTTGAGGGATCTGTCATTATTTTCACAGCGATTCCTTGTACAATCGTTCTACCACCTGGGGCTTCTTGTCAAAACTACACTGGTTCATTGCAATATAAGTACGGTGGTTCACTGGTAAGTTTTATGTGGATCCCTTGTAGATTCAATAGTTATTTTTTACAGTGTACCTGTAGGCTAGGTAGTATTGGTTTTTATTTCATGGTGAATACAACAGTCCCATAGGTTTAACCAAGGACCTCCGTATCACATGGGCCCATGGAATACAACATTCCCGTATTCCGTGGCCAGGTCATGTGACATTCTGATGATTTAAACATGCTACAACTCAGTAGAATTTCATTGTTTTAACACTGTAAAACCATGAAATAAATGCAAATGTCTATTCCAGGGAATAAATTTGCATCGTATTCACCGAGGTGAGGCCTGTCCGCATTCAACTCTGCCTATAAGGCATCGTTGAATATGGACAGCCTCACCTCGGTGAATACGATGCAAATGTATTCCCTGGTCATGGACATTTGCTTATTTATCTACACTGAAAACATGCTGCTATTGAAGAGTCGTCATATATGACGAGGTTAGGGTCGTCAGTGGGGCATCAGTTCTTCATGAGTACGCTAAGTCGTCATACTGACCACCTTGGCTTTACCACTAGTCTGTGTGTGTGCCATAAGATGTCCCCACTATGCACTTCTGGAGTATATCTGATGCACCTTGGGTTGTGTATAGGCCCATTTCTATGCATTTTACTTATTGTCTAGTGACTATGGAAAGGGAAATATAAGCATTATTTGATAAAGATTTACCTGTAAAAAGAAGGGGATGTTTTAACGGACATGGAGAAAAGCAAATTGATCATTTTTTTTAAAATAACACATGAGTCTTCTTCTCCAGGTCCTTAGATGTCATGTTCTCTATTTCTTTTTTCTTAAATATGTACATTTCCCTGTTTTCTAGTCCATTTTGTAGAGATCCCCCTCTCTCTTCTGTTTCTTATTGGCCCTCACCTTCAGGGGCAATAAAATCTTGAGAATTATAATTTATCTTTATTTTTTCAAGTTAATCACAAAGGCATACATATTTCCTTCACACTGATGTAAGCCTTTTCTCTTATCTTTCCCTCTTGTCTCTCGAGACATGATGTTCACTTTTCCCCCTTTTCTCTCTCCTTTTTCATATTTCTCTTTCTCACAGTTTAATGTAGATAAAATTCTCCCCTCCATCGTCAGCCCTTTGTTCATTCAAGTCCTTTCTCTTTTTTTTCATTTTTTTTGCAGTTTTCTTAGATGCTATACCAGCCGATAAGAAAGGTGACATACTGATAAGAAAGGTGACATTGAATTAATGTTTATCATTGTTTTTCTTTTATATTTCCATGATCAGAAATGTGCACATGAAGTGTCCCCTCTGGCATCTCTGTTTGTCTTAATCTTTTTTCTTATCTCCTTCTCAGTACTATTATATTCTGTGTAATACATGCCAATAAAAAAGGTGACATGCCAATAAGAAACTTTTTAAACGGTCTTTTCAATTTTTATTCTTAAAGCTAGCCTTTCTGTCTGTCTTAATTTTTTTTTCTTATCTCCTTCTCAAAGTCTTTTTCTGATAGGAGCCAATAAGAAACAGATAAGAAACGATGAGAAACAGATAAGAAACGATAAGAAACAGATAAGAAACTAAAAGTTTGTTATTAGCAGGGTGTTTATTTACTTTATTGTAGGGAAAAGAAGGATAACAACAAGAAAATACAAAGGGGCAGGGGAGTGCCTATGGGGTCACTCAAAGGGAAAAAGTTAAACACGAGAGGGAGTTGGAATATATGAACTTTTATTAAATAGCCGATAAGAAACGATAAGAAAGCTGACATTGCATGGATTTCATGAGACACACCCATCTATCAACATTTATACCATGGTTATGGCCTATTTACATATTTTTTGCGTTCAAGTTCAATGATAAAAGAAGTTCATGTAACCACAACTAGAAAGAACGATGTTGACACTAAACTGACACATACCATGACAGCAACTTGACTCGTATTCTTTACCATAGCGAACAGCAGGCTGCGCGTCTCTGCCATAGTGTCAACATCCCCTCTCATGCTGCAGTCCCGCCGTCTGGCATATTGACAAAGTACTACCTTTCTTCTCGGACAGCGAACCCGGACCGATCGGATTATGGTCATTTCGAGGAAATATAGGCTTCAAATCATGGATTGTACCTTGGTAACACTAATTAGAATGTGTATTCTTTGTTGTATTAACCTTTGGAGGACTCAAATGCTCTATAAAATGGTGTAAATCAAATGTTTTCCCCGGCGCACCGCACGGCGTGTTGACAAACACAAATCCAATATGGCGGAAGGCCACCCACCTCGTCCACCCCGACTCGTATCAGAATTCATTGATTTTCAAGGTAAATACTTGATATAGAGGTCTATGGGGGTAACCATGGTTTTAATAGCATATGTAAGCTTTATTGAACCACACATTGGTTTCATCCATTTGATACAATCAACTTGGCTTCGCCTCGTTGATTGCATCAGAGGATGAAACCAACGAGTGGTTCAATAAAGCTTATATATCCTCTAAGCATATTATTATATTGTGTAAGTAGACAGAAAGCTTAGAGAGTATCTGCAGACGGTGGATAACTTTTAAGCAGGGACAGACCAAAAAAATTAATCCTGACTGTGGGCTCTCTAAGTCAGCATACTCAGATATGCCTGGAGCTATGCCTGGTGTAAGAACGTGCTGGTAAGGTGCTGAGGTATGGTTGTGCAAACACAGTTCTAGGAGCCTTTCGAGGCAATGGATCAGGAGACCCTCTTCTGTTTCGGAGGGCCCACATTTGGAAGGGCACTAAGGTCTTTTATTCGACCCCTCATCTTGCACACAGACTGATTTTAGGAGATGTGGATCTTATGAAGTTTTGACTTTGGTGTTCTTAGGAACTAAATGATCCCTTATCTTGCAAAGTGAAATGGGTCCATGTTTCCTTGCCTCCTTTTATAGGCAGAGGTCAGGCCCAGGTGTAAAATACCTTAGGTTCTTCTGAGCATCAATAGGATGTATCGGTAGAGGGGGAAGGCAGTATGACAGCTGAACATCTGACCTTGAATATAAACATAATGCCAGCTATATGTACAATAAGTTAATGTGTTGATCGAGTGCACCGGTAATAATTAATAATGAGACATATAATAATTATAACAATAAATATGGAATAAGTAAGGAGACATTGGGTTTGGTGAGAATTGACTTTGTCAATATCAATCCTATACATGCCTTTATTAAATAAGACAATAATTCACAATACAATATAATAACAATATATAACAAGTATAATCACAATAATTACAATATTCTAAATATATCACATACCATACAATATAATAATCATAAAGTTTAAAATTTCCAGCACCACCCAGCGTGGTGTATGCTGTCCGAGCATATGAAGCTAATTGACCGTTAGTTTTTTTGTTTTTTTTAAGGGTTCGTCCCCCCCCAAGCGCGAAGCGTTGGAAGGGGAACAGGTGCTATAGCGGAGATGACCGTCGCACCATAAAAAAAAAAAAAGACCTGTGAAAGGTGGAGAGAGTAAGAAAGAACCGAGGTAATAAGTGGTGAAAAAGAACACCTGCCAAGTAGCAGGGTGAGTACAAGGTATTAGAGTCAACCTTACAAACCACTACCTGGTTCCCCCAGGGCAAAACCATGAGGGCCCCACTCATGGGTCGGCACAGACTGGGTCAGACGGCACCCAGAGACCAAGACATAGGTAACTTAGTTAGCAACAATGCCGCAGGTGTCTGTACCCAATAAATGCAGAGCAATAAACCCATACATTTAGAGTGCACACACACCAGGGCATGCTGAACCTAGTCAAGGAAACGATTATACTGGGACGCACACTTAGGTCTGCGACGTGCACCAACACCATGAGCCCGAACTGGAGGTAGCTTCCCACAAAGAGTGCACCAATAAAGGAGACCCTAAGTGGGACAGTAAGTAAGGTTGATTTACCAGGGGAGTTGTAGTGAAATGAGATGAGATGAGGTATGGTCCAGTAGAGAGTGAAGCGATGAAAACCACTGTAGGAAGGTCCAGGTCCATGAAAAGCAAGATGGCGGCCATGGCTGCCACCATGCCGGTGCCAAGTCACCACCGGCTGTCCAACCACAAAGGTCGTCCACAGGGCCCCAGACCAGACTGGCTGGAGGCCACTGGACCCCGCAGTGCCCACCATGCTATTCACATACCGTGGACCTACGGGGGACGAAACCGGCTAGAGCCGGCCCGGACTGGACAGGGGGGTTAACCCCCATACCAAGCCGGATAGCCGGTCCACCCAGGCGCCGGGGCGACCAGAAGGGGGGACACCTAATGGTGCCCCGCTGCGCCCTTCCAGTTCGCCACCCGCCAGTCAAGTGGACCGTTAGTTCAACTGCTGGAGCTTATATACTGGAGGAAATGTTATGTGTGATGTCACAGAAAAACATGCGCCCTGGAGTAAAGTAGTACCAATGTATCACTCATTAATTATATATATATATATATATATATATATATATATATATATATACCTGGGAGTATATAGTCCCGTATATCGAAAAACCTACCCAAACCTGGGAAAGCTGAGCAACTGTGATCATATGGTTAAGCTGACAGTATGTACCTACCTCTTATGTCTGCATTCTAACCGTAGCTTAATTTGATATGCCAGAACTAATGAAAATAACCCCCTCCCTCTCTAATCAGAATTTGACATGCTCCTCGATTACTACTTCTATTTTACTAAAATATAAACACTTACTTGTGACAGCACTGTTGATGGTATACCCTAGACAAAGTTCACATATTCAGTGCTGCTCCTAACGACACTGCCACCGTCCCCGACGGGGAGGTCACGGTCTGTTAACCACCACCATGACCACTCACACCAGGTGGGTGAAGTGGGGCTCTAAACCTGGGCTATGATATTCCCACTTATTGAATAAATTAAGTCCTTGTTTTTCTTTCACTAAGCTGACTAACGACCAGGCACTGGTTAGCATGGTATAATGATGCATGTTCATTTGTTATGGTTTAACATTAAAATTATATACATTTAACCTAGAAATAAAAATGTTTTCATAGAAAAGCAATAAAAAGATTTTAGAGTGCACAGTAAAACGTTTTATCAACATTCTTAAAAACGTTAAGAAGAAGGGAATCAAACATTTTTTAAGTAAACAAACACACTTTTTAAAGTGCTAAGGGGGATGTTATATAGGAGTCTAGACCAATACCCAGTGGGTCCACCATTTTGAATTTTTGCTGGTTCTTCTAAGTTAAGATAAGACTTGTTATGATGGGTACCTTGTCCCTGGATAAAAACCACTTCCAGGGACAATCCGGTTCCATCTTATCAAATCTTATCAGTGGATGTCGCCAGAAACCAGCTGCAGTCCCACAGACCCAATACCGAGGTAGCAGGATGTCCGATGGGTGCAGCTATTGCTGGAGCTGGTCACCAGTGAGTTATCACTAACAGCAGTTATCAGATGAGTATATCTGCCTCCCCCCTGCCTGAGAAGTTTGCAGTGAATAGTTGGGATTATTTCATTCAATGGCTGAAAATCCCATGTATACACATTAATTTCTGGTACTGTAAACTCCCACGTATGAGCCTCACTCATGTATAAGCTGTAACCCCAAATTTGGAAAATAGCTGCATGTATAAAGCCAAAAATTGCATTTGTAAGTTTCCGGTAACAGGATCTCCAAAATTGATGTATGCAGGTCTTGACCACTAGTAGGGAGCCCCAATGCGGGTGTCACAGGACTGTTATCTTTCCTTATCTCAGCTGCGGGCGGAGGGCCGATCGACGAGCTTTATCAGTGCCTGGCGTTGGACCATATACTGTATTGTTTAATCAAACTGCTCATGCGTGTTATAGTTGTAGACTGGTACAGGTAATCAGTTGGAAGACAACATTGCCAGCCTATTAGGGGGAGGCTGTCTCACGTGATATTTAGGGGAATGGTAGCATCAAAACCTATACCTCAGCATGACATGAGAGGGAGCTGCTACCTCACCATGACATGAGTGGGAGCTGCTACTTCACTATGACATGAGAGGGAGCTGCTACCTCACCATGACATGAGAGGGAGCTGCTACCTCACCATGACATGAGAGGGGGCTACTACCTCACCATGACATGAGAGGGAGCTGCTACCTCACCATGACATGAGAGGGAGCTGCTACCTCACCATGACATGAGAGGGAGCTGCTATCTCACCATGACATGAGTGGGAGCTGCTACCTCACCATAACATGAGAGGGAGCTGCTATCTCACCATGACATGAGAGGAAGCTCCACCCTCACCATGACATGAGAGGGAGCTGCTATATCTCAGCATGGCATGAATGGGAGCTCCTATACCTCAGAATGACATGAGAGGGAGCTGCTACCTCAGCATGACATGAGAGGAAGCTCCTACCTCAGCATGACATGAGAGGAAGCTCCTACCTCACCATGACATGAGAGGGAGCTGCTACCTCACTTTTATTACATGTTTTGGTAGGTAGTCCTTTGCCGTCTGTAGATGAACACTCGGGGTACTTCCATATCAGGAGAAAGAGGTCTCACCCTGCCAACCAGACCGCTACAAACACCTGCCTCCTCCTCTTGGGTCAACTGAAACCATTGCATTACAGGGTTCCCATGAAACAGAATTAGGTATTCTATACAAAGGTTGACCAATTCTTCCATCAAACTATAGAGATGTCTGTCACTCATCTTGCATGTAATGTATTCAACCTTTTATCAGTCTCTCCTGTTTGGTTGAGGGTGCTGGGTGTTTATGGAGAAATATGGGACGGGTAGCTGGTGGTTAGGATGTGAGGTGTAGTTATCAAGGGAACATGTGGGTCTGCCAACATGTTGGGTGTAAATGATTTAGGTGGAATAAAAAAGGAAGACAGTCTGTCGTCATTTAATGAATGGGTGCATCGCAGCTGGTGTTATAGCTTTTTCTCCAGCTAAAGTCTGACTATGTCGTCTTTTAATGAATGGGTGTATCGCAGCTGATGTTATAGCTTTTTTTCAGCAAGCTAAGCATAGCCAGCCTCCTATCACTCCTATCACTGCCCTTCCCTTGTGATGGCTTTATCGACCCAATCAGGTATATCCCATGGGCAATATATGATTTCTAAAAATCCTGGACCCCCTCCCCTTTAGGGAGTGGTCATTATTTATCAACAGGGGGGGTGGTGGGTTTTCGCGCGGACGCGCGAAAATTTTTTACGCCCCCCCCTCGACGGCAGTCAAAATTTTTTGCGCCCCCCCCGCGCCGGAGGCGCGGAGAGTTTTTCGCGCCCCTCTTTGATCTATAGTAGCGCACGGGCTTTTTTGCTAAAAAGAGGGTGGATTTTTTTAGCCCCCCCTCAAGAGGGGTCAAAATTTTTTTAGCCCCCTCCTCGGGAGGGGTCTGAAAATTTTACGCCCCCCCCCTCAAACCCACCCTCCCCCCCTGTTGATAAATAATGACCACTCCCTTACATATAGCTCTGAATTCTAATGCCAAAAAATTTGATCCACCGAGGCCTGAGCTTGTGCCCACACACACTGTATATTGCCTCAAGATGGCCACCAAATTGTTCCCGCACCCAGACGGTAGGCACGTGAAGGGAATCCTGACAAAACACATTTCAACCACTCTGACCTTTACAGGGATCAGCTGCCCCCTACACACTAACTCCTACCCAAATGATGCCCCCCTCCCCCTAACTCCTCCTCAAGGGTGTCGTTTATTTGCAGAACCTCCCTCCAATGTCTCTCAAGTCTCGTCTCCTACTGCCCGTGTGTTTTCCCCAGGCTCCTCTGTAGTGGCCATCAAACCAGGATGAATTCTTATAGTGTTGAAGTTTGCTACCATTTTCTTGATGTAATGTTTTTTTAGCTATAATCTCAGGACTAGGTCAGGTAAAAGCAATTCCCGTGGAAATGCTTAGCATGGGAATACCACTTTCATAATTATGTGAATGAATTTAGGATATAAGGGCAGTGTCGGGCTTTATAAATGTACCCAATTCACTGACAATGTGTAATAGATTCCAAAACCAGCTATAGTGCAATGATGAATTAAACGGGTGTTCTAGATGCATTGTTTGACAAATGCGTCTATCCAATTTTAAAGTCTGTGTTTTCCCATCGATCTACAAGCCTCCACAGGGGCCAGCTAAAGCGCTGATTCCATATAAGTAAGGCAAAAAATCTGCAAGGCCTAAATCAGTATACTTTTCCCTACTTACTTTTTTTCCCCTTCGATATAGGCAAAAAAGTACAAAAAAGTATACTTTTCCAGTAAACTTGTACTTTTTGGGGAGAAATTTATACTGTTTTTTCAAGACCCTTACGTTTTCTTACCTCTTCACCCCTCTCCTGCACCTGACCACACATGGGGTAGTGATTAGGGCACAGGACTCTCAGTGCATAGATTCAATGTATGAACCCCGACTTTGCCAATGAATATCTTGTTGGTTTTCACATGTGACAGAGATGATGAAGAGAACAGACTAAGACCAAACCAACCCTTCTAGCCTGTAATTAACCAATTTCAAGTATATCCTTTGGTTTTGGCTCCTTGCCCCAGCCTGTCTTGTTTTCTTTTCACTATCTCTACCGTACAACACCATAACTATGGGACATTGGGGTCAGCTTGGACTACCTTCTACACTAGCCTACCTGATGTTGGAATTGCTTATACTACTAACTATGGGAAAAGATATGACTGCAGAACGTTCTTGTCTTGTATTGTCCGGGACTCACCGAAATATTATTCTACATTCAAATGATATTTCTACATTAAAATGAAAAATATCATTTGAACATTGGAAATGTCATTTTGATGACACTTTTAACGTCTTGAGAACGTTTTCAACATTGAAATGATATTTCTAACATTGAATGACATTTCTAATGTTGAAAAAGTTAAAGTGACAAAATAATTTTTTAACATTGAAATGATGTTCCTAACGCCTAACTAACATGGCTGTAATTCTCCATTAAAGTCTCAAATCCTGGCCAACCGATCACCATTTCGGTGAGTCCCGGACAATACAAGACGAGAACGTTCTGCAGTCGCATCTTTTCCCATAGTTAGTAGTATAAGCAATTCCAACATCAGGTAGGCTAGTGTAGAAGGTAGTCCAAGTGGGAGGGAGAGAGGGATGAGGAAGGTGGTGAAATAAATGTGTGGACCTAACATGGCATCTAATGGCATCGTAAATCGCTGAGACCCTTGACGTAAATGCCGCACTGGGAGTGCCCTAGATGTGTCCCTATTCTGCGGGGACTGCTTGAGGAAAATAGGGAAATGAGAAGGGAGGACAGGCCAGAATAAATGAAGTAGGAATATTGAGATAGTGAGGGACAAGGTAAGAGGGAGGAGAGAACAGAAAGGAAGGATGTGTGTAAAGGTTTGCAGAGACCGGTATGATGGGAGAGGCAGGGTATTTAAGGGCTGGTTCCACAGTGTCGGTCAGGTCCATTTTTTGCTAATCCGATGATTTTTTCCCATACATTTCCTGTATAAAAATCGGTCAGATTAGCAAAAGATGGACCAGACCGACTCTGTGGAACCAGCCCTAAAAGAGACGCTTCAGAAAGGACAAAGTAGGCCTATGGGGGAGACACTGGCAGAGTTCATCTTTTGTGTACAATATTGTAGACGACAATACTGGCATATATTCATGAGCTAACATACTATTGGTTATCCGGTTAGGTTCCCATCTTCACCACCAGGGGCTTAGCCTATAAGTATAGGTGGCTTAGCATGTTTGTCATATTGGATCCACCACAACCACCATGTAAGGACTGAGATTTTTACTACATGCTACTGTACTACATATCATCTCAGGATTAATTATATCATGGTGATTTGTGAAGTTTGTGGGTTTTCTTTCCAGGGCAACAGAAACTCTTGCCCCAACTGTGACGCTAATCGAAGGGAGGTGGAGATAGGTGAAAAGGATGCCAAAATCTCCCGCCTTAGTTATAGCCCCCAACAGTCACAGGCAAACATGGAGGGGATTAGTGACCTCACAAAAAATGTATATAGTCTTGTTCTCAGTATGAATGGATTCCTGACAAAATTCAGAGAGGACAGGAAAGAACGACAGAGGGAGAGAGACAACGATCGCGCTTACCTAAGGGGTTTGGCAGAGTCCTAACTCAGCTTATTGATGAAATTGAAGACTGGTAAAAACACTAGGGGAATGCGTGCCCACCACAGATACATAGCCACTATGGCCAACCAGAACATTTATCACATCTCATCCCTAGTGGCTTACGATGCAGCCATGCGTGAAACAGCGGGAAAAGTGGGCCTAGAATTCTTGTACTGATGATGTTTATGTTGTCATTAACGAGTGTGCTTCATCTCATTGCTGTGAAATGTTCTTAACAGGTTTTAATTATAGTGACAATGTTATCCACAGCCCGATTGAATGCAAACCTGCATTCATGACCGGCAATGAAGGTCAAGGTCGTTGTGGTTCTTTGTGGGGCCCTTGATGGGGGGCCCCCAATGTCACATGTCGATTTTAAGAATTGACCATGTCACCCATGTCACTAGTGTCACTAACATAGCTACCATAAATCCTCACGTATAAGGATGTACACAGACTTAGGCTAAAATTTTATAGGATGCACCTAGGGTCAAATTTTGGTCATTTTAGTACTATTCTACAGTGCAAAATCTGTCTGGGGCCTCCAAGGGAAAAATTTGAACAATACAATACCAAAAGGTTTATTCTGAAGATTTCTGAGGAAAGAAGAGATCTTTTCCAGACCCTGCCTTTCATGTCACTAAGTGTTATGTCACATGTCAATTTTAAGGAATAGCCCTGTCACATGTCACTAGCATAGCCATGTCCCATGTCAATTTTAAGAAATGGGCATGTCACCATGTCAAATTTAAGAAATGGCTATGTCACCATGTCGAATTTAGGGGTCTAGGGCCATCTTTGTATCGTAATGTCGCAAATAATCCGGTTATTATTATTATTACACATGCATTTAAAGTTATGGTGCGGGGTGTGACGTCACAAGCTAGGTGTTACATAATAAGGCAGTATGCTGGCCCCAAATGGCGTTTGAGTAGAGTCTAAAGAAGGTTGTGCTGCAGCTTGGTTTCGACCATGTCTGGAATCAGGACATGGTTTCTCATCATATATTGTAACATAACTTCGATTTGAGACCTTTAATCAAAATTCTGAATCGACAGAAAGTGTTTAAATGAATTGTTATCCCTTAAGTAGGCTTATTTCCCAATTTTAAAAATGTTTTTGGGCCGATTTTTTTTTATGTTTTCCGGCAGTTTTTGTTTAAATTTTTCGGCGAAATTTAATGTAGGTCAGGTCAGTGTCCACTGGCAGTGTCCACTGGCACTGTCAGTGACGACTGATTTGTTAGTGCCAGACTGCCACTCAAAATGTGACACTGGCAGTGTCAGTGACGATTGATTTGTTAGTGCCAGACTGCCACTCAAAATGTGACACTGGCACTCTCAGTGCCGAGTGATTTGTTAGTGCCAGACTGCCACTCAAAATGTGATACTTACACTGTCAGTGCTGATTGATTTGTTAGTGAGTGGTCATATTTTAAAGACGTTTTTGTCCCCCCCCCCTCCAACCCACCAACGCCCACCCCCCTGGACTCAGACACAGGGTGTGCAGAGGGTGTAGGAGTTAGACACTGGGTGTGCGGAGGGTGTAGGAGTGAGATGCAGGGTGTGCGGAGGGTGTAGGAGTGAGACGCAGGGTGTGCAGAGTGTGTATGACTCAGACTTTTTCGGTGACAATATAACACTGTCAGAGATGTGTTCCATGATGCTCATGCTGTCAGTGACAATATAACACTGTCAGTGTCAGAGATGTGTGCCATGACGCTCACACTGTCAGTGGCAATATGAAATCCGACAAACTGTAATTGATGTCTGCTATGCTATGACACTGTCAGTATCGGGTAAAGATCTAATAAGGGAGTTGTCATTATAGGCCTATATCAACAGGGGAGGGTGGTGAATCCCCCCCCCCCTCCCCTCACCCCCACTCCCTCCACACATTACCTTGAGTGTAGGAGTGAGACACTTCATTTGTGATTCACTCCCGTAAATTTTGTCAGGCAGATCATGTTGTTTCTGAGATGAATGACAATAAAAAAATAAACAAAGACATCGGTAGGAGTGAGACACAGGATAGACGCATGATGTAGGAGTAAGACGCAGGGTGGGCTGATAGTGTAGGAGTGAGGGGCAGGAGTGAGGCACAGGGTGTTGGAGTGAGATGCAGAGTATGCAGAGGGTGTAGGAGTGAGACACAGGGTGGGAGCAGGGTGTAGGATTCAGGCACAGGGTTGACAGAGGGTGTAGGAGTGAGATGCAGGGTAGACGCAGGGTGTAGGAGTGAGGCGCAGGGTGGGTGGATAGTGTAGGAGTGAGGCGCAGGAGTGAGGCACAGGGTGTTGGAGTGAGAAGTAGGGTGAGCAAAGGGTGTAGGAGTGAGATGCATGGTGTCGGAGTGAAATGCAGGGTGTCGAAGTGAGACACAGGGTGTGCGGAGGGTGTAGGAGTGAGACTCAGTGTGTAGGAGTGAGACGCATAGTAGGTGCAGGGTGCAGGGGTGAGGTGTAGAGCTCGCAGCAGCATTTGAGTCAGATGCATGCTGGGTGAATCAGACATGGGTTGGTCAGAGAGTGTTGATAAAGGGTGGATGGGATTGGGAAAATACATGTTTGGTAGGTGTATTTTTTTTTCATTATTTTGAAGAATTTTATTAAAGCGGGGCTAACATGGCTAAGACGTACCCGCGTTAGCAGTTCACATATCTACCCCTTTACAAATCAGATTGTCACAATTTTTTAGCTGATACCCACGAATTTGTACATAATCTTTGAATCAGTACCTATGGTGAAAATGTCCGTGCTAGCCCCCCTTAAGTCATTTTGATGTCAATCCCAGTGGGCACAGAACGTTGCATCAACGTTGACAACCTGCTGATATTGTGTTGATGATGTTGATCAACCTGTCTTCAACACCTTTTCAATGATTCTATTTCAATGTTGTCAACCAACACCATTTCAACATCCAATCAACAGTTGACATATCAATGTTGAAATATTGTTCTCAATTCAATGTTGATTCAACATTGATTTGTCAGTGTTGAATCAACAATATTAATTTCAATGTTGATTCAATGTTGATTCAACATTGACATGTCAACAAAGAATGCCCTAATAAATATCAATGTGGTTTCAACATCATATCAATGTTGTGTCAATGTTGAATCAACATAGAAATACAAACATTGAATCAGCATTGATGGTTAGATGTTGAATCACAGTTGATTTTGATTATGTTGTGTCAACTTTCAAATTCAACTATATTTCAACCCTATATCAACCGTTGATATGCAAACATTGCAAAAGTTGTTTCAACGCTGAATCAATGTTGATGTGCCCAGTGGGATATAATATGTGAGAGTATAGAAAATTCCAGTTTCTTACATAATTTTTTCCCAAAAGATCCCAAAAAATAGGGTTGGTGGCATTACCTGAACACAACACTTTTCTTTTAGGCCTTATGTTATTGTGCACCCATAATCCCAGTGCCGAAGGCGCTGGTATCACCTAAACAGGGTTCCGCGGCCGCGTCTGCATACTAATGAGTGGTTATACAACACGTTTACAACTGTTCCAGACCCTGTGACGTCATAACAACAGAGGCATGTATCATAGGCAGAACCTACTGCAAGCAGCACGCCTTTGTGAGTGTATACTAAGCATGCTGCTTGCCAGGTGGACGATGGCGTGGCCTACTGCACCATCGGCAGACACTGGAGGAGGTGCTGGAAAACTTGTATTTTGTTTGAGAATGCAGTACACGAATAATGGGTTAGGGAGCGTTCATTATTTATGGCATGGGGGGGATGACCAAATGAAGGGGGGGGTCATTTTTTTTGGAGGTATTCAAAGGGGGGGGTCATTTATTTTCAACCTATTCTTAGAGGGGGGGTCGCTTTTTTTCAACCTATTCTTAGAGGGGGGGGGTAATTTTTTTTTAACCCATTCCCGAGGGCCAGGTAGTTTCCTGTTGGGGAGTATTTGCCAATGTGATGCAAATTTTATGACAAAGGAACAAAAATTTTCACGACACGTCGCGAATTTTAACTATTTGGTTTTCAGTAATAATTCTAGATATAATTCTGCCCAACATTTTGTTACCAGCTACCTCTAATTCAAATCCATTTGATTATGTTATATGATCGGAGTCTTACTCCTTTGTGTGTCAAAGGGCGGTTAGCACGGATAAGATGTACCGGTACCTGTGTTACCAACTCACATGACCACTCCTTGACCAATCGGGGCATCGGAATTTTTCCGCTTGTTCCTACAAACTTGTGAAAGATCTTTTGGCAGGTACCCATATTAAAATTTGACATGATAAGCCCCCTTTAAAACATGGATGAGGCCAGTCACTACCACTATGGTATATGTATACAGTTTTCCCTGGGGTGTAACACTGTTCAGCTCTTGAGATTGAAGTATTTGGCCCAATTTGTGACACAATGTTCCTTGTTCTTTTGCTCGCCCTGCTGATTGTTTCAAAAGATGTCATCATGAAAATAAGTACTTTCCTTTAAAGGGGTACTGGGAAGGGTATGGTTCACCACAAACAGCACTTTGTGGTGCTACACCATACACCTCACGAGAGTGAACGGGGCACCAACAAAGTTGTCAGTAGTAAAAAATGTTACATGCTAAAATCACCGCAACTCGCAATCAGATCTTTCCAGATTCAACTCTTGTTTTCACCCATTGATGAAATCAACCCTGACAAGAATTATGTCTATAACACCCTTCAAATTGATATAAAAACTGAGATTACAATGAAATCTAAAGAGAAAGACAAGCTACAAAAGTTTATTTCTGTACCTATATAAAATTTTTGAAAAAGAAACCAGAACCAAGTCCCTCAATCAGAACAATTTTTCCATTGGTCAGGAGTAGGTCACATGGAATATTTTACTAAGACATACCTATTTTAGCTGCATCAGTAGTAGCCCATGCTAGCCGGCCCTTAAAGGGGGGCTAGCACGGGAAAAAAACAATATGGGTACCTGCTCAAAGATCGTTCACAAATTCACAGAAACCAGCTAAAAAAATGTGCACGCAAGTACGTCTTATCTATGCTAGCCTTCAAATTAATATTTTACCTAGAGGTAAATCAATCAACAGCAGTGTATTCACAATTTGACTGCTCAAAAAATGACACATAACTGAAATGGTTCTAAAGCTGCTAATATCACCTTGTATAATGTTGAAAGTAGTTAAATGTGGTGGGAGTCATTTTCTTTCAATTTATTCTGAGGGGGGGGTCATTCTTTTTCAACCCATTCCTAAGGGGGGTGTCATTTTTTTTCAACCCATTCCGAAAGGGGGGGTCATTTTTTTTCAAGCCATTCTGAAGGGGGGGGTCAGTTTTTTCTGACGTATTCATTCTGACAGATTGTCGTCCCCCCCCCCTGCCATAAATAATGAACGCTTCCTTAGGTGATAATGCAGTAGTTTTCCCACTGACTTTTGCACAGCCTGTGGCAGCTTCATTCAAGTTCGTAGCAGATGTTTCAACTCGCTTTTCTCAAAATCTATCGGTCATATACCAATAGAACTTAGCATCTAGGTAAAAGTGATATTTGTGAATATGCTTAATTGAGTGATTGGTCTAGTTCCCCAAAAGTGACCGTATGATCGGCTTATAAATAGTGGGTGTTTAGCATGTTGACAGTCACGGGTAGCAGAGTCGAACCAACTCAGGTTTCCCTTGGGCAAATCACAAGAAAACGTCTTTAATGTAATAGATTTCCTAGACAGGGAGATAAATAATGCTTTCCCACCAATTCAGTGTTTGGTTTGAGCAGTTCTGTCCCCTATAGCCTTCAGAATTGATGTTTTCCCAACGGGGTACAGGGCATGCGGTGGAGTGTGATTTTGACTTTCAGCGTAGGCCTATCACACAGATAAGAAAACCTAGAGGCTAGAGCATAGAATAAGGGAGTGGTGATTATTCATCAACAGAGGGGAGGGGGTGCGCGGGTGTGCAAAGATTTTTTACGTCCCCTGCAATGGCAGTCAACATTTTTTTCACCCGCCCCCCGCACCAGAAGCGCGGACAACTTTTGCACCCCTGTTTAGGGATGAGTCATTTATTGCCAGCTGGGGGGGGCTTGATGGATTTTGGCGGATCGGCAGATTTTTTTCGGACCGCCCACCACTATGACCAAAAACTAGAAATGATTTTGCAAAATGACCCCCAAAAACGGATACGTGCGTGGAATGACACGTGGCGATGGGTATTTGAATAGCCCATATTTAGTTTTGCCCCCCCCCAAGTGTGAATTAAGGTTGATTGGATTTTCCCCCGCCCCCCATCAAGGGGCTCTTTTTCAAAATGACCCCCCCATATCTAACAGTAACAAGCCTCCCACCTGGCAATAAGTGAATCCTCCCTTAATACATAGTAGCCCGCTGGCTTCTTTGCTAAAAATAGGCTACCCCCAATCAAGAGGGGGCCCCAATGCAGTCTGGGCATAGCATATAACGAAAATTGGTTCGTAGGAAATTTGGCATATCAAATCAGATTTTGGAAAATCAGAGAAATATTTAACCTTTTGGTGCCCAGAACTATTTGGCAATTTTCAATTTATTGCACAGTATAACATTGTTGTTAAGTACCATATACTATATTCCGATCTTCTTTCTTGATATTGGCCTCTTATCACATTCCTGAATGCCTTTAATCTAGACTGACCTCAGGTCCAGTTTAGTTGCCATAGCAACTAAACATTCTTTTTTGGTATTATTTGTCAGTATCTGTGCCAATCTGCTCAATATCTCCATATTCCTATACTATAGTTTGAAGAACAATGGCGGCACAGGGTTGAGCGGTTGAAAACAGGGGCTGCAGAATTTGTCAATTTTATTGGGATATATATATTGGAACCTAATCAAACTTGACTCACTACTATATAAAGGTGTAAGGTACATATTTCTACACAATGTCAAACGCTAGAGAGGGATCTCAGACTAGGAGGAAGGCGAAAGAAATGCTGCCACTGGAAGCCACTCTAAAGGACGTTATTGCCGCAGTCAACTCTATTGACAGACGAGTCAAGACGGTGGAGGACTTACAACTTGATATGAAGCATAGTATCGATGGGTTCATGGAATCCATAAATACCCTGAATGACACCACCACCACTATAAATTCAACCCTAGATGGTATAAAGACAAGACTTAACTCTACAGAAGGAATCCTAGATACAGTATCTACCACTGTCAAGGAGACGAGGGCAGCCATGACAGCTCACACGCAGAATATTCAAGCACAAACCAACCTTTTGCTAAAACACTCACAGAGGTTCGAAAAAATCGACGAGGATATTAAGAGGAAAATAGTCATAATTAAAGGTCTAGAAGAATCTGATAATGAAAATTTATTGGAAAAAGTCAACCAACTTCTCAGAGACGTGCGCGCGTATTTCGGCACAGAAAGCATACAAAGTTGCAGTCGCGAAGGAGCACCAAAAACAAGAAACCAAGATGGCGGCGCCCATGGGAATAACAAGAAGACCTTTCGACCGATTAAAATAGTGTTCAACAACGTCTATACAAAGGCTAAATTAATGAAGCTCCCGAAAAATCTGAAAGGCAAGTACTTATACCAACACGTATCAATTGGGGACGAGCTAGGAGAAGTAGAACAAAGGGAATTTAATGACTTACGTGCGATGCACTACATGGCGAAAAGGTTGGGTTACAACACACAGTTGAGACAGCACAAGATCATAATAGACAAGAAGCCGTTCGAACATAAACAACTCCACCAACTACCTTACCAGGATCTAAATATTCAGAGAGCAAACGAGGCTGAAACTCCAGACGGAATTATGTTTAAATCCCATCACCATAAGCTATCTAACCTCTACCACTGTCAGATGTCCTACAGAGGAACAGAATACAACAGCTCAGAGCAGGCATACCAGGTAGCCAAAGCCCAAGCATGTGGCCACAAGGACCTAGTCCTATCCTTGAAAAAACTAGAGGATCCCGTTGAAATCATGTATGAAGCCAGGAAAATCCGACTGACCATGGAATGGAACAAAATGGCTGCTGCAGTTATGCAAGAGATTAACAAAGAGAAATTCTCTATTGAATGCATGAGAGACTACCTAATCTCCACTGGGGATAAGAACTTGTATGAGGCCAGCTTCCATCCTATCTGGGGGGTAAAGATGCATTTTGGACAGTCAAATCAGTGTACCGCAGGTAATATCAAGGGTGAAAACCTCATGGGGCAGATCTTACAGAAGATACGTGTACAGCTGACCAAAGAAGCTGAGGAAAATGGACAAGGCCCTGACGAGGAATAAAAATCTCTGACTGATAGTATGGTATCATTTATTAATATTAATTTCCTTATATTTGTATCAACAGAGGCTACATCAGGCTTTTGATTCAGTAAATCACTTATATCATTACATAAACTAGAACAATATGGAATCAGAAACAGAAACCTAACTTTAATTGAAAATTACTTATCTAGGAGACAACAATGTTCTATAGTGAACCATATAGGCTCTGAAAAGGTCAATTTATCATGTGGGGTACCTCAGGGCTCAATTTTAGGTTCTTTGTTCTTCTTATTATATATTAACGACTGTATCTCTGATAATGATGTTCATAAAATTTTGCTATGCCGATGATTCGGTCCTATATGTAACAGGAAAAAACATGGATTTATTATCAAATGAACTCACAACTGCTCTGAACACCTTCTCTCTTTGGTCCTCGGCTAACAAACTTACAATGAATGAATCTAAAACAAAAATAATGACTTTTGCTTCTGCAATAAAGTTGAAAAAGAATACAGAAACCAAAAATTGTCCTAAATGGGAAAACTCTAATGAACGTTTCATCATATAAATATTTAGGGGTTACCTTGGACCAAGAATTGAACTTCAATATGTATGTGAGAAATGTTATTAAAAATGCTCGCTTCAAATCATTAATCTTGTGTAAAACTAGGAAATATCTGTCAACCACTGCTAGAATAAGAATGTACAAAAGGCATATTCTACCAATTATTGATTACTGTGATATACTTTACAATGGAGCTAAAGCTGAACTATTATTAGAACTCCAGCGACTGCAAAATAAGTGTCTTAAAACTTGTTTAGATGTTCACTTATTGACCCCAACCAACTATGTACATAGTGAAACTGTTACTCCCATGTTAGAAGCTAGAAGATTTCATCATATTAAAATGCTAGCCTTTAAAAGATCCACCATGGAGGAGTATATCAAACCGACTGTAAGAATCACTAGATTTTCCAGCGCACCTGTATTAAATTATAGAAAAATCAATTGTACAGCTTATATGAAGTCACCTGAATGCCTATGTGCTCAAACTTGGAACAATCTAGAAACCGATATTAGAAATGTAAGAGAAATAGATAAATTTAAGGCTATATCCAAGAAAGTCTTAATCGACTCTATTAACGTATAATTCGAATCAATGCATGTTGTAAATTTCTTTTGTAAATGTTAAGGGTAGGGAAACAATTATTATTGTAGTTAAAGTAGACCCAAGTGTCCCAAATTGTTCAAAATATTGTTATTATACATTGATAACTATATGATGAGTGGTAGGAGTTTATATGGCCAGATCACAACAACATTTTCTAAATGACGATCTGGTCATTAACTGTTTTGTCATGTTATTATTACGAAAAATTACCTTATATATGGGGTAATTAGATAATATATTACCATATGTGCATAGGTCACTCTATATCAATGGTAGCATAATCTGCTCATGTAAACATGTATACATCGCGGCTATGTAAGATAAAATACCTCTAGACCAAATAAAGTTTAAATTTGTCCAAAAAAAAAATAGTTAAAACTATACTAAGCAAAGGTTGTTCCTACTACCGTGGAAATAGATTGTTTTGGTAGCAAATCATGAAAAATATGTTTATGGATATGAAAGATTTCTATCAATGAAAAACATAGAACAATTGATAGCTTCTTATTCTTATGTGATCATTGTTGTAATGTAACCAAGAATTGGTAGTTTGGAACCATGTCAGGTCCTTGGTCTTTGGAAGACTAACACACTAATGAGCCACATATCTAACAACCAAATTTCATGTTTGGACTCACTGTTCTTAGAATAGTAGAGATAGAGAGATATGGAACGTCTCATTGGAATTGTGAGGTCACGGCCGCTCTATAGAGGGTATAACTTCACATATTGGACCAGTAGAAGTATGTGAATGATATCTATGCTTCCATGTACATGGATTTAAGCCCAAAACCGCGCTTTGAAGCGCGCTTGGTCACCTAGGGGTTAAATACGGTAACTTTATGTTAGGGTCGTTGTCCTTTCTATTATATAAAATTTTAAAGAACAGCAACCCTAGTAATGGAATCATGGAATGGCAAAAATCCGTTTTTGAATGTTAGATCATTATTTTAAAGTGCTCTTTATATCAAGGCGCAACCTGTTGAATTGCCCCAAAAATCTGTCCAATCCCAGGTAGCACAGACCCGGGAGCACAGAGACATTATTAGCATAATGTTGGGCTAACGTTGGCCCAACCATCTGCTTTACATCGGATGCCCATCCTGCCTACATAGGCCCGGGGGTGCCAACAGAGGCCCAATTTTGGCTTTTTGTCACCACAAATCAGCATCAGCAAATGGTCATCCACTTTTGCCGATGTCCTGCCAACATTGGCCCAACGTTGGCATTTGGTATGCCATTGAATGATTGATCAGCCATCAGGCCTACGTCGTCCAAATTGGCAGCCAACGCTGGCCCGACGCATTGGGCCAATGTTGGCCTGACCCCTAGTTGACAATTAACAAACGTCTTGGCCGTCATGGCAAAAATACATAGAATCTTACTTTCCTTGAGCTATGCCAACGACCCTGAGTCTGAGGGTCAGGTCCCGGTCGAGTGCATTGCTGTATTCAGTAACCGAAGGCCTAGATATAAGGGTTTATAATACGAAAGTGGTAAGTAAAACATTTGTGAACTATTTTCCAAGACTAAACTTTGAGAATCTCATTTCTGATAACTATCCGATTTTGTGCTAGATCTTAGGGGTGATATGTCAAGGGACAGGTTTAGAAAACCGCAGATCAAAAAGTGGTAGAATTGTATATGTTCTTGTCCATGGGACTGTGTCAAGCCTACGAGAAATTGCCGTAATATCGCCCAGGCCTTATTCATTGAATGTTTTCAGAAAGTTAACAAGTTTGTCATGCCCCAAAATGAAATTAAGTCTATTGTACCACATGGTATTGTACTATCTGGATAGGTTTAATAACTTTAGCAAGATCGGGAGGAGGCAGAAAATGAGATTTATTGAGAGGTCTCCTGACGTCTTAGCTTGAAACTCCCCGGTTTGTTTATGTACCATGCGAGGAGTCGGTCATGTGACCTTGCCCATATATGGCAGACCCTGTTTAGGTGTATTCTCTTTTGTCCCAATGAATTATTTAATCCAGCAGAACTGTTGGATAATCCCAGATTACTAGCTGACAATCGAGATTTGGTTGTCGACTATGACAAATTATCTGAAAATCTGGGCTTTCCCCCAGACTCCGAGTCAGGTGTTTTGCAGCATTCGATAAATTTCCATTTGAACCAACAGGGCGGCGCAAAATATCATCTTGTCCTCCCAGACGCTGATGATTTTGAGGGTTTACCCGAATATGTCGGATTCTCAGATGATGTAAGTGTTGTAACAGATTTTGCTGCTTTCTACAACTGTGGTACCCCTATTGCATTTGTAGAGGTGGTACCGGGTAGTTACTTTCCTATGTTTGACAGAGTCCGAAAGGATTAAAGATGAGATGGAGGGAATGAGGGAGGACAAGGAAACTCTTGTGGAGATAGTCGACGAGGAGGTAACGTTGATCTCTGGTGGACAGAGGATCAGTGGGCAGAGATTAACAATGCACAGGCACCTGGTCGGCAGAGGAAGGGGGACGCTAAGGATAAGGAGGCTGGGGCGGAGGAAGACGCTGGGACGGAGGAGGCAGCTCCGGGGGGCGATCTTCAACAACCAGCAGGCACACAGAATGGAGGCGGACCACAGGTGGGCATCGAGAAGGATGGTGAAGGGGCCAGAAAGGTGCCGGATGTAGGCCAAAAGGGAGGCGTAGATGGGGAAGGCATTGGCAAAGATAAGCCGGTTGTGAAGCCATTTTGACCTGTGTGTGAAGGTGAACGGCTTGAGTCCATCGGAGGTGGGTATGTTCCTGGTGCTCAGTCTGGTAGGAGCTGCCCAGAGGTTATTTATGGGGCGGAGGCCAGCCATGCCTGAGGGGTATGCGGAACTGCGTAAGGCCTTAGTGAAACACTTTGAGCCTACTAACCAGGAGGAGACCTACAAAGCCTTCCTCCGTACATGGGTGCGGAAGAAGGGTGAGGGATTGCAGGAGCTCTAAGAGGACCTGATGAAGTACACCCGGCTAGCCTATCCGGAGGCGGACGCTGGTACTATGGACACACTGGTTTTTGCTATACCTGGACAATCCGCTGAGGCAGTGGGTGTATCAGACTGAACCAAAGGATATATGCAGGCAGCTGTCATGACCGCTGTGGGGGTGGAGGCCTACCTTAAAAAATCGGGTTACGTCTGCCGACGCCTCCGTCAACGAGCATTTAAAATCCAACAAGGAGGAGATGAGCAAGATGGCGGGGCTAATGGAAAGGCTAGTCAAGAGGCTGCATGAGCCAGCTGCAGGAGGGAGGAAGAAGAAACAGAGTAATACAGCATGCTTCTGATGCGGGCAGGAGGGGCATTTTAAAAGAGAGTGCCCCAATGGTAAGCCCAAAGAGGCTGTCCTGAAGACGGATGAGTCTACATCTCCGCGGAGGGAAACTAGAACTGACCTATACTGAGGGCTGGGTACAGGTTGGGGGAAATGGGCCTATGAACGTAATTCAAGGACGACGAGGAGAGGGGTGGAGGAGGCTTGATCATGGAAGGGCGTCTGGTTGGCTCCCCTATCCAGTTATTGGTAGACACTGGAGCTTCCTTAAATCTAGTGTCGGAGGGATGGTGGAATCGATATGGTGGAGAGGGCAGACTCTGGAAGACAGCGGAGAAGTCTAGTCCGTGGACAGAAGACCCATGTGTATCAAGGGGAAAGTCCAAGCCAAAGTGCAGCTAGGACAGAAAACTATGGAGGCTGACTTCGTAGTCAGTGACACAGGGACGGAGGGCATCCTAGGGGCGGCCTTCTTCTGTGCTAACCACTTAATAGTCAATGTGGTGAGAGGGCAGCTGGTATGGTCGGAGTGGGAGGAGGTTTGCCGTATAGTGAGCACTTGCCCTGGTGGAAGGAACTATCTGAGGACCGTGGTGTATTGGAGACAATGGCATGGTGGAAGGCATGGCGGGGCACAAGGGGGAGCGAAGGTTTCTGGTGGGCTGGGGACTTGTGAAGCCAGAAGGACGAGAAACGTTGGTCCGAGTGCTCAACCCAGGGCCAGAACCCATAATGATATACCGGGACATGACGCTGGGGGCACTCTGGTGGGTCGACAGTGAAGTAGAGGAGCCTGGGGAGAATAGAATGGTGTGGGGTGGTGGAAACCTCCGGCAAGGAAGAGCGGAAGAATCTAGTGGGTGAGCTGGTCCAAGAGACGGAGCCCCATAGATGGAGGAAACTGGCAGAGTTACTGCGAAGTCACATTGGGCCATTCCAACGTTACAAAGGGGACAAGGGCCACACTATGCTGGCAAGACTGTGTTCACTACACACAAAGGGCTGTATCAATTCAGGCGCATCCCTTTCGGATTGTGCAATGCCCCTGGTACCTTTGAGCGGGTTATGGAGGTGGCCATGACTCCAGTGGAAGTCTGGACGACATAGTGGTGTTCTCTGCCTCATTCGAGGAGCACTTACTCCAGCTAGGGGAAGTGCTGCAGAGGCTGGAGGAGGCCGGACTGAAGATTAAACCCTCGAAATGCCAGCTAGCCAGGCGGAGGGTCTTATTCCTCGAACATCAAGTCAGTGAGGCTGGGGTGGACACAGACCCTACGAAAATTGAAGTTGTACAGTCCTGGCCCATGCCTAGGACAAAAACGGAAGTGAGAAGCTTCCTGGGTTTGGCAAGGTACCACCGGATGTTTGTGCCGGAGTTCTCTGCCCACGCCAAGCCACTGAGTTCGCTGGCGGGCTGGGTGTTCCGGTGGACGGAGGAGTGTGAAGGGGCATTTTGTGATCTGAAAGACCGTTTGACGGAAGCACCTATCTTGGCGTTCCCCAGGGCTGAGGGGTGGCTGATGATGGACACAGATGCCAGCAATCCTGGCCTTGGAGTGGTCTTAGCCCAGGAGCAGGAAGGCATGGAAAGGGTTCTAGCCTGTGGAAGCAGGACACTGAGCAAGCCGGAGATAAATGATTGCGTCACCCGGAGGGAATTCTTAGCCATAGTGTTCGGGCTAAGGAAATTTAACATTACTTGGTGGGACGACTAGTGGCGGACCACGCTTCTCTCAAATGGCTGTTGGATTTCAAGGAGCCGGAGGGACAGTTGGCCAGATGGTTGCAAATAATAAGCACCTACAACATTGTTTTCCAACATCACCCCGGAAAGCTCCATGGTAACGCCGACAGACTATCGAGGCGACCCTGCAAGTAGTGTGGAAGGGAGGATGAGGCAGAATTGTTGCAGTGTTGTGTCTTTACCCGATCCCAGCACACAGAGATGGTGGAGGAGCCACACCCCGTGGCAACGGGAGCCACTTCGCCTGAGGGGGTTGCCTGGAAGACGCTGCAAGCAGAGGACCCCACGCTGGCCCTGGTCAGGGGTTGGGTGGAAGGGGTGGCTCCACCGCCAGCAGAGGGAGATAGGAGGTCCTGGGGATATGAAATAAAGGCATGGCATGCCCAGCTGGGCCGACTGTGTGAAGAAAAAGGAGTTCTGGGCCGATGGTGGGAGGATCAGGTGGGATTAAAACACCTCTGATTGAGGCCTGAGGCCAGCCGGCAGAGTGTGCTTCAGTAAGTGCACGGAGAGCTGTTGGCCGGCCACTTGGGAAGGAATAGGACTATTTGAAGGCTGCAAGGGGGGTATTTTTGGCCTGACTTCAGGAAGGACGTGACCCTGTGGTGTGCCAGTTGTGAACCCTGTCTGTAAAGGAAATCCGCTCCGCCTCTGCATAGGGCGCCGATGGGAATGGGGCAATATCATATATAGGAGCCAAGGGCAATATATAATATGCTACTACTTCCTGCAGGTGTCTTAGCAAAGTCATATGTAGGCCCTAGGTATCAGAGTGACATAATAAATTGCCTTTGGTGGTGCACAGTGCAGTCCCTTTCATTTGGTTCTTGGAGTAATGTGCATTCAGCTGTGACCAGGCCCTTTACTGCAGAGCAGAGGTAGTTAGCAGGGTGGGAGCAGTGGGGGCATGGTGATCAAAAGTACAGGGCAGGCCCAGGCGGTATATTCCAATACCGCCTGGGGGTCAGAGGCTGGATGCCATGGGGAGGATATTACAAGATCACAAGAGACTGATATGAGAGAGTATAAGTATAATGCCGTCAATATACTATTCAGTACCCGACTATGCTACTCTGTTCTCCACGACGCAGTACCCGACTCTCACTACACTACTCAGTACTCCACTCCCACTATACATGTACTACTCATTACCCCACTCTCATTACACTACTCAGTACCCCACTCCCCACTATACTACTCAGTACCCCACTCCCACTACACTACTCAGTACCCCACTCCCACTATACTGCTCAGGACCACACTCCCACTATACTACTCAGTACCCCGTTTCCACCATACTACTCAGCACCCCACTTTCCCTATACTACTCAGTGTCCCACTCTCACTATATTACTCAGTACTCCACTCTCACTATAATACTCAGTACCCCACTCTCACTATAATACTCAGTACTCCACTCTCACTATACATGTACTACTCTGTACCCGACTCTCACCCCAGCAAATTGTCGTGAGTCCTCGTCAACCTGTGTGAAGTGGCTCACACATGGTGCTAGATGGAACACAACGTCGTTATAGCACAAGATCACCAGGTATAGCAATTGCTATGCCACGTGAGTCTAACACACAGTGGCGAAAGATGACGGAATGAGTCATCACTCAAAAAGGAGTCACCATTGATAACCAATCATGGCGACAGATGACGACAATTTGCTGGGACCCCACTACTATAGACAAAGGTGCAAGTCTGGTGGGCGTTACACAAACAATGATCCATCATTACATCATATTCTTGTTGTAGGGTAGGTTAACCTAAAGACGACCACATACCTTGAGTTGACCACCTGCCACTTTGTTTTTTCTCACTTTTACATCTACTGTATGGGGCTGTACGAGTACATCAAAAGATTCATATCTATAATATCTTGGGACATTGCATTCTCTAGATGATATCTCTATACATGGGTTTCAAACTTTGTTGTTTTCCTATTATGAGTAGTATGCAAAGGAACCATATGACATCAAGAACATAAATGCTAAGTCAAGCAAAATGTTACTGTGGTGGATATTGATAGATAATCATAAAACAAAGCCTTTTTAATGCAGGGCTATGATTATTACCTCTAATTGGATGGGAATGGCAACTATGATGAACATAATCTTTACTGAAATATCCCTTCTAATTTAGCTGCTGTAAAACATACATTTTCATTACAATACAGCACCATCAACAGTAACATTATATTGTATATTTATGTGAGACACTTCTTTTTTGAAATTATGGCTTAATGAAAATGGCCCCATTCAAAGACTGTGTATCAAGTGGTCATCTCAAGGTGAAACGTGGTCATCTCAAGCTTAAATTGAACTAAACGGAATGTTCTTAGTAAGGGTGATAAACTAGATATATATTATACACATGGATTTTCAAGATATAGCAGGTAAAAAAGCCTAAACAATTCATAGAATCCCATGGACTGTCCACCTATGATATGTTGAGTAGTTACCATTGTATAACAATACACCAAAGTACCCATGTTTGACTGGTTTTTATCATGGCCAACTGGCCATTTCTCCAGAAATCTTTAACTTTGGTTGCATATTCTGAACATTGAGATTGTTCACATGTACCAAATATTGATTCTAGACATAGATTATATCATAAGTAAATGATGACATAAACAAATGTTCAGAAATGTTAAATACTTTCAGTTTAGGACTCGTTTTCCCAGGCATGCCCATTTCACCTTGAGATGACCACCATTTCATCTTGAGTCGACCACCACTCACAGAGAGAGTTATGCCTTTAATTGAGTAGAAACCACTGATTATGTACGAGTACATCAAAAGATTCATATCTATGATATCTTGGGACATTGCATTCTCTAGATGATATCTCTATACATGGGTTTCAAACTTTGTTGTTTTCCTATTATGAGTAGTGTGCAAAGGAACCATATGACATCAAGAACATAAATGCTAAGTCAAGCAAAATGTTAATGTAGTGGATATTGATAGGTAATCATAAAACAAAGCCTTTTTAATGCAGGGCTAGGATTATTACCCCTAATTGGATGGGAATGGCAACTATGATGAACATAATCTTTACTGAAATATCCCTTCCAATTTAGCTGCTGTAAAACATACATTTTCATTACAATACAGCACCATCAACAGTAACATTATATTGTATATTTATGTGAGACACTTCTTCTTTTTTGAAATTATGGCTTAATGAAAATGGCCCCATTCGAAGGCTGTGTATCAAGTGGTCATCTCAAGGTGCAAAGTGGTCATCTCAAGGTGAAAATGAACTAAATGGAATGTTCTTAGTAAGTGTGATAAACTAGATATATATTATATACATGGATTTTCAAGATATAGCAGGTAAAAAAGCCTAAACAATTATCTTTCATTCAGTGCATTTTGGAAGTCTGAGGACCTAGAACTCTCAGAGATATTACCCACTACAAATCCCTCATTGAAGGCCTGCACAGGAACAGTCGTCTTTAGGTTAACCTACCCTAAGTACAATCTTTATAGTAACTTTTGAGAAACCATTACACAATGGCTAACACATGTAATAATGATAGTCATTGTCATAACAATGATTTGACCAGTGGATTTCAGGCTTAATTTTGTTCTAACGAGACTTTTGGTAGAAAAAGTCACTAGAATGCATCTTTATAACCAAATCTCTGTGTTCATCTTTATAACGATCTGTGTTCATCTTATACATATATTGTTATATGGTCTCACTGATCTAACAGGTCATAAATAACCAATAAAGGCAGGAATAATCAGACGAAGTCAGGAAATAAATAGATGATGTCAAAAACAATTTGAATAAGTTAGGAAATTAATGTGTGATGTCGATATATAATTTGAAGAAATCAGGAAATTATTATGTGATGTTAGGAATTATTTGATGAAGTCAGGAAATTAATGAGTAAGGTTGGAAATAATGAGTTGAAGTTAGGAAATTAATGAGGGAGGTCTAGAATGACCACCCCAATCACCTATTAATTTCCTGACTGTTCCAAATTATTCTCCATCTCACCTATTAATTTCCTGACTTTTCCTAATTATTTCCGACCTCACCTATTAATTTCCTGGTCATTCTGGACCTCATTAATCAATTTCCTAGACTCTGGTTATTGCCAAACCTCATTTATACATAATCTATGATAGTAGTTATGAACATGCAGCACCTATTTTTTTATCCGGCCATTCCTCTCTTTACAGTAAAAGTCGTTGTAAAAAGTATGAGAAAAAAATATGAGAAAATTATTGTGTAATGCTGGTTTTCTCATTGAGAGGTAACAACCACTTTTAAAAAAGTTTGTAAAGATACTTTATTTTGTGTAACTTGCTTTGATCGTTATGACTATCGTAATGCCATAATCGTTGTTTGTGTAACGCCCCCCTGGTGTATCATTCCATTCCCCCTTAAAATCTGACCATATCAGACGGGATGAAACATACACCCGGGGGCACGCCACATAACTCATCCGTGAAGTAAGCGTATTTCATGGGAAATCTGTACGTCCCTTTTAGAAGGCTTCACTAACCTTGGGAATGCCAAATCCAATTAGGCGTGCCATATAGATTTTAAGCCGGAAGGAGAAAATTATGCATACCACGGCTGATAAATCGGAGAGTGGCGGTTTTTTCTTCGTTGCTATAGCTGCACGAGGGGTGAGCAGTTTGTGTAAGGAGACGCATCCCACTTCACCAAGTGAATTTATCATCAGTGTTATACGTACCACCCGCAAACCACCTTAAACAGACAATTCTTGTGAAAACACTCTCTCAATTTAATATTGAATCAGCGTTGCCAACATGCAAACTAATTAACCACACCAATTTAACTGTGTAAGCCGGACTTTATAGCGATTTAGCACCTGCCACGTACTATTGACGCTCATATTGCAATTATAATGCCAATTGTTGTATCCTTACACTCTAAGCCGCAATTGGAACTAGGATCTACAGACCGATGTAGTGCACACAGCATGATTCAAATCAGGTCATTGGTTTTGTACCTACAGCAACTACCACTGTATTCCAGAAATAGATGCATTCTACTGTAATACCCTTGTCGCGGGCTGACAGTGTACAACTGTTAGACTAATAAACATGAGGTTGACTCTAAATCATTCTTTCAATTGTCTTCCCTTTTAGAGAGTTCCACACTATAACGTACACCTAGTGACTAGAGCTGTCTATAGGCCTAATGGTTAGGCTGTTAGGAGAAGGTGGGAATGGGGGGGGGAGGCAGTTGTCTTGTGGTGTCTCAGGGATCAATATATCCATCAATCAATACACGGGCCAAATAGAGGGAGGAGAGGCAGGCACTGGGCCTCACACAACCTGACTTCACTTTACTATTCTCATGATGCCATTGTCTGCCTCATTCACTTCCATTGTTCCTACTTCTCGTCTATATACTGAAGTGACGATTCCATGAGTCACTAGTTAGACTTACGGCCGTTTTCCACCACCCGATATGGTCCCTCTGTCGGCCGACAGCTGCACCAAAGTACCACCTCGGCCGACAGGGCTGCCATAGGTTTCAATGGAGAGGCATGGCCAACAGACCCACAGTGGACGCTACCGTCGGCCGTTAGAGGACCCATATCGGTTGGTGGAAAATGGGCCTAAACCCATTAGACGATTGTAAAACTGGCAGAATATTGAGGTACATGTCAAAATCGGCTGCATAATCGGCCATTGTACGGGGTTATGGCCGTATTCCACCGAAACCGATTCTTGGCCGATAGTCCATCTCCGATGCATTGGCGACGGAAATAGAGAATCGGACACGATCGGGCCGATATCGGCCAAGAATCGGGTTCAGTGGAATAGCCAAAAAAATTATCGGAAATGCATCGGAAATGGATCGGAAACCATCACCGATGGTCCCCGACAGTTTTTTTTCAGACCCGATTTTTTCTGTTCTGACAGAAAAAATCGGGTGAGAATCGGGAGGCCCAACTATCGGGCCAGCACTTCAAGACTCCCACCACCACCAATCGTGACAGCAGTACTAGGGATATAGTACCCAGCAGACTATACTGCTTTATTAATTCTTGAAAGTCATAAAATGGGTGTCAGAGAACCAGCTGCTTCCTTGTAGTGCATAAGTAATAATGTCATAGGGTTTTCCTGTATAGCATTGCACTTGCAAAGCAAATTCTGCCTACATAGAGGGAACTTAATGGGATCCTAAGACCTATAGAGGGAACTTAATGGGTTCCTAAGACCTATGTATGTAATGTGTAGTATTCACCAGGTGGCAGCACTACTGCAAAAGGGAATTATTATTCATAATCTTCTATCATTCTTAGAGCATATGATAGTACAGTGTTATTCTAAATCACATTTTCACTTAATAATACACATACACAATGTCAGCAATAAAAGGCTATACAGGAAAACCCTATGACATTATTACTTATGCACTACAAGGAAGCAGCTGGTTTTCTGACACCCATTTTTATGACTTAAAAAAAATATATAGTAAAACACCTTTATCGCAGATGGTGTCAGGAGGCGTGGCGCAGTCGGTAGCGCGTCCGCTCACAAGCCGTAAGGTCGTGGGTTCGGTTCCCGGCCCGGCCGGGGCATAGTGGTGGTTCCAAACGTCGCCGTAGGTGTCGTTTGAGTTCCTCCCTGCTCTGGCTAGGCTGTGCTGGAAAGTCTCTCGGCGGTCATGGCAGACAAATGACTTGAAACAGGCCTGTCCATCTCTCACTATGCCTATGTAGTGATGGATGTTAAAGAACCATTGCCTCGGTAAATGTGTAGGGGCGTGATTTCTACCTTCCCATAGATGCGGTCACCATCATCCCCCCTCCCCATTAGACTAGGGTCCGGGCATGCAACACCACAAGGGTAATCTCACTTCGGTGTGGATACAACCCGCGGGACCTCTCACCCTTGAGTGTCGGCTGCAAGGAAGGCACGAGGTGAGATAAAATTCGTCACATCACTCGCAGATGGTATCCAGTGATCACCCTGTCCTCTGTGGAAGAGCGATGAAAGTGGGCAGAAAAGGGCATCCGATTGTCCCTGTGGACAAATCGGGCCGACAATTTTCATCCCAGATTCACACACGATGATCATCGCGGATGAGGAAAAATGCTAATCGGCCCGGCAATACTATCGGTTTTGGTGGAATACCCCTAATAGAATGGCAACCAATATGCCAGGTGACACAAATCGGGTGGGAATCAATCCTACTACAAAGTAATATAATGGTACAAACTTGAAGATAATGATGCAATCCAATGCATTACATGTCAGCATTTTCTAAGATGTCTGATATGTTAAAATCGGGAATGAAAAGCAGTGTATTGCACAATTGGCCATAGAATCGGTGGCTTATTCTTAGATTATACCATCATATTAGCTAAAATCGAGCAATGTTAATGTGCATTATGCAATATTTGGCTGATAAAGGTACCGATTATTGCAAAATCGGGTAATGGGTTTTGGGCCTTAGGCGTTGATCAATCAGCATGAAGGCATTTTTTCCAATCAGCAGTGAACTGTTCCAGACCTCTTCAGTCAACCGCTAAAGGATTTCATTGGACGTCTACAATCGGGCCTCTTCATTTTTTTAAGTCGACTCAAAATGTGTCCTCCTGTCGGCTTAGTTCTGGTGGTATCAGCATATTCAGTACTCTCTTGTTTGAATAAGTTAGGGTCAGGTTAAAATATTCAACGTTCTCTTGCGATTTGATGTTGATTGGTATGCAGGTGCTGTCCCCTCCAGAGCAGACTCAGACAGCAGAAAACAGCGCGAAGTAGGGTGAAAGCAGGGAGTGACACGGGGAGTGACACTAGCCAGTGACGGCGTGGTGCAGGTAGACACAACCTAAATTAATTTGTGTGGAAGATAGGACACAATGGTATAGGACTACAAGGTGTTTATAGACATGAGCACCACAATGTTCTTGTGGGGCAATAATCTAATATGTATACCTATATTGCCCTCTGTGTCTCTATTAGGTGTGTGTGGGGTCGGGGGTTGAGTAGAATCACAGTCTTCGTATTTTGAGCGCTGCTATAGCTTGTCGAATTCCTCATTGAAAAGACTACACGATAGTGGTAGATATGAATAAATACACGCCGTTGATCAGTTATGAGATAATATCCATATTTGAGCGTTCATCTAAGATGTTACCAGATATAGTAAGTCCTCTGTGCATGATATCAAACTCAGCTTTCATTTGTTGGGCAAGACTTACATACACTATAGGGGGTGTGGATGGGGGGTCCCCCATGTCACATGTCGATTTTAAAAAATGGCCATGTCCCCATGTCAATTTTAAGAAATGGTCATGTCACCATGTCAATTTTAAGAAATGGTCATGTCACCATGTCAATTTTAAGAAATTGGTCATGTCCCATGTCACTAAGCCTAAAATAGCCTATGTCGCCATGTCGATTTTAGTGGTCCACACCCATACTATACAAGACTTGTATATCATCTTTATCTGCCTTCCCTGCAGGCATAGCTACAGAAATAACTGGCCATATAGCAATAACAGAGGAACAAAGTTGCCATGGTAACCACTGCTTTTGTTTACCCCTCACGTTTTTATTACCCTATTATAAAACTAATTTGTCATGGGCACACTTCTTCATTTTGCCCATGTGGTTCCATGGCCTGCTTTCAGTTCACATCACCACTGCCCCCTGTCGGGTGGTGGTGAGGCGGGCTGGGTGAGGGGGCTTCCCGGGGGGCCACTCCCTATCTTTTCTATAGTTTCTATGTGTGAACACCAACTTCAATTTGGTACCCTAATCGCGGGTGTCAAATAGGCAAAAATGACCCCCTTTTAAGGGAGTTTAAACCAAATGCGGTGGCAGAAGGGGGACAGAAAGCTGGGACCAGAAAAAAGATACCCTTATCAAGGGTTCTACTTTAAAGTGATAAAATATCAAAAGGCAAACATCAGCTAAATGTGCCATTTGAGAGGTACCATGCGGTTTAGGATAATGTTTGTAGAAAATATTTCATTTGGTCTAAAGAGGTACCCCTTCCCCAAAAAATACCTAAAGAGGTACGCTATTCAAGGGCCCTCAGGGGCCCGTGCCTATGGCCCAAAAACTAACCCTTCGCACATAGTATCCATTGAGTCAGGAAGTGCCCCCGGGGGGGGGGGGCTTGGTGATGTTATATCTGTGCAGGCGGCCAGAACAGAGGGCGGCAGCAGCAGGAGGGGCTGTGCAGCTCAGGACGCCAGCACCAACTCACCACCACCGTCTCAGCAGCAGCTACTTGAGTTGTTCAAATCAAGACCTGAACGAGCGGCAGGCGGGCCGTGTCAGGTCGGTCCCCGTCCCGGGAGACGCTGCCTGCCAGCCCCGGGCCCGGGACGAGCAACTTCTGAGTCGGTGTGAGCAGCTCCCCTTAAAGTCCGGCCTTTCAGCCGCCTCGCCGTGACCAGGTCCTGTTTAGCTGTACAGCGCCAGCTGTTCGTCCATGAACCACTACCTTGAAACACCTACCAGACCTCCTGGAGGAGTCACCATGGGTATCTCTGGTTAATGAGTGAGTGATTAGTAAATGGACATCATATAACGACATCAGCAGGGGTATATTGCTGACGGGAGATGTGAACACTTGGATATGTACTTTCTGACAGAGGATATCATGGATGTTACACCCTATGGATACAGACACGTGTCCTGACAACCAAACAACGCTAAGACCAAGGATGACAGTATCACAACCCCACAAAGAGGTTTACGATGTTACCCATTCTCAGGAAACTAATTACAACAAGCAGCCAAAAGTTCTCCAGGTCTTTATTTCAGCCATTATCTAAAACATGCAAACCTTTGGATGCCAGCTACTAACGCCTGCACAAAAAGGGACTCTCAGATAAACTTTGTGTCTCGGATACCTTCAGAGATACGCCTCCCTGCTCCTCCTATTCCAGCTCCCGGGGGTCGGCGCGGGTTGGTCTGGTCAATAAATCTGCTGAGCCTATCGGGAACTACCCGCCACCTCCCCACTACATTGTCCACCCATGGGAAAGTGGGTGGAAGTTATCGGGAAAGCTATCAATGGATATTCAGATCTTGGGAGTGGAGGGGAGGAGTGGATTCTGTGACTGCCACCACCCTGGTAGACATGGAAGGGGCAGGGGATTAGGGAACACAGCTACACATATATGGTTTAGGGAGTGAGGGAACACGGTCCTGTACAGTGTGCGGTGGAGTTGTACCTCACCCAGTGGTGTAGGGAGTGAGGGAACACGGTCCTGTACAGTGTGTGGTGGAGTTGTACCTCACCCAGTGGTGGAAGGAGTGAGGGAACATGGTCCTGTACAGTGTGTGGTGGAGTTGTACCTCACCCAGTGGTGTAGGGAGTGAGGGAACACGGTCCTGTACAGTGTGTGGTGGAGTTGTACCTCACCCAGTGGTGTAGGGAGTGAGGGAACACGGTCCTGTACAGTATGTGGTGGAGTTGTACCTCACTCAGTGGTGTAGGGAGTGAGGGAACACGGTCCTGTACAGTGTGTGGTGGAGTTGTACCTCACCCAGTGGTGGAAGGAGTGAGGGAATACGGCCCTGTACAGTGTGTGGTGGAGTTGTACCTCACTCAGTGGTGTAGGGAGTGAGGGAACACGGTCCTGTACAGTGTGTGGTGGAGTTGTACCTCACCCAGTGGTGGAAGGAGTGAGGGAACACGGCCCTGTATAGTGTGTGGTGGAGTTGTACCTCACCCAGTGGTGGAAGGAGTGAGGGAACATGGCCCTGTATAGTGTGTGGTGGAGTTGTACCTCACCCAGTGGTGGAAGGAGTGAGGGAACACGGTCCTGTACAGTGTGTGGTGGAGTTGTACCTCACCCAGTGGTGGAAGGAGTGAGGGAACACGGTCCTGTACAGTGTGTGGTGGAGTTGTACCTCACCCAGTGGTGGAAGGAGTGAGGGAACACGGTCCTGTACAGTGTGTGGTGGAGTTGTACCTCACCCAGTGGTGGAAGGAGTGAGGGAACACGGTCCTGTACAGTGTGTGGTGGAGTTGTACCTCACCCAGTGGTGTAGGGAGTGAGGGAACACGGCCCTGTATAGTGTGTGGTGGAGTTGTACCTCACCCAGTGGTGTAGGGAGTGAGGGAACACGGTCCTGTACAGTGTGTGGTGGAGTTGTACCTCACCCAGTGGTGTAGGGAGTGAGGGAACATGGCCCTGTACAGTGTATGGTGGAGTTGTACCTCACCCAGTGGTGTAGGGAGTGAGGAAACACGGCCCTGTACAGTGTATGGTGGATTGATTGATTGATTGATTTGTGTTTTACAGCACTTTAGCGGCACTAAGTGGCTATGCCGTGCTTCACAGGTTGATAGTTTAACAGAGGAATGTGTCAGTGCCTGCGCATATGTGCACCACACACATCCTGGGGGATAGGAAAGAGGAGATATAGACCCTTTTAAGTGGGCTAGGGAAGCCCGAGTGTATGGTGGAGTTGTAACTCAACCATTGGTGGAAGGAGTGAGGGAACACGGTCCTGTATAGTGTGTGGTGGAGTTGTACCTCACTCAGTGGTGTAGGGAGTGAGGGAACACGGTCCTGTACAGTGTGTGGTGGAGTTGTACCTCACCCAGTGGTGTAGGGAGTGAGGGAACACGGTCCTGTACAGTGTGTGGTGGGGTTGTACCTCACCCAGTGGTGGAAGGAGTGAGGGAACACGGCCCTGTACAGTGTGTGGTGGAGTTGTACCTCACTCAGTGGTGTAGGGAGTGAGGGAACACGGTCCTGTACAGTGTGTGGTGGGGTTGTACCTCACCCAGTGGTGGAAGGAGTGAGGGAACACGGCCCTGTATAGTGTGTGGTGGAGTTGTACCTCACTCAGTGGTGGAAGGAGTGAGGGAACACGGTCCTGTACAGTGTGTGGTGGAGTTGTACCTCACCCAGTGGTGGAAGGAGTGAGGGAACACAGCCCTGTATAGTGTGTGGTGGAGTTGTACCTCACTCAGTGGTGTAGGGAGTGAGGGAACACGGTCCTGTACAGTGTGTGGTGGGGTTGTACCTCACCCAGTGGTGTAGGGAGTGAGGGAACACGGTCCTGTACAGTGTGTGGTGGAGTTGTACCTCACCCAGTGGTGTAGGGAGTGAGGGAACACGGCCCTGTACAGTGTATGGTGGAGTTGTACCTCAACCAGTGGTGGAAGGAGTGAGGGAACACCTGAATTCTGGCTAGGTCTTGGAATTGCCCAGAGTTCCAAGAATATCGAAAAAGCATATGGCAGATCAATGTCTTCCGTACGCCACATTGCTTGCCTGTAATTGCGCCCTACATCCGACCGTACCATACAAGCACTACGATGGTAGTTGATGTCCAGTAGCTTAGTGCCAATATGTTACTGCTACGATGATAGAAGGAGGGAAGTGACATAATTGGCCCACTTGCACAAGGGCCTCGTCAGTATACGATTTGAGTGGGCCCATTGTTCACAGTTTGAGGATAAATATCCATTTTAATCATAGACAGCATATACAACAGAATAAGCATAAAGGTAATTTTTGGCCGACTGTCCTCTTCTTAAAAAGAAAAGCCGTTTTCATTTCTTTTTCAATTAGCGGTTCGTGTATAAAGTCACTCTCCTGACTGTTCATTCTTTCTGTTCTATTACCTACAATTGCGTTCAGTGGATTGCCTATTATCCTTTTACTTGCCCTCCATTGCATTGGATATAAATCAGTACCCACAACCGCCATCTAAACAGTCTCTATTCATCTATAAACCATTTACGGCTCCCTTAATCCTCTCCGCTCCTCAATATAAAGCAGTGTGTGCTGTTGAGAATGGCCAACGTATATAGCCATTGAGCTATCATTCACAATGCATGTAGGCACTGAGCTATCATTCACAACGCATGTAGGCATTGAGCTATCATTCATAAAAAGTCTTTATCTACTGCAATAGTGCTGCTTTATGAACTAGCAGTTGTAATCATGTCCTGGTGAATTACTCTCCCATACAATTTTAAGTTCCATCCATCAACATTGTTGTGAGTCTGCAGCTTGATCCTCAATTAACTGAGGGAAATTCAGCTGCGGCTGTGTATTCTGTTGTATATCGTTAAAATTCAACAGGATTCGCCCAAGCAGGCTGATTATAATCGTTATAATTCTGCCTGCATAGCATGGACACCGCACATACCAGGGCTATGTTTCCTACCTAAACAAGCCTTAGCGCCGCACACGTCACCTGTGTGTGGCATAAAGGGAAGCGTTTTGGTATCTGAGCCTCTGTGGCCATGACAACACTGACTTCCGGTGGTTGCTCATACGTCACCCATGACGCCGACGATTGGCGTATCCGCTAGGAGTTGTTCAGAGACGACCAAACATCCATCGTCAGCTGTCAGGCTTGCTCTAGTCCCTCCCACCCTGCAGCCTTATTATTAGGCAAGAGGCTGAGTGGTATAGGACATGTTCACGGGCTTATGTATGCCTCTTACCATCCTCTATGGTTGTTATACAAGAGGGTGCTTACCACAATATATTTTATCTTTCATGGTTAAGCCTGTGACTAATATATCACCTGTTGCCTGACGACATGATTGTAATAATGTATGAGTATTTCTAGGCAAAATATTAATGGCAAACATATAGGAATGAATTTGCTATATGTATTGGGAAGAGAGAATCCTATTGCCTCTGGTAGATTGTAAAGCTGTAATGTGGATTGGTGGCGCATTACTCACGGTGGAAGGCTCACCAATAATCCGTGGCATGTGGGCGCAAATGAAATCGCTTAAATCAGTATGTACATGTACATCTCTACTAGTATGCCGAAGCCTAGACATATATATGTATTCCAATATCTATGCTTTTTCCATCCAGACAAACTCGAGACTCAAACGGATTAAAATCCACGACATGGAATTAAATCAAAATGATGAAAATAAATCAACTCAATGTAGCCTGAAGTGGCTGGGACTACGTACTACGACAGACAGAAGAGGGTGTATTCCCATTCTGCTTATAAAATACAGCTTGCACTTCAGGCACCTAATACCATTAATGGTGGTCCAACAGATGTGGGGGTTACGGCCTACTTAGAAGTATTACCTGGAATTACCTGAAGGTGGTGTTTGTATGGGAGCTGTCGCTTGTTAAAGGTCTGGATCTATGAGTCATTTAAGACCTACTCCTTCTTCCCTCCCTCTGTTTGCTGAATTGTGTAGGGTTTCCAGATACGTATAACAGCCTTTCCTGGTTGACGGTAAACCATCTCCACTATCTACTAGATACCGACCTCAAGGGCCCAAACAGGTCTACATAGCAGCCCAATGTGTGTACTAAATACCCACCTCCAGCCAATGTGTGAACTAGATACCACCTCCAGGCCCCAGACAGGTCTACATAGCAGCCCAATGTGTGTACTAAATACCCACCTGCAGCCAATGTGTGAACTAGATACCACCTCCAGGCCCCAGACAGGTCTACATAGCAGCCCAATGTGTGTACTAAATACCCACCTGCAGCCAATGTGTGAACTAGATACCACCTCCAGGCCCCACACAGGTCTACATAGCAGCCCAATGTGTGTACTAAATACCCACCTCCAGCCAATGTGTGAACTAGATACCACCTCCAGGCCCCACACAGGTCTACATAGCAGCCCAATGTGTGTACTAAATACCCACCTCCAGCCAATGTGTGAACTAGATACCACCTCCAGGCCCCACACAGGTCTACATAGCAGCCCAATGTGTGTACTAAATACCCACCTCCAGCCAATGTGTGAACTAGATACCACCTCCAGACCCCAGACAGGTCTACATAGCAGCCCAATGTGTGTACTAAATACCCACCTCCAGCCAATGTGTGAACTAGATACCACCTCCAGGCCCCAGACAGGTCTACATAGCAGCCCAATGTGTGTACTAAATACCCACCTCCAGCCAATGTGTGAACTAGATACCACCTCCAGGCCCCACACAGGTCTACATAGCAGCCCAATGTGTGAACTAAATACCCACCTCCAGCCAATGTGTGAACTAGATACCACCTCCAGGCCCCACACAGGTCTACATAGCAGCCCAATGTGTGTACTAAATACCCACCTCCAGCCAATGTGTGAACTAGATACCACCTCCAGGCCCCACACAGGTCTACATAGCAGCCCAATGTGTGAACTAGACACCCACATCCAGACGAGGAATACAGCAACCTCATTGCTTTAAAAAAGGAATGTCGTATATGACAGGCCATTGAAATAACCTTGTCCATTATCCTTCTTTTACGACCGACAACGACATCAAGTGTAGTCACATGACCTTCAGAGAAATCCGTCTTGCAGTGTAGCCTAAGTGCATTATGTCACAATCTATTCCCTTTATCATTACATAATATATATCCATAAACACCGTATTTATTCAAATCTAGGGGTATTTCCCCCATTGGACTTTGGACTGTATTTCACTCGACGCCGAGCTTTGTAAAATGCTGCCCGATGTCCAACTTGTGAAGTAACCTTAGTTTTGAATAATTCTCGCCAACTTTGGCTACGTATCATGTTGTGCTCAGGTAGATTGGGGAAGTAACATAGATCTATGAAGCAGTTCACGATACCTGGAGACAGTAAGGTATAGCAATGGGTTCCTTCTCACTGACTCACCATGCATTCTACTCAAGTTACCAATTATAGATATAAAGGAAGATCCAGGTCATAAAACATGGACGTTATCATATGTCCTAATTAGTGCTCATACCGAGAAAAATTCAGACTTCTCGGACATAAAACAGTACAATTTCAAAAGGAGGACAGTGCTGGATGTTGTGGAAGACGGATTATAACATGAATGACATATGAACTATGGCCCAGATGATTTGTTCCACGATTGATTATTGGATAGGTACCACGATGTTCTGCATGATGGCACCAATATGAACGTATCATGAAAATAGACACTGACGATATGGTTGGGCTCCTCTAACTGGTCGTTATGACCTACAACATATCACTGACATTGCCATGGCCCTGGTGCCACTATGACCTGTCATTATGACCTACAATGCCCTCGTCCTTAAGTCCAAGGTGATCCAGTGCCCAATGGTTGCCCGCATGTCGCGGTGCTTCTGCGTCCGGCTGGATGACGAGGTGGAGCTCATCTTGGACGTGGACGCTGCAGAGTACCACCTCCTTAAGGATGAACCCATCAACGACAACTATAGGTACATACGTCTATAAATTACAGTCTTAGTAGTCGCAACTATAGATAAAGTAGTGTACAGTCAACTCTCTACTTATGGTCACCTCTCTAATGTGGTCACCTCGCCAATGTGGTCACTTTTGGAAAGAACCAAATTATTTCCCTCTTTGTTCTAATATAAGGAACTCTCCGTAATGTGGTCACCTCTCTAATGTGGTCACCTCTCCTTATGGTCGCCAATTTCCAGTTAAAGGGTCACTTTAACTCTCTCTAATGTGGTCACACAGGTGCAGGTAGGCGGGAGAGAAGTCCTTACACAAGCCCCTAACCCCCTCTGATCTTCCCCCACCTCCTCCCCCATGCTCTGGCCGCACACAGGTGCAGGTAGGCATGAGAGAAGTCCTTACACAAGCCCCTAACCCCCTCTGATCTTCCCCCACCTCCTCCCCCATGCTCTGGCCGCACACAGGTGCAGGTAGGCGGGAGAGAAGTCCTTACACAAGCCCCTAACCCCCTCTGATCTTCCCCCACCTCCTCCTCCATGCTCTGGCTGCACACAGGTGCAGGTAGGCGGGAGAGAAGTCCTTACACAAGCCCCTAACCCCCTCTAATCTTCCCCCATCTCCTCCTCTATGCTCTGGCCGCACACAGGTGCAGGTAGGCAGGAGAGAAGTCCTTACACAAGCCCCTAACCCCCTCTAATCTTCTCCCACCTCCTCCCCCATGCTCTGGCCGCACACAGGTGCAGGTAGGCGGGAGAGAAGTCCTTACACAAGCCCCTAACCCCCTCTAATCTTCCCCCATCTCCTCCTCCATACTCTGGCCACAAACAAGCACAGGTAGGCGGGAGAGAAGTCCTAACACAATCCTTCAGATGTTCAAAGTTCAAATTCTGACATTTTCATGCAATTTTTCCATGAGAGAAACGCTTTGTTCATAAATAATTATATAACCAATCAAATCCGTGTAGAGTATGGAGCTTTTTACCATAGAAATGTATAGGATTGAATTGGTAATATGGAACTTATTTGTTATATTTGATAGGACATGATACATGACATTTCAGAGGTGTAGGAAGCAAATTTTCATTGGGGGGGGGCCCAGCAGGGTCCCAATTTGAACACCTTGAATTATCGGCTCGAGCGCGATGATGTCTATACATACCCATAATAGAATTTAATAGAAAAGTATTTTTGGTGAATTTTAGATCTGATTTGAGGTTCAGGGCTCCATTTTCCCTATCCCTTTAACATATTAATCTAATTTGGGATGGAATGTTTTAGCTGATTTTCCATTTCATTATGACTTCTTGGTAAATTTTTTGGGGGCCCAGACATAATCAGGCCCCCCCTCCTTTATGATTGGGGGGCCCAGACCCCCCTGGCCCCCCCTTTTCCTACGCCCCTGCAGTTCTGTATGTGAATCCCATATCATTAACATGAACTCTCTGTAATGTGGTCACCTCGCCAATGTGGTCACTTTTGGAAAGAACGAATGGTGACCACATTAGAGAGAGTTGACTGTAGTCGCCTTATAATCACAAACCCCTTTAAGGCAACGGCGGATCCAGAATCTGAAAAAGGAGCTCAAAAGAAGGGGTCGGACCCCTATTTTTGAGCAAATTTGGCGATCCAAAATATGTAATTAAACTTTTAAGTACTGGGAAAAGGGAGGGGGAGCACGCCCTCGTACCCCCGTCTAAATTCGGCACTGCCTTTGCTGAAACAATGGGTATGATATTCTACCCACTGTAGACCTACCTCAGTAAAACAGGTACCCACCTCTCCAAGGCCATACCTTGCTGCATTACCTCAAAATTCCCATCTTTATAGCGCAGGCAAATCATTTCCTGCATATCTGGTTCAAGCATGTGCAGAACACTTCCGGGTGACAAATATTACATCTGACAGACGCCATTTTACAAATTCATCACTTGGATGAACCTTCCTTGGTCGCTTATGTGACATACATGAGCACAGAGGAGGATTTCCCCAGGGGTGCGCACCTGTGGCAAGCCAAAGGTTTACCCCCTGATATTAGAGTTTCTTTATATCTACTCATACACTATAGTTTTAGCATTTGATAATAGGGGTTTCTAACTTTGATATCACAGTTTCTTGTAGTGATAACAGATTTTTTTTTAAATATTGCCATATCAGATTGATATTGTGATACATTTATTTCCCCATTTTTCCCACTTTATAGAAAACAAACCTTTGTGTTGATTTCTGTCTGTTAATTCTAGGCTTCTCTAAACTCCAGTATCAGGGCAAAACATGAGTTTATTGGGGAACTTTGATATCATAGTTTTTAGTTTTGATATCACAGTTAATGAATCTGATATCAAAGTATATAATTCTGATATCAGAGCACAAACATTGATATCACAAATAAAAACCTTGATATCAAAGATAAAATCTATAATATCACAGTTAGAAACATTGATACCAGAGTTGAAAACTGTGATGTCAAAGTTTCTGAACTAGTGTTCAGCCTGATACTGCAGTTTACATAACATGAAGAATATATGAATTGATTGCTAATTAATTGGATTATCAATCAATCAACTCTATTTCTGCTCTAAACTACATTATCAGTCCGCTACAGGGCTTTCCCTAGAGAAACTCTGATATCAAATCCTAAAATTGTGATATCAGTGAAAAAATAACTGTGATATCAAATAACAAAACTATGATATCAGGGGTGTAACATATCGCTTGCCACACGCCCCCTTTAACTCTTATCCTCTGCTGTCCAGGCCACTTTGTCTACCGTCTGAGTGGAATATTGATGATGTGAAGTGCCTCGACGGTGATTTATTCTGTTGGCAAAAATGAACAGCTGAAAATAAATCCCCCGCAACACTATCAACACTACTTAGTGTCAGGGCTACAACCCAGTGGGCACAGACAGTTGAATCAACGTTAATAGCTGGTCGATTGTGTTAACGATGTTGATTAACCTGTGGTCAACACTGTTTCACATAAAGATCACATATTTCAAGGGTAGGCATATCAACATTGAAATATTGATCGGAACTCAACATTGATTGACATTTGCCAGCATTAAATAAACACTATCATTTTTACTTTTGATTTTTTAAAAGACAATTTCTTAAATGAAATATTGCTTACTCAATGTTATCATTACCTTTTGTTTACTGTTTGCGAATATTTGAGCTGAATTTGTACTAAAACATGGCCAAGGTTAAGTCCTATCAAGGATAGATAACGGAATTTTCAATTCAATTCAATTAATGTTGACAATGAATCAACATAGAGCACATACGTTGAATCAGCACTGATGAATCACGGATTATTTGATCATGTTTGGTCACCTTTAAAATCAACCATATTTTTAACCTTGCATCAACCGTCAATAGCTAAACATTATCTATGTTACATCAACATTGAATCAACCTAGTGGGTCTACTAGTAGGCCTGCAGCAGGAGACCAGAATTTGGAAGGTACCCCTACCCAACGTTCAACAATTTGAGTTTGGTATTATTTTTAAGAAAATTTCATGGGCTTTCTGAATATTGAGGTAGATTTTTGCAAAAATGGTGCGAACACAGGCATTTTGGATGGTTTCCATGGCAACTATGCAATTTTTATGGATTTTCAAACTAAACACAAATTTCTCTCTAATTCTGGAACCATTAGACCTACATGCATGATTTAAGGCAGGCATGTCCGGTCTCCTTAACTGGGAATAATCTTGTTGACCATGGTCAAGGTAAAGGTCACATTAGGTGACCTTGAAAGTCCAAAAAAAAAACCACCAAAATACTACCTATGTTTCAACTCTTGTAGAACATTTCTATGTTCACATAGTTTGAGAACATCAATATTATTAATTTTAGGTGATTGGAGGTGAAGTCATGTGATCTGTTGCCATGGTAACCATGCATTTTGCTGAGTCTTCATATTTCAGCCAGGACCCAAAATGTCCATGCAATCTGCTATAGCATCCAGGGTTTTCAAGTTATATGAATAACATTTGGCACATTGTCGATTGAAGTACTATATACAATATGGGTATATGCTTATGACCTTTGCAAAGGTCACGGTCACCAAAGGTCCCCACTTTGACCTTAAATTGACGGGATATGAGGTCGTTTTAATATCTAAATGAGAGCAGATATGGTCATCTAAGCACACTAGTAAGGACAAGGCATCATTTAGCACCTACAGAAACCATCTAACTGTAGTTTAGATACCTAGTTACCATGGTTACAACCTCTTTTCATCAAGGATTGACCTGGTTTCAGACCTAAAATCATATTTTCAAATATTGCAGTGCAACCTGTTTGTTATAAGGAAATTACTTCTGCTAGAAGTAGCCATTCCTTGGTGAATTATTGCATCAGCATAGCCTCTTTCAAGGTCAAGGTCATTGCTACTGACCTTGAATATTGAAAAGCCACTGCTTGTATATATACAACCAGTGGCTCATATATATGAACTGTTTGATCAATAAAGGTCCATTTGAGATGCCCCCCACTAATAGGGAAGGTCCGAGTTACCATGCTCCCCTCGGAAACGGCTTCTGGGTGAGCTGTACATGGGTAGATGATGGGCCTGAAGTAAGGACCAGCAGGAGGTGTCAATCCCTGGGTGGTGCCCACAGGGAGGGGCCTGGTCCTGGATAGCTAGGGGGTGCACTCAATGTAGGTCAGTATATGAATACAAATTTTTCTAAAATAGTCCAAGCATTATGTGCATAATTTTGGAGAAATTGTGAATTTTTTCATAAAAACATGAAACGTTTTAGGCTTGTATTCCATATCCATGCAATTAATTTGAGTGTGGAGCCACTGCAAAATCATGTTATCATGGCTGTGGCGGCCATATTTGCTCTGTCATTACCAAATTATCTATTTTCTTCAATAACTATGCAAATAAGTACAGTATTGGAACAAATAAGGTGTCTATACCCACATTTTCAGGGTCACAGAATTATTATATGCTATCAGGAGTCTTACTTTATGCCTGGTTTCACCACGGCAGACATATTTGTTCTACCATTACCGAAAAATGAATTAACTTCCATTTCTCCACAAAAGAATGGAGTATCACAATGATTGAGTTGTCTAGACCTATGTTTTCCAGGCCAAGGAATCATATTATGCCATGAGTAATTTGTATAGTGCATATGTTTAGCTGCTCAGTTTTGTCATAACAACCATTTCCAGTTGACAATTCTGTAAATGGCTGTTTTTTTCCCTCAATTGCATTACAATTCTGTATAGCTTCCAGTATTGCCAAAATGATGATGGCAAGCCAGATTTTGCCAGCCTAAAATCTTAATGGACAGTGTAGGGAATTTGGATGCAGGCCAGAATGACCTCCTTCCATTCTACCAGTGGGCATACCAGATTCTTAAAAGGCGACAAACTTGGGGTGTCTTGTGGCTTGTGTTGAGCATGTGGGCAGCTGGTGTCCATATGCACGGGCCCGGGCGTACATGTGCTTTCCTCTTGCCATGGGATTCCCCCTCAGTGAACCACTTCTGAGTGATCAAAGGCCGTGGTTTGTCTGGCCCTGCCTGTGAGACCAGGCAAATAAAAGAACACTTGCTATCCTTCTGGAAGAATAGGGGAATGAAGCCGTTATGCCCCTTCTTAACATGCCCTGCCCATTCCTGATGTCTCTATCACATCCCAGACCTACTATGCATATTGTTGACCAATCCAATCCATTCATGACCTTGGTATGTAAGACAAGGCAACAATTCAATGCTTCCCGCAATAAAACGATCACATAGAAATGAATCCAGTTCTCTGTGAATCCTCTCAAATCTGGGTGACATTATCTTTTCTTAAAACTGATATGTAGCATGCAGCTTCCTGGGGTCTTGACAGGGCCATGCAGCGCACAATACATGCATTTCCTCCTTAAATGGCACGTTTAAATGATTGAATCTGCATCATATGGCGCATAGGAGTCTCTTAAAGGGACAGACTCCTGGTGCCACTGGGACCTAGTCTTACAGTACCAATATGACACAACAGATGTCTCTGTAGCATAGTGGGTGGGGCCTCAGCCAGAGCTGTGTGGGAAGGGGCAGAACCATCTGATATTTTGTAAGGACATGGATGAATGGAGGCACACAGAGCCTGACCCATTTCTGCAACACACACAGCAAGCTATATTTAGACCCACTTGCACATACAATAGAACCTTTTTATATGGAGCATTTTAGGTTCAAACAACTCCCTCCCTACAGTCAAAGTGTCCTTATGGAAGAGAGTAAGCTAAGTAGTCCACTAAACACAATGTCAGCTTATTACAGAAAAAGCTAGGACAAGAAAATCTGGTGCCTATAAGCAATACCTCCTAATAATAAAAGTTTCTATTGGGGAGGTTTCACTATACCCTTGGTGAATGCTGACCAATCCCCATCTAAGGGAAGGTCCATGACCAGTGCCACCATCCTGCTAAATATAGCTGACTTGAACTTTGAAGGTCACCCTGATCCCTCACTCTATGCATGTTAACCAGACTGTGACAAGGAGGTCAGCTAGGTCTAAACTATGCTATTCCTGGTGGCAGCTAAATGTAGCCTGGTGCTGCACTGCTAACTTACAAATATTGGCTATAAATAAAGTAGGTCATGGGGTCACTCCTTGTTTTTCTATGGAGAAGCAAACCCTCTGTTTCAGTGCCATTGTCATAGGTGAAAGACTTGAGACCCATTTTGTGGAAAAGTGCCAAATAACTCTTATCAAGGGGAACCCACCAAATGCAGAAGTCACTCTAACATCAGCGCCACATTATGTTGAATGCGTCTCTGACGCCACAGGCCTCTTGGTATTGTAGACTGACCAATGAAATAGAAGTATGTCAAGCTAGTCCAGCACCCTGTCATGGCTGCGATGATGTGTCACTCCTTGCATGGTATTTAAGTTTGAAGCTATATCTCTGACAAGCTATAGAAAAATATGTTGTGATATTTTACAGATGACTAGAGAAAGCTTGGATTAAAGGCCTTGTAAGGGTCATTACTCTCCATATCCTCTCTAAAAGCCCAAACCCTGACCAAAACAATGCTTTCCTATTGGCGAGGAGGTCACCAGATAAGTCACTGACAGTGCAGGCAAATATTTTAATTTGTCATCATCTTTAAGAAACAGAATAAAAACGCATTGAAAAAAGATGGAAGTAACAATTTTTTCCATCCAAATATACACCACATTTGAGAGTGATTATGAGTTTTAGGATGAAATTGTAAAGGACTATATTCTGCAACAGGTTACAATCCTAACAACTCAGCCACATCACTTGCATAATGATCTGCGTACAGATTTACGCAATGGCCAGCACTAAGACAGTGACGCACTCCAGGAGAGGGTGGCTCTGTAAACAGTATGCCCAGAAGTGTTATTCGAAATCTTAGGCAACTACCTTACCGCAACCACTGCCACCACCCTGCTAAATATAGCATACTCCATACTGTTCTTGCTGATACTCTCTCCCTAACCCATGGCTCTCTGCATATCATTGAGTTGAGTGACATATAGGCGGGTCCTATTCTGATAAGCAGCAAGCTATGGGTCAGTTTTTATACGTTCAGCCATAGCAAACTTCCCCCTTTAATGTAAAAGAGTTTCAGGAATGAAACAGCCTTTTTTCCATTCATGTGAACAAAACTCTAAATGAGGTGAAAGTTGTCTGCAACCCGTTTTAACTGATAGGACCACCATTTAATGGAGCTGAATGTTCACACTGGGCTTCCCATACATGAGGGTGATAAGCTGACACCTAACACTGACAGGAATCAATATTTGCAATACTTTCTCTGATCAGAAGGTCTTTTCATCATTTTTACTCATGCTGCTGGGATTTTTAATGTCTTACCTAGATATAAAAAGAGAAGAAAAAAATAGGTCCATGGTCTTCAGCAAACATTCAGCTTTCCTCTGGTTCTTCTTCTAAAAAATCTCCCCGTCATTCACTCAGTCATGGTTTACTGAGGGGTAATGCCATAAAAAAGATAAGCATGTAGGCCCGGGTGCTCACCCTTCAACTCAAAGAAGTTGGGAATGGGCTGTGTATCTTGGAGATATCTGAGAATAGACATAACGCTGTGTGCATAATGGGACTATTAGGTCATGAATCCGCAGGGATGGTCTGGATGAGCCAAAAAGAGAGGGAATAGGTCAGAATAGCCAAGGTCCGAGTCCCACTCAGACTGCTGTTTTCGCTGCTGACCACATCAACGTGGACTTTGCTCAGACCCTACAGTGGGCCCCTGTACTCAGACTCCCTATACGTATAGCATTAGGGAGTACATTTTAAAGGCTTGATTCCTTTGAGTTTGGGGATGAATTTTCTTTAGTATACTCCAAGTGTATGCCTCCTTACCTGGTTGGAGTTTTAGAAAAAATTGTATTCATACACTGACCTACATTGAGTGCACCCCCTATAGGCCGGGGGCTGATAGGGCCCACCATGCACCCCCCCCACATCCCAACGCAACAGGTATTTTTTCGTTCCATAGGGTCCCCTGAACAAGATTCAAGATGTTAACATTGATTATCTTGGGATGCACTACCGGTTTTGGCTCATTATCCATGTGTGGTTTCAGACCACTTTTGGGTCAATTTTGGTACCATATCATTCAAGGGGTATGCTCAATCCCCAAGCTCTAAGACTATCTTACCTTGTCTGGATTCTGAGGCTATTGGTCTTGTTGGAAAGAAAACATAATCAGCTTTTCATTAAGCCCTAATACATGTTTTTAAGCTTAGATTTGAGTGTACCAGAAAGTCGGGAAGACGGAAGATTGAAATTACAAAGTTCCTTTTTTTACTGAAAATATTAAATGCGCTCCAGATACATGTATAAGACTTGCCCTTATCCCCATGTAAGCACAATATCTAATATGATTTATGTAGGACAAACCTTTCTGAGTAATATGAGACAATTTACAGAATTCCTTGATGACTATGACACATGTTATTGCCTTGGACGCAAAGACACTACCTTGAGCCAATACGATGCTGTTCCATTTCAATAATCTCCCTCTTTATGTAAATGGATGTTTTTTCATGCTAAATCTTTATCAATCCTCCTGATTCTTGTGCTAAAAAGAGTGCTGATTAAGAATATGCATGTTTATACTTCATAAAATTTAATGGCGAGGCTGTATATGGCTGAAATTCAAAATGGCCGAAATAGATTCAGATGTCACTTTGAATTACATAAATGTGCAGTCTAGAAAGTATCTGGTGGGTCCTACCCCCTATAAATCAGTTTAGTAGAATACAGTGCTGCTTTTGTTTTGTTGCTAAGTGGTGTGGTTGCCTAGCAACAGCAGCTTTGCATAGCAACCAAGCCTGAAAATATGCTCGAATGCTCATTTTCTGCATGGTTTCCTTTCAGCAACATACTCCCCTGATGTAAACTTGTATATAACTCTTCTGTGACTTCCATCATAGACTAGGAATATAGGTGATAAAAGGTTGCTAGGTTGTGTGGTGGCCTAGCAATAGCAGTTTTGTATAGCAACAATGTCTAGATTCATACCTGCAGTGCATAGTCTCCCCTCAAGGACACTGATTTCAAATTGCATATAGCTCCCTTGTGAACATCACATAGTATGAACATAGGTAGAAATGATTGCTATGTCATGTGATTGCCTAGCAACTGCAGCTTTACATAGAACCCCATTTCAAAATCTATTCAGATAGTCACAGATAAGTGTATGGTCTCGCCATAAGAACTTGTATGTATAGCTCCCCTGTCCACATCTCAAAAAAGAAGCATATATAACATGTTGCAAGGTCATGTACTTGATGTAAATCTACCTTTTAAAATCATCTAGTTGACAGGGACCATATGATGAGATAATGATAAAATGTTATTTGCCACATCCACACCCTGTGTTATTTTGTATATACATAAAACCATATGTATCTCAGATCATCCATGATAACACAGGATTGTAATTCCTAACAACTGTCCCCTCCTCCCTCTCCCTCCCCCCAATATTAAGTTCCTGTAACCACTGTCACATCATCAAAATTTACCAATGCTAGTACTGATAACGCACATTTAGAATACAGAATATTGGCTCTCAGCCTCATAATATAATGCATGCCTAATTAATTATCTCAAAAGCCTTGGGCAGCCTACTTGTCTGAAAGTAGGTGCAAGGTGGAATTTGCATTGACCTTAGACAGTGCTGGTTTCATTCACATATTGAGAAAATGAAAGAGAAGGATTGGAATATAATTGTACAATTCTCAGGATATTCTCTCATCTGTTACCTCTTCAGAGCATCAGGCCCAGTGATATCCATCCTTACATATCTCTGAACATTACATTCTGGTTCAACTTCTCTCATAGCAGTGTGATCCCAACAGCTGGTGATTATGCTGCTGGACACTTCTGAGAAGGCATGTTGATCTGTTGCAGTTCATTATCCCCAACACATTTGGTGTAATGAATTACTAGTTGACCCTAATAAAACTACCGAAAGCCACTGGCACACAGACCTTGAGTATCTTCTACCATTCCACATCACTCACAGTGGACATGGTGGTCGATTGGTCCAGCTTATAGAAGAGGGAAGTGTCATCCATATTGTACAAATTGCTCTTATCATATCTAGAAAGAACCTGAAGCTACTGTTGTGATTCTGTCACCATCACTATAATCTGCAGTCCCTCTCTCCATGGATCCTATGAATGGAGATCATCTTCCTGCCTTTGACAATTGATAGGTTTGGACATTGAGATGCTCACCACAGTGCCAAGTCATCTATTGCATCTTTTAAACAGCAATCACAGACTTGACCACTAACTCTGTAATTCATTTTTCAGGAAAGAAAGCATTGTATATTGAATGACTGTGATGGATACGTAACTGCAAATGGACAGAATACTTAATGGGGGGTTTATTGCATGTGTGACCACTATCAATGACATCTGACATATAGGCACAAAGTGACAAGTAGCAATTAAGATCAAGCTGGCCATCCTAGACAATTAGCTCGCAACCTTCCTGTATATTGGAGACATGATAAAAGAAGTTACCAGTCAATCATCCCCTATCACCCCAATGCAGTGAAGGATTGGGGTGATAGGGTGTCACAAGGGACACCCTATCACCCCAATGCTTCACTGTCTCTCCTATACAGATATTTAAAATATAAAGTGTGATTGGAGATCTCAAACTCCCATCTAGTGGAGTTCAAATGAACTATTCAGGATCTGGGGGAAAATGCTCCCCTATCTCTAAGTTGAGCTGTCATGAAGTAAAACATTCCATCTTGGGAGTATGAATGCATGGGATAAATAAATGAATAACAACAACAACCCTCACATCATGCAAACACTCATTTACTACCTTGTTCTATTGTGTTATTGTGGCCAACAATTTCACACAACTCGACTGACTTTCTGGGATGGATCTGATCTCTTAACTAAGCCAGACTCTTACTGATCACTTCAGAATCATAATACTGTAGGTTTACTTTAAAAAATTATCTGTCATTTGAGGTCTGTTTAATGATCCTAGCACTCATTATCCCCAGTAAGGGTAAGTAAGCTTGAAGTTCCTATCCAGATCTTTATTCTATTTGAACAATGTTCTAGCATAGTCATGACCATGCCCTTTATCATCAAGGTTCCCTTTCCCAACCTACGCTACTATTAAGAACTGTATGTTGCAGTACATCCCTGAGGTGAGACCATACACTTATCTGTGACTATCTGCATAGATTTGGACATGGGGTTCTATGTAAAGCTGCAGTTGCTAGGCAACCACATGACATAGCAATCATTTCTACCTATGTCCATACTATGTGATGTGCACAAGGGAGCTATATACAATTTGAAATCAGGCAACCACACCACTTAGCAACAAAACAAAAGCAGCACTGTATTCTACTAAGCTGATTTATAGGGGGTAGGACCCACCAGATACTTTCTAGACTGCACATTTATGTAATTCAAAGTGACATGTGAATCTATTGTCGGCCATTTTGAATTTCAGCCATATACAGCCTCGCCATTAAATTTTATGAAGTAGAAACATGCATATTCTTAATCAGCACTCTTTTTAGCACAAGAATCAGGAGGATTGATAAAGAGGAAAATATCCATTTACATAAAGAGGGAGATTATTGAAATGGAACAGCATTGTATTGGCTCAAGGTAGTGTCTTTGCGTCCAAGGCAATAATGTGTGTCATAGTCATCAAGGAATTCTGTAAATTGTCTCATATTACTCAGAAAGGTTTGTCCTACATAAATCATATTAGATATTGTGCTTACATGGGGATAAGGGCAAGTTTTATACATGTATCTGGAGTGCATTTAAAATTTCAGTAAAAAAAAGGAACTTTGTAATTTCAATCTTTCGTCTTCCCGACTGTCTGGTACACTCAAATCTAAAATTAAAAACATGTATTAGGACTTAATGAAAAGCTGATTATGTTTTCTTTCCAACAAGACCAATAGCTTCAGGATCCAGACAAGGTAAGATAGTCTTAGAGCTTGGGGATTGAGCATACCCCTTGAATAACATGGTACAAAAATTGACCCAAAAGTGGTCTAAACCCGCACATGGATAATGAGCCAAAACCGGTAGTGCATCCCAAGATAATCAATGTTAACATCTTGAATCTTGTTCAGGGGACCCTACCCAGCAAATTGTCGTCATCTGTCGCCATGATTGGTCATCAATGGTGACTCCTTTTTGAGTGATAACTCATTCCGTCATCTTTCGCCACTGTGTGTTAGACTCACATGGCATAGCAATTGCTATTCCTGGTGATCTTGTGCTATAACGACGTCGTGTTCCATCTAGTGACATGGGTGAGCCACTTCACACAGGTTGACGAGGACTCACGACAATTTGCTGGGTAAGGATCGAAAAAATACCCGTCGCGTTGGGATGTGTGGGGGTGCATGGTAAGCCCTAGCAGCCCCCGGCCTACTAGCTATCCAGGACCAGGCCCCTCCTGTGTTCACCACCTAGGGGTTTACACCAGTTGTCCCTCCTTACTTTAGGCCGATCATCTACCCATATACAGCTCACCCAGAGGCCGTTTCCAAGGGGGGGGCATGGTAACTCGGACCTTCCTTATTAGTGGGAGGCATCTCAAATGGACCTTTATTGACCAAACAGGTCATATATATGAGCCATATTCAAGGTCAGTAGCAATGACCTTGACCTTGAAAGAGGTTATCTTTTACCTTGAAAGATGCAACAACCTATAATTTACCAAGGAATGGCTACATCTAGCAGAAGTAATTTCCTTATAACAAACAGGTTGCGCCGCAATATTTGAAAATATGATTTTAGGTCTGAAACCAGGTCCTTGATGAAAAGAAGATGTTACTATGGTAACTAGGTATCTAAACTACAATAAGCGGGTCTCTGTAGGTGCTAAATGATGCCCTATCCTTACTAGAGTGCTTAGATGACCATATCTGCTCTCATTTAGATATTAAAAGGACCTCATGTCCTGTTAGTGGACCAATACAGCAATTTATTACAATTCAAGGTCGAAGTGGTGACCTTTGGTAACCTTGACCTTTGCAAAGATCATCAGCATATGAAACCAGGTCCTTGATGAAAAGAAGATGTTACTATGGTAACTAGGTATCTAAACTACAATTAGCGGGTCTCTGTAGGTGCTAAATGATGCCTTATCCTTACTAGAGTGCTTAGATGACCATATCTGCTCTCATTTAGATATTAAAAGGACCTCATGTCCTGTTAGTGGACCAATACAGCAATTTATTACAATTCAAGGTCAAAGTGGTGACCTTTGTTGACCTTGACCTTTGCAAAGGTCATCAGCATATGACCATATTGTATATAGTACTTCAATGGACATCTGTGCCAAATATTATTCATATAACTTGAAAACCCTGGATGCTATAGCAGATTGCATGGACATTTTGGGTGCTGGCTGAAATATGACGACTCAGCAAAATGCATGGTTACCATGGCAACAGATCACATGACTTCACCTCCAATCACTCAAAATTAATAATATTGATGTTCTCAAACTATGTGAACATAGAAATGTTGAGACTTAGCAATTTCTTTATTTCTACAGGAGTTGAAACATGGTCATAGGTAGTATTTTGGGGATTTTTGGACTTTCAAGGTCACCTAATCTGACATTGAACTTGAACAAGGTCAACAAGATTATTATTATTAGTTAAGGAGACCAGACATACCTGCCTCATATTCGAAAATCATGTATGTAGGTTTAACAGTTCCAGAATTAGAGAGAAATTTGTGTTTAGTTTGAAAATCCATAAAAATTGCCATGGAAACCATCCAAAATGGCTGTGTTCGCACCATTTTTGCAAAAAATGACCTCAATATTCAGATAGAGCATTAAAAAATCTACAAAATATGTGAAAATAGAGCTTGTTGAACAATGGGTAAGGGTATCTCCTCTTTTGACGGGTCTGCTGCAGGCCTCAAGATGGTACGACTAGACACAACCAGTACGACTTGAAACTCTCACTATCAGAGTGGGTGATCGTATGTAACACACTATGACTACTCTGTATGATCAGCACTTAAGACAGTAATTTATAGTCAGACTAATTTATAATGAAGTCTGACTATAATTGGGCTGAATACACAGTGTTTGTGTGTATGAGGAGGCTTAGGGTTTAAATACGCTGAGACGGATGTGACTCGTCATTAATTCAATACTTTTTTCTTGAGTATTATTATCCCGTGAATTGGGTGGGAAGTGAACATGTTAGTGAGCCGGTGGGCCTGCTCATATCATGGCGTCTGCGGGGTGGAAGAGACAGTAGGTGTGTATAAACACACAGTCTCTCATCCTCGAATTTATCAAACCTGAGGATAAGAGGGTTAGTCTTAGGATCGTTTGATTTTAACTTCTGGGAATACTTAATGCACACTGTATTATCCCCAAAGGTGATGTCTCTTCTAAGCAGGGCATAAAGTCCCTGTAGTCTCTGGCCTGCTGCCAATAAGAACAATACCATGGTCCTTCTTGTCAATCTATCCAGCGTCAGGTCTGCTATCCAACCCCAACTGGTCATGTGGTCTAAAACCTGCATAGGATACCAAATGGTCTCATATGCCTCCCCTGGGTTTTTTTCAACTCTCACCCCTTTTAGGAATCTAGAGATTTCTGGGTGTTCTCCCAGTGGCATGCCTTCCAACCGGATAAAGCATGACAAGAAGGACCTTGTGATATTAAGGGTACTGTAGCCTACCCCTGTACCAAAAACGTGCATGAGAAAGTCAATACATTGTTTTAACTGTTGCTTTACCAAATCAATGTCATTTTCCTGCGTGTAATTAGTCCACTTTTTGGCTGCTGTTTCGTATGCCGACTTAGCGGACTTTCCTAGGGAGGCTAGCCTGATGTTACATGCTCTATCAGTGTAATGGAGGTGTTGTGTCCATATCCTTCTTAGAGTGGGATGGCGATCAGCCTCATCCTGTTTGCCATTGGGAAGTCCATTTGTCCTTTGCCCGTCCACCTTAGGGAGTTGTTGTTGACTGGGAGTATCAGCCTTCTCTGGTACCCTTTTAGCTGTGTTAGCATTGGGAACCAGGGCTGTGTCCTCCAGTCTATTGCTATGAGGATTCCCATCGGTGCTTCCTGGTTTATCTTCCTCAGGACTCTGCCAATGAGACCAAAGGGTGGAAATATTAGGACATTTTTACATGTCCAATTGATAGAGAAAGCATCAATAGCAAAGGCTAGGTCACAATGGTTCAGAGATACAAAGTTACGGCATACATGGTTTTCTGGGGATGCAAAGAGGTCTATTGTTTTCTCTCTTGTGGTAAATGTTAGTGCCCACTCTCCTGAGGCAGAGAAAGCTCTAGAGGCCCTATCTGCATTCACATTTTCACTTGTTGGTACGTAAGACAAGTGGAAGGTGATGTCCAGGGACCAGGCTTTTCTGAATACACTCTCAGTGAGCTCATTGCATGCCCATGAACTGGTGGATCCACCCTTCTTCAGGCAAATAATGGCTGTTGTATTGTCTAAGAAGAGATGGATGTGTTTGCCTTTCAGCACCTTCCTGAACTGTATGAAGGTGTAATATACAGCTAAGATCTCTTTGATGTTTATGTGTTTCTGAACTAGTTTTGCACAGAACTCCTCCCCATAATGGATATCATTTTCCATTATGTGGCAACCCCAACCGGTATCTGATGCGTCTGTGTACACCGTGACTTCTGGGTTTTTTTTCATCATATTCTCTAGTACCTGAGGGCAAGATATCCATCCACTCTCTCAGGTTAGATTTGATCTCCCTGTTCAAGTACATGCACTTATCATATCTGTCACCCGTTTTCTTTAACGCTCTAATTTCGGCAATTTGCAGGTGTTTTATTATAACTTTTGCTGCAGGGTTGGCTGGGTCTGTTGCTGCTAGCCTTCCCACTATACTAGAGAACTTTCTGATAGGAATTTTGTGCAGACTTTTCAGTTCATCTAAATCTTTGAGCATTTCAGGGACTTTACTGTGTGGTATTGTGAGGGTTAGGTCTCGGATTAGGTATGGATAACAAAGCCTAGGTAGTCAATCACTTTTGTTGGTTGTAGCACAGACTTTTAAAGTTAATAATAAACCCTGCCGCCTGTAGTACTTCCAAAGTGTGATTGACTGCCTCTAAAGATTGCTGAGGTGAGTCTGCGTAGATCAATGTGTCATCGATGTAAAACACTGTCCATGGTACTGTAATTGCAGCAGGTCCCTGTTCCTCAGTTTTACCCCCACAGCAAAGTATGCTTGCTTAATGTCTACTGAAGCACAAAAGCAGTTCTTAGGCAATATTCTCATAACATTCATCAGATGATCCATTTTCAAGTGTTTGTATTGTGTGTACTCGTTCAAACTGGATAAGTTTAGAATCGGTCTAAATAATCCAACTGATTTATGCCTGAGGAACATATATGACACAAATGCCCTGTCATAGGGGAATCCTTTCTCAATTATGTCATTCTCTAACAGTTTTTGGATCTGTTCTCCCAAGATTTTATCTTTTTCCGGGTCAGTACAAGCAGAGTCTGGTATTGAGTCTTGTCTTGGTATGGAATACACATCTATGGGTAGGCCCTTCACCATGTCCAATCAGTGACGGATCCAGGATTTGAAAAAGGAGGGGGCGCACCCCCAAAGGAGGGGGCGCACCCCCTGTTTTTGAGAAAATTCTGGGGTCCAAAATATGCAATTAAACTCTAAAGTACTGGCAAAAAGGAGGGGGCGCACACCCCCACAACCCCTCTCTAAATCCGCCACTGTCCAATGCCCATTTGTCAGATTTAAACAACGTCCCACTGTTGGCACACCTGAACACACCGCCAGCTCTGAATTTTACTGACTCAGAAAAGTCAATAGGTAGAGTATTAATTACTTTTACTTTCTAAAGTGCTTGCCACCTGCATTTTGTCGGCCGTAGCCTCTTCCGACCTGGTTCTGTTTGTTGTTGTAGCTGTTGTTGTGGTGGTGGCATTCCCCGCCCCCCTGGTTGTGTTGGCGTGGTGGCTGTGTTGTTATTGGCTCCCTCTGTTGTCTGGGCGCTTCTTCTTGTAGCCTGAGCAGCTACGGCCGACAGAATGCAGCTACCTCCCTCCTTGTTGGTGATGATTGTGTTGGCCATGGTGGGATGGGTTCTTTGTTGTGCGGTCCCTCCCCTGGCCATGATCTCATCCTTTAAATTGTCACCTAACAGGAACTGAAAATCCTGTTTGTTATTTTCTTTAGCCAAAGCATAAACAGGGCCAGCTGTGTTCTGACTGAGTAGCTCCCTTCTGGTGTCATTGATTTTCCATGAAGCTTGTGCTATGAGCTGCAATGCCATGGTGAGGTGTCCTGCTATCCCTGTGGGATTTGGCTTCCCAGCTCTGTCAATGATGCCCAGTACTGCGACTATTGGTCTGGCTGCAAACTGCAAGCCCCACTGTAGCGACTTGAAGGGAGCGTCTCAAGCCTCTGTTTTCTGTTTAAGTCTGTTTTACTACAGTTCATCCAGTACCTCCTGGTTTATGCGCATCTTATGTAATACCTCCAGGTTTTCTGGCCTGGGGTACAAGTCATACATGTCCCCAGTTTGCTTTTTGTTCATAGGGTTGAGGTACACTGCATCCACCAGCTCTTTTGTTTTTGGTCTAACCTTGGCGGTGGCTGCATCCATAGGAGCAGTTGTAGTCAAGGTGATGGCATCCAGGGATGAAGCCTCCTGCTCCTGTTCCCCTTCATCCTCCTGTTCGTGCGTGTACCACAAGGTGGAGGCGCCACCTGGTGACTGGTGTGGTGTTTGGTGTAAGTCAGGCATCTGTTGCCTGACCTCATGAGGTGAGAGGCGCTCGCTGTGCAGTGTGCGCGTCTGTCTCATGTCAAGCACATAGGAAGTAGGCGTGGATCAGAGCGTGACGACATGTGATGCACAGGGTACTGTCTATGTGTATAGACAGGTTCGTGTGCTGGCCTGTTGGTAACTGACCTGTTATCTATACCATGGGTATAGTTTAGCCTGTTTGAGCCATAGAGGTACCTCTCATGCTCTGTAGGTGTACGCGTAGGGGTATCGTCATACACCCTTTGTCATTGTGAAGGGGTATGAGCGCCGATACATCATATTGCATCCTGGGTCACACTGTCCTGGGCCCTGGGGTCATTAAAGGCTGAACCTGCGGCTCCCTCATACCTCCTTCTTTTCTCGGCGGATTGCAAGGTATCACCCTGCCTAGTCCCCACCCTCCTGGGTTGGGACCACGTGTCCTCCTGGTGCCCAACCTCCTTCGGCTGGTGGCGTGTGTTTAACACACTTGGAGGGTTTTGGATGTCACTAGGCCATGCTACCAGCGGTCGGCTGAGAGTAGCTGTGGCTGAACGTTGAGACTCAGGCTCACTGGTAGGCATTTTCCTCCAGGCGCTCTAAGTATGACCGGGCTGACTCTGGCTATCCGTAGTTGGTCAGGTATTGTAGCTTGCTACTTCCCTTGAGTTTTCTTCATCATATATACGTCTTCATATACTGTAATAGACTGCTGGGAGTCTATCACTGGTTCTGTAGGGCCTGCTTCCTGTTGGGTAGCCCTCATGGATTGTACCAGTGAGTCCAGGACACTGGAGCCCGCCTCCTGAGTGTCCTGCCCCGGGCCCTGGGCGTTAGCCCTCCCGGCACCTGGGGATCCTTGCCCTGAGGGTAGGTGTTCTTGAGACACGTCTGACATGTTCTTAGCGCACGCTTAAAATGATAAGGTGTCTAATCAGTATCAGTTTAAATGTCCTCACATGACCCCTGATTGGCTCTGAGCTCCTCCAATGGGGTGGGGCTCATGCTGGGCAGTGTGGCGCTGCACGTAATGCTGCACGTGGGTTCAGTGACCTCAGGTCAGCATCTTTGATCTTAGATCAAAACATGTCGCTGTCCTCTCCCTATGCGCCTCACATGTCGGCAGTTATTGCGTAACCACTCCGACCCCCCAATAAAACTCACCTGATATCCTTTCATGTCAGCATGAAAGCTGTTTTATGAGGTTGACTGCCACTAGGCAGCGCACAGTTTTATGGCCCTTGTACCAACAATGTTGGTGCCGGGCCTATACCATGCCATCTGGTGGCATGTCCCGTGTTCGCCCTGGAGGTGACCGCCTTCCAGCCCAAGCTTGGCTGGGCTGGGGGCTTGCCTCTCCCAGGGCTTCCACTCATCCATCGTGCCTGCTGGTTCTGGACGCGGTCCGTTCAGCAGGCCAGCGTAAACACAAGTGATGAGTCACATCTGTCTCAGCGTATTTATACCCTAAGCCTGCTCCACACAAAGAGAGTATACAGGCCCATTACATAGGGTTTGGTAGGGCAGTCCTACCAGTGCAATTATTAGGGATCACTAGATGCAAGGCTGTAATGGCATTTAACTGAGGGATCTCACCCTGAGAAATGCCTTCCTGGTATCCACCTAATTGCCAAAAGTGAATAACAATAGTGTAATGATAAGTAATCCACATATGTACAACAACTATACATGCATCTACTAAACCCACACACTGCAAATAAACCGTCCACTGCCAGCACACGCACTATCTTCCGCACTGGCCGACTTTCAGATGTCTGCAACATATCTTTTGGTCCCACAGTGGCAAGATTCTAGGTTTCCAACCCCTCAATTTTAGAATGTGATGGCAGATCCATGTTGCCCCTACTTACCAAGTGCATCACCCAAAAAGATATTTCACGGAAAAAAAAATGTTCCCTCCCTCTGTGCAAAATCCACCCTCTGGACAGGAAACGGATATATTTTCAAGGGTGGCCCTATCATCATCCACCACTACCACAACCACCAATCCCTCTAAGATCAATCCTAGAGAGGCCACACCCCTAGCCTCCCCTCCCTGCCCGCGATCCCTTACCAGCTCCTTGAGATGGCCAGGACCAGGGGAGTGATATCAATACTTTATGGTTTAATCAATGATCTGGGGCCCTGCAAGAGGGATGAGGAGGGTCAATGGTTGGGTCAGAGGGGTTTCATCAAAGTGGGCAAATATTATATGGAATGCATGTCTGGACAGAAAAGCGCCATACATGAGACCATGCCCACTTGGGTTTACTTTAGAGCCGTTTGGTTAGTCTAGGCTTTATACTTAATAAGAAATACTGGTCAGCATTTGAAAAGACCATTTCGATTCTGATTCATACATGGACGTAAATATAATAGGTCTGGAGTTATCATGTACATTAATTATACTGCCTGAGTTTGGCACCAAAGGTGGAGCAGTACAGCGTATAGATCTACCTATGTGATTTGTGGGAAGGCGCGGTGAGAGAGGGTCGGCTTATCTGACCCTGTGTTCATTTGTTAGGAGGGTTCTATTGTATATGTATATATATATATATATATATATATATATATATATATATATATATATATATATATATATATATATATATATATATCAACACATACTTTACATGTCAATGATATAGAGGTCCATTTTGAGTTTATGTAATCTGGTGAAATGTGACCGACCATGAAAATGTGATTTTTGGATATGACATTAATGTTCTGCCTTTTGGGAAATGTTGTGTTATGGTATGATGCGTGTATAAAGAAGAAACATTGCCGTGGCAGTATTCGCCTAATAACTGCAATGTCACAGAGCGGGATGGTGTAGACTCATAGATTACACATTCATGCCTTATGCCATACACAAAATAAATATGCTGCCTTTAAAGGGTTGGACATTTTACAATCTGGCCCTGAATTACTTTTGGGACATCCGTTGACTTATCACCAAACTGTTGTATCATTGACCTACATGTGATATTGTTGTAAAGGGTAGTCCCCTCTTCATGGAACACAGCACCTAGACAAACACTTGATTGGCTGAATGACAATAGCGAGATGTATTGGCGCACATGGCAATGGCCCCTCCTACGAATTAAATACAATGTTTAATGACACTTATCTAACTTCCTCCTCGTCGATATAGGAAGTTATCTTGAGGAAGTCTGGCTCAGTCAATTGGCACTTTTCTAACCAGATCTCTTTCTGTTGTAGGACGCCCCTTCATTGGGCGGCGGCCATGGGACAGACGCAGGCCGTGACGTCACTTCTGGAGATGAACGCCAACCCTAACCCTACCGACCTAGAGCAGGGTACGCCCCTGGACTATGCACGGCAGTCAGGGCACACAGGTAAAGGAAAATCCTAACATGTACATCCATTTGGCAAAAAGAAAACAAAAAAAAAAAAAAAAAAAAAAACACGTATTTTTAACGTTTTTATTACAATTGTTTTAAAGATAAATTGGTTTGGGGACCAGGAGTGTGAGCTCCAACCTGGTTCTATGTTGTCCTTTTCTGGTCATAATTACGAGTGGTGTCAACCTGCCCTTTTCCTGAAGGTCGAATCCCACTTGGCGAAAAATTACTCAAATATCTCTGCGATTTTGAATCTCTTGCGAATTTTGGACCTTCCCCAAATTCGCAAGGATATAAGTGCAGTAGGGTGAATAGAACACAAGCATTTTTCTTTTGCGATTTTAGGCCAGGAAATACATAATCCACAGAGATATAAGCATCAACAAAGGCAAAATAACCCAAGGAGTACATGAATTAACACAACAGTACCCTTGCAAGAGATTCAAAATCGCAGAGATATTTGAGTCATTTTTCGCCAAGTGGGATTCGACCTTAACCACTCAAATTTCCTCACATTCCTCGCCAGGGACTCCTGCCGCGTCTCCCTGTTTGGGGTCTCATAAGCTAATAGATGATGCATATCGGGGCCCTAGGGCTGTATATGATGTATATACCTGAGCCGCGGAGCGGCGAGCGTATATACAGCATATACAGCCCGTGGGGCCCCGATATGCATCACCTAATAGGTTTATACCACCATTTCCTCCATTTTGTATCAATTTCTTACCTGAAATCCAAAGAATATAGCCAGGCGAAGACATTTTGTAAGTGCTAGCGACACGGCCCGTGGCTGCCCTGCGCGAAGCCATTGTTTTTGTTCTGGCCGGGAGAGGTACCGCCGTGTTTACACTCACTTTTCGTATGGAATCCAGCCATGACATGTTATAATATTAAAATCCCAAGAAGTATTCGATCCATAGACGAGGAATGCGTGCTAATTTTCTCCATTTTCTTCAATATAAATAAGAATCCATTGATTTTCCAAACCGGTCCGCAGTTTTCGCCGTCTTCCTCGTACGGCGAGCGGATGACCTATATCCACATCCGGGCCCCTGACACACTTTCGCCGAACAAGGAGGCGGGTGGGAATGGCCGGACCGCGACTCGCGTACGTTGGGAAAATCAATGGATTCTTATTTATATCGAAGAAAATGGAGACAATTAGCACGCATTCCTCGTCTATGGATCGAATACTTCTTGGGATTTTAATATTATAACATGTTATGGTTGGATTCCATACGAAAACTGACTGGAAACATAGCAGGTTAGAACTTATTTCCCTTCGCATTGGATTTCATCACCGTTCAGTGTGGCGCTATGGCTAAGGCCTTCGCCTACCTCCACTGCGGCCGGGGTTCAATCCTGATACGAGTTGGGACGATTTTTCACATTGAAACAATGGCGAGGCTAAATTTCTATGTCCGCCAGCGTCTCCAAAAATATTCTAAGTCCAACGTGACCTCGAAAAAGTATATACCAAAAATTTCAAAAATGCACAAGGGTGGTATATGCAGAATAATGCACGGCTAAACTGCATATAAACCCACCGGAAGTGCCGAAATCGTGGTATAAAGCGATATATATACCACATGTCCTACCACCCCACGTCTTACTATAATACCTTTTTCTGAGGACAAAGAGTGGCCCCAATAAGGATGGTGAAGCCTGCAGTCGCTAGAAGGGATTGGTGGTTGAGGTGGCACATTGGCATGGAAGGGTGCCATAGCTCGTGAGCATCTCAGGATTAAAAGTGTCAGTCGCCCAATATATACCACCTTCTATATTAACTTCAGGACTTGCGTCGTACAACCCCTAGCCCTCGCTGTATGATGTATACGGAAGTCACTCATGAAAATGGCAAAGGATGTTCACAAGGTCGCTCCACCTTTTAGGGGAGACTACGTCTAAAATTCATTATTCCGAACTTTAATATTCAGCTTGGGTTGATTAAACTGCTGCATAGCTTAAACTCAAGAGTAAAGGCATTGAGTTTATTCTTAGATCCCGATGCTGGAATAGCCTAGCCTGTTTGGGAACCGAAGCCAGGATATCCAAACGGTCCACAAATTAAATTGGGTTGTATATTTATTTCATTGTCACATATCACGTGAACATGATGATTATTGTTATACTTTGACTACTGATCACAGAGCACAGGGCCTCATGATAATTCTTGTCATATTGTAGGCAGTACTCAGGGGCGTAGGAAAGGGGGGGGGCAGGGGGCCTCCCCCCCAATAATGAGGAGGTTCCTTATATAAGCATATATAAAAATATAGCAGGCCCCCCAACCGAGACCCCTGCACCCACCCCCCCCCCATAAAAATTTGCTTCCTACGCCCCTGGTACTGAAAGCTGGACCTCCGGGTGTTCTGTCTGCGCTTGCATTCTCCTTATCCAATTCAAATTGTTTGGACAGGTTTGTTTCGTTTCGTCATTTAAAAATCTCTAAATTGTGCCTGTTATATGCTATCAACTAATCTTTTTTATTAATATTTCTACCAGATTGCGTCCAAATCTTGGAGGAGCGACTTGGACTTGGCGGAGGTAGCGGCGGTATACTTGGCTCTGCGACGCCCACTGGGAGTGTGAACTACAATACTAGTCCACCAACCAAGGGGAACCGCAAAGGGCCCCTGGGCTTCATTGCCGACCTCTTCAAACCCAAAAGGTCCAACCGATCCAATAACGAGAACATTGAGAACGCTAATAACGAGGCAATCGGCGACTCATATGCAAATAACGACATCCGGGCCACTAATGGTGGCACCCCTCGCGGGGAGCGTTTAAGCACGCCCAAGAAGCTGCGGGACCCGGATATGCTCATCTCTATGGAGAAGCTGCAGGTGTCCAGGGAGGACAACCCGGCCGTGAGTAGCGGCAAAGGAGGCCCGGCAGTGGACCGCAAGGGGGCGGGCAGAAAGGACCCTGGGTATGAGTTGGGCGACATCCAACCTTCCCACTCACAAAACGTACCCCTTGGTGCGGCAGGCAGGTCCGTGCTGCTGCCGAGCGTCAATAAAACTAACCTAGACCACAGCCACCTCATCCGGAGCCCGCCACCCACGCTGAAACAGCGCGGGGGGTCTCCGGTAGGGGGCGTGTGGAATACAGAAAAGGATCATGGGAAGTTAGAGGAGGACGCAGCCACTATCTTGGCCCTGCAGAGGGACGTTAATCTGAGGACGCCTGTGGGAGCGGGTCTACCCGGACTGTCCTCTCTCAACAGGGTGAGTGAACTACTAAAGCCCGTCAGAGGTAGTAGATGTCCTTGATAGCAGCAGCATACTACTGAATAAAGCAATGAAATGGGCATAAAGAAAGAAGCATATAAGTTTATTGTAAGTAGTATACAGAAATGGGGAACGTAATCAGTATACAGAAATGGGGAACGTATGACTCATAGACCATTATAAAGGCCTACTGCAGCTATTGTAGCCTTTAGTCTAGGTGCGGCCTATGTGCGGGGTTTTAGAAGTAATGACTAGATTAAGGGATTGCAAGCTTTTCAGACCCCAGGTGCGGCTTATTACATTCTCCTTAAGGCAGGGTGCGTCTCGTGGGTGCAGCTCATGTGTGAAGTCCTTATGATAGTATACAGAAATGGCGAATGAAAGTAGTGTAGTGTTGCACTCCGTAAGAGATCTAACTATAAGTACAAGTCCACAGAACTCAGGTACCTGTTAGTTCATTTCATCCACATTACCTTGAAACCAGTAGACTAGATTCGGTAAGAGTCAAAATCAGAGGCGTAGGAAGCAAATCTTCAATGGGGGGGCCCAGCGGGGTCCAATTTGAACACCTTGAATTATCGGCTCGAGCGCGATGATGCCTATACATACCCATAATAGAATTTAATAGAAAAGTATTTTTGGTAAATTTTAGATCTGAATTGAGGTTCAGGGCTCCATTTTCCCTATCCCTTTAACATACACTGCAAAAATGGTGTTTAGATCCTAAACACAATTCTAAACATATTCTTGCAACGTTTTTGTAATCATATTAATTTCCTACACATGTTTAGCCAAACAATGTGCACAGAGAGAAGAACACTGATCACTTTGACGCATACTGCACAGGTCACAATTTGTCTCCCACATGACATGTATGAAGGCATGTCAAATAAGGTTGACACTCTCATATTTTGTTCGTCAACTCCACTTGACATGTGTAATGAAGACACGTCACATATTTCTGATCCATTCACCTGAGTGCTAGGTAATAATGTGAGACAATTATGTAAGGGTCAAGAGCAGTCAATAGCTATGTACTGATGGTTCAATCAAGGCAGGCGTATAATAGAAGGCAGGGGATATCATAGTCCCACAGGCCTGCAAAACTAAGGCACTTTTTCCTATCTTCAGAACTTCTACTTGACTGAGGACCTCTATGCAGTCCATAAGACAATGGCATGGAGGTGCATGGAAATGCCATATATCTCCCTGTACTGTAGATACTGAGATTATAGATAGTGGATTGATTTTGATGATTGAATTTTTATCTCACCTTGTGCCTTCCTTACGGCCGACACTCAAGGGCGAGAGGTCCCGCGGGTTGTATCCACACCGAAGTGAGATTACCCTTGTGGCGTTGTTGCCCGGACCCTAGTCTAATGGGGAGGGGGGATGATGGCGACCGAATCTATGGGAAGATAGAAAGCACGCCCCTACACATTTACCGAGGCAATGGTTCTTTAACATCCGTCACTACATAGGCATAGTGAGAGATGGACAGGCCTATTTTAAGTCATTTGACTGCCATGACCGCCGAGAGACTTTCCAGCACAGCCTAGCCCGAGCAGGGAGGAACTCAAACGACACCTTACGGCGACGTTTGGAACCACCACTATGCTCCGGCCGGGCCGGGAACCGAACCCACGACCTTACGGCCCGTGAGCGGACGCGCTACCGACTGCGCCACGCCTCCCGGCATAGATTGTGGGTTGGAATTCAGTCCTTTGGTATTTTCACTGACCCACACATAAGGTGTCTAACCTCTCCAGTTGAGGTATTCAGGATGATGGCTGTCTATTTTGATATTCAATAACAAATGCAAATTTAAGAATGAAATAGAATTCACTACCATTCATTGATAGTATTTACAGACCTTAGTGATCTACTCTTCATGAAAACAAAATGACACAGATACATCAAATGTCTCAAGTGGTGGTAGTACTTCTTGGTAGTGATTAATCCTGGTACCAAAATAGTTGTTTGCCCCATCTAGTGGAATATCCTAGAACAAATATGTATGTCAAACCATCACATGTCAAGTGCCTTTGACATGGCCGTGACCCTAGTCAACTCACAGTTGACTTGGCATTTAAAGGCATGTCAAATCATATGAAGATTACTGTGTGCTACAGTTGTCATGGTGACATATGTGCACATGTCCCAATGACATGTGCTCTCTGTGTCAAATCAAGTTGACATAGGTATACATGTCACTTTGTCAGGAAGACTTTTTTCAGTGTGCTTAGTTCAAGTGTTTAGAAATATAGGTCTTTAGGTTTAAACTTTGTGTTTAGATATCTATGAATTTTTGTATTTAGATGTTTATGAATTTTTGTGTTTAGATGTCTAAATGCTTTGATAGAGTTAGGGTGTGCAGACATGTATACATTAAAAAAAAGATGTCCTTTGTTTGTTTTCTCATTTACTGGGGGAGGGGGTATTTACATGTCAAAGTCTCCAAAGATGTCAGCCACACATATTTACATGTGCATGTATGTACACACTGCATCAGAATGAGAGACTTGAGAAAGTACAACAGCTTGGCAGGTAGGAAATTGCTTTGTCTATTCCAGAATAACATGAAATAGGTGTCAGTCATTGAGCTTATTGATTATTTCATGCTAATGATGGTAGTGTAAGGTGAATCTAGCCAACTTTCTATTGCCCTTTCTATTCTCATGACATTTAATGAATAGAAACTATTATAAACATGCAGTTTGGGTACATTTGTCACAAAAATTGATTATAATTGTGTAAGGATAGTCCATTCAAAGGTAGTGCTGCTACCTGGTGTGGATTCAACATTCAAGCATCTAAACATATTGATGTTTAAATCTAAACACCTATTATTCAACTGTTTAAATCTAAACATCTAAACATGTTTAGCAAAAATGTTTATGTAGTTAGAATAAAAGTGTTCATTTCCTAAATGTGTAGTCGATGAGATACCTAACTGACCTATATGTTTAGGTTTTAAACGTGTTTAGACCTAAACATGTTTAAAATCTAAACACCTTTTTTTGCAGTGTATTAATCTAATTTGGGATGGAATGTTTTAGCTGCTTTTCCATTTCATTATGACTTCTTGGTAAGTTTTTTTGGGGGCCCAGACATAATCAGGCCCCCCTTCCTTTATGATTGGGGGGCCCAGGCCCCCCTGCCCCCCCCCCTTTTCCTACGCCCCTGAAAATATAAGTAGGACTCGGTGACTATGACTCTAACCTAAATAGCCCGTGACACTAGAGGAAGCTCTGTCAAATCACACTTTGGAGTCGATACTAAATATTAACATGCATACTCCTCCAGTGCGAGGCACTGGAAGGAAGTACAATGTCCTACATAAATGGACCAGTGCCAGTCTGGCTAGTCCAAGACTGAACATAAAGACGAACAGAACCTCTCACCTTATATACTGTGGACGAGCAGAACGCCTCACCTTATATACTGTGGACGAGCAGAACCCCTCACCTTATACACTGTGGACAAGCAGAACCCCTCACCTTATGTACTGTGGACGAGCAGAACCCCTCACCTTATATACTGTGGACGAGCAGAACCTCTCACCTTATATACTGTGGACGAGCAGAACCCCTCACCTTATATAATGTGGACGAGCAGAACCCCTCACCTTATATACTGTGGACGAGCAGAACCCCTCACCTTATATACTGTGGACGAGCAGAACCCCTCACCTTATATACTGTGGCAGATGTACGCAGGTTGTATTAATAACTCGCATGATCTAAAACTAGACCTACGACGAGTATCAGTCGACGAGGCTGATTACCCAAGCGTAACCTCTGGACGCTTTTTCGGACGCTACGGTAGTATATCGACATGGGGAATGGAAGTAGTATACCGAAATTGGAGAATAGAAGTAGTATACAGAAATGGGGGAATAGAAGTAGTATACAGAAATGGGGAATGGTGGAATAGAAGTAGTATACAGAAATGAGGAATGGAAGCAGGATCAAGGAATGCTGGAATAGAAGTAGTATACAGAAATGGGGAATGGAAGCAGGATAAAGGAATGGTGGAAAATAAGTAGTATACAGAAATGGGGATGGAAGTAATTAAATGAATCTATCTTGTTCTACCAGGGAGCGGAGTTACACGGTCGGCGGGCGGTGACGATGACGCCGTCTGCTGTGGCAGGGGGCGGCTACACCTCTATCAGTCCAGGCGGGGAGTCGGTGTCCTCAACCCGATCTCACCCTGCCCAACTAGCACCCCTCAAGGGGCCCGTCCCACCCTCACCCAGAATAAGTAAGTATATGGACACACACATACATGTACTTATAGAGCAACATGCCTCATACTGATAGAACATTTCATCATGTCTATATCTTATGTGATCTGTTCCATGTGGGCATAGAGCACAAAATAAACCACATGTAGATCTTCTAATACTACTGACTGACAAGCCGCTTGTCGTGAGAACATACCCGTATGATGCTGTCCATGCTGTGTGTTGTTTCAATCGTTTTAAAACAATGTACCCTTAAACATTTGAGTGACCATGAACAATGATACATGTACTAAGAATCCCTGTAACCATGATGGCATCCCCCAACTCCATAACAGGTGAAACATCCATATCGTTCTGAATACAAAAACAAAGTGGTTCATAATTTACAGTGTATCGCTAAGCAACTAAGGTAATTAATCATTCAACACACACCTTATTACAGTTGAACCATATCACACTACATTTGATCAATTTCACAGATGTGGTGCATGAGTATTACATGCATATCACGTATACACTTTCCATTGTCCACCACTTGCATGTACATTATACAACACGATGTTTGCTCTCATTCAATCATACTGTTCACAAAAGGTTATACTGTCACTGTACATCTAATCATTGGAGGATTTGCTTTGCAACCTATCGCGAACCTTAAACTTAAATGCATGTCGGTTACATTTGCATACCTCTTACAACCTCACTCTTTATAACCCATGCCATGTATACATATACACACCAGAATATACCGGTACTGATGATTCACAACCCATGCCATGTACATATACACACCAGAATATACTGGTACTGATGATTCACAACCCATGCCATGTACATATACACACCAGAACATACCGGTACTGATGATTCACAACCCATGCCATGTACATATACACACCAGAATATACTGGTACTGATGATTCACAACCCATGCCATGTATACATATACACACCAGAATATACCGGTACTGATGATTCACAACCCATGCCATGTACATATACACACCAGAATATACCGGTACTGATGATTCACAACCCATGCCATGTACATATACACACCAGAACATACCGGTACTGATGATTCACAACCCATGCCATGTACATATACACACCAGAATATACTGGTACTGATGATTCACAACCCATGCCATGTATACATATACACACCAGAACATACCGGTACTGATGATTCACAACCCATGCCATGTACATATACACACCAGAATATACTGGTACTGATGATTCACAACCCATGCCATGTACATATACACACCAGAACATACCGGTGTTTTGTCATCAATAACCAATAATTATAATGAACGGGTATAACAGGGTACACTTATGTGGGTATTTATTGTATGCTGTATTATGTGTGTATTTATTGTATGCTATATGAGAGAGTGCTATGGGAGTCCTGTATAGGGTTTATGGTAGCTAGAGTTTATGGTAGGCTGTGGAATGTTGCAGACGGAGGGGAGTCGACGAGATCTGGTCAGGTAGATTCTGTAGAGGGGGGGGGAATACGTGTGAGCCAAATACCGGCGTCTGGAAGGTGTGAGGGGTTAGTAAGAGATAGGGAGGAGTCAGTATTGTGGGAGCAGCCGAGGAGGCAACACATACTCCTGGAGTAGACGAGGATGAAGCTGTTTAGTATCTAGTATTACACTTAGCCAATGTAAGAACGGATTGGGCAGGAACTCTATGGCACTTATACCTCTCCAGTAGCACCGGATTGTTAGAACATGAGCTGTTCGTGTGAATAGACTGATGTCGTTGAAGCTGTACAAACCTGAGTGGGATTACCAAACGAACTGTAACTGTGAATAACCAATGAACAATAAATGGTGACTTGTATCGGCGTCTTGGTGTTGGTTAAAAGAATGGGCTAGGCCAACATCATACCACTAGAGTTAGTCTTCCCAAATACGTGAGAACAGAGGAGCGAGCTGATAATAACTACACAAGTTAGACCACATTAATATACATATAAACACAACCCACACAGCCCAGATGGTGGAGAATTAGTGGTTGGGCTTATCATTGTACTGATGAGCGGCTCGCCGTACCCGATACCTAACAGCTCAGACGCTGAATGTGACTCAGCGGCATCGCCACACACTGACATTAGTGAGGGTGCGGAAGTCTATACTATCATACCTGCAGCGCGCACATTGCCTGGGGATGCGGCAGTAGCACATAGTAGTGTAGCAGAGGGACAGGGTGGAAGATCCGGAGTGAGTGAAGCGGGACCTGATCAATCACGTGTCACTCTTAGATCGGATCACACACATGTGCATGTGCAATTAGGACCCAGGTCGCAAGTGGTGCTATTACCTGGAGAGGAGGTGTCTGGAGAGATTGGATTCCCCGTGGCTCGGTCAGAGGAGGAGCGGGCGTCGTCTCAAAGGGATCCCAAGTCTGGGGGGACGTCTGGCCTACAATTGTCTACGGCGGCTGATTCTGAACCAGCAGGGTCGGTGGTAGTGGACAATACCTCTGGACCATTCTCAGCATTGGGGGTGGAGAACGAGCATCAGTCATCTGCGGCAGAGTCGGAGACCAGGGCTGATATTTCTAGTGATGGGCAACAGGCGGCGGTTCAGGAGCACACAGTAGGTGCCGGTGCAGGGGAACGGCCTGATAATCTCTGCAAGGGATGGACGACAGGAGACAGATTAGTGAATTATAAGTATTTTTCGACGCCCATTGCTAGGAGCTCCAGTATTAATTTCTGTAAGGCTACTCCTAGGTGCCTTGAGTTTGAGGGTCCAGCGGACCAGGAACGAGTCAGACGCGCATCTGAAGGGGATGTGGTGGATATTGGTGATGCGGATTTGAATTTTGAAGCAATAGCAACGTCATTGGGGTTAATTGAGCCAGTAAATGAGGACGAACAGGTGGATGAGAGTGGAACAAAGGATAGTCATGAGAATGAGGGGGAAGCACATGGGGAGAATAATCCAGTAGTCGGGGCATCTACAGTGGTGGCCGCGTCAGGGCAGAGCGAGGACGTCGGTGAGGAGATACAGGAACAGGGGTCGGAGTCCTGTGGTGATTCACAAGGGGAGAGCGCAAGACTGCTGCCCTCTGGTTTCTTGGTGGTTGTTGAGAATGGGAGAGAGTTAAGTGATAAGGACTTGGTGGGCCAGGATGAGAGTGGTGGAATTGGACAGGATCGGACAGGCTGTACTACACCGGTCATTACAGGTGATCAAAGTGGCAGTCGTCTGGGAGAGTCTGTGAGTAGAACAAGGGTGGATGAAGTTATTACAGGTCTGCAGAACACTAATATTAGGGTGCGACAAAGCATAGAGAAGGGGAGGGCCATATTGGAACAGGAGCAGATATATCGGCAGGCCATTGATGGGGAGGAGCTGCTCGCGGGGCCGGAGATAGAACGGGAGCGCGTAGCACGAAGGGAGAGGTTTTTGAGCGACACAGTAAATTGGAGAAAGGTAACTGCGAATATCCGCTCAGGCAATAGTACAGGTCGTACTACAGATGAGGGGCATTTAGATGATGTTCTAAATAGCCATCTTCAGACTGATGTTTCGGGTGACTGGGAGGATTGGTGGGTTCGGAGAGCGGATGAAGAAAGAAGACGACGGATAGAAAGGGAGGCCCGGGAGGAAGCCGCCGAGGGCTCCGTCGCTGGAGGTGTTAAAACTGATATACGGGGGAACGATAGTGAAGAGAGCTCAGTGGGTGATCTGGATGCGGAGAGACAGGTAGAAGAGGATATTGCACCTATTATTAGTTTTGAAGACGACGACATGGCGCCTAGTCCGAATGTTGAACTACCATCCTTCAATGGGGAGCCTGGGGAGGATTATCGGAGATATTTTAAGGAATTGAATGGAATGCAAAAGCTATTTGGATGGTCTCCGGATCAGCATCTTGAATATGCAAAATTGGGCTTGAAGAAGGGGGCATCGAAATGGATGGATGGTATTCCAGAAGGGGAAAAGGATACTTTGGACAAAGTAGTGGCTATAGTGAAGAGGGTTTTTGAAGACAAAAGGCCACTGTGGCAGAAACATAGGGATTTGCACTGTCTGAAGCAGGAAAAGGGACAGTCGGTTTGGGACTTCGCATTGAAAATAAAGGAATATGACGAGTTGGACATTCCTGATGTCATCAAGCTGTCAGTCTTTGTGGGGGGTTTGCTTCCGCCCATTGATAAGGACCTGATGAAACACAATGCTGATTCTTTTGAGGAGGCTCTCAGACTGGCGTCTTATTGGGAAAATGTGGAGAAAGGAAGGACCTCCAAAGGTGTGGCGCAGTTACACATGCTAGAGTCTGAGGGGACTCGGGATGGAGCATGTGGGGAAGATCAGTTTGATCCTAAAGAGTATGCTAGGGAACAAACTAAAGCGGTGGTGGAGATGTGCACTATGGAATATAGGAGGGGGCTCAGAGAGATGGAACATGGACGGGAGAATCAGCAGGGACAGTATGCTGGAAGGGGTGGTAATTCACAAGGGCAGTATCAGGCGCAGGCGGGCAGAGGGACTGGCACGGGAACATATGGTCAGAATAGGCAGTTTGGTGCAGGCGGTGGAGGCCGAGGATGGAATTATCAAGGGGGACGCGGTGGGAATCAGTATAACGCGTCTCAGTATTTCAATAACAGGTTTCAGGGACAGAGATACACAGGAGGAAGCAGGCAGGGTCAACAAGGGGATGATAAAGGTCAGAGAAGAGCACAGGAATATGCTAGGATGATGGGAGATGCAGGAGGGAGTCAGAAGGGAGGAGGAGCGATCTATTGCTTGATTCATGACTCTACCACACATTCTACAGAGGAGTGCACGTTTTTGAAGAAGTACAGGGATCAGTTGTCATCCTCTCAGCAGAACAGAGATCAACGAGATCAGGGAAATGATGTTCGCAGGCCGGGAAACGGGCACAACGGCTCATTCCTACCCCAGAATTAAATTTAATGTCAGGGGATGGGTCGGGAAATAGGGGATCAAAAGACAAAGCGCCATGGTTGGTTCAGTGTACTATTGACGAGAATACATACAGATGTTTAGTGGACACGGGCGCGTCTGATTGTTTTATAGCGCGGACAGTTGTGAGTAGTATAAGTGAGAGAGCAATTTGGGACAGGCAACCATCTCAATTGGGGAAGGTGCCTCTGGGGGACAAAACATCATTACAAGTTTATGAGACGGTGCGACTGCAGTGTTTTATGGATGGTGCTTGCATATATTATGATTTTAATGTGGTGGATTCACTAGCTTATGATATTGTGCTGGGACGTAATTTTCTGATCGACGCAAGGGCACAGATTATAGCTATGGATGGAAAGGTACGTCTCTTTACTGAGGATCCGGTCTCGATTGAGGTGGCGGCGATTTTGGACCCATGGGAAGAAAGATTAGTGACGGTGAAAGGATGGGATGTTGCGGCTGAAAGGGTTGGAACGGTCTTGCTGAGACCATCTAATTTGGCGGTGGTAGCTGCGGATGGTGCGGTGAACTATGTGGGGAAGAAATGGTATATGAGAATTGCTAATCTCTCTGACAGGCAAGTGTACGTGGATACAACTGAGGTTATAGCATATGCAGAAGACATAGATGAACCAGAACTTAATTTGCTGGAGGTAATTGATACAGCTAATGTTGGCAGGGATAGAAAGGATGAGGCTCGTGGGATTTTGGCACGATGTACTGAAGAACGGCGGGGGAATGGTCAAGATGCTCGTGGGGGATCAATACACCGGCAGGATCATCAGAACAGTGGTGGTGGAAGCGGTGTTTCTACCTTAAGTGAGCAGGAAAGGCTGGATAAAATTGAAAAGATCAGGGGCCTTGATTTGGGTGACACTATGATGACGCTGGAGGAGCAGATGGTATTCAGGGAGATGCTGGTGGTCAACATGGACACTATAGCATTTTCTATGAAGGAGTTGGGTCATTGTTCATTGGCTCCAATGAAAATAAGGGTCGATGAGTCCAAAGGTCCGTGTATGGCGTGACCATACAGGTATTCTCCTCAGAAAATGGATATTATTGATGAACAGGTGAGGGAATTATTGAGGTTGGGAATTATTGAGCCCAGTGACAGTGTCTGGAGAAGTCCGTTGGTGGTAGTGCAGAAGAAGGATGGAAAGGCTAGGTTATGCACGGACTATCGCATGTTGAATCTTATTACGGCGGATGATACATACCCTATGCCCACAGCCAGAAGCATGTTTTTGTATATGGCATACAGAAAACCTATAATCTTTACAGCCATGGATTTGCTCAGTGGGTATCATCAGTGCGATTTACATCATGACAGCAGGCAATATTCAGCATTTGAATCACCCTCGGGGGTTTGGCAATGGACGAGGATGCCGTTTGGTATGAAGCAGAGCCCATGGCAATTTACTAAGATTATGTCATTAGCACTAGGAGGCTTAATACCACGTACTTGTCTAGCCTACCTAGACGATATCATTATCTTTGATCCGGATGTGGACAGCCATATTACTAATGTCGTCAGAGTATTGGCAGCTTTAGGTAAAGCAGGTTTAACAGTCAAGCCGGAGAAGTGTGAGTGGGGCAAAGCGGAAATCAAGTTTTTGGGGCACATTATTAATGCTGAAGGAGTGCAGACACAGTCTAAAGTGATCAGAAAGGTGCAGGAGTTTGGCAGACCTTATAATGAACATACAACTAGATCCTTTCTGGGGCTTTGTAATTATTACAGGAGTTTTATTCCTAACTATGCTGTTTTGTCGATGCCTCTGAATAATTTGTTGAAAATCAAGGTGCCATTTAAGTGGACGAATGAGTGTGAGATGTCATTCAAGCAAATACAAACAGCATTAGCAAGCACACCGTTATTGGTACATCCAGAGATCGGGGGTCACTTTTATGTTTTAACGGATGCTTCGGATGGCGCGTGTGGGGCGGCCATCTGTGTAAAGAGGGACGGATTGCTGAGACCGGTAACATATTATGGGTATACATTTACAAAGGCTGAAAGAAACTACACTATAACAGAGAAAGAAGGCCTAGCTGTTATAAGAGTATTGAAGAAATTTGAGGATATGCTGACGGGAGCTAAGATCACGATAATTACAGACCATCAACCATTAATACCTTTGCTTCAGCAAGCCAGTAAGGCTTCATCCAAAAGGTTGACTAGGTGGGGTTTAGCTATGACTGACTTTGACTATGAGATCAGGTATGAGCCGGGAGCCACTCACTACCTGCCGGATTTTATATCCAGAGTGCCCTTGGCAGTAGGACAGGATACACCTGGCGAGGAGTCGGGGGAGTTTGAGTCTGAGGTGGGCTGTGAGTTACTCGTGATGGAACTTGTAGGGGAGGAATTGGATAGGGAAACCTTCATTCAGGAACAGTGGAAGGATGGATTCTGCAGGGGAATGATGAGATATTTGGCGGGAGATGAATTGCCGGTGGATGAGGAAAAGGCGCGAGGGATTTTACATAATGCTGATTTCATGGGTATGAAGGATGGATTGTTATGCAAGTATATAAAACCAGCTAGAAAGAGGGGTGGGCCTATAGCTGACCTAAACCCAAGGATAGTGGTGCCTAAGGCTATGGTGAATAGAGTGCTCTATCTCATGCATGATGATATCATGTGCGGAGGACATGTGGGAACAGTGGCGCTGAATACAAAAGTACAGGCTCGGTTTTATTGGAGAAATATGATGGTGGACATAGCTAGGTACGTGCGGCTATGTGAAAGGTGCGCGTTGAGAAAAAGAGCACCTCACTTTAGGGCCAAGGCAAGATCATGGGATACGCCGGATTATCCATGGCAAGTGATACAGACAGATTTTGTTGGGCCACTACGTAGGTCCAAAGAAGGTTATAAATATATCATGACCTTCATAGACCTTCTGACAGGATGGCCAGAGGCATTCTGTACTAAAGACACAACTGCGCACACGGCAGCTGGGGTGTTTCTACGGGAGATCGTGTGTAGGTACGGCAAGGTGGAAGTGCTGTGCAGCGACAGAGGGTCTACATATATGGGTCAGGTTTTTCGTGAAGTTACAGCTAGACTGTCAACCAAACAGAGGTTTACGTCTTCTAGGAATCCGACCGGAAATGCCAGGGTTGAAAGATTGCATAAATCATTAGAGGACACGATAGGATGCTATGTGACCGAGGACCATGAACACTGGCCAGAGCTGTTACCCATTGCATTGTGGACGGTGCGCTCCAACATTAGTATGAGGACGGGGTTTTCACCATATACACTGCAATTTGGACGGGATCCGGTGGCCATGTCCTTTGCTGAAGAAAGGCCAATGCCTAAGGTGCCGTCTGAAAGGGATTGGTTTATAAGGACCAATCATAGCATACAGTTATTACAAGAGGCGGCCAATGCTCATACTGCTAGGTATGAGGAGCAGCTCAGACGTAGACTGGATGGACGGGCGCGACCTGTATCTTTTATAGAAGGGGAGTGGGTATATTACTATGATCCGAAATGCGCGGTGAATAATACATCGAAGTTTGCTGGTAGATACACGGGGCCACATAGGATAATAGAGATGGTGGGGGATAACAGGGTGAGGTTGAGAGCAGTGAAGACGGGCAAAGAGATACCTCACTTGGTAAATGTGAATAAACTAAAGAGAGCATACAAAGGGGAGGGTGAAAATGACGAAGGAGTAGCCAAAGATGAGAGGACGGTGGAAGTGGATAGAACAGAAGTGGAATCAGAAGTGGAAATACAGGATATAAGACGTGAGGACCCTAAAGGGGTGACTGAGGTAGAACATCCTTCATCTGGTCTGGAGGATACAGCGCTAGCGGGCGCGGATAAGGAGGACAAATTGAAAACGTCAGACGACGATAGAAGTGCACATGAGAAAGAGAGAGAGGTGGCCGGAGCTGGACCGCGCGCATCTATACAGGAATCTGATAATGAGAAAGATGGAGTTGTACGGCAAGCTAGCCGGAAGAAGCACAGGCAGGAAGCTGTGGTAGACAATTGGTGTAAGAAGAAAGGGTTACAGGATAGTGATATTGATAAGGTCGAGGGTGGCCGGAGACAGGATAATGAAGAGAAAAGGAAGGGTAGAGTGAGAAATGTCGAGGTGAAGAGACAGATGGACGAAGAAAGAGAGAGAGAAGAAATGGAGAGAAGACAGAAAAGAAAAGAGAGAGAGGATAGGGCTGAGAGAAGACGGAGGCAAAGAGATAGGAAGGAGCAATTGGCTGCAGGGGCTATTATGAGTGAGGAATCTAGCAGTGAACATATCATTCCAAAGGGACCGATTTTTAAGCATCACAGGAGGGGCAGAGAGGAGCTCAGCTCATCCAGCGATGGAGAATAGGGTGAGCTTAGACGGGATACTACAGGATGGGCGATAATCCTGTGGTATGGACGTGTGTTGCTATGAGGGAAAAGGAGGGGTGATGCAGGTGCCGAAGGGGGAGGGGCCGCCCGGAGGAGCAGGTCAAGCTGACTCATGCAGGTAGACGGAAAGGAGGGCGATACACAAAGAAAGGGGAAAAGTAGGGCAAGGTAGGAAAAGAGGGGAGGGGGGGGAGGTCAGTGAAACAGGTATATGCAGGAGGAGATGCATCAGGATGTGGCAGTGCGCGCACAACGAGGGACGAGATAAGACCTCACAGTAAATAGTAGGTGCTGATGGACGGATGGCAGATAGCTGGTACGATAGTGTTGGAGAACAGCAATATCAACAATACTATAATACGTGGATAATTCAAGACAACTATTGCAATAGCACTTACAATGAAAGGAGCACAGTGTCTGCAGCAAGTTCAACAACAACAGAAACAAATGAAAAAGGATTTGGTGCGACTTCAACGTCAGGCCAACCAAGCTCAACGCAAGAACCAATACAGGTGGTGGAGGCAGCTCAAGCCGAGGTCCTGGTAAATCATCAGGGAAACATATGGGATAGCATACGTGACATCACCGTGGGACAGACAGAATGGGAGTGGCTGTTGGATGCCACTCTACAAGGCACCGGTGGTATAATTAAGAGAGAGACTCAGACCACAGAAACAGCGACACAGACAGAACCATCAATATTTTATAGTAAAGACGATGAATTTGTGCTGGATACATCAGTCAGATTGGATGACATATTGATAGAAGAGTATTATAGCAGAAGACAAGTGACATCAAGGCTCTGTCACATTTGTGGCAGAACAACAGCAACAGCGGCAGGAGCGGCCAAACACCTGGAACAGGTACATGGGATAAAACATCTCATATAATGTCCACTAGTGAGGATGCGGGAAAGAGAGCACCATCTATAGTAAAGGCAGGGAGATATAGGGGACAACAGGTAGAAGACGCGCTGGATGCTATATATGGATTTGGATATTCATTGCCAAAGATATTTAGATACAATGGGGCGACGTTACAGGATATAGTAATGCAGAAAATATCAAAACTGAAATTGGACATCGCGAGATTGCCAAGATATTTGAGGGAACAGGTGAACAAACATCACTTTAAGTATGCAGTGGGGAGTGTGACTAACGCATTCTTTTTCTCAAGAAAGTGTAGGAGGCATCGCAAGACTAGTAGAGGGAAACGATGCAGGCAGTGCAGACAAAGAGATGAAACCTGGGAGATGTTTAAACTAAAACAAAAGGGAAAGCATATTACCCAGGGAGTATTAACATCCAGGGCTATAGACAATGAGACGACCCTGGAGGAGGAGGATGCAACTGAAAACTTTGATAAATATAACTAGTAAGGATATGAGTGGATAGGAAAGAAAGGATGGACTGTGCGAATATAAAATACAATACCTGTTAGGGGAAAGTTATGAGAGGTCGAAGAAATGTACAAAATGGCAGGTATTAGTATAACGCCACCTACATTTAGAGGAGCACCAGGAGAAAAGATAGAAGAATATTTCTACGACATGGATCTGATTAAGAAAATATATGATCTAGGGGAAATGGAATATGTGGCATTATTATTGTGGGGGATGAAAGGTGAAGTGAAAACTTGGGTTAGGAAATTACCTGAGGAAAGTAAAAATACTGCATGGAAAATACAGCAAATAACCATGGCAGTATTTGCAGCTCCAGATGCATGGAAAGAATGGGGTACAGGAGGAAAGAGACAGAAAAGACAGCGCGAGAATGACGGCGCGGAAACAGAGTCAGCGGGAGAATGAACAAGTGCGTGAGAAAAGGGGGGGGGAGCGTTGGACACTGAGACAGGCATATGTATATTAATAGCCTAGTAACAGAAAAAGGGGGGGGGGGAGAGAGCAGACATGCGCAGGTAAAGAAAGAGATAAGATGCAATGACAAGCAAGACAGTTGGCAGTGCAGGAGTGGAACCCCAGCTGTACAGACATCGGCAAGCAACAGATACAGACTGCATTCAAAAGTTTAACAAGATAGAACAACTAGCATGTTACGCGGACATAACCACAACAATACAACATAATCAGCAGTTTAGATAAGCTATAAACATGAGTTCTAGTGGAAAAGCCTGGATCATAGACAACGGAAGGTTCATAGCGGTTGAGATGAATTAATGGAGATCAGTTATAATTTACTGAAGGAAAGGAATCATCGCCCACTGTAGAGAGGGTAGAGATATTAAGGCTCAGATACACCCTACTCTATGGATAAGACTTAACAACTTAACACAGTTTGTAGAAAATTGTAAAAGGTCGGATCCATTTAGGATGCATTCAATATAAAACGTATTAGAAATACATACCTGAAGTGAAGATTTAAGGACTAGTAGGAGTAGAGGCATCATCATCATCATCAGCAGATGAAGTGGGAGAAGAACTGAAGATAGTAAATAAAGCAGGTATATGAGACAGGAGAGGGAAGTGCATCACATACAGGAGGCAACCACTATGGGGCACCTTATAAGTTGTCTAAGGGTGAATGGAAACACTAGTCAGAACCAGCAGGACCACAGTCGCGTCACACATAGAATGACTCCAGTAACAAGGTCCATAATTAAGAGGCCTAAATTTAAAGGATATATTTGTCCAGAAGTAAGGCATTCTGTTAAAGAACCAGAGCCTATAATGGTTTAATTATTTAAGAAGCCCAGACTCTGAGAAATGAAATACGGTGTCTATAGCTGTAGATATATATTCAAAAATAAGTGTGAGTGAAATTCTTTTCTAAGAAGGTATTAGGACACATAAAATTCAGCCATATGGGTGTATTAATGAGATCAGTTATATACCTGAGACTGTGAATGTGATCGCCGCTACTCACAAATCAGAGGAGCTCAGCGACTTTATAGAGTTAGCTTATGCATATATTTTAAAAGAAAATATGTGTATAGTATCTTATTACAAGAACGAAGTGAGCGTCTCTAGGAATCAAAGTATGAATCACTAGGGAAATATACTTACTTCTGCGAGAGGGTAGAAGCTGGGGAAGTCAATGTTGGAAGGATAGGACCTCCAAGATTAGAAGAACGGGAGGCTTGTGGTCTGGCAGGAAGCTGATAGGGATGATGTCGCGTAGTGGTAGCAGATGAAGATGTCAAGAGAGATATGATGGTAGAAGAACTGTGAGTCAGTCGTGAGGAAGAGGCCATGGTGTTGGACTGACAGGTCAATGGTGAGAAGGGTGGATGTCCAGGTGAGATAGCCAGAGTACTCCAGAACGAGGGCGACATTACTGGAAGGTGTGGAAGTGAAGCTGCAGTGGATGAAGATGAAGTAAACTGACCGGAAGTAGAAGAGGTCAGGGCCAGAGCGGGCGTATGTAGGCAGGAAGGCGCCTAGGAGCCGAGGTGGCGCGGGCCTCTGCAGCTGGAGCAGCTCGGATGGGGATGTGAGGCATCCTTAGTGAAGATACAGCAGGAAGCAGACCGGAAGTAGTGGTGATGGTAGTAGAAAAAGGAAGAGAAGCAGCGGTGGAATAGGTGAATATGGATGTTAAGGTTGTTCTAGATGTCAGAGGTGCAGTGGTGGCTAGCAAAGGTGTGTATGGTAAGGGCGAAACACCGGAAGCAGCAGGAATGTGAGAAAGCACATTGTAGTCTACATATGAAGAGTGATGCTGAGGTGGCAATGGGCGAGAAGTTGATGGAACAGCGAAGGTGGCAGGCAGAGAATATTGGTAGGAGGTGTCCACTCGTAAAGGAAGGGTCGCTGTGCAAGTTGGTAGCACATTAGAGGTGAAGGTGGATGCTAGGCTTGGAGCAGAGGTAGCAGGTACAACGGCGCTGTAGACAGGACGCGCACCTATGGGCGACATCAGAGTGGGATTCCAAGGTGGCACGAAAGGAGTGGTCAAGTTGACTGGAGGCGGAGTGATGTCGACATAAGCTGGCTGATAAGCAGGAGTAGGAATAGGTGGAACAGCGACAGCCGACTGCAGACGATAGTTGGGATCAGGACGCCCATCCAAATGAATGATACGCAAGGTCATATCAGTCATATTACAGGCCAGGCGGAGATGATCCTGAATGGTAGTGTGTGAAGGCATAGTCGCGCCTTGCGGTCCAGTGCATACTAACATGCACGGAGTGACGTTAGCATCTGTGGAGGACAGGTCTCTGCAGCCGACGATGTAGGTAAAGCCGGGCTGGAGACGATCTATCGGGAGATAGACCAGTGCGCCATTGACAGAAACGCTGGAATAGCTAGCCATCTTCAGTGCGAACAAGGTGGAAGTCAAGCATCGACTGAGAATTTAATTCTAGGTATCTAACCAAGGGGATGGGAAGTTGAAATAAGAAAACAAAAATATAGTGAAAACTATAGTAAAAAAAAAATTGAGGGCACATTAGGAGGAGTCGCTGAAACAAAGACTCCAATCCAATAAATTGGTGTTATCAGATGGAAGAGACGTACAGCTAGATAGGAAAGGAAGGCACACGTGTTCAGGTTGACGGGAAAATATATACAAGGAGGGGTAAAAGGGTCATGAACTGGTGAACTATCTGACACGATAGGGCTTATTAAGTGTTCAAGACCTATAAAAACTTCCAGGAGCGATCAGTTAGGAGTCGTAGTAACCCAACTCGAACTGTAACCGGAAGCCATAATAAGAAGAAAATGGCGTGGCTAACTATACTATGTGTCTTATGTTCCTTGTGGGGTGTGGTAGATGCTGGAAGGTACACTTTCGAGACTTTAGAGAGAGCCGAATTAGGTGTCATTTTGCAACCTGGTAGACGTATTTCTACGGCTGAGCACAATCATGTGTCACAAGTGTTTGCATTAGGGATACCAGATAGATTACCAGAGCCGGAAATGGAAAGTATTTATGAACAATGTGTGAAAAATATGCAGGTTATGTGCGATATTCAACATCACAACAGAACCTTATTATTTGAAGATACCTGTGACAACATCAAACAGAAAGAAGAATGGTTGAATCAAATTATTAGAAAATTAATACAGGCCAGAGAGGAGGAAGTGGAAAAGCTGATGGAAAACATACCTGAACAACAACAAGTCAAAAGGTCTAAGAGAGCAGCTATACCAGGTCTAAATATTATAGGAGAGTTGTCGTACTATATTTTTGGCACTGGGAGAGCTGATGATGTAGCCAGAAATGAAAAAGATATTCAATTACTGAAGACATCGTATTATAAGATGCGTGATGTTATTAAAACATTGGCCACAAGTACTAGCAATGGCTTGGAGGAAGTCATGGCGGAAGTGGGAGAGTTGGCTGATAGACAGTTACAATTGTATGAAATGGCTAAGATATCATTGAAGAGACGGAAGTTGCTGGAAAGAACTCAAACTATGCACAGTGTGGCATTATATGAACTATCCATTGTATACAACCATGAAAGCCTGCTGACAAGGGTCAAATGGGGGTATATCATACATTTATTAAATGAACTCATTGAGATAAAGGATATGGCAGCTGAGGTAAGATTGGCATCCCGAAGAAAACTATCATCAAAATTGGTCACTAGAGAAGATTTGAAGGAAGCTATAGTCAACACTGAAGTATATTTAAAGGCTACATACCCACGATTTAGGGTCGCTTTTACTGATCCTGAATATTACTATGACAATAGTGTGGTACGAGTATATCAGCACCAAGGTCGTGTGAAGATGCAGATAAGGATTCCTGTGGTGTCAGAGGAACACATATTTTGTGTATACTCTGTAAAGGTGTTTCCGGTGCCAGTACGGCTGGCCAATAAAGAAGCTGACGGGACGAGAATAGAGGGATTGCCATCAGAAGTAGCCATATCAAAGAATGGGCGGTATTATATATCAGAGCCAGTGGTGAATTGGGCGCGTTGCCATGGCAACTCAATAGCAGTATGCCCAGATATTCCACACATGAGAAAAATAGCCGAGCGAGGGTGCATGGCGGCACTGATAAGAAATGACAAGACGGCCATAGCAGAAACATGTGAGATCAGTTATATAGTGCAACCAAGTTTTCCTTCATTTGCGATAGCACTGGGAAAGGGTCGTACTTTGGTATCGGGACCCGATATACAAGGTCAATTGATGTGTCAATCAAGCCCACCTGTTAAGGTGAACATGCATCATTACGCCATATTGAACATTGGGTGTGATTGCGCATTCATGACTGCCGGGGCGTGGATGCCTTACAGCTTGGCAGGATGTGGTCATGTGAACATGGAAACTAATGTGACTTTTGTAAATAACGATTTGCTACAAATGAACAGTGCTAAGAAATTGACATGGATAAAGGCAGTATTAAATGGTGAAACTGTAGAGGTATTGCAGGATGAAGTGTTGCCAAAATTAGTAAAGACCAAAATGAAGCACAGGGCTAGAATACAACAGTCGCCAGCAGCTGTCAATCTTAAGAATTTGGTGAGTGCAATGGAAGACGGATCAGCATTACCCGATTTGGATGGCATGAGTGGTGGAGGCCATTTTCCCACTGAATCCCTATGGGATTATTCACCAATAATGATTGCAGGGGTGATTGTTATGACTCTGATGGTGGTGCAATATTTTTGTTTAAAAAGACTATTAATGGCATACATATTAGCAAGAATGCCTATGAGAATAAGGAGTCTAGAAACTTGGGACTATGAAAAATACGGTGAAGATGTCGGAGGTGATTATGAGGAAGAAGATCCGGAACACAAAACAACAATAGCTATGTTATCATTGATATTGATAGTACTGATAATAATAATAGTGTTACTGGTGAGGAAGGTGCGACAACTAAAGAGGCTTCAACCAGTGGATGGACTGTATCTACAGGTGGCAACTAAAGAGATTACAGAAATAATACCATTGGGGGAGAGTCTAATGCCTTTGGACCAGGTATTTCAAAGACCAGCAGAACAGGCTCTTATTAGAGACGTAGCAGTAAGCTACTCGTGCCCGAAGTACATAGCTACAGTGCAGTGGGGTCGAGTGTTATATTCCACTGAGATGGCAACGGCGGAAAACGCAGTGCCATTGCCATTGCCAGCCACTGTGAAGGTGTCAAAGAAATTAGCAGGGATACTGAACGGTGACTATGGATTTACGGTGATGACAAGATTGATTAGGTATAGTGGGGGCCTGGCGACAGGTGTACCATTAGAGATACCTATGATATCAGCGGCGGGCTGGACACCAATAAGGAACAGAGAGATAAATACACATCAGTTATCTGACACGGGACATGCCAGAGCCATGGCTCAGTTAAGAAGATCAAGACAGTTACCAGAAGTACCCGGAGAATCATATGGGGCTACGGCTGTATCATATTCAGTAAACAAGGGTCATAAAGAGGCGGTGAACGTGGCTCTGCGAGGTCAAGAGTCCAGGACGGGATTGTCATCGGTGTACGTGGACCTGAATGAATGAGACTGAAAGTGATGAATAAAACGCCATCATGGTAGAGACTTGGCATAGAAGGTGTCAGGACAAGAGAAGGGTGGGGAGAAAGATATCGTGCAGCTGGCGTGAGACGAAAGGATGGAATAGACAATACAAAGACGATCTACAGATGAATTGCTATAATGTCTGGGAATAGTGCCAGTGTATATTATTAAGTAAGATAATATAGCTAAAAGAAACTGTAATTTAAATGGACGACCAACTAATGAGACACTAACTACGACGTAATGTGGCAAGTGGAAAGATTTCTGATGTATATACTCGTTGACAAGCTGTGCACGCATGAGTTAAGTAAGAGGTTGCCAGGTGTAACCCAAGACGCGTTAGAGTGTGTTTTAGAGTGATGCTTGGGGCAAAGGGTAGATAGAGGGGAACGTTTCGGAACAAGGGGTTGACAGATGTAAGGAGATTTATTGGCCCGATTGGGTGTAACTGGTGTCGACGCCCGGGTAAGGATAGTAAAAAGAATATATAAACATAGAATGGGACAAAGTGCTTAGTAAAGGTGAGTGAATGAGTAAAATAAATAACAAAGGAAAGAAAAACAAATTGAGAATTAAGGAATGAGAGAATTGTAATAATAAAGTATATGTTAGAGGACAAGTTTGCGCTAAGAATAAGTCACCAATGCAGTGTGGAAAATATATATAGTAATAATGCATGGTATTATATAGGTGTGGTGTATATGTATGTACATAGATAACTATTGAAATGTATAATATGATAACGATGATTACCTCAGGTATTAGTGACAAAACAATACATAAAATGTATTCAAGCATAATTTATGCTTGACAATTGGTGTGACTCGCGTCACAAGAGGGGAGCGCCCGCACCTGTTTTGTCATCAATAACCAATAATTATAATGAACGGGTATAACAGGGTACACTTATGTGGGTATTTATTGTATGCTGTATTATGTGTGTATTTATTGTATGCTATATGAGAGAGTGCTATGGGAGTCCTGTATAGGGTTTATGGTAGCTAGAGTTTATGGTAGGCTGTGGAATGTTGCAGACGGAGGGGAGTCGACGAGATCTGGTCAGGTAGATTCTGTAGAGGGGGGGGAATACGTGTGAGCCAAATACCGGCGTCTGGAAGGTGTGAGGGGTTAGTAAGAGATAGGGAGGAGTCAGTATTGTGGGAGCAGCCGAGGAGGCAACACATACTCCTGGAGTAGACGAGGATGAAGCTGTTTAGTATCTAGTATTACACTTAGCCAATGTAAGAACGGATTGGGCAGGAACTCTATGGCACTTATACCTCTCCAGTAGCACCGGATTGTTAGAACATGAGCTGTTCGTGTGAATAGACTGATGTCGTTGAAGCTGTACAAACCTGAGTGGGATTACCAAACGAACTGTAACTGTGAATAACCAATGAACAATAAATGGTGACTTGTATTGGCGTCTTGGTGTTGGTTAAAAGAATGGGCTAGGCCAACATCATACCACTAGAGTTAGTCTTCCCAAATACGTGAGAACAGAGGAGCGAGCTGATAATAACTACACAAGTTAGACCACATTAATATACATATAAACACAACCCACACAGCCCACCGGTACTGATGATTCACAACCCATGCCATGTACATATACACACCAGAATATACTGGTACTGATGATTCACAACCCATGCCATGTATACATATACACACCAGAATATACCGGTACTGATGATTCACAACCCATGCCATGTACATATACACACCAGAATATACTGGTACTGATGATTCACAACCCATGCCATGTATACATATACACACCAGAATATACCGGTACTGATGATTCACAACCCATGCCATGTACATATACACACTAGAATATACTGGTACTGATGATTCACAACCCATGCCATGTATACATATACACACCAGAATATACCGGTACTGATGATTCACAACCCATGCCATGTACATTATACACACCAGAATATACCGGTACTGATGATTCACAACCCATGCCATGTATACATATACACACCAGAATATACCGGTACTGATGATTCACAACCCATGCCATGTACATATACACACCAGAATATACTGGTACTGATGATTCACAACCCATGCCATGTATACATATACACACCAGAATATACCGGTACTGATGATTCACAACCCATGCCATGTACATATACACACTAGAATATACTGGTACTGATGATTCACAACCCATGCCATGTATACATATACACACCAGAATATACCGGTACTGATGATTCACAACCCATGCCATGTACATTATACACACCAGAATATACCGGTACTGATGATTCACAACCCATGCCATGTATACATATACACACCAGAATATACCGGTACTGATGATTCACAACCCATGCCATGTATACATACACACCAGAATATACCGGTACTGATGATTCACAACCCATGCCATGTATATATACACACCAGAATATACCGGTACTGATGATTCACAACCCATGCCATGTACATATACACACCAGAACATACCGGTACTGATGATTCACAACCCATGCCATGTACATATACACACCAGAATATACCGGTACTGATGATTCACAACCCATGCCATGTACATACACACAACAGAATATACCTGTACTGATGATTCACCACCCATGCCATGTATACATACACACCAGAATATACTGGTACTGACGATTCACAACCCATGCCATGTATACATATACACACCAGAATATACCGGTACTGATGATTCACAACCCATGCCATGTATACATACACACCAGAATATACCGGTACTGATGATTCACAACCCATGCCATGTATACATATACACACCAGAACATACCGGTACTGATGATTCACAACCCATGCCATGTATACATATACACACCAGGATATACCGTTACTGATGATTCACAACCCATGCCATGTACATATACACACCAGAACATACCGGTACTGATGATTCACAACCCATGCCATGTACATATACACACCAGAATATACCAGTACTGATGATTCACAACCCATGCCATTTACATATACACACCAGAACATACCGGTACTGATGATTCACAACCCATGCCATGTACATATACACACCAGAACATACCGGTACTGATGATTCACAACCCATGCCATGTACATATACACACCAGAACATACCGGTACTGATGATTCACAACCCATGCCATGTACATATACACACCAGAATATGCTGGTACTGATGATTCACAACCCATGCCATGTATACATATACACACCAGAATATACCGGTACTGATGATTCACAACCCATGCCATGTACATATACACACCAGAATATACCGGTACTGATGATTCACAACCCATGCCATGTACATATACACACCAGAACATACCGGTACTGATGATTCACAACCCATGCCATGTACATATACACACCAGAATATACTGGTACTGATGATTCACAACCCATGCCATGTATACATACACACCAGAATATACTAGTACTGATGATTCGCAACCCATGCCATTTACATATACACACCAGAACATACCGGTACTGATGATTCACAACCCATGCCATGTACATATACACACCAGAACATACCGGTACTGATGATTCACAACCCATGCCATGTACATATACACACCAGAACATACCGGTACTGATGATTCACAACCCATGCCATGTACATATACACACCAGAATATACTGGTACTGATGATTCACAACCCATGCCATGTATACATATACACACCAGAATATACCGGTACTGATGATTCACAACCCATGCCATGTACATATACACACCAGAATATACTGGTACTGATGATTCACAACCCATGCCATGTATACATATACACACCAGAATATACCGGTACTGATGATTCACAACCCATGCCATGTACATATACACACTAGAATATACTGGTACTGATGATTCACAACCCATGCCATGTATAAATATACACACCAGAATATACCGGTACTGATGATTCACAACCCATGCCATGTACATTATACACACCAGAATATACCGGTACTGATGATTCACAACCCATGCCATGTATACATATACACACCAGAATATACCGGTACTGATGATTCACAACCCATGCCATGTATACATACACACCAGAATATACCGGTACTGATGATTCACAACCCATGCCATGTATATATACACACCAGAATATACCGGTACTGATGATTCACAACCCATGCCATGTACATATACACACCAGAACATACCGGTACTGATGATTCACAACCCATGCCATGTACATATACACACCAGAATATACCGGTACTGATGATTCACAACCCATGCCATGTACATACACACAACAGAATATACCTGTACTGATGATTCACCACCCATGCCATGTATACATACACACCAGAATATACTGGTACTGATGATTCACAACCCATGCCATGTATACATATACACACCAGAATATACCGGTACTGATGATTCACAACCCATGCCATGTATACATACACACCAGAATATACCGGTACTGATGATTCACAACCCATGCCATGTATACATATACACACCAGAACATACCGGTACTGATGATTCACAACCCATGCCATGTATACATATACACACCAGGATATACCGTTACTGATGATTCACAACCCATGCCATGTACATATACACACCAGAACATACCGGTACTGATGATTCACAACCCATGCCATGTACATATACACACCAGAATATACCGGTACTGATGATTCACAACCCATGCCATGTACATATACACACCAGAATATACCGGTACTGATGATTCACAACCCATGCCATGTACATATACACACCAGAATATACTGGTACTGATGATTCACAACCCATGCCATGTATACATATACACACCAGAATATACCGATACTGATGATTCACAACCCATGCCATGTACATATACACACCAGAATATACCGGTACTGATGATTCACAACCCATGCCATGTATACATATACACACCAGAACATACCGGTACTGATGATTCACAACCCATGCCATGTATACATACACACCAGAATATACTGGTACTGATGATTCACAACCCATGCCATGTATACATACACACCAGAATATACCGGTACTGATGATTCACAACCCATGCCATGTACATATACACACCAGAATATACTGGTACTGATGATTCACAACCCATGCCATGTATACATACACACCAGAATATACTAGTACTGATGATTCACAACCCATGCCATGTATACATATACACACCAGAATATACCGGTACTGATGATTCACAACCCATGCCATGTACATATACACACCAGAATATACTGGTACTGATGATTCACAACCCATGCCATGTATACATACACACCAGAATATACTAGTACTGATGATTCACAACCCATGCCATGTACATATACACACCAGAATATACCGGTACTGATGATTCACAACCCATGCCATGTACACATACACACCAGAATATACCGGTACTGATGATTCACAACCCATGCCATGTACATATACACACCAGAATATACCGGTACTGATGATTCACAACCCATGCCATGTACATATACACACCAGAATATACTGGTACTGATGATTCACAACCCATGCCATGTATACATATACACACCAGAATATACCGGTACTGATGATTCACAACCCATGCCATGTATACATACACACCAGAATATACCGGTACTGATGATTCACAACCCATGCCATGTACATATACACACCAGAATATACCGGTACTGATGATTCACAACCCATGCCATGTACATATACACACCAGAATATACCGGTACTGATGATTCACAAGGCCATAATAGAGAACTTTCGCCAGTACTTTGTTGTGAGGTACGGTCCTGTTGTCGCATTAAGTAGATTTGTATGGGGAACTATTCTATAAACAGCAACTCTCAGCACTATATTCTCATTGACAGGTCACTGCGGGTTTGTGTGTGCATATCTCAACGTCTATATTACTTCCTCTGATTTGCATAACTGCAAGGCCTTTTCTGTGCATGTTACACTAACATACTAACCGGTGTCCCTGTTTGTTCTCTAATCCTGAAGCTCCAACTAGCCCAGTAGTGCATAAACGCCTAGAGGGGCTCCGGGCTGAGCCCCCTCCTCCCAGCCGCACCCCGACACCTCCACCTCCCATAGCACCCTTGGCCACCCCCCGCAGGGACAGCGTATCAGTTAACAGGTAATAATGGTGGATAAGGTCTAACACCTCTCAATCTGTCTTAACAACACTTCTCACGGCGGTACTCGAAGCGTGGCCAACCTGGATGGCGTTTCTTAACATGCCACGACTTGAGTTTTTCAAGCCGCTTGATCTGTTCCAAGTCGTACGAGAAGCATTCTGTACGCCTACATTACAGCCAGGAGGGTCCTGCCAAAAAACAAACGTGCAGGTCATACCTCCGTACACCTCAGTGTATTTTCCTCACCCTCACCATGGAAGGCAAAGGACATTTGTTACGACTGCTCTGTATTGTTAGAGGTGCTCTAGGTCCTACCGGCTGTGTCTAGTAGTGGCATGTTAAGAAGTGCCCTACTGGGCAACACATCATCTCTGTGTTCTATGGCTTCCCTAGCCTACTTAAAAGGGTCTGTATCTCTTCTTTCCTATCCCCTCGGATGTGTATGGTGCACATATGTGTGGGCACCGATGCATTCATCTGTGAAATTGTGTAATGTATATAGTTCTCATCGTGAACATGACCTTAGCTGTCGAAATGGCGTTACACATCTATGACTCACTAACTCACTTTGTGTTCTATGGAGTGAGTCAGTAGGAGTACATGCCGGGTTCGCAATGGGTAATTCAGGCACAGTCACCACACTACATCCCAGGTAGCAAGGATACATTGGGCCAATATCGGCTTATATTGGGCCAATGTCGGCTTAAATTGGGCCAAGCATGGACAAGCATGGCCCAATGCTCCATTGCTGATTGGGATAGGAATAATTCTTTTCTGAACGATTTCTTATTAAGTTAGTCGGAACGGGCCCTCTTTTGGGTGATTAGGAATAAACATCACCTCTGCGTGTATAATAAGATTCATATATTTGTACATTAATTATATAATAATAATTTGCCTATATATTATTGTTGGTCACGGAGCTCTTGTCATAGCTGAGGGGACGATGTCACATATATTTTACCTTTCTATTCTCAACACAGACCTGAATGCATTATTTTGCATTAAGTATCAGAAACGCTTTTGAAAAATAAAATCAAACCCACTTTGCGTTCTATGCCTCTGGGATTTTGGAATTGCATTCTAGGGGCATTGCTGAGCCCAGAGAATAGAGGTTTGGTTAATTCGGGCTTCAACTCAGGGGTATAGAGCACCAAGTGAGATTCGACTCTTTCCAACGTCTGAACATCTTAGATAAATAACGACTGATGCATACATTACCGTGATACTGAACTCTATATGCTAATTATGTGTAGGTCTAATTGACCATGAGATTATTGCTAACGCTATTTTCTCCTTTTTTAAAAGCTCTTCCGGAAATAGGTGTAACTCAATCGATGGCCCTTCGGCAAATCCACAACGGAAAAAGAAGAAAAAGAAAAAGGCGGTCCCTGCTGATCTAATGGAAGCCCATGCGTCCAACAGGAAGTTGGGTGACCCCTACTTGGACGCTGCTGAACATTTAGTACCTAGACGGGGGTTTGAGGGGGCCATATTGGGACCACCCCCACTTCAGGCGCCACCACTCGGACATGGTGCAAAGCACTAGAGGCACGTCGTGAAGGAAGGGAGTAGGAGGGGGTGCAGGACAGACCACTGTGTTACATTTTGTAGCCTACGTATATGTACTCGTATTCTTGCTGGAGGGGCGTGAGGAGACGCCCCACTGAATAAGGGCTGGGTGAGCCCCTGGTACAAATGTAATCCAAAGCAATTAAATGACGCTCAACTCTTCAAATTAAACATGCATCGAAAAACGAGATCTAGATTTGCTGGATCTACATAATTGCTGTTGTGGTCCACTAACAAGGATCTTGCAGTAAGTAAGAGTGAGAAAGTAGACTCGGCACATATTCTGCCACTGAAGACTTTTGCTACAATTTTGTTCTAAAAACAGTGTAGGCCTAGTATACGTGCCTGGCATACCGATATCGATATTGGCAAAGCGTGATGCACCGTTTGCCACTAGGTATTTTTGGGGCCCCTCACACATACCCACAGACAACGAACACTCACGTGTCATGCAAACAGATAGGGGTTTATGTTTGATTCAAACAGATAGGGGTTTATGTTGGATTCAAACAGATAGGGGTTTATGTTGGATTCAAACAGATAGGGGTTTATGTTGGATTCAAACAGATAGGGGTTTATGTTGGATTCAAACAGATAGGGGTTTATGTTGGATTCAAACAGATAGGGGTTTATGTTGGATTCAAACAGATAGGGGTTTATGTTGGATTCAAACAGATAGGGGTTTATGTTGGATTCAAACAGATAGGGGTTTATGTTGGATTCAAACAGATAGGGGTTTATGTTGGATTCACCAAGTGCACAATGATTTACCACTAAGCTCCCCTGCCTTAGCTAGGGGGCCTACCATTATAGAACTTACAAGTTCTAATTTTACTTTCTTGCTCAGTGTGGCAGAGCCAAAATATGTTTGACGCTCACAGAGCATGATGAGATAGAAATGGAAATCTCTATTTACCAATCACTATAATACATATCGAGCTGTATCATGAACAATATTATTACTGTATGAAGACCGGCAGATAATTTCTTTCAATGCCATTAAACTACAATATCAATTAAACTATACGGGTGTGCATTAAGTTAGTATTTGGTAGCATAAGACACCTTTTGTGTTGTAATCGTTATTGGATGTGAAATATATGTTTTGAATACATGAACTCTTATTCCTCATAATATCATGGTGCCGTTACTATCCCGTCACAACAGGCCACCGATACATTTTTGTTTTTGCGCGTACCGTGTGAAGGTATGCCCCGTAAGATTTCATATTGAAATTCCGTTACTTTGCCTGGCCGAAACTAGACAATTTTCATTTACCATAGTTATGTACATGCTGTTTAAAACGAATCAACAAGGGATAGAGGGTGCCCCCCGAAAAGTGATAATAGAGTTCAAATTTCCTCTGACTTCCCACACAAGTCTTACAAGTTATGATGTATTGTATCTTCTCCCTGTTTCTTTGTGTTCTATATCACCCGCCTACAATCCTTGGTGTAATACCATTTATTTAATTGTAGTTGATATCATACCATGTGCAAAACGCCATCATGACATATATACTTTATTACAATATGGCAAAAAACGTTCTCTTATACCTGTATCTGAATTCCGATTGATTCAATGGAACCGTATGAAGGATGGATATGTATGGTAGATCTTATCATACTCTACTTCACCGAAAGGCACCTATTAAAAAAGAAGAATGACATGTACATAGGTAATCCCATTATAATGATATAGGGCGAATAGTAACGTTTATAAATTTGAACAAACGATTGTAATTGTTTACATATAACCCCACGTGAAGGAATAAATCATATACTCAAGACATCTATCAATAAACATCACCCATTCCATCTTTGGATAAACCTCTCCCGGTGCAGATGCTGAGGGACGTGAAGCATAGTGAGGGCCAAACAGACAGTATTTCTGTACAAGCTTGAACAATCACCTTCAAACAGTCATTCCTAAAGTTTATTCCAAGAAACAAAATAAAGATAGTTTGTTAATTTCCTCAAGTGGAGCATAAGGGGAATAAAGTTTGAAGGTACATTTGCTTCTTTTCTCTATCGGAGCACTCTTTACTGGGTTTTCCGCCATCTAAGTTCCACATGTCCCTCTTAGTTTAATATAACGCCTCACACCTTATTCCTGTATTTAGCATACTACATGAATGCTACATATTACGGCTGTATTACTACATTAAACTCAAGTTCTTTCCTCTTTGCATCTATCAGAGTATCTGCTAGAACTCATCTTAAAGTTTATCAATACAGATCTTCACTCCGACCTCACACCTGAACCGACTGACAAATAGCTTTAATCCAACCACAGGGCAACGATGTTTGTTCTTTATGTTGTAGACTTAATTGCAGACTTATATACCTTATCATATTGAGAGCTATGATAGAGATTTATCAAAATGTTCTGATTTGAACATTGTTAACTTGGTTATCTTTATATTAGAACATTATTAAACTGGCCCAAATCAGGCCCCAAATGCGCCATATAGAGGATTCTCCGAAATTGCTCCTTATACCCGAGCATTTAATGTATCATAGTTTACTTTCTCCACACCGACCTTCAAAGTTATAAAATTTACTTTATGTTTAGAGCGGCCTGTGATGTTCTGCATTACTACTGTACTAAATCAGCTAAAGGTCGAATCCCACTACGTGAAAAATGGGTCTGTATCGTCTGTGATTCTGGATATCGGCAGATTTGACCTCTTGCCAATAATCAAAATCACAAGCGTTCTCCCCCAACCTTTGCCTTACCCAAATCCCACTATTAGCATATATTGAGAAGGAGTTCTCTGTGATTCCCAATACTGCACATACTAGCTGTTAGCTTTATTCACAAAGATAGAGTGTTTGATATCAAAATCATAGTTGTCTCTGAGTTAACTCTTTAGTTTACAATACAGATGTAGTAGCTTTGCATGCATAAATCACAAGCAGAACCTTCTTTTTACTACAGTATGTGGAACTTGGATCCTGATTTAACAATAACATACCTCTTGTGATTTACTAGAAACTCTTGTCTTACTCTAAATCACAGGGAATTTAAGTGTATCACAGAGATTTCCGGCCTCTTGTGAGGAAAATATCAAAATCTTTTGATGTGGTCCACTTCTCAAATAGCAACATCTTGGCAAGGCTCCATGGCCATTATGACCCTTTCTAAGACGATATTACCACCCCAATATCGGGTAAGGAACCCCATCTTCCTAAATCACAAGGATTTCCTGGTCATTTTCGCGTTGTGGGATTTGGCCTTAAAATCGCTAGTTAAATGGTGTCTTGGAGAAAACTGTTTGAAGGAAATATGTTATGAAGCTGTTGTTGGTAGTGATTTTTCACAACGAATAAACTATTCACATTCTTGTAAGAGTGTTGTCTGTTTTGTAATGGCATGCTCCTGTTTATAACCAGGTTTACAAAGGGCAGCGTCAATCTGATCGAGTTGTATAAAGATATTGAGAGCATTGCTCTTGAAAACTGCTGTCTACAACGTTCAAGAATTATTCCGAGATAGAGTGCATCATGCCAGATTTAAACATGAACATGGGTTTAAAAGCCAAAGAAATGCAATTGAACATTTCACTGGCAGTACTTATAGTCACTGGTTATCAGAAGGTGATTTGGTGAATGTGAAACTGAACTGGATAGTTGGCATGTTCTTAACAATTTCCATGATTCACAACTACTCTGTACTGTGCAGTTGGGTCATCCGGTTTTTGACCGGTTCCTTTTCAATGTCGTTGTTCTTATTCACTCCATGTCTTCGGTGAGGTTATTTCACAGCTGCACTCCCCTTTAAGGTGGGTCACGGCTTTTGAATCAAAGTCCTTAGAGATTCACCATTTCTTTTTGTCAGATGTACATTAAATCCTATAGAATAGGATATTGAAAAGAAATACAGGGGTCCCTTGCTACTTTCTTTTACTATTTGATTTTGAAGAATAAAAACATTTTGATTATCACCTAGAAATTAGAAAAACATTGTCTCAGATTTGAGCATTATTTTTTCTGTCATAACCATCGAAAACAGAGATGTGAAAACTCACATTGTTCTGATTTCCTTATTTAAGAGTTCTTGTTTGTAACTCCACTACATGGGATTCTGGATCAATTTCTCACTTTTCCTATTATTTCACAATAAAAACAGTTAGAATTCCTATTTTCAGGCACTATATTTTTCTTAAACTTGAAAATATTGTTAATTTCAGGTAGGTTGTGGCCATTGAATCAAAGTTCCTAGAATTCCTACATCTTCTTTTGTTGTCAGAGGTACTTTAAATCATCTAGAATATCATTTTGAAAAGAAAAGTAGGAGGAAGTATTTCAACTTTTACCTAGAAATTAAAGAAAAAAAATTGTCTCAGATTTGAGTTTTTTTCTTCCATAACCATAGAAAGAGAGATATGAAACCTCACATAAAGAGTGTTCTGACATCATTATTTATTAAGAATTCTCATTTGTACCACCTTTTGGGTAAATTTTGCATACTTCGGAAGAGAGTGGGTAAATTTCCTGTTATTTCACAACAGCCTCTAGTCCTTCCTCATACAACTAGTAAAAGAAGTTCATAGCTTCTATGTGTGTGGGCCTGATTGGGTATATTTTGTTTTCTACACAATATTAAGTCCACTTTTCCAAATACATATTGTATTGTGTGTCTGTGCCCTTGCTCCATGATGCCATGTACAAGCGTATTGTAGTGGGCGTAGCATCCTTGCTTGTATGGCGTCACCAGCATTCCCTCCACGCCTTCTGCTAGGGCTCTCTTACAACTCTCAGGTTCAGACTGAAAGGAGGAAAAGCATAATCGTATTTAGGCTATCGTAGTGACAAAGCATGTGTATCAGTTGCCCCTGGATCAGGTAGCCACCTGTAGTAGTGATCTCGTTTATGTGCTAGTCTCGATGCAACTAGGTCTATGCTATGCTTTCCTGATTTTCTTAGAATCAGTTCAAAGGCTGAGTCAGGTAATTCCCACTCAGTGTGCCATGCTGTTCTAGATTCTCTATAGGTCGAATCCCACATGGCGAAAAATGGCTGAAATATCTCTGCGATTTTGTCCCTTGCGTTTTATGGCCCTTGTTGAGGCCATAAAACGCAAGGACTACTGCAAAGTTGACCTTAAACCACTGTAGGTCGAATCCCACATGGCGAAAAATGGCTGAAATATCTCTGCGATTTTGTCCCTTGCGTTGTATGGCCCTTGTTGAGGCCATAAAATGCAAGGACTACTGTAAACTTGTCCCTAAACCACTGTGGGATTCGGAATGAGATGGTCAATCCTTGCGTTTTATGGCCCTTGTGGGGGCCATAAAGCGCAAGGGACAAAATCGCAGAGATATTTCAGCCATTTTTCGCCATGTGGGATTCGACCTATTGGGATTCAGTATTAGTTGATCAATCCTTGCGTTGTATGGCCCCCACAAGGGCCATACAATGCAAGGGACAAAATCGCAGAGATATTTCAGCCATTTTTCGCCAAGTGGGATTCAACCTAAACTGCCTCCTTTTTTCACCTAATATGAGCTGCCTTTACCCATAGGTATCTGTCTTCACAGAATTCACAAATGGTTTTTGCTATGTCATCACAGGGTTGGGTTTTTAGAGCCCCCTTTGTGATTCACAAATTTCACTGCAGTTGTGTTGTCTGACAAACACCTTACTCTTTCACCTTGTAGGTGTCTGGCATATATCTGTAGGCCCAAGAGTACTGCTATACTTTCTCTAATGTTTGTATGGCTCTCCCTTTCTCTTGACATCTCTCTACCACATACTGCTCCCTATCAATTGTCTGATGAGTCAGTGATGAAAGTAATTACAGGCTTCTGCAGTCTGATTATTCTATAGGTTTTTGCCTTGTCTAACTCAAGACGCCAGTAGTGAGCTTACCCATAGACTAAACCTTTAGAGTAGTCAACCATGAGGCTCACTAACCTAGCCACTTCCCTAATAACGACTCTGCACTTCTTTAAGGCCAAATCCCACAATGTGAAAATGGGCAGAAAATCATCGTGATATAGGATGTGTGGTTGCTTAGACGATATTGGGGTGGTAATATCGTCTAAGGAAGGCCTATAACGGCTTATAACCCTTGCCAAAGTGCTGGTATTTGGGGAGTGAAATACATCAAAAGTTTTTTTATATTTTCTTCACAAAGGGCCAGAAATCTCTGTGATAAACTGAAAAACTGTGATTTAGAAGAAAACAACAGTTTCTAGAAAATCACAAGAGGTAAGTCTTTGATAAATCAGGAACCAAGTTCCACATACTACACTTATAAGGGGGTTCTGCTTGTGGTTTATGTGAGCTACATTTGTTTATGCTATGCAGGAGACCATTACAAACTGAAAGAAATAGTCAGGGACAACTGTGCTTTTGATATCAAATATTCTATCCCTGTGAATCATAATAACAATGCATCTGTGCAGTAATGAAAATCACAGAGATTCCCCTCCTACTATCAGCTATATTGGGATTTGGAGTGGGGAGAAGTGCAGTGAGAACCTTTTTGATTTAGGAAATTGGCAAGAGTCCAAGGTCCAGAATATCTAGAATCACAAACATTTCAGACCCATTTTTCGTGTAGTGGGATTTGGTCTTTAGGATTTCTGTTGCCAAATCTTTGTAACGGTATCTTTCACATAGCCAAGAAAAGTGAGACTTGGGGTATCTACATTTTTGTTCGGGTGAATTGTGAATCCCAGATCAACTAACAGTATTTTTGTAGTTTTGTTATTATTTCTGCACATTGCTGTGTGGTTTCCTCCATGATGAAGGTGTCATCTATGTAGCCAAAGCAAGAATGACCTTCTTTCTTCAATCTTGCAAATGCTGGTTTTAGAACTTTCGTGGAAGTTCTTGGTGCTTGTGCTAGGCTGTTTGGAAGGCATATATATTGATATAACGCCCCCTCCCATTTGAACTTAGTAGCTTTTTGTCAGATTTGGGTCCAGGTATACTGTATTATGATTCTGACAAATCTATGGACCTGAGCTAACAGTCCTTTTGCAGTTTGCAGACTTTCCATTTTTAAATGTCTGTACACTACTGAAGCTCTCAGGTCTGACAGATCTGAAATTAGTCTGTGCTTGCCATTTGCTTTAGGTCTCATGAATATGTTGGATATGAATTGTCCTGTTGAAACTTTTCTATGATGCCTTTATCAAGGTGTTCTTTTACCACCCTATCAGTTATCTCTTTGTTTTCCTCTGACACAAGATGAAAGGTCTGAGAACAGTTTCCTGAATAGAAGGTTCGTGCAGGTCAACCTTTACCCTTTAAATGGAACTTAAGATGAATGGGTCATGGGTTAATTCAAACCATTGTTTGATATTGGCCTTAGTACCACCTGGTATAAAGGTGCCAAACCCTATGTTATTGTCAGCTACCAGTACAGGTGCTTCAGGTACACTATGGGGTAAAGTCTTTTTATGCCTAGCATTAATAACACTCACCTGACATATTGGTGAGATCCCCTCTTTGGAAAACCCGAGTTTTTTTTTGTCTGGGTTGTGAGGCTTGTGTTTTTGAGACCTGTGCAATATGTCCTTCTTGTAGTGGACTTCTTCTGCATGGGAGTGCCTGTCTCTCCAAGAAGTATGGCTGTAACTCTTGATAATTGTCCTCCTTCTCCAGTTTCTACATAGCCGAGATAATATCATCTCCACCTCACCACTTTGGGTTTTCTTCAGAGAGAAGGTTGGCAACCTTCTCTGACAGACCCAGCTTTAGGACGTCCCACCTTAAATTGTTCATGTCAGACATTGTTCTGGTCATGACGATGTTGGCATCCATTGTATCCATCAGCATTTTACTAAAGTCTTCTGCCTTCTCTCTAATAGCCGGATTGATATCCTGCTTGGTCCAGGCCTTGAACTCCTCAGTGGCAGTGGCCAGTCTTGCCATGGCAGTCATGGTGGCAGACTGTAATTGTTGGACTGTAATTCAGTCATAATTTTGTCTAGCGTGCGAGCATTAGCTGTTGCTGCGCGCTTCAATGAGTGACACTCTTAACTCTGGTGTGTTTGTTGGTCCAGGGAATTTTTCCCTTTTCACCTTGATAAATGTCAAGTCAAATGAGGGTCCACAGGACTTCTTGAATATATTAACGAATCTTTCAGATAGGTCTCCACTGGTTAGGTCCGCCTCCTTTAGGTGGTCATCAAGACTCTTGTTTTAGGCATCCAGGTCATGGCCTGAATCTAGGCCACCTGCGCCATCTTGGCCAGTGTTTTGGTCAGCCCCTTGACCAGTTTGGTTGCCATCTTGGTCACTTTGGTAACTACTCAAGTTTGGCTTTTTGCGCTTGACTGCCTGGTCTACTGCAGATTATACCTGTGTGGATTTCATTCCTGACCATATTCATGTCTTTGCGCTGATCTGTGGACAATCTGATTGTATTTTGATCATCCAATGGACTTGCCAGCGGTGTCCTCCTGGCAAGGGCCAGAACTGGATCTAGAAATCGGGTAGGAGAACGAAGCTAAATATAGTAATAGGGTCAGTCACACTGAGGGGCCACCATATTGGCAGACATGGAACATTGCAGACACAGTGCAAACCCTATGGGCTCAAAGCAGACATGGAACTACAGAGACTCACACCTTTCTACCCTTCTCTCCACAACCTCTGGATGGAGACTGACTCAAGTTGGCGCGCGTGCCTCCTGGACAGCGTTGGAGCCCTGGTCAGTCTCACCGCCATTGTTGGATGATGCACATGTTGACCTATTGGACATGATAGGCGTTATTGGTCTTATAATACAGCTTAGCAAAGTCTGTTTATGCCAAAAGGAAGCCAACAATGAAGGTTAAGCTTAGGCCATTGGCCTATGTTGCCATTGGCATTTATGTTCTATGTCATTGTCTATGTCCTATGTCATTGCTGCATGCATGAGTTAGACAACAAATGGGCTTTTATGCACTATTGGCCCTTAAAGGGTTAAGGTGTTCCTTAAGGGGTAATGTTGACCGAGCTGGAACTAATCCTCCTCGCACCTTTCTTTGTTTGTGTTATACCATAATGACAGCTATGGTAAACACTCCCAATCATGTTACATACCTCCTCATGGGCCAAACTTGTTAGACTACATAAAACACACACTCAGCATTTCACTATATTCTAATATGCCCATGATAACTAAACTGTACACCAGAGTTAGAGGATTGACCTGAGTTGGGGGTATATCTCATACCAACCATCCGAGAACTCTAAATCATAAATTCTTGAAAGTCACAAAATGGGTGTCAGAGCAGCAGCTTCCTCCGTATAGAGCATAAATAATGATACTATAGGGTAGAACCACATGGTCTTTTATTGTGGACAATGTCTATATGTGTAATTATGTGATTTGGAAGAACATTGTAACATGTATATTACTGACCAGTAAAAGGTGTTGTCTGTAAATCTTCAAACAACTTAACCTCTCCTTTGCACTCAATTATAGCACCTTCCAAATTACACTGTGGTGTGCATCATCCAATTCCTCCAGTATTCTGTGGTCATTTTACATGCCTGGATGGCACCCAATATCAATTACAGTCCTCCTCCAGGGGCTCTAATATCTTAACAACATTAAGAATTTGTTAGCCCAAGCCTAGATGTAACACAAGGCATATGAGGTGGTAGCTAAAAAGGAAACACCAGGTGGCAGCAGAACAGGGTTTGAAGATTTACAGACAACACCTTTTTGCAGATCATTGCATAGCGACTTGGGAAACCATTTGTATATTTTTCCTTATGGTAGACATGCACCCCCCAAGTCTTCATTGAAAAGGTTCTTTGTCGCAAGACCTCAAATCACTTTGCTAGACATCTGTAGGTAGCAGCTTAGCTTCAGAATCCTCAATCTTCTGATGGAACTCCAATTATCTCTGGCAGCCTCACCGAGACCAGTTTATTGGTCACCATTTCCTTAATAATTTGGTTTAGAGAGATGGGACCAGCACCAAAATGAGGCCCAGAGCAAGCTCTCCATCCACAGTTTTGATGGTTATGTAGTGGTTTACGGATATGGTGGTTCAAGTCTTGCTTGCTTATTCGAAAGAAAGACACAGACAGTAATCCGAGTGTATGCCAACGGTTTTATTGCAGTACGGAATACAGGTCGGCTACCCCATGGTTATCGCTAGAGGTCCAGATCAGTGCTGCCACCTATCCGAAACCTTAGAGAACACCCACCGATCGGACTCACCCGCCACGCCAGACGACACCTCATATACTTATACCCCTACACTACTCCCCCAGACATAAAGCAGGAGTTATAACCATTATAGCTAATATATAGGGATAACATATATATTATGTCTACCCGTATAAGGAGGTATAATACATGTTTCAGAATGTCTGTACATATTAACCAGTAGGAGTTTTAGTTGAACATACGGTACAAGTAATTATTAGATACAATTAGTCAGATATTTGTAACGGATCTGATTGTCTACCCGTATAAGGAGGTATAAGTAGTTATACTTTAACCGTAACATATGAATACATGTTTCAGAATGTCTGTACATATTAACCGGTAGGAGTTTTAGTTGAACATACGGAAGTAGTTATTAGGTACAATTAGTCAGATATTTGTAACTGATCTGAACATACATACAGGTCCTGAAAAGGACTAATATACTTTCGAATATGACCGAGTCCCTATAAGGACTATCAAATACTACTATCAGTAATTATATCATAGTACCATAATAATTTTACAATTTACTATCTAAACTATTTAAATACCACTACCTTGTGTACAATTATGATTAGTTCTTAAAAGAACTGTTTGATTTGAAACCGTATAATTACAATACACTCGGAAAAAAACGAATTTTTTTAAGAAAAATATAAATATGTCTATACCACTATTATTTACAACTGAACCTTTTTTAGCACCAGATGATAATGCAATATACCCTATTGTATTGTGAATATACAACCTTCGGTTGCATTTTACCTTTAGATACCAGTCACTATAACTTTGTTACTATATCACATATAGGGTAATATATTATTTTACAGATCAGGAAGTATTATTTCTGGATAGTATAAACCCGTAATAGATCATAATCGATCATTTTACATATAAATGCAATCTAGCTTTATAATATAAGTCTAGAGAGTTCACAATGGTATGACATAATATTTAACATAGTAATGCACAATATTAATATGAAATATTATCAAATATACAATCTTCTTGAAGTTTTTGGATGCTGTCCTGATGTGGAGAATAGTCGAATTTCTTGTAGTTGAAGTAAGTAAATCCGGATGTGGTCAGCTAAACACGGGGTGGTTGTGCTAGTCCAAATAATAATTATAAAAACGGTAGCTGATAGGGCAGCTACCCTAATCCTCTGCGATATGCTATTGTCTATGTAGAATATAATCCGCAAGTGTAGAAATATTAGAAGTAACAATAGGGCCAGCTAGCCCGGGTTGCCTGTAGTGCTAGTCTCTGAAGTAGTTTAATGAAACAGTAGTCCAAAACGTATATCCGATAACTGGAACAGTAGAGTTAACATATCCATCCACTGGTCGGAACAGGTGTAATATGACAGCAATAGTAGTATCAGGAACAGGCATCAGCACTTACAATCCACATCAGACAGCATCAAACAGCATTCAATCTATATCCAGATCAGGTATAATAATCCGAATACTAGGACATTAGAGTATATGTCCGGTCTGAAAGTAAACCTTAAAGACAATATACTCCGGGAAGCAAATACTATGGTTATGAAATAACCCGAAACACACTAAGCACTTCTCTTAGCATGTTTTTGCTTTAGAAGCTCCAGGGTGGTTTCCGGAGTACCGTCCCACTCATCCACATCCATTCCGAACACCTTCATGAACTTAGTGTTCAGTTTGGTGTTCCTCTGGATCCCATTATTTACACGTTTCTCGAGAACATGTACGTCCATAGCATCCTTCTCCATGGCTTTTACATCTTGCCGGACAATCTTGGCCATCAACTTAGAGTCCTTAGACTTCTGCACTTCACATAGGACCTGGTCTCTGGATTTGACCTTGGCCTATGCTTCAGCATCTATCTTGTCATACTCTTGCATAAGTTCCCAGTGTAAGTCCATAACTTTCTTACGGTCATTCTTAAGACCTTCTGCATGTGCCTTCTTCTGGTGGCGTGCCAGATTGCTACGGCGGTTATAAGTTACCTGCGTAGTGCACTCCTGACCCTTCCTCCCAACCTGTGGATCACAGATGTACACAGGATGGTGATGGAAATGTTCTTCCATGAGTTGTCTCTGGAACCGGGTACAAGTACTCCAGGTCTTCACTTTCTCGTCACGCGCATCTTGACAGATGGAGAAGGGGCAGGACTTCTCCCGGTCATTATACCACCTGTCAAGTGCCCAGCGTAGCTTTTTCTTCTGGGTATGAGTGTAATACCCTTCGGAATGATTTAGCATAAGCCACAGTTTCCTGTAGACTTTGCTCGGATTTGGATAGTCGTCACTGTAACGGTTCGTATTGACTTTATATGTTGGGTGGCTCTTTGGCTCGCATAACTCTAGAGATACCAGCACAACACGAGTATTTCGGGATGGGCAAAGCCCCGGAACTTCCTACCTGCTTGGGTAGGCTTTTATTACAGAGAAGAAACACGTCTGGACTGGACTAGGTCCAGTCCTCTTCTGCGGATCGTCCGGCTCCTTAGTAGGAGCTGGATGCGAGACATGGTGCTGCCCCCTCTTGTACCAAACGTGTACGCAAAGCGACACTTGGTTGGCATAGAAGGAACGAGCACCACACAAACACATCTCTCGGATGAAGCGCAGTAATATATACAAAACGATGCCGGCCCCTACACCACCCCCCTAGACTTTACCTAGGGTAGGTGTTACAAATACCTATTGTTAAAGTTATATGACAGTATATACATAGGTAAGTCTATTATTAAATGTTATATATAGTTTATATGACATTAAGGGGCATTATAAATAATATGTACATAATAATAGGCATTGTCATATATAACCCGAAGTAACTAAATAATAACATAAATAGGAGGTGGTGCCTTATGCACCATCAACCTATGGTGAGATGTTAAAGGTAACAATGTTACAAAGTTATTATAGTTATAAGACGTGATTAATGACATGTTTTAAACATATATTATAGTGTGGTATAAACATATTATATACAATATAGATATGATAGACCCGAGAGGTCTGAGTTTAGTTATAAAAATAGAGTTACAAAAATAAATAATAATAATGTAGGGGTATGGTATTTACACTTTACGTTCATGTACCCGTGAGACTCAGACCTAGGTCTTCGGGTGTAGTGGGGGAGTCCGGATGGCAGGTGGCACCTATCCATTGCACCAGGGGGCCTACCACTCGTCCGCCACATGTCACGTGGCCGGTCTGAGTTTCACGGGCTTTTCCCCTATATAAGGCTGGTTCTACCCCCATGTTCTTCAGTAGTGGTTTTACCCACTGCTCAACCAGGTTGTTACCCGAAAGGGTAACCGAATGCCCTAGTAGCATGTAGTCCTCTGAGGCTGTGATCATATGTAACATAAGCTATGAAATAAAAGCTTGGTTGCCTACCCGGAAACTTTTCTCTCTCTTCGTTATGATTTAATCTAACTTAACGAGACGAACCACTACACTGGTGCCGTGACCAGTTGGTCTTCGGGTAAGCGCAGTCAGAAATGACTGAGCTGAGCCCAGTTAGGGGAAATGGCACAAACCACGAGCTAAACTCCCCGATGGAGGATGGTGAAATCAAGTCACCACCCCAAGGAACAGAGTGGAGAAATCCACTAGAACACTACCCTGATGGGTTAGAGAATGTAAGAAAAAACTTACATGATGAACTGGATGAATTTGGGGACTCCTTATTCATGCCAGGAGGTACTTCGAAACCTGCACCTATGCATAAAACTACTGCTCAATTTGGTAAAGTGCCATTTGAAGTACCAAAACCTAGTGCAGGTATGTTTGAAACTCCATATAGTTCTCGAATTAAACATCAAAAATGTGGATTCGAAAAGAACAAAATGGACGAGCTTGAAGACATGAGAGCTGAATACGAGAAGATCCAAAAGGATCTTATTACACTGACGGGAACTCCAGACAAAATTCTGACTGAAAACAAACAGTTGATATCAGAACGTCTTGATTACGATCAAAGTTGTAGACGCCAACAACAATTGTTATTGGATCAAATGGAGAAGGAAAAACAAGATTTCCAACTCCAGCACGAACAGTATCGTGATGCACTATACACGGCGGATCTGGAATACAGAGCCTCGTGTGATGAGTTGAATAGAACTAAACAGGAGTTAAATTCAACTCAATCGGCCTATGGCAAGTATCAAGAAGAGCTGATGAAAATTGAATAAGCCTTCAAGGATGCTCGGAAAACGTATCAAAAACAAACCGACGAGCATGAAAAACTCAAAAGTCAATGGATACGTGAATCCACAGATTTGGCTGCCAAACAGACAAAAATGATGGATGATTATTCCAAACTGGAAGCCAAAGCTATCCAGATGTCAAAGTATCTAGAAGATACTGGTCGTGCAGTAGGCAGTCTTGAATCAGACTTCACTGTCTCAGGAATTGCCCTAAACACGACGAATAACCAGATGAACTCTTGGAGGGGCGATGACGGGGTAACAGAGACAACTGTACCTCGTTACGAAGGAGTAAAGAGCCATCAGGTTAGATTCACGGATAATACCTCGAAACCTCTTGGTTTAGGTACGGGAAATAGTGGGGATGACTCTGCGAGTGGAACTAAACAAAACCACTCGGCAAGAACCTCCACCTTTGACGGCGGATGGCCACAACAGTCACCTTTAGGGGGACTAAATGGCCCGTATGCCCAGTTTGGATGGAAACAGTCCCAATCAGGAACAAATCCGTCCAATAGTACCACCCGGAACATGTCCGGAGGAACAACCGGACGAACATCCGCGAATTCCAGTACAGCTGGGGGGCAATCCGGATGTGATCAAGGATCCGGACCCTCAGGAGATGGTTCCAGAAGCAGACCCTCTGCCGGTGGGACTGGTTTCAATGATGGAAATCAGTCGTATGGAACAGGAGGAGACACTAATCCCAATAGTGGTTTCTTTAGCTTTGGTGGAAATACACAACCCACCAATAATCCACGGCCAACTCCTTAAACCGGCGGATACACCTTCTCACAGGTGCCTCCATACGGAGCAGGGGGATCAGGGGGTGGAGGAGGACCACCACCTGGAGGCTTTGGAGGTACTTATGGTACGAATCCTCCAAGGGAAAAGAGACTCAGTCGCCGAGTATCTCTTTCTCCAGGGCTACAAGCACTGCATGACTCTAATGCAGCGATTGCTAACTTAGGTGCTGATTGTTACAATCAAGGTCTGGACGATACGGAGATCATGGAATGGAGTAGGGGTTTAACCCTTACTGGATCCACGAATCCGGCTCGTAGAGTAGCTAAGATACCTACCCCCTTTAATGCCAAGAACCCTTGGAAGGAGGAGTATCAAGGCTGCGCGGATGTCTTTAACTGCAATGGATGGGGCAAGGCGGAAGCTCTCCCTTATCTAGTATGCTGGTTAAAGGAAGGCGACGGAAAAGGAGCCGTGGAACAATGGAGAGATTCTCAAATTGTAGGACTCTCGGCCCATATGAAATATGATGAACTCATAGAGATTGCTTCATATTTATATGGGAATATAGTTGGAGAAGATCCTTGGCTGACGTTCACTAAAAGAACGCAGAAACCTAAGGAATCTGCCAAGGTGTTCGGCTTAGAATGTCAACGACTGTTGCACAAAGCCAGACCTCAATGGAGACTAGATGATGAATGCTTCCTAGATGAAATGTTTAAACAATTCATCGAAGGATTGCGGAATCAGGAACACAGGACAGTGGCCTGTGAAGCTTGGAAGAATGATGCCTCTTTGACAGATTTGTTCCAGTCCCTAGATCATTATGATCGTAAAGCCCGTATCTTTGCCGGGAAGGTACCTCAATGGATGTCAGCAATGATAATCCCGGAAGGAATACCCGAAACCGATTCATCCGAATCAGGGGAACCTGATGAAGGCCAAGGGAACCCCCGGTACAACCGGAACTGGGGAAAGAAACCGGGTTACGTCAAGGAGAAAGTGATTACCTCCAAACCTCCTGTGACTCAACCCGATACCAAACCTACTACCGGTCCGTCTTTATCAGAGGACCTGGTTAACAATTTGGTAAAGAAGATCACTGAAAATCTTAGAAGGCCTAAGCCCGATAGGAGTGTAGTGACGTGCTTCCGATGTCAGGAAACTGGACATTATGCTGCCGAGTGTGAGGTAGATAAGCCAGTTTACAGAAACGCTCGTTACCGGAACAATCCGAGTAAGGAGGACTCAGTGAAGAAGGAAAACTGAGAGGGGGTGTCCATGAAGGCAACCGGATTACCCCCCGAATGAGTGATTGCCATGACTGCCAGCCTATCGCCGCTTGTGGTACTGGTGAGAATCCTCTAACGATTTCGCCCAGCAGTGAAGCTAAGGAACCTGATCAGTTCTTTGCTCATGAGGCTGGGGAGACTGATAGTACACCAGGTGTCAAGAACCGGCAGAAGAACACAGAGGGGAAACCCGATATCAGTCCAGAGGGAGCGGCCAATGAGTTGGCCAGGGTGGGGTGTGCCCAGTTCCCCCCGGGTCATCCTTGTCTTGAATTTTTGAAGGGATGTGGATTTGACCTCGGCGCTAAGACGGAACTTGCTAAGTACGCAAGTAGTCCTACCTACTTGAAAGGTAGGAGGTGGTATGCAGTTGTATCTGTGAGTGGTAGATCCGCTGAGTTTCTTGTCAATACGGGTGCTAGCCACTCCTGTATTGCTAAGAGATTCTATGATCTTTTGCCTACGAATCATGAAACTTTCACAACGGAAGGAAATGCTCGTACGGCCGACGGTAGCATGATACAAACGTTCGGTAGAACATGTATGAGGTTCAGTCTACTACTGTGGCGAACATCGCGGATGATGGTATACTTGGTCTGGATTTTGCTGCCTTATATGGAGCAAGGTTAGATTCCCAGAGGGGAATATTGGAAGTGAGAGACCTGTATCATCTCGAAGTACAATGCATACTTAGGCAAGTGAGCAGTGTAGCCAGTGTAGCCCAGACTGTTAAGATACCACCAGGCACAGCCTGTGATGTCTTATGTCGAGCGGACAGACAGTTTTCAGGAAAAACTGGAGTTGTAGAGCCAGACATGGCAATGTTGTCAAGTATCGGATTGGAATCCGCCGACGTTCTAGTAGCTAACGCTGCTTGGACGGTGGTTCCTATATCCAATACCAGTAATAAGACTGTCTACGTACAGAAGGATACGATCCTCGGGTCGGTTGTCCTGTCTGAATTGGTAGAAGACTGTAAACATGTTTCGGCACCCGGAGTCCCTTCCTCACCCGAAAGGAGTCTGGAACTAGATACTCTAGTAGCCGAAAGCCATGTAGAAAATGATGAACAACGTGAAGCTCTAACTGACTTGTTATACAAGTATCGTAAAGCTTTTGCAGCACCAAGTGAAAAATTGGGGCGTACCGATAAGGTACTGCATACGATTGACACTGGTGAGAATGAACCTTTTAAGATTCCTTATAGAAGACTCCCACTAGCCAAAAAAAAGGGTAGCTGAGGAGGAGATAGCTAAAATGCTTGAACAGGATGTAATAATTCCATCAACCAGTCCTTGGTCTAGCCCTGTGTGCATGGTGACTAAGAAAGATGGTACCATCCGTTTTTGCATAGATTACCGGAAATTGAATGGTATGACCAAGAAGAATTCATATCCCTTACCACGGATTGATGAGACTATAGACTCCCTTGGAGGTAAGCAATGGTATTGCTCTCTAGACTTACAATCCGGGTACTGGCAAGTGGGTATGCATCCGAAAGACATGGAGAAGACGGCCTTTTCCAGTCATATTGGATTATTCCAATATAATGTGATGCCGTTTGGATTGTGCAATGCACCGGCGACATTTGAAGCTATGATGGAAACTTTATTAAGTGACCTATTATGGAAGAAATGTCTCATCTATCTAAACGATGTGATTGCCTTTGGGAAGACATACGAGGAATGCTTGAAAAATTTAGGTATGGTTCTGGAAAGGATCATAACTAATGGCTTGAAGCTGAAGCCCAAGAAATGCGATCTTTTCAAAAGATCTATTAATTAATTGGGACGAATAATCTCGAATGAAGGGATTAAAGCCGATCTGGAGAAACTGGATGCCGTGTCAAATTGGCAAGCACCCACGAATGCGAAAGAAGTTAGATCCTTCCTCGGATTCTGTTCCTACTACCGGGACTTTATCCCAGGATACTCAAGGGTTGACTTTCCTATCCAGAGTTTGTCCCACTGGACACCCGGAGTGAGAAAGGAAAGATTCCCTTGGGGATCCGAGCAAGACGAGGCCTTTATGAAAATAAAGGATTTGTTTGCAAGTACACCTGTGTTGAAGTACCCTACGGAGAATGATGATTTCATTCTAGATACTGATGCTAGTAATGAAAGCATAGGAGCCGCCCTTTCTCAGGTCCAGGATGGGGTTGAAGTTCCTATAGCCTTCGCTAGTAACACGTTGAGTAAATCTCAAAGAAACTATTGTACCACTAAACGTGAGTTGTTGGCTGTGGTGGTCTATACGAAGAAGTTCAAGAACTTTTTGTGGGGGAGTGATTTCACTCTACGGACTGATCACTCTTCCCTCAGATGGTTATTGAACTTCAAAGATGCAGAGGGGATGATAGGCCGCTGGTTAGCGCACCTATCCGAATTCGGTCTAAATCACAGCCAGATTGAACACCGAGCCGGGGCAAAGCATTTGAATGCAGATGCTTTGTCTAGAATCCCAGTGAGGAAATGTGCAAATGCTGAGTGCACTGATTGTGGAGCACACAATGCTGTGTTGGCAGGGGTTCGAGTTCCTTTCGAAACCCATCCGGAACATGTCTTGAATTGGTCCTTGGAGACCATCCAACAGTTCCAGGAGTCTGATGCAGTCACATCACGTTTGATTAAGTTCCTTAATCAGGGTATCTGTCCTCCAAGACCCGAAGTGTCATTGGAGAACAGAGAGATGAGACGATTCTTAGCTCAATGGGCCGAGCTGGAAGTCCGGGATGGTATTCTGTTCCGATGGAAGAACCATTCTAATAGGAAGAAAAGCTTGCAAGTTGTCATACCTAGTGCTATGCGACGAGATATTATGTATTTCTGTCATGGGCATAGAACTAGTGGACACTTTGGAAAGAAACGGTCTCTAGAACGTCTAACCAGACGATACTATTGGCCCGGCATGAGTACAGATCTCACCTGATGGGTAGAGACCTGTCCCGAGTGCTGTAAGAATAAACCAGGACCCGGGTTAGGCAAACTGCCATTATCCCAGGAACTGTTTGGTGTAAGGTTTGCTAGAATAGCTGTTGACATATTTAGTGGGATTCCCCCCACTCCTAGTGGCAACACATGTATGATGGTCGTGTCTGATTATTATACCAAGTACACCCGAGTGTTTCCTTTACCGGATCATAAGGCTGTTACTTGTGCTATGGCCTTTGTAAAAGGGTGGGTGTTGCACTTAGGTGTCCCACTCATGTTACACAGTGACCAGGGCAGAGAATTTGAGTCTAGTCTGTGGCAGGAGATGTGTAATTGTCTGGCAATCTGCAAGACAAGAACTAATCCCTATAGGCCACAGAGTGATGGACAGGTAGAGAGATTCAATAGGACTTTGATCCAAGTATTGAAGTCTCTAGTAAATGAGCAGATGGATGATTGGGATGAACAATGTGAATTCGTGGTACATGCTTATAATGGCACTGTACACTTGAGCACAAACTGTTCTCCTAATCTCCTCGTTTTTGGAGAGGATTTGATTATGCCAGCAGATTTAGTGTTTGGCGTAATAAGAATGAATCCGGAAACCCCTTGCCAGGTGATGTTTGTAGAATCCCTACGGGATAATTTCAAACAAGCCTATGAGAGGGTTAGAGACGAGTTGCAGAAAACTGCGCGTTGGCAGAAAGTTGGCTATGACACAGGTCTAAAAGCTAGATTTTTTAATCTAGTGGATAGAGTACTGCGTCTACACCAACCTCTGGCCAACCTGAAATTAGTCAGCAATTGGGATGGACCTTTCACTATAACTCAGGTTATTAGTGATTGCACAGTGATTATTAAATCACAGCTTGGTAAATGTTACAAGTCAAATGTAGCGAGACTACGCCCATGGAGAGGGAGGGATACCTCCACCGAAATGTACGGCGATGGTCTATTGGAAGTAATGGAACAGAGTCGTCTTAAGCAACTCGAAGTGGTACCGACCCGAAAGCGAGGACCTGGGCGGCCACGGAAATTTGCAGACCCGAAGAGGGTGGTGCCCCCTGTCGTAACATCCGGAAAACAGGGGAAGATACAAAAAGTCTCGGCAGGCGCAGGTAAAAATAAGAGGAAAGGTCCTTCTAAGGCTAAGAAGACCTTGGAAAAGGCTCTTATGGATACCAGGTCAATAAAAGAGGCCTCAAAACCTCTTAGACGCAGTCCAAGGTTGCTAAAGACTGCCGTAACCTAGCCTGTTAACACAACGAGTGTGTTGTCCTGTACTGTGTACTGTTATATGTTGTAACCTAGTTCAATATATATTTGAGCCGGTCATGAGTTTCTGGAAAAGGTCCTATGACAATGTACCCATGGTTTTGGACGGATAATCCGGTGGATATGCCTATCCTATCCATAAACTCCATAATACCTAGCGAGTTGTCATGGTTGAACCCTGAGTACGGACAGACGACCGATCGGGTATTGTATTGTTTTTATGTAAGGCCGCGTGACCTAATTAAGGGCACGCGGGAAAGTTGTTGACCCATTTTCGAATGGTCACGTGAGGTGCCGGTTTGATCATGCGCAGCGATTCAAGTTCGAGTATCCCGCCATATTGTCTTATTCCTGCGAAGGAAGAAGACGTGGCCGAGGGTGGTCTTACTGTTGTTGGAGTTTGATAGCCCGTGACAGCCGTGTTTCGAGGTGTGCCCTCGTTAAAAGGCACCCGCCTTTCACTGGGTAAGCAGTCCTTACTGCTTATCCGGTGGATTGGGATATTTAATCCCCGAACAGCCACTTCTGTCGATGGCAGAAGAGGCCGTCCGCCTTGGCGGTGGTGCCGGTGCTAGCACCCCGCCGGAGTATGGAAGTGGTTCTCCCAAGAGTCCCACTTATACATACGACGATCAGCAATACGATGCTGATTGTGATCAGATGGATCAACAAATGAATGTTGATCAGTACTTCTCTGGAGTAGACGATAGCGACGTAGAATCGTTCTATGACGCGTCCGACAACTCCAGACAAGTTAGTCCTGAACGCCGAGGTGTTCAACAAAGAATTGATGTAGGTGAGCCTTATGTAGCCCCTCCATCCGAAGGTTTGAGTGGAGAGCCAGCAGGAGTCCAGTCTCATGATGCCACCTCCCCCTCAATTGCCGCCCCGTCTGGGTGGGAGTACCTCATCCGGTGCTTTGGGACCTGCTTCTCCGGTTGACAGGCCAATGTACCTAGAGCTGCCCCTCCCAGACAGTCCAGAATGGCATGATGTAGCCAGTCCCTATGACGGACGGATGTTAGCAATTTCTGAGGAAATGCTGATACCCACCTGTTATGGGACGCCCAGAGAGGTTGACGAGCTTGTTGTCAACGCAATCTGGGAATGTGCTCATCCGCAATGGGCTAATACCTTTCCGGAGGCATGGTTGATGGATTACCATCAGATGGCCAAAGGACTGGTAGTCCACTTATGGTTCCGTAAAGCCGTCTGGGACGCCGAAATGGCTTTCCGAAGGAATACCTCCTATAGGCCTTCCTACATGTCTGACAAAACGGGTTACACCGGTGTCAAGGCAGATGAGGTCTCTAGATACATAGATAGAGACCAGATCCTAATGTTAGGCACAGCGGATGAGTATGAAGCAGCAGGTAACGCTGTTGTGGATTACTGTCCAGGGGTCCCCATTACGTCTCAAACCATTGACGGAGGAGGCCCGTATTGGTGTGTCTCCACTAGACAGACTCGGGGTGATTCAGGACCTCGTAGTACGTCTATTGGAGAGGCAATATGCACTGGCGCATCCGGAACTAGTACCCGGACCCGCACCCGTGCAGGTAACAGCCAAGATGGCCGATCGGATGGACCGTCTCATGTCTCCTGCTGTAACTCCTACCTTGGGAGACGCAGCAGTAGTACCTGAGAAGGTTCCATCTGGTGCAGGTGATTCCCCTACAACAGCTCAGTCTACTGCTACGAAGACTGAGGTGGTAGGGAAAGCAGCTGGTGGAAAGGGTAAAGGAAGCCCCACCAAAGGTAAGGGTAAAGGAAAACGGTCAGGAACCGAACCCTCTACCAGCACGAGTGTGGCCGACAGTACCCGAACCCGTCGGGTGTCCCCACGCTCAGCCAATAAGAAGGGAGCTAAGGCTTCGGATGTCTCCGGCAACGAGACGGATGCATCCGAGCCCGGCACTTCTACTAACGGCAGATCCCGCAGGCGGAATAAGAAGAAGGTTAACCAACGCAAACCTAAACCTATCGAGGTAGACGTTCAAGCTGAAACTCCAGAAGCTGAACCGGCTGTCCCAACCGTAAAAGTTGAGCTCGGTGTGCCACTCGTCAAGCTACATGACGTAATGGCCGATTTGAGTGGAGACGCTCAAGATGCCGCAGCCCAGGTTCTCGCGGGTCAACAACCCGTTGTGCAACCTGTGGATGTACCATCCGACCCGGAGGGAGAGGAGCCGGTTAACCCAGTTGTGGATGCCACTCCGACTGACGAGCAAGAGGCTGCTATCTGGGCAAACGCCAATAGCAACTTTGCTGACTTCATTCCTCTACACAGGGGACACCTGAAGGGGAGTAAATCCGTATGGAGACTGCCCCCTCAGATCACCTGTGAGAGGTGTGAGGACATGGAGGAGTGGCTTCGCAAGAAGCTCTCCGATAGAAAACCGGCCAACATGTACTGGATCTATTGGGAATTCGTTAAGAATTCACCCAATGGCCTGTACAATTACGACCAGAAGGGCAAGCTAAAGTTTGCTCTAGATGAGTACTACGGGGAGGATCGTAAGGATTGTCCCTTTCAACGTTGTACTCAAAGTGAAGGTGAGGTTGAATTCTTCATCGAGAAAGACGAGTTCCTTCGTCATCTCGTGGAGGTTCACATGCACCAGAGGCCGGAATATGTCTGCGACAGGGAAGTTGGCAAGAAATGTGCTAAATGCACAGGATGTGTCACTCCCCGACGCGGAGACATGGTCCGGCACTATGTGACTTCGCATGGAGAAGGCCTGGAGGCAGCCATAGATAGAGTGAACGAATGGAGGAGCAACAAGGCCCGCCGCCGTGGTGGGGCTTACGTAACTCCATCCGGAGAACAGATCCGAAGCCGCAGGGATTACCGCCAGGGACCCTCCACGGCAGATAGGAAGAGACAGGCGTCCGAATCTCCAAGCCGAGCCAGGTCACCACTGGAGGCGCTGGAGAGACAGACGAATGGGGGAAGGAAGAAGCCACATCTTCCGTCTCCTACTGGAACTCCTTCCCATTATGGACGAGCACCAACCCCACAAGGTGCACAGAACCCGACATTCTTTGGTGTCAGTGGACCGGGTGGTCAGTCCTCCCGGAAACAAGCGCCTTTGAATCTCAAAGACCCGAAGCAGTACCCTGCTATGGGCCCACCCGGACCAGAGATGCAAATCTTTGATCAGTACGGGAGGGTCAAGCAGGAACTGCCGACAGCAGGAGGTCAAGCTCCCCGACCAACAATGAGTGCTGTGGTGAGACAACGTCCACCCGCGCCATTGTTGACTGTCACAGACCTTAGAAGGGAATTGTCGCGGTTGCCCCTGGCTCAGGGACTACCAAATCAAGGCCCTCCTACGACCACCGCTAGTGTGGCTACTACTGCGGTTGCTTCTTCGCATACGCGTGTAGCTGTCACTGCGAGTGGGTCTGGAGCACAGCCGAAGCCTCAGGGTCAGGTACCCCCACCTGGTGCTGTGGTTCATCGGCCTAAGGTGATCCAGACAGTGGAGACCTTCTTCAAGAAGGAGGACAAATTGTCTTGCAATATTCAGAGCAAGCAATTTGAGACGTTACAGCACCATCTGGAAAACCTCCATCTGGATATGTACCGTCGGACCGTGTCAAGCACTCTCCAGTGCATTGATGCGATCCAGAAGTCAGAGATCAACCGGATCTCTACTCAGATAAAGGCGGATGTTGCCAAAGATAAGCAGGAAGCTGCTAATCTGCGGCAGGAAGCCTTATCCGAGAAGGAAACAGCTTCTCAGATGCTCGACCTAGAACGAGCAACAAACATGAACAACCAGCAAAAGTTCTTCAAGGTTTTTGGAGTTATCATGGATAACTGGGACAGCACACCTGGGCATGCTTTGAGCCTGTTCGAAGCACGCCAAAAGGTGAAACTAACACCTGCTGTCCCCGCATTGGCACCTACGGATGGAGCTGGTGTGGACTCTCCCGTTCAGCCACAGGCTCAACAACCGGGTCCAAACCAGCCATCCGAGGAGAACATGGAACAGTGAAAACCGTTGCATGAAGATTGGACATAATTGTGTGTCCCGAGGTGCTATTACCTATGTATTGTTGGATAAGACACCATTTTTTTATCCAACCCGTATTGATTCGGGTACCAAACTGTACCCTAATCCGGAAACTGAACAGAAGGAGAAAAACAAGTCACTCTGGAGGAGGAGTACGAATGCTGCAAACATCATAATTGTACCGTGCTATAACATAATGACTGTGCCTATTATGAAATCATGGACATTTTTACGCTAATATGGACTCTTGAACTACAAACGGGATTTACTACTTCACCACTACTATTTGTGAGCTAGCACTACAGGCATCAGGGTTTAGCTACGCCCATAAAGTCCATCAACAGTCTACAACTGGATCTACTATTACCTCCAGTTAGCTAGCACTACAGGCATCAGGGTTTAGCTACGCCCATAAAGTCAATCAATAATCTACAAATGGATCTACCATTACTTCCAGTTAGCTAGCACTACAGGCATCAGGGTTTAGCTACACCCACCAACAAATTCTTCTATAGCACTTCAGGCATCAGGGTTCAGCTCGCCCATGCCAAGACATCAGCAGCATCCGACTCCTGTTACATCCTCCAACCATAAAAACAAGTAACTTTGTTGATAATATTATATTGTATGTAAAATTGTATTTATAACTATAAAATATCTTTTGTAAAGATACATTATTATATAAAGGTACTTACCTATAAATATACTGGATCTGCGAATCCTAAAAGTTATTTAAGGTAATCCTAGACCTATAACTGTCAATATAGGTCATTCCTGGTCTCATTATATTAAGAGACTATACTTCTTCTGTAATTTGTAATTATAAAACACTAAGGTATCAATTGAGCTGCGTCTCAAAAAGTATAATCCTTTATTTTTATAAAATAGAGAAGGTCCAAGGGATCTCTCTAAAATCAATATTATATTACTCAGGTTCAATACCTTATTGTGTTCATATAGTATCAGATTAATTGTTCATATCTGATCATTAATATTCAATTCACTTTATAAGTGGACAGAATTGTTGTTAATTTAAAAAGTCGAAATTTTTTTTCCAGGTTTAATAACTGTAATACGATCATTATTTACAACCACCGGTCCTTTTCAGGACCCTACTGTTGTCAAAACGTTACTATAAATCTGTGATAGTTATATATTTATCATTTGTGGTTGTTATAGCTACTGGTGGAAATGAAATGGACGATACTCGATGCTATTATTGTATAATTTTTCAGAAATAGGATAGTCTCATACTATAGCCTATTTCACATCGAGCAAGTGTAATTAATACCCCTTTTTTTTAGTATTGTAAACAATCACTTACTAGGTTATTAATACACTGCGGTTTAATTACCCCCAAGTTATTGTCTAAGGGGGGCAGTGTAGGGGTATGGTATTTACACTTTACGTTCATGTACCCGTGAGACTCAGACCTAGGTCTTCGGGTGTAGTGGGGGAGTCCGGATGGCAGGTGGCAGCACCTGCCTCTGGGTTCGTATCCATTGCACCAGGGGGCCTACCACTCGTCCGCCACACGTCACGTGGCCAGTCTGAGTTTCGCGGGCTTTTCCCCTATATAAGGCTGGTTCTACCCCCATGTTCTTCAGTAGTGGTTTTACCCACTGCTCAACCAGGTCGTTACCCGAAAGGGTAACCGAATGCCCTAGTAGCATGTAGTCCTCTGAGGCTGTGATCGTATGTAACATAAGCTATGAAATAAAAGCTCGGTTGCCTACCCAGAAACTTTTCTCTCTCTTCGTTATGATTTAATCTAACTTAACAAGACGAACCACTACAATAATATACATATACATAATGATATGAATTTAAGAGGTGTCCTACCAGGGTAGTAGGATCACCCTTACAATAAAACTAAACTTCCGGCGAACCTGGAATGACTGGTTTCTGCAGCTCCATTCGGCGATGTACGAGTGGTGGCAAGCCACATTGCTGTATGTAGTGCCCTGGTGAGGATGGGAAGATGGAGCCCCCTTTCGGATGGTAATCCACGAGTGGTTCAGGTGGTGTTCATCTTAGCTGCAGTTCGTCATTCAAGTCCGTCAGATCCGGGTAGTCCTCTGAGAAATAAATCTCTGGCATATAGTATGCCTTTACCCTCGGGTACTGAGAAACAATCTCGGGAAGCCGGCAGATGGACACTTACAAGTCCTCAGACTCGTCGCCAGTGTCCATCTTCTCAGCAGGCTCCAGATTGGGTTATGGAGCCGAGCTGCTGCTTCCCACAGAGAGAAGCTTAAGGGCATTGGTGCTCGGGTCGCTGAGCAGGCTCAGGGCACCCATGCCTTCAGATGGGCTATCCCCCACTGCCTCGGCACCAGCATCTGAGGGGATGATCAGAGACAACGCGGTGCCGTCCCAGTCATCCACGTGCTTGCCGAAGCAGAGGAAGAACTTCAAATCCGCCTCTTTGTACCTGTTGATGTACTTTAAGTTCTCAGCGGCGTGGAAGCTTCCCGGCTTCTCTCTGCTTTTCCTTACAGGATTTGTAGGCCTCCTAGACCTGCTTTATCTCCTGCTCCTTTATTTTATTTTCCTCCCTCTTCTGGATCTCATAGACCAGATTGAAGGTGGCTTCGGTCATATCTCGCCAGTAATCAATTGACCGCTGGCAATGCAGAGACTGCCATTTGCCCATCAGGTCGTTCTGAATCTGGCAGGTACGTTCGTCTCGATGGTCAACGAACGTGTCCGGATCTGCCAGGGTACTGGCCACTAACCCCATGATGGGGACCCGAGGGCCCTCAGATGAGGTAACGGCTGGTACTGGTGCTTGAGATGGCACAGTAACAGGCGGAGCGTCTGCGCTAGGGACTGCAGAGCCCTCAACAGTGATACCTCCCCTTCCTCGGCTGTGGCCGGGGAGTGGTCGGGTGGACTCGCATCTACCACGGCCTCTACCCCAAGCTTTCGCTCGACCCGAGGAGGTCAGGACCTGTGATTCGGGTCCTGCAGGTCCCATGGCAGGGAATTTCGCCATGTACTCTTCATAAGCTTAGCGCTGCTGCTGAGAGGACTCATCTCCGGCCCACCAAGCGCTGTGGCCGGTTTTAGACCCGAAGAAGGTGCTCCAGTCCTCCTGACTCCTGGTGTCTACACCCAGAGGGCGCTGTGTGCTGGCGGGGAAGCCAGCTGGTGGTGGTACAGCCTGGCTAACCACCCGATGGGTCTGGTTGCCAGGCATGTCCAAAGCCGAGACCTCCCAGCTAGCACAACTCGTGCAATTTACGTCATTCTTACGTGAAAACTCATCTGATTTACGTAAAAAAGACATCATTTGGATGAGTGGTGCTAGCAGGGCTGTTGTCCCGACTGGCGACGATCAGCTGGGTTGGCTGGTCTTGACTGATCCTTATTGCCAGCGGGGCTTACGGTCTGCTCGGGTTCGTTTGGAGGTGGAAGTGGCTGAAGACTGTGCCCCAGCGGCCCCCCTCAAACAAGCCTGCTTGTCTTTCTCCCTCTTGTCGTCCCCCCGCCACTTCTTAAGCTTCAGATGACCCTCGGTGGGCAACTGGAACTTAGAACCAGAGGGGTTCACGGCAAAGTAAGTGGTAACGTTACCACTCTTCCAAGCGCAGAACTCCGGTTCAAATGCCAGCTCTCTCACATCACTAGGTGTCAATGAAGCCCACTTCGCTAGGAGCTCGTTGAAGCACTTCACTGCACGCTTGCGTGTCTTTTCCAGGCCGGTACCATGGGCTTTTTGCAAATGCAAAGCCAGGTCCCGGCGCCGGTTGGTCATGAACGTGCCATCGCACAGCTAGCTGGGGCGGTCTCCAGGGACACACCGCATCAAGGGCTTATGGTGCATATGGTACTCCACAATATGCCTGGCGAACCGAGGCTTCGTCTCGAAGATCTTCTCTCCAGTGAGTGTGAGCTGGCAGGACTCGAATGGGCACTTGCGGCGGTTGTCGCTGGGTCCCCATTGCGTCATAGCCCATTGAACCTTTGTCCTGGACTCATAGTTGTAAACCATACCTAACTTGGATTTGAGCTGGTCAATCCAGATTAGGTAAAATTTACCAACAGGGGGATCGTGAGGGCCAGTCTTCATCCATTCCTCATCGTCACTGTCACCGTCTTTGTTAACGGCGCCTGGGCACATGTAGTGGATTGTGTCGTAAGCACAATCCGAGAAGCAGCGAGGGATGCGTTATTTAAATCTCTCGGCTGCATTCTTCCACATCCATTTCTGATTTTCGTCTCTGGGGACGTCCGTGGTCATTTCTTCCCACATCGTCACTGACTCCAAATCAGATTTGGCTGACTCAGGCAGTTCCGGGTCGCTTTCGCTTCCCGACTTGCTGCTCGAGTAGATGCCTGCCCCTCTAGGCTGGACTCAGCTGGTGGTAGTGGTACCAGTCGAAGTCACAACCGAGGTGACAGCGGGCGACCCGCTGGTGGTGACAGTTGGTGCTGCAGTAACCGAGGTGGCCATGGTGACTGCTGTGGATACAGGAGCTGAAGCCTTCGGCTTACCCTTGTCCCCCTTCTTAGTAGGAGAGGGCTCAGGTACAGCTGGAGACGCTTTTGTCCCTTCTTCTTGTCCTTCTTCTTCCCTTTTATGGGCTGCGTTGGGGGCTCAGGGCTAGAATCCGTCTTACCGGAATCTTTGCCTTTACCCCGGGTGCTCCTCCGGCTACTGACTGTAGTGTCAGTGTCCGAGGTAGCACTCGACTGGAGCTGAGCCTGCTGCTTGCGGTGGGCCCGGCGGGCAGCGGCTAGCTCCTTCTGCTGGGCGTCAAGCTCACGGCGCTTGGCTTCCACAGCAGCTTGCTGGCGGGATATATCCTTGTCCGAGATGCCACCAGCCGCCTCCGGTATGTTGGCGCCTGGCTCCTCCTTGGACTTCAATCTCTCGATCGCAATCAGAAGGTCCTCATCCTGAGAGATCAGACTCAGTCAGTGGCCCCTTCGGTGTAGGCTTACGGACCAATTTCTTGATCCGTCTGGATTCCACCGACGAGTGAGTGATGGTAGAGTCCGTGTCCATGTCAGACTCAGACTCCCTTAGCTGTGTTGCCCTCAGGGTGATCCCTTCGGACAACAGAACAGCTTGCGCCAGGTTCTCGTCGAACATCATGGCTCCCGCCAACCATTTGTAGTTGCGGAGCCCTGACACTGGCATACTTTCAGCCAGCTCGTCAGAACACGAGTCTATCACCAGTGATTTGAAATCATCTGGGATAGGCTCCGGTTCACCGGGCACCACCGCCAACAGACCGCATCCAAACATGGATGGGTGCATGGGGATTTAGGTCCCCCACCTCGTGTACACTATCCCCTTGCCCTCGTCTATGTGAGCGAGGCGTGAGATAGTCATTTTGAATCCCGGAGGATACAACGGAATGTCCAGGACATCCGCATCAGGGTTCGTCGGTTCTGAAGGGTTCGTCGAACCAGACGGTGAAGGTACTGGACCTGGGTTGGGTGGAGGAGGCATCCGCTCCCTGTCTATTGCCGTTGTAGACATGGCAGTGAGGCAGTTGGCGGCTTCTTCCACTTCTGGCTCCCGTACGAGGCCAGTATCCGAGGAATCCATGGTTTCCTCCACCCGAGACTCGGCCGCTGGGGCCTCGTCTTCGCCCAACTCAATGTTGGCGCTTTGACGTACAACGTCAATCGTTCCTTGTGCCATTACGGCGGAACGAACTTCCAACTTAAAATTGACAGTTATAACGTTGGACTCCTCCCGAAGGATTTGTCCAAAAAAAAACAAAGGAAAAAGCACAGCTACAAGCTGCCGGAGGGCACAAAATAACCTGAGCGAAATCAGTGGCCACCACGATTCCGCCCTAGTTATAACCAATATGGCGTCTAACCTCTCGTCTCGCGAGATCCTGCTGGAGCTATCTGGTGACCTAGTTCTGCGCATTCCTGCCACGCCCATGGCGCACTCTAGTGGACTAGAATTGAACTAAGGTTCGGCTTGGTATACGAGACGCATGTTACTACCAGGGAGCTATCATCTGGAGCTTGGTGGTATATACATCGCTATAAAGCGAATGTACCAGTTAATCCGACCGTCACTCACGGGATATGGCTACCCGGGGAACATACGTTCGACGCCCCAGCCGCGATACATATGTTATTCGCCTACGCTGAACTACACACAGTTGCTCGTTGTGTACTGAGTTAGGTAACGGCGGACCTCAACCGAGGACTGCGTCTGATGCCTTGGGTCAGCATTTTATTTCTCCCGGCTTTACAAACGGCCTTCTCTGGGTCCCGTGCAGCCACGGCGGGGCCCTTCCCATATGTAATGCCTTCACTCAGCGAGACATTTTTCCATTTCTTACAATTAGGCCGTTTCCGACTCGTCGTCTTCTTCTTGCTTCCTAGGCCAACCTAGGCCATTTCTTGGGCACCACGACCTTAGGCCTACTTATATTGGGCTCTGGCGGTTGGTAACCGAACTCTCTCTCTGCCGCTCCGCGTACCTTCCAGGGCCTGAGCTTTCCTACATTGGTCTTCCATTTTCTACCAGTGTAGCAATCCTCCATCATCACTGCAGATTCAGAGATAATGCGCACAATTTTAAACGGCCCCTCCCAAGGCGTTACGAGCTTCAACCTTTCGAGCGGCTCGTAATACCTTAGTACCTCGTCCCCTACGTTAAAACGTATCATTCTTGCATTGGTGTCATACCCCACCTTCTGCCATTTAGCACTCTTCAGCAGTTCTTTACGAACTGCTTCGTATGCATGCTTAAATCTACAAACAAACAACACAGTGCAAGGAGCCTCCGGGTCGATTCCAACCACTCCGTATACCAAGTCGGCGGGCATAATTATGTCCTCGCCGAACACCAAGAGGTTTGGGGTACAATTAGTGGATGAATGGACGGTGTTGTTGTAGGCGTGTACTACAAACTCACACTATTTGTCCTGGTGGCTGTTAACCAGGGGCTTTAGCACTTGTATCAAAGTCCTATTGAACCTCTCCACCTGGCCATCTGATTGTGGTCGGTATGGGTTGGTTCGGGTCTTACATATTGCTAAGTAATGGCACATTTCCTGCCATAACTCTGACTCAAACTCTCTGCCTTGGTCACTGTGCATCATTAGGGGTACACCCAAATGTAGCACCCAGCCCTTTACAAATGCCTCGGCACATGTAGCGGCTTTGTGATTCGGAAGAGGAAACACCCAAGTGTACTTAGTATAATAGTCGGTTACAACCATCATACAAGTATTTTCTCTAGGCGTCGTTTTAAATCCACTAACAATGTCAATTGCTACTCGAGCAAATCTGACACCGAAGTAGGTCACCCCTCATCCCTGGCCAGTAATATCGTCTTTGCAGACGTTCTATGGATTGTTTCTTCCCAAAATGGCCACTCGTTTGGTGTCCATGACAATGATACATGATATCCCTTCTCATCGAGGTGGGAATCACTATTTGCAACAGCTTACCGCTTGTGGAAGTGGTCTTCCATCGGCACAGTATGCTGTCTTGGATCTCTAGCTTGGTCCACTGAGCTATTAATCGTCTCCTTTCTCTGTCTTCCAGAGATAACATTGGCCTTACCGGCTTAATACCTTTCCGTGAGTATTCCAAAATACATGCAGTGGTGGGAGATCCGACTGTTGAAACTTCTTGATGGTCTCCGGGGACCAATCGAGATAGCTGCATACAGCCTTCTCCCAGGGGATACGGGGGGTAGTATAGTTATATTCCAACCTGGCGACCACAGCATTGTGGGCCCCGCAGTCATCACAAGTGGCATTTTGGCACTTTCGGACTGGTCGTCTCGATAAGGCATCCGCATTTATATGCTTTTCACCCGGGCGGTGCTCAATCTGCTTGTGCTCTAATCCGAACTCGGATAGGTGAGCTAACCATCTTCTAATCATCCCCTCGGCGTCTTTAAAATTAAGAAGCCACCTCAGAGATGAATGGTCAGTACGCGAAGTAAAGTCAGTTCCCCAGAGGAAATGCTTATACTTCTTCATTTGGGATGACGGCTACCCTTCGGGCTGAGTTGTGAGCATACATCAGTCTACTGCACTGCTGTTTGCTCCATTCAATCACCTTGGTTTCATTCAAGGTTCGATTGCCTCCTAGCCCACCGAAACTGGCATTGTTCGGTGGTGGTGGTGGTGGGGGTTGGCTTTGGTTCCACTGTGACCAATTGGGCCCAGTATAACCTCCACCACCAGCATTGGGGTTGGTACCCGAAGCACCACTACCCCCCCTGGCTGCTCGCATTGGCAGACCTGGCCTGACCACCAGCATTCGGCGTAGGACCAGCCTGACCATGCTGGCTACTACCCTGTGCATTCTGTTGATTGCCCGGGTTACTGGCACCCAATCCGACATTATCTGTCTGATCCACATTTATGTGGAATCCGCTTGTTTCGGCACTTGTGTCGGAACAATCCCTTTGGACGAAGTCCGGGTCCAAATTATGGACTGTCAGGACTTCACTAATGTGAACTCTGCTAGTCCGACCATTCTGATCTTGGGTCCTAACATAGACCCCTCCTTGATCAACATTCCGAGATGCGTTGTCGTTCACGAACGGGCTATACGCACCTGTTGGCTGCTTGGGTGTCGAGCAGGAGACGAAGTCACCCTGTTTGACAAAAGTAAGGTCGGGACTAGGATCCGAGCTCTTTGGAGGTGCATTGGTCTGCTCCTTCTCTTGCAAGTAGCAGACTTGTTTAGGGTCAGGGTCGCCACATCAGTGGTCAGATTCCTCTGTTCCTCTCTTAACTGAGCATTCTCGGACAAGATCTTGGACCGGATCTTCTCATTGTCCGCAACCGCTCGGTTACGGTCTAATTGGGCGGATTGCGCCTCTTTCTTCAAAGTATCCTTTAATAAGCGATACTTCTCACTCTTTTCCTTCTGAGACCTTTGGTTCCAAGACCAGTCTGGATTCCGTTTCGGCTTTACGAAGTTGAAGTCTTTTTATCTTCTCTTCCATTGCACTTAACTCGGATTGCAATCTGTTTACATCCCGAGCTTTAGCGACTTCCTCGGCTCTAGCCTTGTCAATCGTTCTCCGTCTATTGGCTTTCTCTTTTTCCAGGTCATCCAACTTGCTTTCCCTCTCTTTCTCATCCTTTGTCTTTAGCTCGACCCGATGGGCTAGAGAAGACAAATGATACTTAAGGTTGGATTCTTTTAGAATCGCCTCCTGTTCAATAGAACGAAGCTTGTTCGCTCTCGGGTCTCTTCTTCTATTTTCTTCTGTGCAGCTATGAACTGTTCATGCTGCCTCTTAGCTTGCTGCTCTACCTGGTCCCTGGCTTTCAAATAAGCCGAGGTTGACTTATAGCCGGGGCCTATCCGACGTCCGTGTTTGGACTTACGACTACCCCCGGATTAAACATGAAATCCGACAAGGCCTCGTCTAGGGATAGTCCCAATGTATACATTTCCGTATTTCTCGGCAATGTATCTCAGGTAGTATCCCTCTAAGTGGAAGAGGATCACATTGGGTCCTTACCATCCCCTTCATCATCGCACTCGTGATCCGATGATGTCATCAAAGGTGTCTCCCGCCTTGGTCCTTTGAATCGGACTTTGAGCCTTAGGGGTTTCTAACATTCTAGTGGCGCTCACCGAGATGCCAGCTTCTAACTCGCACCTACTACTGATTACTTGAGACCAATCGCTCAAGTCCAACCGGGCGGGTTTTACTAACCCGCTTAATACCCCAGTATCCGAAGCCACCTGGCTGGGGGTACTCGGGTATAACTTAACAATCCCATCCCCAATAGTGGTGGGATCATCTAATAGACCGGGTGTCGAGAAAACTCTTCGTACACCATCCGGGTTATACACATACTGTTCACCAGGTTTTCAGTCTAACAGCAGATGCTGGGAGGTAATACCATCCTCTTCAAATTCCTCGAGCCCAGGGCTGGAGGAACTCGCATTGGGTATTCCACGGCTTTCGGCCGTTTGGCCGCGCTCCACCCCGAAACAACTGGTCACTGCACCAGTGTAACGGTCCATATCGACTTTATATGTTGGGTGGCTCTTTAGCTTGCTTAACTCTAGAGATACCACCACAACACGAGTATTTCGGGTTGGGCAAAGCCCCGGAACTTCCTACCTGCCCGGGTAGGCTTTTATTACAGAGAAGAAACACGTCTGGACTGGACTAGGTCCAGTCCTCTTCTACGGATTGTCCGGCTCCTTAGTAGGAGCTGGATGCGAGACATGGTGCTGCCCCCTCTTGTACCAAACGGGTATCGCAAAGTGACACCTGGTTGGCATAGAAGGAATGAGCACCACATGAACACATCTCTCGGATGAAGCGCACTAATATATACACAACGATGCCGGCCCCTACACCACTAAGTCGCATTCAATCCTCATCATCAGACTCGCCATTCTTATTAATGGGTCCAGGACAGGCATACAGTAAGGAACCGTCCTTCTTCTTGCCATAGCAACAGTCACGGAAGGAAGAACTTTGAATCTGGACTTTGCATTCTCCCACCTTTCGGCTTCAGTCTGAATGGATGGGACAGCGTCATCATCACGCTCAAATGAAGATCCTACCTCGACGGATTCGTCCTCGGATGAGTCCACTTGCATGGTATCATCCGGATCATCTTCAGTGGTAACGGTAGTATTGCTACTTCTCTGTTCTGCTTCTACAGCATCTGGAAGGTTCTTCCTCCGACGATTTTTCAATACCTGCCAATCGTCGTCTTCAGAATCATCCTGCTTCCTCACCTTTGTATCAGGTTTGGGCTTCCTACTAGAAGAGGACTTGGAGGTATCCGAGCCCCATTCCGAGAGTTTCAAGTCCGGGATAGGGGGAGCTCTGGTGGATTCACGGAGCTTCCTATCCTGTTCTATGAGGTTCAACTGGTGTTGAGCTTCATCCTCAGCCTTCATGCATCTCCCTGTGATAATATGGAGAGCTTGGTGGCGATCAAGGTCCAACAGTGAAGAACATCTGACTTTTTTTATTTCGGCTTCTACTATATAGTAGCCATCATCCCACTTGTCGAACTCAGTAGCCGTGGTACGAAACTCGTTCAGAGTGTGTATATCATACCTCTCAGTTCTTTTGTGCAGATACGTCTGGCCATGGGAATCCGAGATGCAACCGACCCAATTAACATTTTCACAGGACAAATTCCATCAAGAATTATAAGGCTTCTGATAAGCTCCCATCTCAATTGCCCATAGTGTACACAACACTGCAGAACTCACAGTCAACCATGAGACCGCGCTGAAACCAAGTCCAGTCTACCAACCATTCGTGTGGAGTCCTTTCGAGCTGACGTTGTGGCATTACGTCCTTGATAGCGGCTCTCATTACAGGATCCGGTTTCACTGGATTCCCTTCAGTGTCTACCTTTGTGTTAGATAGTTCCTTTCCAGACCTGAAGAAGAGCCTTTTCTACGGATCCTGTAGCCTTCGGAACCCCTTTCCTCTCCCCTTGGCCTTCATCTGCCGAAATCTTTTTTTACACCACCAAGCTTATTTCGTGTTAACTTTGGTGGAACTTTATTAACTACCTTTTTGGGTCTGCCCCGACCTCTTTTAGGCTTCGGGTCCTTGTCCTGGTCAGAAATACGATTCACATTCAGAATCTTATCCATTCCTATTCCATACATTTCTGTGGAGGTCTCCCTCTCGGACCATGGTCTTAGTCTAGCTACGTTGGATTTATATAACCTTCCAACGTCAGATTTTATTATCACAGTACAGTCACTAATAACCTGAGTTACAGTGAATGGACCATCCCAATTGGATGCTAATTTGATATGTCTTAAGGGTTTGTGTAGCCTTAAAACTCTATCACCAGATTTGAATTTTCTCATTTTCAAATCTACATCATAACCTACTTAAAGGTACTCCAAATGTTAACACCCATCCTTTTACAAATGCTTCAGCACAGGTTATAGCCTTATGATCAGGAAGTGGAAAGACTTTAGTATACTTAGTATAATAGTCACACACTACCATCATACAGGTATTCTGATTAGCAGTCTTATCTAATCCGCTAATAAAATCTATGCGAGCAAATCTTACCCCAAATAACTCTTGGGATAGAGGTAGTTTGCCTTATCTGGGTCCGGGCTTATTTTTACAGCAATCTGGACAGGTCAAAACCCACCTTAATAAATCTTGTGTCATTCTTTTAGATAGATGTGCTAAAGAAGAATGCTTCTTTCCAAAATGACCACTGGTCTGATGCCCATGACAGTAGTACATGATATCATGTCTCATTGCATGTGGTATTACCACTTGCATTAATCTAGCACCATTAGTACATGCCCACTTGGCAAAAAACATTTTTTTTTACGTTTGTAAACGTTTTTATTTGGTTTGTCTAAAAAACATTTTTAAAAAACGTTATTTTGATGTTGAAAAAACATTCTTAAATGTTTTTCAACCAATTTTTAACCAAATAAAAATGTTTGCTTTTTCGACCAATTTTCAACCAAATAAAAACATTTTTTATTTGTTTCTTTTACGTTAAAAAAACATTTTTTTAACCTGATATAAAAAAGTTTTTATAAAAACATCAAAATAACGTTTTTTGAGTACATGTAAAAACGTTATTTTGACGTTGAAAAAAAAAACGATTTGCAAACCAAAATAAAACAGTTTTTTTTAATGTAGAAAAAAACCCATTTTTCTGCCAAGTGGGTGGTTTCCACTGGTATAAGATACCCTTTCGGACTTCAAGCTCGGTCCACTGAGCAAGAAATCTTCTCATTTCTCGGTTTTCCAACGAGACTGCAGGTCGAGCTTGATGTATACTCTTAGGTACTAATTGCAGTAGTTTAGCAGTAACCGAGTCAGTTTCTTTAGATTGTCTAATGGTATCCATTGACCATTCCAATACATTGGCAACTCGAGGTTCGAATGGTGTTCGAATCCCAGCCATAACTACTTTATGAGCTCCACCATCAATACAATTCAGATTGTCACATTTCCGAATTGGTATCCGAGATAAGGCATCATCATTAATATGCTTGGCTCCTGGTCTATGCTGAATTTGATGGTGCCCTAATCCGAATTCGGATAAATGGGCATCAGCATCACGAAAGTTCAATAACCATCTTAAGGATGAACGATCCATACGCAAGGTAAAGTCAGTTCCCCATAAGAAATGTTTGAACTTTTTAGTATACACAACTACTGCCAACAATTCTCTCTTTGTTATGCAATAGTTCCGTTGAGTTCTACTCAATGTCTACTCCAATTCGCTACTGATTGGATTTTATCCAGATCAGCTTCAATACCTTCGTTTATAATAATACTGCCCAAATAATTAATGGACTGTCTGAACAAATGACATTTCTTAGGTTTCAATTTGAGATCTTTAGAAATGGTCTATTCTAACACTAATTTAAGATTCTGAGAGCATTCTTCAAAACTCTTTCCGAATACTATCACATCATCAAGATAAACTAGACACCTTTTATCCAATATCCAGACTGTAAGTCCAAGGTACAAAACCAACTGTTCCCCCCTAATGAGTCAATAGTCTCATCGATTCAGGGTAACGGGTACAAATTCTTTTTCGTAACCCCATTCAGCTTACCGTAATCAATACAGAAGCCGATGGTACCATTTTTATTAGTTACCATACACACAGGACTGCTCCAAGGACTATTCGATGGGACAATTACTTTCTGTTCCAACATTTTGTTAATCTCCTCTTCCACAACTTTTTTCTTCACAAGAGGTAACCATTGATACGGTATTTTAAATGGTTCACGCATCTCCAGTATCAATCTTATGCAAAACCTGTGTGGTTCGCCCTAGGGGTTCACCAGGTTTAGCAAAAGCATTCTGATACTGTGTGAGTAAACTAAGCAACTCTTACTGTTGTTCCATATCATTCAGTTGAGTATCTTCATATAACTTTGTCAAGTCTTCAGATATCTCATCCGAATCTTTTGTTACCGGTAACTTAAAGTCACCGTTGGTGACTGTTTCTGAAAGTCTTACACTTCCAAAAGTTTGGCCATTTCGCAAATAAATTAGTCTAGTACCCATATTAGATACTGGCACAACGTTGCAAAGATGCATTGGCTACCATTGTATTTACGGACTTCAATCCGATACTGGATAATGTTACTAAGTCTGGTTCTATCGTAGCTTCCTGGTTTCGCATAGCCAGATCACTTCTTATAAGTACATCACAAGCTACCCCAGCAGGAATTCTTATGGTATGCGTGACAGAGGCCATACTGCTTACTTGTCTTAATACACCTCTCACTTTTACAGGATATGGATGTTTCACACTTAACACTCCCAACTGTGGTTCCAATACCACACCATACAGTGATGCAAAATCCAATCCCAATATCCCTTCATCCGAAATATCTGCAATGGTTGCACTCATAACATAATCATGAATGCCATCCAATTGCATTCTCACACAAATTCTACCATATGTCTGCATTTTACTACCATCGACCGTTTGTGCATTGCCTCCTGATAGCAGAGTTCCATGCACATCCCGAAGACGATCATAGAACCTCCTGAAGATACAAGAGTGGCTAGCTCCCGTATCAACCAGAAATTTAGCCAGTCTTCTGTTAATAGTAACACAGATATGCCACCGCCTCCCACTCAAAAGAGAAGGAGTATCCGTAACTACAGGAATCTCATTGTTCACACCACAGGTCAATCCACATCCTGTCAAGTATTCCAGACAAGGATGACCAGGGGGTAGGTGGGCACTACCAACCCTAGCTTACTCAAAGCCGCCTACCTCTTTCCCAATACTGGGTTTCCCCTGTGCACTGTGGGCACCTGGTATATCGGACTCCCTAACCTTCCAGTCCATTTCATTCTTACTGGTGTTAGGTGAATCTGTTACTTTATGTGAACCTGTAGCACGGACGGTGATATCATGGCAAGATTTGTCACTGGGATCCCCTTGCTTGCCCACCAAGGGACCCCTTCTTAGTTTTCCTCTGTATTTATTCCAGAGAAGTTGCTCCGAGTTCTGGGTACAGGTTTCTCGGCAGTACATTTGGAAGCATAGTGTCAGAATTCCTGACATCTATAGCATCTCCTCTGAGACTTATCCAATCGTGGACGCCTCATAACCTCTGTTATGAGGCGTCCACCTTGGGAGGGTTATCAGCATTAGTGACTAATGCGGATCAACTAGCGGAAGGTTTATTACCCATATAGTTAGTTTTGTCCTTCAAACCTACTTTCCAATACCTTTTCTGTTGGTAGTACTTGCCAGCAATCTGCACAGCACCAATATGTTCCCCATTTTCATCAGAAACATATTTGTTATCAGAGTTGATCATCATGAGCCCAACTTGGACGAGCTTTAGACAACAAATCCTGTAACTCTAAACCAAGACCTTATGTGATTCCTTTGGTTTCTGGGTTCTTTTCTTGAAAGTAACCCAGGGATCTTCTCGGACAATGGATCTGAAGAGATATGTGGCACATTCTACCAATTGGTCTTTGTGCCAAATATACCATACGCAGCTCTCCACTGATTCAAAACCATTTTTCCTCCCTTACTTAACCAACAGATCAAGTAAGGTAGGGCTTCCTCTTTGGCCCACCCGCTGCAATTGACCTCATCTACAAAGGCTTGGTACCTATCCTTCCAGGGATCATTTGGATCGTATGGAGGGGGTATCCAAGCCATCCTTCTGGCAGGATTCGCACATCCCTGGAGCCTGTCTGTCTCCCGCATGCTCCAGTCCATGATCTCCATTCCATCAGCACCTTTCCGATAACAGTCAATGCCCAAATTTTGGATACATTGGCTTTTATCAAAGATGCTCTGCATGGCAGCAGGCATAGAAGAACTATGATTAGGTTTCCTACCATCTCCACCTGATCCAGATCCTCTGGATCCGGAGCCACCGGGATTACCTCCTGGGGGAGGCTCCATCATGGGTATAATAACTCCCCCGGTACTGGTTCCAGGTGCACTATTCGTGGATGCAGGAATATAAGTACTCTGTACTACATTCCCTCTCAGTCCCAGTACACAAGCTCCTGGAATCTGGGATAAAGGCACCGGTTGGGTACCAACTGAGCTTGCCGTATTGGGGCCAGATACGGGAACCGTCAATCTATCTGGATTCGGGCTTACTGGTACCACTGATGGTCTTGCCGGGGTACTTTGTCCTAGCTAAGTATAATAAGAGGGTAGTGTTGGTAAACCTCTTATCAGTCCGGTTGTCTGTGGAACAGATACTGAGTCACAACAGTCACAACTGCTATCATGGCTGTAGAAGCACTAGGTGGAGGATTGAATTTATGGCTCAGATCCGGTACCAGTGGTGCTCGGATTACTTGTGATTCCTTTCTAGGGTTCACTGGCAATGGTGTGCTGCTTATTGGAGTTTGAGTAGCACTGACAGTCAATGTAGTACTATCAGTTCCTCCCACTCCCCCAGAAATTCTACTATCTGGTTTAGTATAAATACCAGAATGTACATTTCTATTTGCACTGTCATTTACAAAAGGATTGAATCTGACAGGTGGCTTACTGGCTGACTGTGATAGTGTATCCGAATCATTAGTCAACATTCTAGCAACTACATCCGGGTCTATATTTTATATAGATTTCCGAGCAGTGTCTACATACTTGTCAAGGGTTATTGCAGTCTCCTGCATGTCCTGAATTTCCTTGATCATTTCTTCTCTATCCTGTTCCAGTTGTTTATTATACATAATAATACCTAACCGGACAGCTTCATTTTCCTGAGCTTGCTTGTTACATTGCTCTTTCAAATTCTCCAATTCGGTACGATAGTGTACCACTTCAGCTTCATAATTTACTTTATCTCGGCAAAGCTGATCATTCGTATTCATGTAATCCTGGATACAACATTGTCTATTATCGTACTCTTTATGAAATGATTTTCTCATTTCTTGGAGCCTTGACTCTTTATTTTTAAGTGCCTCGATATATTCTTTCTTTTTAGTGTCGAATTCCTTTCGCATATTAAGAAGATCATCTTCTAACTGTTCGGTTTTGGATTCTATCCCTCTCTCTGCCTTAACCAAAACATTCATAGTTTCGTTTAAGGTAACGTACTCGTCATTCATCAGAAAGGCTTCCGGATGTCTAAACTCTGCACCTTCTGGTATCACAAAGGTAGTATCTCCCCCTATGGCACTGTATTCCCAGATAGGTAAACCTCTCGCAGGAAAATCGTACGACAACTCTCCGAATGTAACCTTTTTGTTTGGCATCGGAGCTTCATGTTCTGGATCTCTACTCCCACCAATCTCAAACATCGAATTACACAATTCTACAGTTAGAGAATTGTTACCAATAAGAGTACTTCTTTTCTGTATTGATTGTTCCCTTACAACCGAGTCAGGGATATTTTCCTCACTATCTATTCGTTAGTGGGGACCCAGCTCTCTCCAGGATGTGTATTCATCCTGTATAATTGCTTCCTGGGATTGGACTTGAAGAGTTCCGTTCCCATGATCATGGACAGCTAACTGTCCATCAGTGTTAGACGCTGTTAAATCACCTAACCCATGCACTAGCCATTCGGACGTTATCTGTCTGGGCTATACACACCAGAATTAACTGGTCACGGCACCAATGTAGTGGTTTACGGATATGGTGGTTCGAGTCTTGCTTGCTTATTCGAAAGAAAGACACAGACAGTAATCCGAGTGCATGCCAATGGCTTTACTGCAGTACGGAATACAGGTCGGCTACCCCTGAAGTAGCATGAGAAGCATGTAGTTAGCACGGAGGCCTGGAGGGCCTCTGACATGGTGGCTGAGCACAGGACCTTTTATAGGTTTGCCCATGGTTATCGCTAGATATCCACATAGTTATGGATCAGTGCTGCCACCTATCCGAAACCTTAGAGAACACCCAGCGATTGGACACCAGATGACACCTTATATACTTATACCCCTACAGTTATCTCATTTACATATCTTGAATATTCATGCAAATGTCCAGATATTTCAGAAATATTTTAAAATATTTCACTTTCACAACGCATAAATCCCAAGGAAACAGATTTAGCTATTCATGGCCATTACCAGGAAATACCCAAACATGTTCCTTGTTAGGAAAAAATTGTTTTTTGATGAACAGCTCTTACATAATGTATAAAATTAACCCAATTTTTAAAGGACATGAATAATACTAAGTCCTCAGAGAATTTGGTATTTTGGCCATAGTTACCCTAATACTGGACATAGACACACACAAATGGTACCAAAATGTGGCTTATTTTAAGGGCTGGACACTAGCTCTGGCTCATAGATATCTTTTAATACCCCTTGTCATCCATAAAAATGAGATTTCCTTTATATAAGCCAAAGTGAGATAGACATAACAGTTGGACAGAAGAATGACTTCCAAATGTATCAGGGTATTTATCTATCATGCTAGGATACAGTGCTTTACCTTACAATACAGATATTGTGAATTATATATGAATTCTAAACGATATTCATAATATAATGTATGATGCTTTTTGAGTGACCAGATATGTTCAGGTAAGGATGACCTGTTTCCCACTTTCTTCAAAGTTCCCTTATTTTGAAGACACATAGCAGGTATCAAAGCATGGGTTGACAACATGGACTTTGCAGAATAATCCACTAATCATGATTAAGATTCCTTGTAAATATGGAAGGAAAACATAATTTACTTGACATATTGCAGTGAAATCTTATAGTAAATTTAATAGAAGAATAGCTGAGGGCTGGGTTCTCTTTTATATATCAATATCATAATTTCTCTAGCGATGTCAAGCAAAGTGAAATCTAGGAAATCCATCCAAAGTTCCCCATTTGAAACCCTCTTAGCTTGTGTCAGGCAGGCACCCACTCACTAGCAGTAGAAAGTAAAAAACTTTTTTTTCAAGCATGAAACTGGTTCTTTGGAAGGATACCAGCCCTTACTGAGTAGGCACTCCACGGGTGTCTTCCACCAATACCATCCAGAGTCTCCCAGACCTTAGATACTGGCGAGGTACCTGTGGCACCTCTATTAAGTTGATCTAAGGGCCAGCTAATCACTTCTATTGTGGAAGCTGTTGGGATCCACTATCTGTAAGATAATACATACTTCTAGAAGATGTGCACCCATTAGAGCCTCAGGAGAACCAAGGCTGCTTTATATGTAGCTATTTATCCTTATTGCCAAAACATAAGTAGAACCCTGCCCATGCTAGGTGAATTCTTTTATGATAGGAAGTGTTGATATATGGTCACCTTGTCATACATGTCTGCAATCACTCCAGATGCAACTGTAGAGTAACCCGGTCCTATCTGATAGGCTTGCTATGCTTGTTAGGAGACAGCACAAGTGTATTGTGTTAAGCCAGTTTGAAGCATTGATCAATTGCTGGAATTGAAAATCCGACTCCTGTTATCTGGTGTCCAGTGCTCACCATCAAACAGGAGGTCCACATGCTCCCAAGCTATCATCATACATTGTGATATAGTGCTGACCCCCTACGGGTAGTATCTAATCCCTAGTAAGGCACCTCCCTATCAGGTTAGCTGCTCCTCTATAGTCTACCTAGCTTCTAATGAATTCAATTGTAGGTTATCATAAACCAGTTGGAAACATGCAGGTTATGATTTTCCTTAATTGATTCCTTCACTGCAATCTCAATATTCACTAGCTATTCCAGCCATGGGCAAACTGACCCACAAACTTCTGAACTTGTCCTAGTTGTGTCTTTCTAAAGATTTCTTCTTTGCAATTATGTCTAATAGGTTGTGGTGCTTTTGGTATATTTTCTGAAGATCTGCTTCACTGAATAGTGTAGATAACCAGAGTACCCCTCAGGGAGGGGGTACTGACACTATGATGGTCAGTATCAACTGCGCAGGTTATCTGGGACAGCAGGGGTTTGACCACCTGTGCTTTAATAACATGAAGTAGCTTCCCATTCCCAGGTATTGCCTTAGCTCCTCCCATTCCCAGTGCCCAGGTTCTTCCTTAGCTCTTCACACCTCAGTGCCACACCAGCTGCACACTGAGGTCTCAGCTTTGTATCCTTAATAGATTAAACTGCTTGATTTTATGATACAGTTAGCTGACCAACCTCCCTTTCAGCCCTACTGCCAGCTGACTGCCCACCGCTCCTGAGCTTTGGGGCGCCATCATCATCAGAACCCCACCTCAATGCCCCCAGGCCAAGTACACAGAAAGGTTGTTCTTAAAGAAATGTGAAGCAGCATTGGTTCTTGGGCAAGCTTAAGCATCTAACCTTGTCTTAATCTTAATGTGTGTAGAGGCACATAACTGAAATTATTTTACGAATCGGAATACACCATGTTCTAATGAATATTAATGGACAAGCATAATTAGTTTATCATACCGGTGTTTTAAAGTGTTGAACCATATCCAGGTATCATAATCAACACCTTGATGCCTTTAGTGGTCATTCTTATGATATGTTATATATTATATTATATGTGACCCATCCTAACAAAATGGTCCGGAAGTCGCAACTAGAAAATGTCTAGATATTGCCGTATTCATTTACAGCTCAACAAGAGCTTTCATCTGGTATATAACACTTACATATTTGAACCAGGTTGCCCTCTGTGGATCTCGTAGCAGTTAATGTACCGTTATCTCCCGCGTATAAGGCGTGTCTTATACGTGAGGTTTTAGTTCTCCCTGTATCCACAAGGAGGGCATCAAGACCTTTCATTTGATATGTTACACTCCCACTAAGTCATAGTATGACATAGGTTGGTTTGGGAGGTTCCTTGGTGCTTGAGCTACAGATAGCTTTTTTAATTTTCAAAATCCATTCAGTGGAACAAAAGTTATGAATCTTTTATCTTTTTGTTCATTTTCTGAAACTCTAGGTGCGTCTTATACGCGGGGTGTGCCATATTAAAGCGGGAGATTACAGTAGTCGGATCAGTTGATAAAATATTAAATTGAGATAATTAACATATTAAACATATTATGATTTATAAATCCTGTACGATTCCTATGTATATCTATATATAACCACAAAAGCTATAGATAGCTGTCTCTTAGCCATTTGGGGTTTAGATTCAGTATAGAAAGCAAGGAGTCTAAAAGACATCTACCCATATGTTAGGGAAATGCTAAGTTGATATTTTTGACACCATGCAAGTTGAAAAGGCCATATCTTAGCTTCTATATGTGCGACTTCAGTACCAATTTGTAAGGATGGGTCACATAATTGCTAATTGGCTATAGACTACTGCAGAGAATTCAAGTTTTCATGAATATTGAATGGTTTGTTTTGAATAACTATGATATATGAACCAGGATGTCTAGGTCATATGATAAGCTACATTCTGGTACCATTTGTGTGACTCTATGTCAATTTTTAGGAAAACTGTGGCCAAAATACCAGTTTTTCCGAGGATCTAGTATTATTTGCACCCTTTAGGAACTGGGTCAATTTCATACATCATGTAAGAGCTATTTGTCAAAAGTAATTTCTTTCTAGCAAGGAATATGTTAGGGTATTTTCTGGTAATGTTCATAAATAGCTAAACCTGTTTCCTTGGGTTTTAAGCATTGTGAAAGTGAAACATTGTAAAATATTTCAGAAAAATTTGGGCGTTTGTATGAATATTCAAAATATGCAAATGAGATAACCATCAAAACTGGACTTGGGAATATAGAGCTTGGTTTGGGCCTCATTTTGGTGTTTGTCCTACCTCTCTAACCCAATTATTAAGGAAAAAGTGACCAATAAACTGGTTTCGGTGAGGCTGCCAGTAATAAGTTCAAAATCAGAAAAATGAAGATACTGAAGCTAAGCTGCCATCCCCAGATGACTAGCAAAGTGATTTGAGTTCCTGAGACATATACCTACCCAAAATGCATGGTCTAGTTTAGTCCCCAGAGATGATACCAAAAAACCTACGGGCTCATGGGCTATACGAGGATGCGCTTGCTTGAGGATCTAATATTTTTAATATATTTTAATTTTAAGGACTTTGTACGATTAGTTGAGAATCTAATTGTTGAGAACATTTGAGATAGGTACAGCAGTGGTGTAGTGAATTCTTTATTAGTATTTTAAGACTAATTGCTGACAAATTGTGAGTAAATACTGATATATGTTGACTAATTGCTTACAAATAGTGAGTAATTACTAACATATATTGATTAACCGCTGACAAATAGTGAGTAATTACTATCATACCATAGCACGAACACTAACCTGTTATAGCCGTAAACTCAATACAATTTCATGAACTGTAAAAACACAGATAAAAACACAAATTAAAACACAGAATGACGCCAACATTTTCAATCAAACACCAGAGAATTGGAAAGACCTCCATTATTGAAAGACCTTATATATATATTGATTAATTGCTGACAAGTCGTAAGTAATAACTAACATATATTGACTAATTGCTGACAAATAGTGAGCAATTACTAACATATATTGACTAATTGCTGGTGAATTCTGAGTAAATACTGACATGTATTGACTAATTGCTGATAAATAGTGAGTAATTACTGACACTTAGTCCATATGTGATGTGTTTTGACCAAACCAGTCATATCTCGCACATTCTAGAGCTGAGATAATGAGGTCTAAAGGGTAAAAATAATGATTTTCCCTAAATCAGGTTTATTTGGTGTTTGAATAGATTAATATTTCTCCTGCAATTTTGTAGAAGATTTTATGACAAAAAAGGGTTGAAAATCACGGAAAGTAGCCATTTTATTTGCGGTAATTGATTACTGTCTCAAGAATTTTGGTCAGAATTTAGTTGATATATCCAAAATGGGCCGCACATTACAAAATAATCCTTAACTTTAACCATATAACTCTTAATAATATCAGAAAGCCACATCTATTTACTTTAGTTTGGTACCAAGATTATTAGGTTTATGCCTTGTCCATGGCAATTAGGAAATGAATAGACATACGACAACTCCAATCTAGTTTGGGCGAATATTTTATTGGACCTGGCCAATAAACATACATAACCAGGCCTAAGTAACACAAGAAGAAAGAAAAAAAATTCTCCAATGTGAGACCAGTGGTCCTTCCTGGGGCTAGGCAATATGGCCGACTACAAAGGCCACCAGTGAAGGAACCTGTTACATAACACCTGAATGGAAGTGGTGACATCTAGTAATACATTGGGAACTGCTACTGCCCATTTATCACCACTTATATGCGCGCATATAAGTAGCTTATAAATAGACATACGACAACTCCAATCTAGTTTGGGCGAATATTTTATTGGACCTGGCCAATAAACATACATAACCAGGCCAACACGCCAAACAGAATGGAGAAGAAAAGAAAACCCAGATATTACACAAATAAGGCGCTAGCCATACGCCGATCAAGATGGATACGAGCTTGTTTGGATTTTGTCAAATAATGCAACACACTCAATGATTTCCAATCACCAATGTTTTTGATTTCCAATAGACTGAAACCTGCATCTGCCAAGGCCGATGCACCTCCTCTTTGCAACGAGTGTGAAGACAACTTATCGATGCCTGACTTGGCACACAACTTTTGCAGTTTGCCCAAGTACCATGAGTAACTGCCACGACAACATTGGCCATTTTTTATGTATGACACTACTTGTGAGTCACTGGATGGGTAGTTCACCATAGATAACAGCAAGGTCAGGTAATAGTGAAGGCAGAAGATTGAGTCATTGATGAGTGTGAAAGGTATGAACAAGACCTGCTCTTTAAATGAAATAGTCTTTGTACGGCGAAGTCTGACGGAGACCCCGCACACTTCCCAGGTCAAATCTGACAAGCAGACTGCCAGTCCTTGTTCGACAACATTGGACTTACGTAATAAGCCCCTGAAGCACATGATAACAGTGATCCAAAATGCCACATCTTCAGAACATGATATATCCAATAGTTTATAAATACACTTTAAGTCCTGCAGTGACGCTGGTCGCGCCTGGTCTACATGATCACCTAGGGTCCTTCGAATACCTCTCATAGTGATGTAGAGTTCAAATGTATCAGGGTTGACATGTGAATATCCTAGGACCTTGTGCAACACCCAAAGTCCTCCTAGGTACTGTATAATAGAGCTGTAGCGTAATCTCTCAGCCAAGTGTGTAACATATAACAACACAACTTCTATACTAGCAGGGAATGGAACAAGCACACCATATAATATGCAAAATTCCATATAAGAGTTCCATTGGCTCTTCCTAGTATGCTCCGTGGCTCCAGCCATCCACTGTGACTGGTAGTTCCGTAGTTTGTGAGTCAAGACATCCCCTGCAGCAGAAGTCATTTATCAGAAATGAAGGCAATCCCTTTGCACACCTTTTATCCGTACAGCGCGACAAAAAGTCAGGAACAATATTGTCTTTAGATTTAACGCGAGTAGCAACAATATGAAAATTATGTACAACTGATAACCAAAATAATTCTCTTATCCACCACATACAGCGAACACTCCGCGATCTGCCAGTATTTATCATGCATTGGACTTGGGTATTGTCGGTTCTGACTATAACTTTTGTATCCGACCAATCATTTCCCCAACGTTGCGCTGCGGCAACCACTGGCCAGACTTCCAGTAGGTTAATGTCAGCCGTCTCATCATATTCACAAGGGGGTTCAACAGTATGATGTAATGGAAAGCGATTATACAACTGATTATAGGCAGGTAATTTCCATGCACCTACTAACCAATCACCATTATAACATGAGCCAAATCCAGTTAGTGATGAGTCAGTGTCTACGATAGGATGATAATCAAAGGTACGTAGAATTTTGGCAGAACCATTGAATACATAACTGAACCTTTTCCACCAACGGATGTCATCCATAAACCAATCAGGTAGTTTGACCACCGTGACACTGTCGGCCATGTATTTGAATAGGTTAATGACTCTACGTGAAAATGTCCTGCCTCCCCGAATAACTCTACTAGCGTGTGCCAAATGACCACACAGTTCTTGTAATTCTTTTTTGGTAGCAACAGTTTTACCCAAGAACTTGTCGATCAGTACTAATAAGTTGTCTATCTTTTCTGGGGGTAAGCTGATTTCCATTTTCACTGTGTCAATTACCAGACCCAAATACTGGACTTTGGTAGCAGGGGTTAAGATTTTTCCATGCAATATGGAAACCGAGATGTCGAAGCAGATCTACCAATATCGCCTGACGCCTCGCACACTCCTCATAGCTGTCAGCAACAATGACAAAGTCATCAAGGTAACCGAAAACATTGAAAATACCTCTGCGATTCATACACCGGATGACAAACTCGGTTAGTTGAGTAAAGATAAATGGTGCACATCTAAGACGAAACGATAAGGCTTGATCTTCAAAATATTCTGGTGCACCATCCAGACTCCACACAAAACCTTGCTTGGAACAATCGTCCGGATGAACAGCCACACTACGATAAGCAGATTGGATGTCCAATACACATAAAAACGAGCCCTCATGTATGACATTAGTAACATTATCCACTTGAGTATAATGAAACGGTTGGCAAGTTGTGTACATAAAGTCATTGATACTTTTAAGATTATCATCGGGATCACCACGGCTGCAATCTGTTATTGGTCTTAAGCTGCCATCTGGCTTTAAAATAGCCCCCAGTGAATGTACACACTGGGGTCTACTAAGAACCCTTTTGACTTTACCATCAATTAACTCCTTCCTTACCAGATCGTCCATTTGGCATTTTACACCTTCTTTGATTATGGAATGGTAATTTTTTTGAAAATAAGAACCATTATAATCCACATCAACGATTTTGAAACCGTTACGAACACCGTCTAGGATATAAGCATAGTTACAATCAACTTCCTCAAACCCCATGCATTCATCAAAGAAGGCGTGTGGGTTGAGTTGGAGGCACATGCCATCTAAGACATGAACGGCATCACAATCCAAAGGACAAGGTCTAAACCATTCAACACCATCGACAATTCTGGAAGTGTAGATAGTAGGAGTTAATATAATGTCTTCCGTATTTGGTAATGAATCTGAAGAAGTGACATGATTTGAACCACAAAAAATTACGAATTTGTTGACATCCCATAATAAACTGTATTCCAGTTCACTGGTATTGTCAGAATCAGAGGATTTTATAATTCCACAATCTATGCCAGATTCCTCGGAGTCACTAACCCCTGAATCAGAATCCACTAAGGCCTGATATCAATCATTTGATTTTTTCACAGTGCACTTTAGTTTTGTGTAATTACCCCCACAAGAACGACATACATGTGGGTGAGGGCACTCTTTGGCGTTACAACCATTATCACCATTAAATGCATAGCAACAGTGAATTTCATCCGACTTTTTCTTTTTGTTCTTTTTTCTCTTACTACTAGATCCCACAATAGTACCAGCACCACTTTGTGATGATGGAGGCTGGATACCAAGAACATTACATAAGTGCTCAGCACTAAGACTCTCAAGACCAACACTGTTTGAGAAGATGTCGTGATCGAAATGGCAAAACGTGTGTTCACCAAACGATTCTCCCCTTTCACGCATTGCAAGATCATACTGAATGAGAGCATCCTCATTGTAGAATGCTTTCTTGTCAGTTAGGAATTTAACATGTTTACCATAATTTTTACATGGGAAGTTTCTAGCCAACATGCTATTCAAGAGACCCATGCTAGCAGAAATAACATCAGTCAAGGCGGGTTTTTTTTACTTTGTCATGCGGCATGTGCTGTTCAATGTCATAGGTCACAAACTTACTGCCACTGGCATTGTTCGGTGAAAATATCACCATTGGGGCGCCTTGAGCCTGATGTTGTAGTTGTTGGTTAGGATACCATGCTGTTGGGTTTTGTAGAAACTGAGATTGCACAGACTGAACCCCAGGAGCCTGAAACAGGGGTTGTTGACTAGGTAGAATTCCCGCAGCCTGGTACTGTTGTTGTGGGTTAGGAATAACACCAAACTGATGTTGGGACAGGAACCCCATACATATGAGAAGTAGTCGGGGTACCATATACCATAGATGTAGGTGGGAACTTTAGCCTGCCATCTGGTGCCCTAAATTGACCCACACCAGGCCAATTGACAGTCTGACTAACAGGTGTGACAGGTGGGGAATAAGGTGTGCCATCTCTGTTGAACAGCTGAGGAACATTACCCTTATTTACATCAGTATCAGTGCCCACACCAGACCTACTTTTCCTCCAGGCAAGGTACTCTTGATATGAGGGGTCTCCGTTGAGCGTCCGGCCACCGGAGCCTTTGTTAACACCCAAACCTCCGCTGAGCGATAGATCTTCTGAGCTTTTTTGCACATTATAGGGCATGTCTGGATTGGAAATTTCATGGAACATACCAACTGAGTCCTTGTAGTACAATTTGTCAATAATTGGGGCCTGCGGGAGGCCTACTTGGCCTGAAACAGCTTTGCTACTAGCCTGAATCTTGCCAACCGGAAGGGGGGTCCGCCATCTTGGATTCCGCAGTGAATGTTGAGATGCACTTGTGCTTGGTCTGTCAATGAGTTCATGTCAGGGACCAGCGAAGGGCCGTGGACAATTTGATCAGGTAGGACTGTATGGCCTTGGTGCAGAGTGTCTCTGACATTGACACCCTCAAGTAGACTATGTGTACCATGTTCAGTAGTCTTGGCACTGGGGCTAATCGTCCCTGTCAGACCCTTCGCCCCGTCTCCGTAGATTGACATGGCACTTTGCCAAGCTCTAATGCCATCGTCCAAATCCCTCATCGTCCTTTTATTTTCTGCCCTGATGGTAGCTAATTCTAGTTCCAACTCACGTCTCTTAGAAATCCGCTTGATTTCAGATTTTCTGGCCCTCTCATCCTCTATTTCAAGCAATAGATCAGCATTTGGGTCTGCAGTGTCATCTCCCGGGACCTGGGCTTTTCCGCTCGGGCGCTGTGCCTTGTTGACGGGGGCTGCTGTCGATTCCCCCGGACGTGTCGTCCTGGTGGGCGTCTCCGTGGTCGTCCCGCATGACTGACTTCTGATCCGCCGGCTTCGTTTGGTTCACCATGTATTCCCCCGACTTCCATCTGGGGTTGGAGCACGTGCATTCTGGACAAGCGCGCTTGTTACCATGATATTCATGTTTACAAGCCCCGCATATAACCCCCATAGTGAACTCTTACAAATAAAAAATTCTCCAATGTGAGACTGGTGGTCCTTCCTGGGGCTAGGCAATATGGCTGACTACAAAGGCCACCAGTGAAGGAACCTGTTACATAAAACCTGAATGGAAGTGGTGACATCTAGTAATACATTGGGAACTGCTACTGCCCATTTATCACCACTTATATGCACGCATATAAGTAGCTTCTAAATCCATAAACCATGTACTTTTGTGTCTTTGGGTCAGACTGATAAAAGCTCTGTCTTAGGCCTGTATATCCAAGATTCAGCTTTTCGCAATTTAAAGTTTTGAAAATTCACTAAAAATTCAAAAATAATCATATCTAAATGGATTAAAAAAGTAAAAATTAGCTAATGATGTATTCTATATGGAAATACAATAACCCAGGAATCCATTTTTGGGACTTATGACTGGTTAGGTGAAAACACATCACATATATGTCAGTGATTACTCACAATTTGTCAGATATTGGGTGAGACCAATCCTGATTGGTCTATGTATTGATACGGTCAGTACCACTACTACTCACCCACCTGCTACTCCTACACACACACACACACACACACACACACTGCTACTCCTCCCTGAACATACCTGTGGGCAGTGACCCACTACTGCAGCCTGCCAGCCTAAGGGCACACACACATGGGACTCTTCCACTGCTTCAATTTTTTGTTTTTTTTATGCATCATGGTGGTCTGTTTGGTATGCCAACAGGCATACCATGGCAACAAAAAGCACTGCCCCAACTGTGGAGTGCTAAACCACAAACTCACGGAGGAGACCAGGAGTAATGCAGTTTTTCATGAGGAAGAAGGGGGAGACCAAGGAGCTTCCAATATGGCCACCCCCTTGGGAGAGAGAAGGCAGAGTAATACACAGCCAAAGTCACCAGAAGCTATTCTCCAGGAGAAGATTGCTATAGCAGAAGAGAAGGCAGGACTACTCAGGAAAAAAGGTGACCTCTTAGCATTAGAAGAAAGGCTAGCCTTAATTGACTTAGAGAATGCACAACTGGAGGAGGATTACAAAAAATCCCTCAAAGACATACAGCAGAAGCAGCAGAGTGCTGCACACAAGAGGAGGGGTGCATTCGTAAATTTTCATGATTTGACTGCACCTAACAGCAGCTATTACCAGGGAGAAACGTTTACGAACGCACCCAGGAGCAGCAGCAGATACGCCGACGACCGAGCGGAGTACACAACATTTACGAATGCAGCCAGCAGCGCCAAAGCCGAAGACGCCCGGACCTTGCCGAGCGCCTCCGAAGGCATATCCAACCCGAACACGGCCGGACACATACGGAGATACCCGAACGCCGCCGAAAACGGGCTCGGAAAGAGTCGGGGACAGTCGACAGATGCACGGAGAATACCGAACGCCACTTCGGGTTTCTTCGGCGACGTAAACTCCTACAGCGGATTGAAAAATAGCGGTCACGACTTGGATTACGATACACACCAGAGAGCAAACGCAAGCGGCATATTAACCAACGAGGATATACCGAGCGCTGCCGACAGCCTAGGTCGGAAACTTTCGGATTACGTCGGCTCGGGCAAACTCGGCAATGTTCGGGAACGCTCGGGAGTGCAAGATGGCGTTCCTTCCGCTTTCGCCGAGGGAGACAATTTGCAGCAGGAGTTTATGCTTTTTTTAGCTGGAAAACAGCAAAAATTGCTCAATCAGACCAAGCAGAACCCAGTAGGCAGTGCTCCAGTCCCAACCACAGCAGCACAGGAGGTACCACAGCTGTATTACTTGGATGGGACACCCTACACTGGGTCTTTGCCTGACACACAACATCAACAACACAGGATCACACCACCCAAGCTTCCCCCCTCTGCTACCATCCAGGCTGGATTATCAACTGCAGGCCTGACAGCTGAGAATATGGGCGTGGAGGGGGACCTTGCCGGCTACCTGGATGCAAAGGACCAAGGTGACTTGTTATCCACTTTATTTAAGATAGGTGAAGCTTCTAAGAAAAAGAGGTCACAACACTGGTTAAGGCCAGATTTACCACAGTGAGCAATTACTAACATATATTGACTAAATAAAATGTAAGTAACTACTACCATGTATGACTAATTGCTGACAAATAGTGAATAATTACTAACATATATTAACTAATTGCTAACAATTAGTCAATAGATACTGACATATTTTGACAAATACCAGTCAAGACAGGATGCACAATTGAATCAATGGCTATTTCTCTGTTATAGATTGACTAATTGCTGACAGATTATGAGTAAATAGTGACATGTATTGATAATTGCTGATATATATATATATATATATATATATATATATATGGAACTATATACACTCGTGTATATATATATAATTAACCGCGAACGGTTAGGGACTATTTGCAGCGCGCATTGGTATCTATGATGTCATAGTATGACGTCATGGTCAACACTCCTCCAGTATATAAGAGGGGATTTTCAAGGTAACGGTCAATTGGCTCGTTTTCACCTGTACAGGTAACACCACGCTGGGTGTTCCCTGGAATTTCAAATTTTTAACCGTTTTTAGGGGCTCCTGGTGCATTTATTTACTAGTGAAATGGGTAGAAAGGCTGCTAGAGGCTCGAAGGCCAATACACCAGGTGGAAAATCGGTTAAATCGGTGGAAAAGACGAAAAAATCGGCCAATTTAGGATTGACGAGTAGTTCGACTCTCTCACTTACTGGTGATACACCATCTGATCCCCAAACTGCTACAGGTGTTGTGGGAGGGTCGTCTATTGACCAGACGAGGCTAGATGTATTAGAAGACGAGCTGTCGACCATTAAATCGCTTCTACAAGAGGTCGTCAATGGAAAGGACGATCGGGATAGAGGATTCGTCAATGCGTCAAGTCGTTCGAGCAGAGCACGTGCGGATGTTTATAAACAGAGAGGTATGACGTCACGTAGTCAAGGACGCGGACCGGTTGCTAGGGCTACCCGCCAAGCGTCTCCATGCGAAATTTCGTCTGACGGTGAGGACGAGTGGGTGCAAGTTGACCACAAGCGACATAGACGATCATCTAAATCCAGTATTTCTGCTCGTCAATGCAGTCCAAGCACATCTAGAGGGTCGTCATTGGATTCAGCTTACTCTAGGCATCGTCACCATGCAAAATCGGGTGAGTTTGATCATTCTCAGTTCACCAAACGTAAGGAAAAAATTGACACTATTGAGAAACTGATGTCTGTAAACTTGCAGTTTATATTGAAGTACTACAAGTCAGGTGACGATGTTGAGGGTATGCTTAAGCATTTACAGGTATTAATTGAGAAGTCTGGCACCAAAATATACACGGTTTCAGCCCTAGTAGCCTATGATAAGTCAGTGAGGGACAGAGCTAATGATAGTGGAATAGAAGCTTTTTCAACCATTGAAAATTCAGATATACTACGTCATTTGGCATATGATGGGACCGTTCAAGCCCAGAAAGCTTATAGTGCTAAACCTAAGAATGTAGGCAAACTGAGATCTTCTAATAACCCATGCTATGCTTTTAACAGAGCGGAAGGTTGTGTACGAGACCCATGTAAATACAAACATATCTGCAGTGGTTGCAACTCCTCAGGTCATGGTAAAGCTGACTGCCATAAAGCCAGGAGTGAATAGGAAACTGTAGGGGGTCGGTGTCCCATAGCTTGTGATGAAATGTGTTTGATGCCTGACCAAGCTATGGTAAGTTCGGTAGATATCGACTCGCCCTCACAAACTCCAGTACAGGAGTTAATTGATACGGAGATGGTTGAGGAGTGTGTTCCTTCAACTAAGCTCCTAGCAGAACAGAGTACTTTCAAAGAATTTATTTCGTTGGAAAGTAATATAGATGTTATTGGTTATAACCCAATACAGGTTGGTATTAATCCACTTTTTACTGTTAATGTCACGGATTTACCCAGCATCAGGGTATATGACAAGTGTGTGGAAGGTACATGTACATGTGTTCATTACATCAATGGAAAAAATTCCCAGATTTTACCTTGCAGAGTCGCCCCATTCTTAACCCAAAAAGGAGTGATTAATGTAAATGACAAGGAGGCACTATTCTTATGGCAAGGTTTTGTTGAGGGGTTCAGGATAGTGGATCCTGACTGTAATACGTCTTATGATTGCAGAAATTATAAGTCAATCCTCGAGGGAAAGTTTTATAGTGAGTACTGTGGTATATTGTTAGATGAACTTGAAGCTGGTCTAGTCTCTAAAAGTGTAGATAAACCCCGTTGTATTCATGCCCTAGGTGGTGTAGAAAAATCTAATGGCAAGCTAAGGCCTATAACTGACTGTAGTATGCCGGATAAAATATCTATCAATAATTTTATGGAGACTACTAGCTCTACTTTTTCTTATAATAGTATTAGCACTGTCACTGCTCAGTTGAATAAGAACGATTTCATGAGTGTGGTGGATTTAAAGTCAGCTTACAGGTCTATAAATGTGTATGCACCACACACGACCATGCAAGGTTTCAGATGGAATTTTGGGCAGGGGGAGGATTATTATGTAAGCAACAGATTAACGTTTGGCCTCAAATGTGCTCCTTATATTTTTAATAAAATCTCTGATTTTATTGTGGAGGTGGCAAAATTCTACGGTGTAGAAAAAATTGTAAACTATCTGGATGACTTTATTATAATTGCGGATACTTATGATGAATGTCTTAGACAAAGAAATTTATTAATGGAATGTATGACCTACATGGGCTTTGTAGTATCCAGTGAAAAGGTGACCGACCCAGCTCAAGTTTGTAAATTTTTAGGTATTAACATAGATTCAGTTAAGTTGGAACTGTCTTTGCCTATTGAGAAGGTTGAGAAAATGGAAAATCTCTTGTTAGATAACGTTAATAAGAAATTTATTTCAAAAAAGAACTTGGAGAGGATAGGAGGTTTAATGTCTTTCTGCTCACAAGTGGTTAAGGGTGATAGAACCTTTAGTAGGCGAATTTTCGATCTCTGTGCCCGGGCCAGACCAGGTGGTTATGTTAGGGTATCAGCTTGCACTCGCCAAGACTTCCAATGGTGGTTGGAGTTTTGTAAAGTTTTTAACTGTAAGAGGTTAATCTTGAATGATAGTATTGACACACCTATGTACTCAGATTCCTCCATTAAGGGCTTCGGTGCATGGATGGATAGAGATTATTTATATGGTGACTGGACATCTTACGATAGATTTAATCTAGGTAGTGGTCATTTTACCCAACCACCAATGCTTGATAATTTAAAGAACCACCATAGAAATATAAATGTATACGAGTTATACCCTCTTCTTATGGGTCTGAGACGTTGGATATCTGGCTGTAAAAATAAAAGAATACATTGCATTACCGACAATATGCAAGTGTTAGCTATGGTAAATACCGGTAGGTCAAGAAATAAGCTGTGTATGGAATGGCTTAGAGAGATCTTTTGGCTTTGTTTCATCAATAACGTGGAGGTGTATGCAACTTATATCAGGTCAGAGGATAATATCCTGGCCGACCAACTCTCTAGACTTGCTTACAAGGGTGTACTGGACAAATGTGTTAAATCTCTCCTTGAAAATGATATGTGTTGCTTTAATTCCAGAATGGGAAAAGTTACAAAAAAGAAAAGAGTGTCTTTTAGCGAAGGGTGTGTCCGAGAATACAAGGAGAACAAGGAAACAACAACTTAAAAGGTACAAAAAATTTTGTGATAAATTTAATTTATCTAAATTTCCTTGTTCTCCCTCACAGGCTGCTACTTATGCAGTATATTTATCTAGTTACATGAAACCTTCATCTGTAAGAAATTATTTGTCTTCCATTTGGTATCATCAAAAACTTAGAGGTGGCTTAGACCATAGCAGTGATTTCATGCTAAAAAAGGTGTTAGATGGTATTGACAGGGACTGTACTGTTCCTACTAGGGTTACTCACCCATTGAGTCCGAAGGAAATGTTATGTATTAGGTCTTATTTGGATCTCTCTAACAGGGCTGACTTAAAATTTTGGTTAGCTATTCTTTTGTGTTATAGAGGTGTTCTCAGGATAGGACATGTTGTAGCCTCTCCCCATACACTACGGGTAGGTGATGTAAAAATATTTAAAAGTTATGCTAGTTTACTGATTAAAACTTCAAAAACAAACCAGCTCGGTACCCATTCCTTTAATATATATTTATGTAGGGACGATTCTTCAATGTTATGCCCTTGTAAGGAGTTGAAAAAATTGTGCTCAGGTAGGGGTACAAGGGATTTGTTATTTAAAATTAATGGTGTGCCTCTACAATACCAATTTATTAATTCGAAATTGAAATCGTTGTCTCTACGTGCTGGTATCGAAGGTTCAGTCTCCACTCACTCTCTTAGGCATGGAGGTGCTACTATGTTAAAGGATGCTGGACTCAGTATAGACTCCATCAAGAAAAAGGTAAATTGGAAATCTGACTCTGTTTTTACATACTTGCATAACCATAAAAGTGAACTTTTGAGATTAGATAGACTTTGCCAATCTCAATTGCATTGTTGATTGGTATGTGTTTTTCACATGTGTTTGGCGTGTTTTTACGTGTTTTTTGGCATGTATGGTGCTGATAGCCCCAAGGTCAGTAACCCACCAAACTCATGTGTCTGTGATATGATCATTTATATTACTACTGTATCATATATTATTATTACTGTTATCATCATCACTATCATCGTTATTACCGGTATCTTTATTCCCTGGTAGCGAGTTAACTTATGGAACTATATACACTCGTGTATATATATATAATTAACCGCGAACGGTTAGGGACTATTTGCAGCGCGCATTGGTATCTATGATGTCATAGTATGACGTCATGGTCAACACTCCTCCAGTATATAAGAGGGGATTTTCAAGGTAACGGTCAATTGGCTCGTTTTCACCTGTACAGGTAACACCACGCTGGGTGTTCCCTGGAATTTCAAATTTTACCATTGTTATTACTATTGTTATTACTATTGTTATTACTGTATATTGTTATTATATTATGCATTTACTGACTATGCTTATTGTCAACTAATTATTATAGTTGTTTTAATAAAGGCATGTATGGTGCTGATAGCCCCAAGGTCAGTAACCCACCAAACTCATGTGTCTGTGATATGATCATTTATATTACTACTGTATCATATATTATTATTACTGTTATCATCATCACTATCATCGTTATTACCGGTATCTTTATTCCCTGGTAGCGAGTTAACTTATATATATATATATATATATATATATATATATATTGACTAAGTACTGACATATATTGATTAATTACTGACAAATAGTGAGTAATTACTAATATATATTGACTAATTGCTGATAAATGGTGAGTAATTACTGACATATATTGGCTAATATCTGACAAATTGTGAGTAGTTACTGACATATGTAGACTAAGTGTTGTTATGAAATTAAGCGAAATAAAATTTTGGACTGGGACAAATTTTTGTCAAAACCCCAAATAGGTGTCAGTAATTTATACTTGCAAGCATATGAATTCTATAAGGGAGCAATGACACACATCTATATATATGGAAAAATATGAAGATACTGGATAATTATGCTAATTATGCAAATAATATGCTCGGATATGGAAAAGGGCAGGTTTGAGGAAGGAATGGATCGAAATATAGGCTTTTTTGGGATGCGGGGGCAGACGCCAGTCCAGGCACTGGCAGAGAGCTCCAAGAACTGGCAGTTTTACAAAATAAATTGTATCTCCCTTAATAATAGGAGTTTCCCATAGTGTGACCTATAGATAAAGGGTAGCTTGAGCTGGCAAACGTCATGGTGGTCTTTATTTTCAAATCTGCACAATGGGGACAAAGTTATCACCAACTTAGCGATCCTTTAAGGACAAATAAATGCATTGGTGCATCACGCTGACCTTATGGAATAAAATGACAGGTGGTCTAAGGGTCTCTCAGCTAATAAAAATGTGTAGAGTCTATTATACCAACCTATATATATTTTCGGCCTATTTAGCGATCTTTTAAGGACAAATAATTTATTTCATGGCCAAATACAACGCTGTACCTCTATCTGGAGTGACTATAACGTTGTTATATGCATGAATGCAGCCCTGGTGAGTAACCAGAGTAGCCAGCGGATTTTGCCTGGCTACAGGTAATGCCCGGGAGGTAACTGTGCTAATAATAGCACTAGGTCCGGGAAACAAGAGTGACCACCATGTGCTTGTGTTTGGCACTGTAAGCGCCGACCAAATGGACATGAAACGGCGCTAATAATAGCACTAGGGCCGGGAAACAGTAGAGACCACCATGTGCTTGTGTTTGGCATTGTAGGCGCCGACCAAATGGGGGTGTGTGGGGGAAATGGGGGGGGGGGGTTGGACTATGACCTTGGGGGTGTAGACCTCCCTGCTAATAATAGCACTAGGGCCAGGCAACAGGAGAGACCACCATGTGCGTGTGTTTGGCGCTGTAGGCGTTGACCAAATGGATAGGAAACGGCGCTAATAATAGCACTAGGGCCAGGCAACAGGAGAGACCACCATGTGTGTGTGTGTTTGGCGCTGTAGGCGCCGACCAAATGGACGGGAAAAGGTGCTAATAATAGCACTAGGGCCAGGAAACAGGAGAGACCACCATGTGCTTGTGTTTGGCGCTGTAGGCGCCGACCAAATGGACATGAAACGGCGCTAATAATAGCACTAGGGCCGGGAAACAGTAGAGACCACCATGTGCTTGTGTTTGGCATTGTAGGCGCCGACCAAATGGACATGAAACAGCACTAATAATAGCACTAGGGCCGGGCAACAGGAGAGACAGTCATTGAGGACCTACACTGTAAATAGTAAGTGCTGTACATCTACAGCAAAAGTTGCTGGCAGCTATGGTTCCAGTATATTTTGCTGTCTACCAGTCTACAGCAACTAACTTGCTGTAGGTCTACAGCAAACTGACTTACTGGTATTTGTCAGTCTCTATGGACTATTTGTACGAAATTAGTTATTATATGTTAGTAGTTATTCACTATTTGTCCGCAATAAGTGAATACATGGTAGTAATTACTTACATTTTATCAGCATTTAGTCAATATATGTTAGCAATTGCTCACTATTTGTCAGCAATTAGTCAATATATATTAGTAATTACTCACAATTTGTCAGCAATTAGTCAATATATATCAGTATTTACTCACAATTTGTCAGCAATTAATCAATATACGTCAGTACTTAGTCACTCTATATCAGCATTAATAATGTATGTCAGCAGAGATATTGTCATTGATTCATTTGTGCATCATGCCTTGACTGGTATGATGCACTCTATATCAGCAACCACTGGGAATAGGGCTTCCCTAGCCCACTTAAATGGGTCTATATCTCCTCCTTCCTATCCCCTCGGATGTGTGTGGTGTACATGTGCGGGCACCAACACATTCCTCTGTGAAATTGCGTAATATAGTTCTCGCCATGAATATGACCATAGCTGTCGAAATGGCGTTAAACATCTATTACTCACCACTGGGAATATGGGTTTGAAAGTTTAAAAAATAGGATTGGCATAGTGAAAAACCTTGAAATTAATATATTACATGTTAAAACCCGTTGATAAACAGCACAGAAAGAACTATTGATTCATTTGTGCATCTTGCCTTGACTGGTATTTGTTAGTAATTGCTCACTATTTGTCAGCAATTAGTCAATATATATATTAGTAATTACTCGCCATTTGTCAGCAATTAGTTCTGAGTAAATACTGACATGTATTGACTAATTGCTGATATATAGTGAGTAATTCCAGTAGATTTTGCTGTCTACAGCAACTAACTTGCTGTAGGTCTACAGCAAACTGACTTACTGGTATTTGTCAAAATATGTCAGTACCTATGGACTATTTATACAAAATTAGTTATTATATGTTAGTAGTTATTCACTATTTGTCAGCAATAAGTCAATACATGGTAGTAATAATTACATTTTATCAGAATTTAGTCAATATAGGTTAGCAATTGCTCACTATTTGTCAGCAATTAGTCAATATATATTAGTAATTACTCACCAGTTGTCAGCAATTAGTCAATATATATCAGTATTTACTCACAATTTGTCAGCAATTAATCATTACATGTCAGTACTTAGTCACTCTATATCAGCATTAATAATGCATGTCAGCAGAGAAATTGTCATTGATTCATTTGTGCATCATGCCTTGACTGGTATGATGCACTCTATATCAGCAACCACTGGGAATATTGGTTTGAAAGTTTAAAAAATAGGATTGGCTGACTAATTTGTCAGTGATTAGTCAAAATATATCAATATATGTTAGTACTTAGTCACTATATAACAGCAATTAGTCAAGCAAGCTGTATGTCTACATTAACTTTTTACAGTGTAGGACCAGAGGTACCTGAAGCCGTTCTGAAGTTGCAAACGGCTTCAGGTACTTCGGTCAAAAAGCAATTAAGACACTGTAGATACATGTATCGAGGATTCGTTCACTAAAGTGAAAGAATCCAATAAGGGAACCAAGGTCTCACTAAGTAAAGTAGATTGCAGCTGAATGAAAGCATTCTGTACAAAGTACATGATGTGGAAAGCCATTCAAATTCCTTTGTCCTTCGAATTCCTAACATCATCTTAACATCGTCATGAGAACCTGCAAGTTTCACAAAGAACCTATCATAGAGCAACTTATGGGTGAATTTTTAGATGTCATGTTTAAATATCGGGCATTTGGTTACCTTTATCCTCTGTTTAATGTCGCACAATGCTGCAAAGATTTGAAACAACAAAGTTGGTTTAACTTTGGATAAAGTTTTAATAGTCTTTACAACAGTAGTCTGCGTATCACCAAAGCTGTGGTAGATATATGTATCTGTATACAATGTACATTGTATCTGTAAACATGTCTGTATGTAACTGCTTGTTAACATTGTATCTGTAAACATGTCCTTATGTAACTGCTTGTTAACATTGTATCTGTAAACATGTCCTTATGTAACTGCTTGTTAACATTGTATCTGTAAACATGTCCATATGTAACTGCTTGTTAACATTGTATCTGTAAACATGTCCTTATGTAACTGCTTGTTAACATTGTATCTGTAAACATGTCCATATGTAACTGCTTGTTAACATACAAATACACATACAATGTATACAGCACCCTTACCAACCTCCCAACATAATTATCACTGCACTTAGCTTAATATCGACATTTATTTTACAGCAGTTATGCACAGGTGTTATCATTTGACGAAATGATCAATTAATTATTTATAATATTCCTAGGGTTTCGTAGTATCTATTTCTTGCGGGCCTTGACTCCCAATTTATGCCCCTTCGCAGCACCCTTCTTGGCTCCTTTTACGAGATTCGTGTACTGTCCTTCTAGCTTCTTCTTTTTCCTGTAAACAATAAATTGGATTAAACTCTTGTTTAAACTACACAATAGTATACATCTAGGATTGCTATTAACATTGGGTTATTCGAAAAATAAGGAGGATATTTCACTTGCATTATCAATAAAACGGATGGTTCATCAATTATTTCACCATGAAGCAGACTGTTTGTCTCTTACCACACGGCCATCTCTATGTATAGTCACATACTATTTTACAGCGGTTATGCACAGGTGTTATCATTTGAGGAAATGATTAATTAATTATTTAAAATATTCCTAGGGTTTCGCTGTATCTACTTCTTGCGGGCCTTGACTTTTACAAAGTAGCGATAGGGATAATAGGAACTGCTTGACAGCCTGCCCCTATGTTACTACATCTGTACAACTACAGGTACGCGGCTACTGGCTCGGTAATGTACATTGGTACTGACCTTCTGTTGAGGGCACTATGGTGAAGTGGTACATAGGCATAAGGACTGGGCAGGTTCTTCTTCTTAATGTCGCCTCCTGCCTTCTGTAAAACCAAACACAACTTGGTGTAAATTCATATTTCGCAATACTTTGAATTACATCTAAGACCTCCTTCTATTTTTTTTTTCAATAAAAAAAGCTGATGTTTTCAAAACTTTTACTGCAAGAGGGAGCTTGAGGTAGAAATAGGAAATCCATGTTCTTCTATCACGGGGAGGTGCAGTAACTCTTTGTGTAATGCCATACAGTGTTAGTATTTCATACCTTTGCGCGATACTCGGCCCCAGGTTCACGCTGTTCTTTCTTTTGCTTCTTTGGGGGAGTATTGAGAGGTCTATGGATACCAGAACCACCAGCTACAATGGACAATGAGCACACAACACATCAGGTAAAGCAGCTAGTGACTATTAGATAAACAAGACTTGATCATGCTACTTATAGTGTATATATAAATGATAAAATACAAGTCTACAAACTGACTTTTCATTCTAACGGTTTTACTCCTGTAGTAGTACGCCTACTATATCATGGAAAGAGGCTTCTACCCAACCCCTATAACGGTACTATATTAGATATACCAATGATAATGTTTTATCAATCTGACCAAAAGCCAATAGAAAAGGTTCTTTTCACGTAACCTAAAAGAACAATACAGGTAATAACACTCCTGAGATGTGCACTGAATACACAAAGTAGAGTACGTACGCTTGTACTGCATAGGGCCTGTGGTCTCCTCATCGTCAAGGTCCATCGTCTCACTAAGCCTCCGCTTGCGGCTTTTCTGTTATAGGAATAAATACAAGTATTGGTAATGATTGAATTAAACGTTATCCTCCTTGATATAGACCTAGCTATCATAGATGACATCTTGTAAATATCCCATTTTAGCCACAGGTTATGAAACGTCATCAACGACAATTTATAATGAATATTATATTAAAAAAGTGTATTTTTGGGATCCTTGTATCACCCATCAAGGCTGGTTTCTAAGGAAAAAATCTACACAAAATATCATAACTTCCTACTGTGTACGACCTTAGCTTGTGAATAACACGGAGTGTAACCGCTACATTTAGCAACTTTGCATACAGGAGGGCCTCATCCCCCATAGCCACAATACCACCAGTGGTGGTTTACAGACGACTTGGCCCAAATGCAAGGAGCTTATGGCACTCTTCTTCGGCAAATAGTGCACACGGGATTGCACTCATATTAGGAGATGACTTACTTATCTTCAATATACTGTCCTCTGTAGGAGGAAAAGTTACCTTTGAGGGGCCGTCTAGTGTGTCCAACAGGTCACTGAGGTCCTCCATCTCCTCGTCCCTGTCCTGCCTCTTCCTCTTGGACTTCCTCCCCTTGGCTTCATCGTTGTCATCGTCCTCTCCAAGACTGATAATGAGCCGTCCGTCTGGTGCCGTCTTAAAGTCGTGCTTCACCTTGGTCTTCTCCTTGTCTTGGGATGGTTGTGTGGCTGACAGTAACGAGAGCATGGTCAATCACATATTGAGAATATACATACATTTATGAATCATAATAAGATGTCTTTCTTTTTCTAAAAGCTTTACACATTTGCGAAAGTTTTTTATGTTTTCTTTTCCTTTTTTACACAGCTGATGCTTTATCAAATACTGGAAATCCATTATAATTCTCCTAACACCTGTATACATCACAAGTCTGCTATATAAACCAGCTATTTGTTGTGGATGCATGGGCATGTGTCCCTATCATGGGTCTAGCGCACATTGGATGTTAATTTTTTCCAACATAAATAAATATGTTTATTGGGTCCCCAGGATTTAGAAACCACATGTTGGAAATTTTTGCTATCAATTTCTGTTGCTATGGTTACCAATTTCCTTAGCAACATAAAAAATCACAGAAAATGCCCCAAAAATAAAAAGGATATCTATTAATGGAGCATATATGAATTGGGAATCCATTATCGTCCCTAACCTTTCTTTTTTCTAGGCTATGAGTTGTGGGCATTCCTGTTGCTTAGCAACACAGCTTTATTCATGATTTTGCCTAGCAACAGAGCCATATTTTATCTTTTAAGTATGCCCAGGGATGCCAATGTCACCAAATTGATATGTTTATAGGCTATAACCATTACTGAGTTATGGTTTTTCAGGTTTTTCAATTTGACCCTGATATTCTTGACCTTTACCGTAATTTAAAATGCAGTTTGACCTTGAGAGAGGTGACATTGACATTGAAGGTTACTTCCATTCTGAGGTTCAAAGATCCCATTAATTTATATGCAGTAGTACACTTCATCTCTGAACCATAGTAAGAGGTAAGACAGAAAAATCTATCAGGAAATGGCCATTTGAGACACCAAAATAATATAAACCACATTTATGTAGGTCTACTGGTATGAAAGCCAGATTTAAAGATGATCAGGCTATGCTTTCTCCAACTTATTATAGATGACATTGACCTTGACGTGAGTGTCTAAGCTCAAGGTCATGCAATGACCAATATCATCTGGAGGATATCACTAATATACATGCCAAATATCAAGTGAATCCAACAAGTGCATCTACAACAAAATCTTTTACTTCTGAAGGGAACAAAAAATTTGATTTTCTCAACAAGTTCATCAGGGGTAAATATTTCATGTGAGACACCTCCTTGACAACAGAAACAAGATGGCAGACAGTGACAGTGCATTTGCCTTTCTGGGTGAGTTTTTTTTTCTAATTGAATTGGGTTAAAGGCAGTTTGATTGTGGTAACTGCACATAAAATTGAAACAATTAGTATTCTGCATTAGAAATTATCATTTTGTACCTAGCAAAATTTAAGTATAATGATAAAATGATGAGATTTAAGTGACAGGATGCTGTCTGCTATGTAAACAACCTGGAAATGTAAACAAATAAAGTCCAGTGGGGTACTGCAACCCTTCAAACATTGCTTTACATTTTACTTCATAGTTGAACGAATTCTTAACATATATGGTTCAGCAAGACACCAACCAAAAGCTGAGACAGCACGCTTTGATACCCTTACCATGGGAAATAATGATTGTAGATAATTGTTGCTCAAATAATGTGTCCAGTTTTAATGATAACATCAAACATTATTGATCTTTTTCAGCCCCTAGTGTTTGTCTGATGCAAAGCCTATCAACTTAGCCTCTGAGATCTACACTACCTTGATGGTAAGCCATTGTATTATTTTACCCAATATATATGTATAAAGCCTATATATCCCAGGTAACAATTCAACGTGAACCAATCTTGTCTTACATAGACTTATTTGATAGAGAACACTTAGGGCTATCAGAAAACGGCCAAATTTGTTCTTTTTTATACTTTTTGTAATTTTTACAAGTGTCCTGTATTGAATAAAGAACACTATAGAGTATCCCAAAGTTATTTTTTGTATTGTATATGATCATAGGTATCATTTCCATGAGGTTTGGACATGTTACTAAGTGAGAATTTTTCATGATGTCTTTCAAAATGGAAATATGTATTTTGTAACGTCCGGTACCTATATCTAAATCGGTTATAAAACATGGAAAACATGAAGCTTCAAAATCTTTGTTATTACCCATATGAAGGGCCCTATCATCCCCTACTTTGGTGAAGAAATTGTGTGTCTAGCAGAATTTGTCTCTATATGAGAGCAGCTTATGTGAAATAATTCTGATAAAAGTACCGGACGTTACGTAACGTCCGGTACTTTTATCATCATGTAGGAGGCAGTCTACTGTACATGCATAACTCAAATTTTGTTCTATTCTGTAATTGAAGTCAATAATAGACATATTGGCCTTGTTATTTCATGTGTTTGTTATGCATAATGGGACATTCTTATATTACTGAGAGCAACTTCAATTACCTCCATATTTCATTATTTTGGTAGCGGACGTTACATGACACAAAACAAACAATAAAAATGGAACTGGATGGCCTAGATCGGTATTTTTTGGTCTTCTTAGCTGAGGAGATGTACATTGACAATTTTGTTAAGGTTATATAAAGGGCGCCATATAAAGTAATTAGAAAATTAGTTTTTCAGGGCCTTCAAGGGCATAATCTTACACTTTCTGGCGACCTGACCCATCAATGGTTTCCTAATAAAATGTTTGAAATATGGTGGAATCATTGGTCCAAAATACATGTAATAATTTATGTATTATTCTTAATAACTATGAAGATAATATATACTGAGAATCGACCTTTATGTCATTTTCAGTGTGGCAATTTTGGGATGTATTTTATGATTTTTGTATCAGAATCGTGGATGCAAATGAAGAAGAAAGTCCTTATTTATATTGTCTAGGTCCAACACTATGGTCAAGATAAGGTTAGTTCTGATGAAAAAGAGACTTCACACTGTGTTATTTCTCCTAATGTAATGGTTCGTATCGACTTAAATTTTGGGTGGCTCGTTGGCTCGCTTATCACTAAAGGTACCAACACAACACGAGAGATTCGGTTTGGGCAAAGCCCCAGATCACCCCTACTGCTCGGGTAGGCCTTTCATTCACGTACTTTCAGTGCCTGGTATACGTCTTGACTGGACTCGGTCCAGTCCCCTTCTGCGGATCGTCCGGCTTCTTAGTAGAAGCTGGACGCGGGGCATGGTGCTGCCCCCTCTTGTACCAAACGGGTATCGCGAAGCGACACCTGGTTGGCATAGAAGGAACGAGTACCAGTAATATTTACAATAGAAAGTACATGACCCGAGGGGGGTAGATAACCCGAGAAAATTTTTTGTTAGATTTTTACAAAAATATACTTTATATAGAAAAATAAATTACACAAAATATAATATTAAATAAATGGGTGTCCTACCACGGTAGCAGGATCACCCTTACACTATACTGGACTTCCGGCGAATCTGGAACAACTGGTTTCTGCAGCTCCATCCGGCGACATATGTGTGGTGGCAAGCCACGTTGCTGTTGTGATGTGCCCTGATGAAGATGGGAAGATGGAGCCCCGGTTTGGTGTAGAAGGTAATCCAATATGTACTTCGGGTAGCGTCCATCTTAGCTGCAGGTTTTAGTTCCAGTCCGTCGGGTCCAATTCAAGGATATGAACCTCTGGCATTGTATATGCCTTTACCCTCGGGTACGATGTAACTCCGTCAGATGGACACTTGAAGATCCTCGGGATCAGTGTCCATCTTCTCAGCTGGCTCTGGGTCGGCAGGAGGAGCCGAGCTGCTGCTGCTACTGGTAGTTAGCAGCTTAGGGGTTTCGGTGAAGGTATCGCTGAGCAAGCTCAGCGCACCCATCCCCTCAGAGGGACTGTCAACTGCCTCGGCTGGGGCACCCGAAGCAATGGACAGAGACGACGCGGAGCCGTCCCATTCGTCCAGGTGCTTACCGAAGCAGAGGAAAAACTTAAGGTCAGCCTCCTTGTACCTGTGAATGTACCCGGCGTTCTCAGCGCGGTGGAACTCCTTAAGCTTTTCAGCTTCCCTCTGTTGTCTCCGGCAGGATTGAAGGGCCTCCTCGACCTTCTTCTTCTCCTGCTCCCGGATCTTATCTTCCTCCCTCCTCTGGATTTCGTAAACCAGATTGAAGGTGGCTTCAGTCATACTCCGCCAGTAGTCAAAAGACTTCGGGCGATGGAGTGCCTGCCATTCTGCCATCAGGTCATTCTGGATCTCGGCAGTACGAACGTCGCGGTGGTCGACAAACGTGTTTGGATCCTGAAGACCTGACAGGGTGCTGGCTATTAGTCCCATAACGGGCACCCGAGGGGCCGCTGGTGGGACTATAGCTGGAGGGGGTGCAGCAGCCTGCACAGTGACAGGCGATCCGCCTGCTGGAGGGACCGAGGGACCCTCAACAGTGGTGCCTCCTCGGCCTCGGCCGCCGCTCGGGGGGGGGAGGGGGGCTCGGGTGGACTCTATGCCACCACGGCCTCTACCCCGAGCCTTGGCTCTGCCCAAGGGGGTTAGGACCTGTGATTCGGGTCCCGCTGGTCCCATTGCAGGGAACTTCGCCGCGTATTCACTATAAGTGGGGCACTTGCCGGATGATCCTTCACCGGCCCACCATGCACTGTGTCCGGATGGGGCACCAAAGTAGGTGCTCCAGTCATCTGGACTGCCAGTGGCTTCACTCGGGGGGTGCTCTGTAGATGCTGGAGGTGGTGTTGGAGCGGCTGCCTGGCTAACCGCCCAATGGGTCTGGTTGCCAGGCATGTCCAAAGCCGAGACTTGTTGTCCCGACTGGCGACGATCAGCTGGGTTAGCTGGTCTTGGCTGATCCTTATTACCTGAAGGGCTTACGGATCGGTCCGGGCGGGTCCTTTAAGAGGCACTGGTGGCCGTAGCCAAACCTCCATTAGTCCCCTTCGAACAGGCTTTGCCTTTCTCCCGTTTGTCATCGCCCCACCACTTCTTCACCTTCAGGTGCACCTCGGTGGGCATCCCTAACTTGGTGGGTGAGTAGTTCACGGCGAAGTACGTCATGAGGTTGCCACGAGCAGAATTCGCCTGCTCCTTGATCTCCTTAGTGCTCAACGCCGCCCAGTTAGCCAGGAGCTCGTTGAAACACTTAACGGTTCGTTTCTGGGTCTTCTCCAGGCCGGTACCATCAGCTTTCTGCAAATGCAGAGCCATGTCCCGGTGCCGGTGAGTGGTAAACGAGCCGTCTCAAAGCCGTCTTCTCGCCGGTGAGAGCGAGTTGGCAGGACTCGAATGGGCACCTGCGGCGGTTGCCGCTTGGTCCCCACTGAGTCATTGCCCACTGGACTTTCGTCCGGGCCTCGTAGTTGTAAATCGACCCCAGTTTGGATTTCAGCTGGTCGATCCAAATGAGGTAGAATTTACCTACTAGCGTATCACTCGGACCGGACTTCATCCACTCCTCGTCATCGCTATCACCATCCTTATTGACGGCGCCGGGACACATGTAGTGGATTGTGTCATAAGCACAATCTGCGAAGCAGCGTGGGGTACGTTCTTTGAAACCCTCGGCTGCATTCTTCCACATCCACTTCTGATTTTTGTCCTTGGGGACGTCCGTCGTCATGGACTCCAAATCAGATTTGGCTGACGCGGGCAGCTCTGGGTCGCTTCCGCTTCCCTCACTGTCCATGTAGATGCCCTCGCCCTTCCGTCCGGCTCGGCTGGTGGTAGTGGTACCAGTCGAAGCCGTGACCGAGGTCGTGGCGCTCGTCCCGCTGGTGGTAGCAGAGGGGTACCCGAACTCCTTCTCCGCCTCTTTGTGTCCCTTCCAGGGCCGAAGCTTCCCGACATTTGTCTTCCATTTCCAACCAGTAAGGCAGTCCTCTATCATCACCGTTGATTCAGAGGTGATGCATATAATTTTAAACGGACCTTCCCAAGGCGTCACAAGCTTCAACCGTTCGAGTGGCTGGTAGTACCTTAGTACTTTGTCCCCAACATTAAAACGAATTCTTTTAGCATTGGTGTCATAACCCACCTTCTGCCATTTTGCACTTTTCAACAGTTCTTTACAAACGGCCTCGTATGCCTGTTTGAATCTGTCCCTTAACGACTCCACAAACAACACGGTGCAGGGCGCCTCCGGGTCTATCCCAACCACTCCATACACTAAGTCGGCGGGTATTATGATGTCCTCGCCGAACACTAGCATGTTTGGAGTACAATTAGTAGATGAATGAACAGTGTTGTTGTAGGCATGTACAACGAACTCACACTGCTCATCCCAGTCGTCCTGGTGGGTATTAACCAGGGGCTTTAGCACTTGTATCAAAGTCCTATTGAACCTTTCTACCTGACCTGACCATCCGACTGTGGCCGGTATGGGTTGGTTCGAGTCTTGCAAATGGCTAGGTAATGACACATTTCCTGCTATAACTCTGACTCGAACTCTCTTCCTTGGTCACTGTGCATCATAAGGGGGACACCCAGATGTAGCACCCAGCCTTTTACAAACGCCTCGGCGCATGTGGCGGCTTTGTGATTAGGAAGAGGAAACACCCGAGTATACTTCGTATAGTAGTTGGTTACGACCATCATACAAGTGTTTTCTCTGGGCGTCATTTTTAATCCACTGATGATGTCTATCGCTACTCGAGCAAACCTGACACCAAATAATTCCTGGGACAAGGGTAGCTTGCCCAGGCCAGGTCCCGGCTTGTTTTTACAACAATCCGGGCAAGTGGCGATCCACCGAAGTAGGTCGCCTCTCATTCCGGGCCAGTAGTAACGTCTTTGCAGATGCTCTATAGACCTTTTCTTCCCGAAATGACCACTAGTTTGGTGGCAATGGCAATAATACATGATATCCCTCCTCATCGATGTGGGGATCACTATTTGTAATAGTCTACCGTTGGTGGAAGTGGTCTTCCACCTACACAGTATACCGTCTCAGATTTCCAGCTCGGTCCATTGAGCTATCAATCGCCTCGTTTCCCTGTCTTCTAGGGATAACATCGGCCTTGCCGGCTTAATACCTATCCGTAAGTATTCCATTATGCGCGCAGTGGTGGGATCGGACTGTTGGAACTTCTTGATGGTCTCCAGGGACCAATCGAGATAGCTGCACACAGCCTCCTCCCAGGGGATTCGGGGGTGGTATAATTAAATACCAACCCGGCGACCACAGCATTGTGGGCCTCGCAGTCTTCACAAGTGGCATTTTGGCACTTTCGGACGGGTCGCCTCGACAAGGCGTCCGCATTGATATGTTTAGCACCCGGTCGGTGCTCTATTTGCTTATGCTCTAATCCGAATTTGGATAGGTGAGCTAACCATCTCCCAATCATCCCTTCGGCGTCCTTAAAATTAAGGAGCCATCTTAGAGACGAATGGTCGGTCCGCAAAGTAAAGTCAATTCCCCACAGGAAATGCTTAAACTTCTTCGTATACACCACTACCGCGAGGAGCTCTCGTTTAGTGGTACAATAATTACGCTGGGTCTTGCTTAGCGTGTTGCTAGCAAAGGCCAATGGGACCTCGACTCCATTCTGGACCTGAGAGAGTGCTGCCCCAATGGCGTCATTGCTCACATCAGTGTCTAATATGAAATGTCCCTCGGGAGTGGGATATTTCAACACGGGTGTGTTTCTAAACAAATCTTTTATTTTATTAAAAGATTCTTCTTGCTCGCTGGTCCATGGGAATGGGTCCCGTGCCTTACCCTGGGTCCAGTGAGCTAAGCACTGCATTGGGAAGCTAACACGAGAGTAATTCGGTATGAAATCACGGTAATAGGAACAAAATCCTAGAAATGATCTCACCTCCTTAGCACTCGTGGGTCACTCCCAATTTTCCACAGCTTCCAGCTTTTCTGGATCCAAACTCACTCCGTTAGGGGTGATGATCCTTCCCAGATAAGTAATTGTTTTCTTAAACAGATTGCATTTCTTGGGTTTGAATTTTAGACCGTTGGATAGGATCCGGTCGAGTACCAGCTGTAGATTCGCGTGGCATTCCTTAAACGACTTGCTGAACACGACAACGTCATCCAGGTAGACCAAACACTTCTTCCACAGAAAGTCACTCAACAGGGATTCCATCATGGCCTCGAATGTAGCCGGGGCGTTACACAATCCGAAGGGCAAGACATTATACTCAAACAGCCCCATATGACTAGAGAACGCTGTTTTCTCTATGTCATCGGGGTGCATCGGTATCTGCCAATACCCGGATTGCAAATCCAAGGTACAGAACCATTGGTTCCCACCCAAGCTATCTAAAGTCTCGTCTATCCTTGGGAGAGGATACGAGTTTTTCTTTGTCATACCGTTTAGTTTTCGGTAGTCAACGCAAAAGTGGATAGTACCGTCTTTCTTGGTGGTCATACAAACAGGGCTGGACCAGGGACTCAAGCTAGGCACGATGACCCCTAGGTCCAGCTGCTTTTGTATTTCCTGTTCACATATTAACTTCTTCTTAAGAGGAAGTCTACGATACGGGATCTTAAAGGGTTTTTCGTCGCCCACATCTATAGTGTGCAACACCTTATCGGATCTGCCTACGGGTCCACCTTCCCTTCCGAAAGCACTCTCGTACCTTCGTAGGAGTTTCGCCAGGCATTCCTTATCCTCCGTATTCTGTAAATCTGATTTTTCAATCAGTTTCTGAAATTCTTCATCCAAAGGATGCTTACTACCATATTCTCCCGCGTAGAAGACGCGCTGCGGGTATAGGACGCCCCCCAAACTCAGCAGAGGCATTTTTGCGTATAAGACACACCTCTAAGGTACCAATTTTGCAAATCCAGTACTGTTCTATAGTAAAATTACCCCTCGTATAAGACGCCCCCCAACTTGAGAGAAAGCTATAAGACTCCCCAGCATTTTGTTTGGCGTAGAGGACGCGTCTTATACGCGGGAGTTTACGGTAACAGGGTTTAATGGTTTATTGAACCTGGCCTCGGCGACGTGTTCTACCGAGCTCATCTCCCCCACACTGTCGCCTCGCTTCAAGTAAACCACTGAACCACTTTGGTTAGTTATGGGTAATACAGACCATGCTGCATTAGCCACTAAGGTATCCACTGAGTCCAACCCGATACTCGATTAATAAACCGTGTCGGGTTCAAAGACTCCTGTTTCGCCCTTCTGGGCCATTGATCCGCCACAAAGGACATCACAAGTGGTACCCGGAGGGATTTTCACCGTGTGTATAACCGATGCTACCGAAGACACTTGTCTCAAAACGCACTGGACATGCAAGCCATACGGGTTCCGAATACTCATCATACAATCCCTTGGGTCCAAGACGGCCCCGTACAAGCTTGCAAAATCCAATCCGAGGATTCCGTCATCACTAACCTCTGCTATAGTTGGCGAAAGAACGAATTCTTTGCCTCCTATACGGATAGGCATAAACGTCCTACCAAAAGTCCGCATACTGCTTCCGTCGGCCGTGCAAGCATTTACGCCCGTTTTGAGGTTCTCATGACTGCTGGCCACCGAGTCGAAGAATCTTTTGGACACACAGGAATGGCTAGCTCCAGTATCCACTAAGAATTCTCCTACCCGGCCTTCCACAGATATGGGTACATACCACCGTCTCCCCCCCAAAGGGGATGGGTTGCTGGTAAACTGGTGAAAGTCTCCCGAATCACCAAGATTCAATCCGAGCCCTCTCAAAAACTCCAGGCACGGATGACTTGGGGAAAGGCGTGTCCCACACACTCGAATCAACTCCTTGATACATCCTTCCTCTCCCCCAGTGTGGCCACTCGCCTCCATATGGTCGCCACCGTACACATAAGCACTAGGGTCCCTGGCCCCGGCCGTAGTGCAGGGGTGCGCACCCACAGCCACCCGGCCTCCAGGTGAATTTTGATTCGAAATCTTCCACCGGATTACCCCCGATGGCTTTTTGGCATTCGTTCACTCCTGGGGTTATACCCAATGCCGTGGATACAACCCCCACTAGTTTCCCACTGTATCCGTGGAATCCGTAGTATTCTGGCTATCCTCGCCGTCGACTTCGGCTTCATAGAAAGCCGCCATTACCGGCTTTGCAGCGGTACACTCGGATGAATAGTGTCCCATGCGTTGACACCTGAAACACTTAACCGTCCGGCGGTCCACTCTGGGTCTCTGCTGATTGGCTTGAAGGGCATCTGTAATCTTTTTACACATCTCTTCCATTAGTTTGGTCATATCCGGAGATTGACCCCTCGCTGTCAGAGGGCTTAGTAGCTTTGTTAACAGCTTTCGAGTCACCTCTGACCTCGGATGGCGATTTAGTTTCCTTTGATTTACTAAACGCCTTCCTTGGAATATACTTCCTACCAGAAGTGTTTTTCCTAAGCTGCATCGAGCAAAAGGTGCCGTCCTCCTGCTCGATGTCTATAAGTTCAAAGTCATCTGGGGTACATTCTACCTCGGATCACTGTACTACGGATGACACTGGAGTCGATCCCGCGGTGTTCGGGATGTCTCCAGCCAACATCGTTCGTTTCTTCACAGCCATATCTATGCCGTGCAGCTTTATACCTTCCTTCCAGGCATCTCTAGCAGCAATCTGCTCGTCTCGGTCTCTCAGACCCTTGACGAATTGTGTAATCAAATCGTCCATATACCAGTCCTGGTTTTCTGTACCGGGTCTGGCCTTACTTAACAGAGCATGCAGGTCCATACCGTATGCTCTGAAAGCTTCATTAGGTTTTTGGGTCTGCTTTTTAAAGCGAACCATTGGATCCTCCTTGACCATATTACATAACAGTCCACTAGCAGATTCGACTAACTGCTCAAAGCTCCCGACGAGACCGTACCAGGTGCGCCATTGCTCCACGGCCATGCAACCCGGCCCACCCTTTAGGCATCTTACAAGATGCGGCTTGGCCTCGCATGGGGTCCATCCATTGCAATTCATCACATCGATGAAGTCTTCAAACCATTCTTTCCATGGCCGAGTACCGTCGTATTCCTTCGGAATGACAGCAACCCTTCGGGCTGAATTGTGAGCATACATCAATCTAGTGCATTGTTGTTTGCTCCATTCAATCGCCTTGGTTTCATTCAAGGTTCGATTGCCTCCCATTCCACCAAAGCTTGTATTGTTTTGGCGGTGGTGGTGGTGGATGGTTCTATGTCCACTGTGAACCACTGTAGTTCGTATAGCCTCCACCCCCCTGGTTGGGGCCGGTACCCGAGGCACCATCGCTACCTGCGTTGGGGCCGTTACCCGAGGCACCATTCCCACCCTGTGTACTAGAATAATTAGCGCCACCCTGACTACCGTCATTAGGCGGCGGACCAGCCTGGTTTGGTTGTCTGCCACTGCTTGGTGGGTTCTGTTGGTTGCTGGTATTACCTGCTCCCAACCCGACATTATCTGTCTGATCCACATGTATGTGGAACCCACTCGTTTCCGCACTTGTGTCGGAACAATCCCTAGGCACGAAGTCCGGGTCCAAATTGTGGACTATCGGGACCTCACTGATCCGGACTCTACTAGTTCAGCCGTGCTTATCTTGGGTTCTGATATATACTCCCCCTTGATCTACATTCCGTGTTGCATTATCATTAACAAATGGATTATACGCCGGATGCTTCGGAGTCGAACAGGAAACTGGGTCTCCTTGCTTGACAAAAGTCGAGTTAGGGTTTTGGTCCTTACTCGCTGGGGGAACATTCGCATGCTCCTGTTCCTGTAAATAACTCTCCATGGCAGACTTATTTATTGTGAGGGTAGCTACATCGGTGGTAAGGTTCCTCTGTTCCTCTCTTAGCTGTGCATTTTCAGATAAGATCTCGGATCGGATCTTTTCATTATCTGCCACAGCTCGATTGCGTTCTTCCTGGGCAGCTATTGCTTCCCGTTTCAAAGTATCCTTTAATAAGCGATACTTCTCACCTTTTTCCTTCTGAGACCTCTGGTACTCACTGGTCTCTCTTCGGATCTCGGCTTGTTCCGAGACCAACTTAGCTTCTGTCTCCGCTTTACGGAGCTGAAGTTTCTTCAACTTTTCCTCCATGGCATGCAACTCGGATTGTAATCTGCTTACATCCCGGGCCTTAGCAACTTCCTCGGCTCTAGCCTTGTCAATTGCTCTGAGTCTATTGGCTTCCTCGAGTTCTAGGTCAGCCAACTTACTTTCCTTTTCCTTCTCGTCCTTCTCCTTTAGCTCCAATCGATGGGCTAACGAAGACAACCGATAATTGAGGTCGGATTCCTCTAGAATCGCCTCCTGCTCGACAGAACGGAGCTTTCCGATCCGTTCCCTCGTCTCTTCCTCTATTTTCTTTTGGACAGCTATGAATTGTTCATGCTGTCTCTTAGCCTGTAGCTCTACCTGCTCTTTGGCTTTCAAATAGGCCGAGGTAGACTTATACCCGGGACCCATCCGACGTCCGTATCTAGACCTGCGGCTGCCTCCAGGGTTAAACATGGAGTCAGACAAGCCTTCATCTAAAGATAGGCCTAGAGAGTGCATTTCCGAGCTTCTCGGCAATGTCTCTCGGGGCCTAGCCTTCAGAGTTGCTGAAGAAACCTTCGGATCTTCTTCAGCCTTACCATCGTCGCTATCATGATCAGACGATGTCATCAATGGGGCCATCCCGGTTGCCCCATCTAGTGCAGCGCCCATAGGGGTCGCGGTACGCTGCATTGGGCCTTGGGCTTTTGGAGTATCCAGGATACTAGCCGAGCCTGCCGGGATAATGGGTCCTAGCTGGCGTCTGCTAGTCAATACTATGGACCAATCACTCAAGTTCAGACTTGCGGGTTTAAGTACCCCGCTGAATAATCCTGTATCCGTAGCAACCTGTTGAGGTGTGCCCGGATACAACTTAACGATCCCATCCCCATTTCTGGTGGCACCGTCTGTTAGACCGGGTGTCGAGAAAACAGTCTGGACACCCTCCGGGTTGAACACATGTTGTTGACCCGGTTTCCAGTCTAACAACAAATGCTGGGATGTAAAGTCATTCTCTTCGAATCCCTCCAGCCCAGGGCTTGAGGGATCCGCATTGGGTTTTCCAAGGCTTTCGGCCGTTTGGCCGCGCTCCACCCCCGAACCAACTGGTCACGGCACCAGTGTAATGGTTTGTATCGACTTAAATGTTGGGTGGCTCGTTGGCTCGCTTGTCACTAAAGGTACCAACACAACACGAGAGATTCGGGTTGGGCAAAGCCCCAGATCACCCCTACCGTTCGGGTAGGCCTTTTATTCACATACTTTCAGTGCCTGGTATACGTCTTGACTGGACTAGGTCCAGTCCCCTTCTGCGGATTGTCGGACGCGAGGCATGGTGCTGCCCCCTCTTGTACCAAACGGGTATCGCGAAGCGACACCTAGTTGGCATAGAAGGAACGAGTACCACACGAGCACGTCTCTCGGATGAACCGCACTAATATATATACAACGATGCCGGCCCCTACACCAATATCTTACATACCTTTTCCTTATCAAAGGAATTATGGATAATCAATGTTTCAAATACTCTATGACACATAGCAAATATGATCCATCATGATCAGTAAACAACCAACAGGTAGAAGTGCCATACATGTGCAAAACCTGACTAAATGTCAGGGCATCAAATACTGATATCATCATTAGCCCCCTACTACCCCCCCCCAGTCCATTTTTCTCTAGGGGGGGAGGGAAATGGGTGGCCGACTTCAGGTGATTGTTTTTAGTGACTTCAGGTTAAAACTGCCCTTTTGAAACCCCATAAATTGTTTCTATTTTTGACATGATTACCGTAAAACCCCAGTCATAAGCCAGATTTTTTTTTCTATTTTTGACCAAAACTGGCTTCTAAATTTCTCCCAAAGTCTATCCCCGGCTTATGACCGTTTTTTTTTTTACTAGAATAAAGAGAAAATGATAAAAATTTAACCCCAATACCGGCTTATAGGATTTCCCTGAACTCACCCCCCGGCTTATGACCAGGGCCGGCTTATGACCAGGGTTTTATGGTATTTATGGAATCGAATAATATGACATGAAGAAACACTCTAACCTTGTCTATTGCTGCATTTGGATAAGCATAGTTTATGGGAAAATATATAACATACACTGAAAATGTGTCACGTTCATGGTGAATCTACCCTATCCAAGATACGGAATACAGAAGTGGCCCTTGAGATTTCTTTCAAGGTCAGAATGCCCAGGTCAAGTCCATTATCCCAATAATCAATATGATTAATTCATCAAGATAAAAATGATAATAATTGAAGTCAAAATTAATTGGATATCAATGACACTCCTAGTCTCTGATTTCATGCCTTACTGTTCTATTAGCAACAACTTCACCTATGTCCGTGCTTGGGGCCCCAGTATTATGCCTTACTCTTTTATGGCCCTTTCAATCAAATATTATTTTAAAGTAAGAACATATGGAAGTAGAAGAAATACCTTATTTCATTGAAAATTTAAAGTTATTTTATCCCTGATGGACATAATTGTGATAACATGGTAACTCCTACTTCCCCAGTGTTCATTTAAAAGATACTAGATTCATGCCCACTGTTATCAATTTTGAGCCAAGGTCGCGAAAATGACATCTTGGTGGGTCACAGGGGTGGAAAAACTAACTTTCATTGTAATATTTTTAAGCCATGATATCATCTATACATAGGAGCATGTGTCCACAAACAGGCTTCTCTTATTACTATTATTAAAGATATGGGACATGATTATCTACTGAAGTATTCAGTCTGTGTAACGCCAGATACCACCCTTAAGACCAATTTACATTATACCCAAAGGATGTAGATAGGGTAGCATGTATTCTGATTCCACATGTTTCTCATTGCACAGGTAGTGCTTAACAATGGGACGAAGATTTGAAGTAAAAAAATTAATCCTGACATGACTATGACATGTTATACTTGTGTGGTAAAATGTCAATAAAGATTTATCAATCAGACCTGGTTCCATTCATCATACCCAGTGAACAAAACAACGTGATTTTAATGTAAATAAAAGGCTTACAAGCGTTGGGTTTAAATGTTCTTTTTATGTTGGGTGATTATAACCTCAGAAAAACATTTGTTTCCAATGTTTTCAATAGGTAACTTTAACCTCAGAAGGTGTCACCACCCTAAATCGGACCACTTCCGGGTTTACTGGCCAAATAGTCCCTTCTGAACTTAGTTATTTTGAGGAATTTGGCCCCAAGGGAAGGGAAAGAGGGGCCAAACCCATTGTTATTTGGTATCAGAATGATGAGTAGGGGTGTTTCAATAGTCCCAGAATATTTTTTGTTCAAAACATAAATTCAGTGGAAGTTTATGGGGTGAAGTGTTCCTGATGTGTATTCATGCGCTGATCAGGCCTCACCATGCAAAAATCACTACCTGGTTACCATGGCAATTTGCGCAAAATCTAGCCTGACTATGTTGATGTGGACCTATCTTATTTTTTTCTCCATTTCATAAGCTAAAATATGGTGAAGGTTGCTGAGCACTGTGAGAATTTTAAGTATATTTAATATCAGGCCAACAGTGGAAGACCTGTGATTTTTCGGATGGTCACAAGGCATTTGGGGTGGTGACACCTTAAAGGAAAAGCTAATTTTAATACATATGCCACTCAGGCGGGCATTTTTGAGCCCTTTTCACATTTTTTTAACAATAAGTGTTGGTTGTTTGTGCTGGGCACCTCTTATATATGGGATTTGTGTCCAAAAATGATAGGATTTCATGGAGTTTTGCCTTAAAAATGTCTAATTTTCACAAAAATTAGACCTTGAAACTAACTCCCTTTTTTCCAGTCCTTACAGGCATTTTATAGGAAAATTTCACTTCCTAACTAAATCTGATGAAATGGGTAATTTTTTTTAACTCACCTATCATTTAAAGGAGCAAATATCATGACACTATATAATGGAACATTCCAGGGGTGAAATATCCCAGAATTCCATTGATTGTTATGGTTACCATGGCAACATAACAACATGTTTCCTCTCCAAGGGGCCTATTTTGGGTCAAATTTGGCTATTTTGGCCCCAAAAATGCCTGTTTTAGGGCTTTTTCGCCAATTTTACTGACTTCCCTAATTCTCACAGTGCTTAGTGGCATATTACTGGAGAAAATGGATGTTCTGGGCTGTCTTCTAATGCATATTTGCCATAACAAAGTCAGGCTAGATTTTTCTCTATGTCAGATTAAAAACTTGTAGCTAGAAAAACAACCTTTTTAGGCCAGTTTTGGTCTACGCACATCCCACCACTGTCCCAAATGGCCCAAAATACCAATAAAATATGGTTTTTAGGTAGAATCTGGGGACAAATTATGATTGAGGGTCCTCAAAATGTTTTGTTTATGAAGGAGTCTTTTGGTAACCATGGCAACAACGAAACCAGCTTTTCTGTTAAGGTGTCACCACCCTAAATCGGACCACTTCCGGGTTTACTGGCCAAATAGTCCCTTCTGAACTTAGTTATTTTGAGGAATTTGGCCCCAAGGGAAGGGAAAGAGGGGCCAAACCCATTGTTATTTGGTATCAGAATGATGAGTAGGGGTGTTTCAATAGTCCCAGAATATTTTTTGTTCAAAACATAAATTCAGTGGAAGTTTATGGGGTGAAGTGTTCCTGATGTGTATTCATGCGCTGATCAGGCCTCACCATGCAAAAATCACTACCTGGTTACCATGGCAATTTGCGCAAAATCTAGCCTGACTATGTTGATGTGGACCTATCTTATTTTTTTCTCCATTTCATAAGCTAAAATATGGTGTAGGTTGCTAAGCACTGTGAGAATTTTAAGTATATTTAATATCAGGCCAACAGTGGAAGACCTGTGATTTTTCGGATGGTCACAAGGCATTTGGGGTGGTGACACCAGAAAGATCTGACCTCGACACATAGGCCTATATTTGGTCAATTCATTCCTGTATTTAAATCTGTATTTTCATCTATTTATTCCATACCAAACACATCAAATGATGGTTTTTATCATATTCCTCATCACTACCATCATTTTAAATATACTTTTCATAGCCAAGAGTAAGTAATACACACTACATTGGTTTAGCTTGGACATGTTGGGTTCAGGGCATGTGGGGTTTGTCCATTTATGAAATCTATGACATGAGTGTCTTGCAATTTTGTATAGTTGAGACTTAACCCAATTATGTAAGATATGATTCTATTGCATCCTTTTATTGTTAATTAATGTGATGAGCGAATTATGGTTCAGTTGGTCCTGATATTTGGCAGAATAAAGGAGCATTTTGCATAGAATAACGCTGTATATTCTAGAATAGTCTGACAAATAACTGCTCTGCCATCTGGTGTGAAACCTAATGAAAATTGCAATTATACATGTTGAGTTTTTATGAATCACCCTCCTAAGAGTATTTTTGGCAAGTGACCTTTGCAATCAGCCTCAGGATGTAGAATGAAACAACAGATACCAAGATAGGGACCACATAATAGCCATTAGATTATATTACACTCACTATCTACCGTATTCTCCCGCGTAGAAGACGCGCTGCGCGTATAGGACGCACCCCAAACTCAGCAGAGGCATTTTCGCGTAGAAGACGCACATTTTAAGGCTGAAATTTGTAAGATTAGTACATTTCTATAGTAAAAGTACCCCTCGTATAAGACGCACACCCAACTTGAAAAAATCCTATAAGACGCACCAGGCATTTGTTTGGCGTAGAGGACGCGTCTTATACGCCGGAGATTATGGTAGTTGATTAAAGTACATCTATAAAACTTAACATGTTATAAGCAGAGTGAAATTAATAACTATATCCCATCCACATTGACGATACAGGGTTATTGTTCACCAGAAAGATTTTCAAAGTGCCTCACAGATTTGGTTATCATGGCATATAGTGCTTCAAAATTGCTTGTTTCTTGTTCACTTTGTATCCCCTACCCCTGTTCTTGTACAAGGCACCAGAAGGTGCCCTTTGTCTCAGTTCTAAATTGTAATTGCCACCCTTCTTTCCTTTTCCAGGCTGACTGTCAGATCCCACAGTAGAATGTTGGAATTCGATAAAACATCAGGCTATCAAGATGGATTCTCTAGCTAATATCATCCCAAAGAAAAAAGCTAGAAGGGAGACCGCTTTTAAACTGTGCCTTATTTGCCAGAAAGATATGGACTTTGTGATCAATCCTGCTCTAGAAACATATGACAAAATCCTGTAAATCCAGGAAAGGTCTAAATCAATGGAAGAACCATATCCAGCTATATCTTCACGCATACAGGGTCTTACAAGTACACATCAGCAAGACAGTCATGTTAGATGGCAGTGTAGGGGCCAGCTCTGGCTGTGAGTCCATGGCGGTATGCTATATGTCCCCGTTCCGGTTGCACCAGCCCCCAGGGGCTGGTCTGCCAGTGAACACTGCCCCCTTGTGAGTGAGTGAGTTTTAGAGGTTTAACGCCATTTCGACAGCTAAGGTCATATTTATGGCGAGAACTACATTACACAATTTCACAGAGGAATGTGTCAGTGCCCGTGTATATGTGCACCACACACATCCTGAGGGGATAGGAAAGAGGAGAAATAGACCCTTTTAAGTGGGCTAGGGAGGCCCGCCCCCCTTGTGTCATACAGATCCAGATGTAGGTGGAAGGTAGAGAATATCAGGTCTGGGGATGTAGCTCAGTGGTAGAGCCCTCGCTTGCAAGTTGAGAGGTCCCGGGTTCGAAACCCGGTGTTTCCAAGTACGGTTTCGCCGACCTCTACAGCACAAAGAATGCTATTCTGAAACCTGTCATAAGAAAACTTTGGAAGCGGCAAAGAAGAGATATGCCAAAGCGATACAAACAGGACAATCACAAGTCCTCAACCAACGACCTGGCCGCCCTGTTAGTTTGACACTTCCACAGGCTCAACCATCAACTAGTCAGACAGTCCCATTTACAAGGTCCTCATCAGATCCATATTCATAATGCATTTATGGTTTTTTTTTGCAACACAGCTGATCCTTCATTGGGTAAACTTCATGAGGTTACATCTTTCAATACTGGAGAAAAGCTTAAGTCTGCATCTGCTGCTGCCAATTCAGATGTTTTTAAAGTAAGCCTAAATACATCAATTGATCCCAAGGATGCAAGAGCCATTGATGTAAAATATCTTAAATGTTGGGTCACAAATGTGGATCGAATACTGAACAAAGAGTATGAGTCAGAATTACAAGAATGTCAAAAGCTGGCTTTGGCAGAAATCAAATTCCTCAGGATGGTCAAGTCACTGCTGCAAGATGGCTCAATTCTGGAGATGGCTACTCTGCAAGACACATAATATTATATAAATATAAGGAAACTAAATGGTGTCACGTGTCACGACATCAGTAGACCAACAATCAAGCATCGACTGAAGGAGAATTTTCCTGATATCCAGTTTGGAAAAGCATTGCAGAGAATGAAGTCAGAGAGTCTTCATCAAGCATGTTGGAGATGCAGTCATAGATCAAGCAATTAAAACAGCTGAGAGCCAAAAGGACAACATGCAAACCCTATTCAATTGTGCAGGTATACTAAGAAAGTGCATTAAAGCTGCTTGCACCGAGGAGTGGGAGTTTAATGGATCATTATTGCAGTGATGATCATGTTCCACCACAATTATACTCCTTCTTGCGTTGGGTCATAGCTGGACCAACATTGAGCATTGGCAGTGCAAACTATTCTGAAAAAATTCGCAAAGACATTGTGATGGTATCTGATGTCATCCTAAATGCCTATAAATCAGACAGGCAGGTGACATTCAAACCCAAATCAGAAGTGGGAGGGTTCTGTGCAAAGAGAGAATGGCCATTACAAGTTGGAATTGGTATCACCATTCACCAGGCAACTTGTAGTAAATAACTCATGGTTGTCCTACACAGGTTTGGACTATACATAGATTATGCAAGGATTTTGCGCATTGAAACACAACTTGCCAATTCAGTTGTGGCCAACAACTTCAAAGAAGGACTCTATGTACCACCAAATCTGGTGCAAGGGCGCTTCATTTTCTTTGCAATTGACAATTCTGACTTCAACGAGGATACGCCTGATGGAAGGCACACACCACACACAACTGCTACAGCAATCTTCCAGCATTCATATGAAGGGGACAACAGCAGCATTACAAGACCAGTAAAGTCATCTAGTAAGTCATTTCAGAACCCAGTTGACACAGATCTTGTTGAATGCCATATGCATGCCTCCAAACCAAAGGCACCCAAAAATGAAACCTTTGTACTAGGAGAGGATAGAGATTTATTGCTGTATCATAGTTCACAGCATATGACCTGGCTTCTGTCAAAGTCTCTTACCAAAGTCAACAAAAATAATCCAGACACCACACAATGTGCTGAAGAACATTGTGTGCCAACTTGGGCTGCCTACCACTCTCTTACATCAAGGAGTCAACCAATCACAAAGGTTTCTGTTTTGCCGCTGTTGCAAGAACCAGCGTCAAACTGGTCAACACTGATAACAGTCCTCAAGCAAGTACAACACATCAACACCAGGGTAGTTGGCCCAGAGAGGAAGACTGTCATCACTCTAGACATGCAACTCTATGAGAAGGCAAAGCAGATTGAGATGGCAAGAGAGGATTGTAAGGGTAAGTGGCTGCTGTGGATAGGGGAACTCCACACTGTTATGGCTGTGATCAGAACAGCTGGTAGCCTGGGTTGAGGCAGACTTATACAGTCCAACCACAACAAGGCAAATTCTTGAGTGTAATCATATCAAGAGAGCTTTTAGTGCCCATGTACTAACTCTGCAAGCCCTCTTCTCTCTCTACCAGGAATCCTTCTTCAGTGACAATGTGGAGCTACATGAAGAATGTATTGCACTGTCACAAGCTTTATTGACAGCATGCAATGATGATACCCAAGACTTGGTGGAGAAACACTATCAACTAACCGATGAAAGCAAGAAGAAAGTCACATTACAGATGGATAAGTTCAATGAAGACAACATTGAAAAACCCATGTTCAAGTTCTTTTTTAGACTACATAGAACTGATTATGGTCCTTCTGAGTTTCATCAAAGCAACACAGAATGGTGACTGGGACCTTCATTTGGCATCCCTGGAGAGTCTGGCTAAATACTTTTTTGCTCTGGACAAGCTCAAGTATGCAAGAATGGTCCCCTCATATCTCTCTGATATGAAAGGTCTAGAGCAATCAGATCCTGAGATCTGGAATGAGTTCAAAGATGGGAACTTTGTAGTGAACAAAAATGAAACTGCCTTCTGTGTGATTGGTCCTGACCACGCAATTGAACATGAGAATCGATGGGTGAATGTTTCAGGTGGACTGATAGGCATAACCTTAAATGAAAATGCTAGAGCAAGGCTGTTTTTCATTGCCCCTGAGCTTGCTCGTTTAGCAGAGGAGACATCTAAAATGGCAGGTCTACAGGAAAAGAATCGGGCACATCATCATGAACTATCCCATGCTTTGCAAGCAACACAGGAAAAAAATGTTGAACAGCTAGTTAGTGTGATCAAATCATCTACAGATCCCTTCAAATATGAAGGGAAGGAACTCCTGAATCTCATCAGTCAAAGGATTATGCCTCATAAGGTTACTGTTGATCTCTACCACTTACCAAACAGGGGACAGGAGGAGTATGAGACTTTTGTTCAGAAGCGCATCATTTCAGATGAGATAAGCCTATGGGCACCCATGAAAAAACTGAACATTAACACTTGGAAAGATGCAAAAAAGAATTCATCCAAGAAAGGAGTGCCTCAAGTTGTGCAACTGAAAGATGAGAGGGATTGTTTGCACGCTGCCTCAAGGTCCAGGCTACAAATTGATGTACAAGAGTCTCTTGGCAAGTATGAGTTCTCAACTTTCCCTCGATCTTTATTTGGTTTTGAAGGAAAACTCTTGCCAACAAGGGACAAAAGCAGTGTCAAGTCAGCTCTTGAGTCTTTGCCAGCTGACAGTCAGTCAAACACTACTCAGGAAGCTCCGAACACAAGCAATGGTAAAAAAATGCACTGTCCTTGATGGAATGGCCCTTGTGCAGGAAATGGGCAAACCCAATTGGATAAAAACATGTGAAGATCTAGCTAGGCATTTTTGCACTAGCCTTAGTCAGAAAACTCCTATGATGAGATTCATGTGGTATTTGATCGCTATGATGTTACGACATCATTAAAGGAGACAACAAGGGAAAGACGGCTGGGGTCTGAGACACCTACGGCTTGTAAGGTTACAGATAATACACCATTAGCAAATGTTCCTTTGAAGAAGTTCCTATCACATTCCAGCACAAAGGACCAACTGACATCCTACTTGGCAGAGAAGGTCATCAAACAATACCAGTCATCACAAAAGAGTGTGACTGTGGCTCATAAACAATGTTATCTCAAATGGAATAGATGTCAATCAACTGGCAAGCTCACAAGAAGAGGCTGACACAAAGATCATGCTTCATGCCCAGGATGCAACACTCCATGGAGCAAAGGAGCTAGATATACAATCACCAGACACTGATGTTTTGATTCTAGCTCTACACCGCTTCCCATTCCTCCCATCCACAACTAGGTTAATCACAGACACAGGTTCAACAAAACATACAGTGCCTCTAAAGCCAATATTTGACCAACTGGGAGACCATTCAGAAATGCCAGTTCAGGAGTAAGCAAAGCATTTGCACAACTTGGGACATGGTAGCACACCTAGCAGTGAGGTCATCAATGGCATAGAACAATTTGTTTGCCTTCTGTATGATTCAGAAACATCCCTAACCAGTGTCACGGAGGTACGTTGGAAGCTATTCTGCAAAAGTCAAGCAGAAGGGGAGAGACTTCCTCCTACTAAGGGAGCTCTCCTACAAAAGATTCTACGAGCTCATTATCAGGCTACTATCTGGCAGTCAGGCATAATCGCAATGCCAGAACTTCCACCACCATCTGACTATGGTTGGAGGTTGGAAGGTGCCAGCCTCATCCCTGTGCCTACATTGGATCCACCAGCTCCAAAAGCTGTTATTGAGCTCATCCGTTGCCAATGTTTTAAGTCACAATGTCAGAGTAGGTGTTCATGTAAACAGAATGGCATGGTCTGCACTGAAATGTGCAGATGTGGTACAGAGGAAAGCCATTGCCAGAATACAGCAGATATCCACTGCACTGTATCCCATCTTGATGATTCCAACAACAAAGCAGGACACTTTGATGATCTGATATGACTAAACAGCTCTTAGAGTATGAGTCTTTTTGTCAATGTAATTCTAAATGTTGGAGACCAACCAGTCTTTATTCATTAGAAAAGAAGATCGAAAGTTCCAGTTCTGTAAGGAAAGCCTCAGGAGTTTATGATGAATTACAATTGAGATTATTTCAAATTATAATGGCATAACTTGGGTGTTGATGATGAGCAGCAGTCATTATGGAGGTACCAGAGATCATTTGAAAGTTTATGATGCAATGATTAGCTTGTATGTAGAATTGAAAAATGATGCTAAATGACAACTTTCTATTAGCATACTTTGACACGCTATGTTGATGAGCTGTGACTTGGATAATGGTGATCAATCACATTATACTAGTTTATGATATGCTGATAATGATACATGCCAACCATTTAAATGTTATCCAAATATTGAGTTTTACCTCCTCTAAAATGGTAAAGCCTACATGTTGTCTTGTAGATTATTACAGCCTCTAGTTGATAGAGGGGCAGTAAACTATTATAAATGGCACAGTCATTATTAACATCTGAAGGTAGTTGCAAATAAGGTATTTGTAGGTAACACCTCTCCTTTCATTAAATGTTGAAGAATATAGTTCTAAAAGATACTCTTTATAGTAGCAATTGAAAGCATTAAAAATCTATGGTCTAACAAAAAGGTGTAAAGTAATGCCCATAATGATTTAAAAGCAGCCATTGGGTGGGATTGTTGCTATGCAGTTGTAATTATGTTACTATGCAAGAAAAGCTATAGATGTGGTTTAACTTCGAATTTGAGTGAATTCACTGTAAATGACATGCTAATAAATTGTATCAATCTGGCTTTGTTGTTTGCCTCCTAGAATATACTTAGAAATGAGAAAATAACACGGTTGCTAGGGAAAAACTCTGAAACTGACCCGTTGCTAAGCAACCACAGCACCTAGAAACAACACCATTAGGAAAAGAGAATATTTGAGGGTATTAATCGTTGGATAGGGAAAGGTAGTTTTTTTAATTACCCAATTTTAATGCTAACAAATGAAATATTTTTGATATTTTCCCTGTTGCTAGGTAAAAGCCCTGAAACAGGCCAGTTGCTAAGCAACCACAGTACCTATAAACAACACCATTAGGATAATAAAGTGTTTGGGGTTGATTATGGGGCAATAGCAAGAGTTGAATTTTATAATTATCCTATTTTAATGCCCACAAAAGGAATATTTTTGATATTTTCAGTGTTGCTAAGGAAAATGGTTGCCATGGCAACCAAATCAGTAGAAAAAAATTTCCAACATGTGTTTTTACAATTTTAGGGACCCAACAAACATATTCATTCAGGTTGTAAAAAATTAACATCCGATGTGCGCCAAATTACACATGGCCATGTTCAGAATCGAAAACAGTACTATTTAATATGTTCATGGGTACCAGGGTAATCTCTATTAGGTGTGGAGTCAACATACCAAGTACTTTCTTGGAGACGGATGGGTCCAAGAAGTCAATGACATCTTCTTCGCCCTCCTTCAGCCAGGCACCTGACCGCTTCTTGTCTCGTACCTTCTTCTGCCCCTTCTTGGGTTTGTCATCGCTATCCTCCTCTACTTCTGAGTCGGTGTCTCGTAACAGGTCATCAATACTGGAAACCAAGACAAGCTATAGTAAAACCTCAAACAACAACCGAACCCTTTGTTTGTTTGCCTTCTTTTGATGAGAATTACTGCCAACCCACCGTCTGTCAAAACTATTTTTAGAAGATAATCTTTGCAATCCCACATATCGCAAGTTCTCAGAATAACAGAAATTCACACTTCACTTGAGAAGGAAAATGAATGCATTATTATACCTTTCCTGTTTTGGTTTGCTAATTTCTTCCTCCTCCTCGTCGCCCATGTCCTTCTGAGCCTTCTTCTTCTTTGTACGCTGTTGTGCCTTACGGATATTACCTAACATCTTGTTGTAGGACTGAGGCACCATCTTAGCTATCGTTTCAAACCTAGTGAATACAGTGTACAGCTGCATCAACAATCACGAACAATGCTTTTCAAATACATGTCAAAGTCTCACAAGTATGGAAATGTACACTGGTAATACATGTGTATACACCATACTCAGATATACACTTTTTGTCAATAGGTATCTTGAAGTTTCATTTGATCAATACAATAAATAAATGGTAATTTTGTGTGATATCAGTGAACTTTGCTACATAGACCCAGAGACCAAACGAAAAGTAGCAAAAGAAGAGTCAACAATAATATCAATGAACTTACTCAAACTTTTTGATGAGCTTGGTGAAGATTTCCCTGTTCTTGATCCTGAAATGCCGTTTGGTGTCTTCTTTCATGCCGCAGAGTGCATCCACAATTTTCCGCAGGTATTGTGCAAGCGTGGCATTGTCAAACACAGACAGAAGTACCTTAAGCAGCCCCATCACAGACTGCACGATCTCCCGCGTACGGGACGCGAGTAACACACACACGTTCTCCACCATCGTGTCCAGCACCAGCGTAGATATACTCGCTGTTACAAAATGTAGAGTGGACATGTATCACTTTAAGTCTATTAAGGGAAAAAATTGAAATCTACTTTGTCTGAGGGGCAATGATTACTTAATAACCTTTGAGGAGGTTAGTGGGTGCAGCAGAATGGATTTTATGGATTAGATCTAACACGTACTGGTTGTATATATACCAACCTTGGAAACCTAAGGCTGACTTGTGGGGATTCTGGGAATAATATTTTCATTAATAATACTTACGTATGTGCATGCAAAAATACCTAGTTTGGTTCAATTATGCTTCTCCATCGTTTTAAAGTTTCCAGATCAATTAAGCGTATCACATAAATAAGTACATTTCAATTACAAGTTATGGGGACGAATTTAAGAAATGATCATAGTTTCTCAGTTTCACATGTAACAAATTCTTCTCCCTTACCCTTATACTCGTAGATTATCCTAGTGAGTGCATTAGTTGTAGCACTAATCATGTGGGGTGACCCAGCCAGACCTGCCAGAATAAACTCAAAGAACTCTAGCAGTGCATCTTCCTGTGTTTTGTCTGACCACCGCTGGTGTGCAGCAGCCATCTCCACCAGCAGTTTGAAGGCTGCCACGCGTGCCTTCTCTGCTATCTCCTTGGTGCACAGGATGGCCTCGGGGAGCACAGCACGGAGGAAGTCCTGCTGAGGCTCCTCCAACTGGCTGAAGATGTGGCACAAGCAGCGCAGCCGTGGTGCTTTGGATGATGGACTCGATGACGACAGGGATTTGAGAAGTGCAGTTTGCAGCTCTCCCAGATGGGAGGTTACAAAGGCCTTGTTCTGCTGTGACCGGCCAATGCACATCTCCTCCAGTATGCGGTAGGCCTTTTTCTGCACAGTGTGGTCTGTACTCTCTAGTTGCTGCAGCACCAGGGTGTAAAGCTGTCCCAGCTGCTCCTCGCTGATGTGCGCCACCATGGCAATGGTCAGGTCCATCAGCGCATGTCTGCCAGTAGAAAAAGTAGTTTTATATATAACATATCAATGTCAAAGAACTCATACAAATCATTCATCCATATACACTTAACATACATGTCTAATACTATGCGCAGATTTAATAAATACTTATCACCATGTAATTGAATGGACATTTGCGATTATTGAAATTCCAGAATAAACACTTTTCAAACTCCTGCCCACAGTAGTGTAACATTACTTATCAGCTAACACTTTCTCCGAACATTTTCGGTACACACCCACTTTATACAAACCTTAATACTGTACAGATTGACATCCAGCTGACATTATTTACACTTTAAATACTCTGGAGTAAAAACCCTTACTCTTAATCACAATGTAATTGTATAACCTTGGTCACGAATTCCCACCTTCTGTATGTTGAAGTTTCATCTTCACAAAGCTTTCCATGTGCCTTGGCAAAGAATGATGTAATGAGGCCAGCATCTGCAATCTGTAAGTACGTCTTGACGGTCTCCAGCACAGCTTGTCGGGTCTGGTCATGGTCATCGTCCGGCTTCGTTGTGAACAGGTTGAACAGCAGTGGAAGGAAGTTCTTGGCAAACCGTGCTAACTCCACTCGATTCTCTGCTGTTTATATCACGTAAGTTAGGTTAGACATAGTCCCAAAGACACATTGAATAATGATGACCAATTCAGATTAAGGGGCCTAGATTTACATATATCTATAGACTATTGGACTTTATGTCAAGTAAGAATAGAGATGTACATATTGTTCATAGTTACAACACAAGTATGTTTAGAATCCTATATTTTGTGATTTCAGGATACCATTTACAACCGTAGACACTGGGATTTAAACCTTCATAGTACCTTACCATGTTCAAGGTTTTGGTTGATGAGTTTGCGTATTGCTGCTAGTACATCCATGCGCAGGTCAGGTCGATCAGTGAGTGCTGACCCAAGGATTTTAGCAACCCCTTTAAAGGACGCGCCCAGGTCTGTTGGGTGGGTGCAGAAACCAGGCAGCAAGGACCAGATCTGCAGCTGCAAGGCCTCGTATGTCTTTGCCTTCACCGTCTCCTTCTTATCCGCACACTCAATGGCTGCATAACATAAGACAAAATGTATCCTATAAACATTGAAATTACTACCGTAATCTCCCGCGTAGAAGACGCGGTGCGCGTAGAAGACGCTCCCCAAACTCAGGGTATGCTGGTTCACGTAGAAGACGCATCCCACCCCTCTGAATCGATTTGTAAAAAAAAACCCGTACAAGACGCCCCCCCAACTCAGCAGGGGGGGGGTTCGCGTATAAGACGCACCCCCCACCCCACCCCCCCAAAAATTGAAAGAAATGTTAAGTCTATGCTGTCGTCGGCCCATGTGTTCCCTACACCCCCGCAGGCATGCGGACCATTCCCCGGTCTGCCGCGGCGCTAGCGCTATGAGTCTATGCTGTCATCGGCACACGGTCGGCGTCAAACCCGCCGAGCGCCTGTACACAGCTGCCGCGCTTGGCGCTATGAGTTCAAGCTGTCACCGGCACACGGTCGGCGTCAAACCCGCCGAGCGCCCGTCGACACCTCCCGGTCTGCCGCGGTGCAGGCTCTATGAGTTCAAGCTGTCATCGGCACACGGTCGGCGTTTTGCCCGCCAAGCGCGTCGACACCTCCCGGGCTGCCGCGGTGCAGGCTCTATGAGTTCAAGCTGTCATCAGCGCATTTTCCCAAATGAGATGTTGGAAAACCCCGCGTATAAGACGCACCCCCAACTTGAGGAAATCCTATAAGACGCACAAGGCATTTGTTTGGCGTAGAGGACGCGTCTTATACGCGGGAGATTACGGTAGTTGAAGACTTGGGGTTCATATTTAGTCTAGTCATTGAATACAAACAAAAGAAATCATCAAAAGAAACGCTGACCATGGTTTGTCTATAATTTCTATAAACGTCACGATAATTATCAGGATGAGCTTTGATCTTACTCCGAGATCTTAGACAGTACGAACACAGGTAACTGAAAACCCTGGGCAAGGGGAGGGGCGCTTAGACATAGTATATCATTTAATCTAATGAGCTATAAATGGACGCCTATACAATTCTTTTCTTTTTTTAATGAATTTCAATCATGATAAAACTTTTGTTTCACTACGACATGAATGATGAATATTGTTTACCTAGTCAGAATGTTACGAGGTCACACTTGGTCGAGGACATTATTAAGAGTGAATTCTACATCACAGATGTAATGGCCGAGAGATCGTATAGAGATTCATAATTATGAAGTGATTGGGAGGGGAGACTATGACCACCCAGTGCTGTAGAGGTGGAGGCAGTCTGACTGGGGCCTAGGGCGGGCTGTGGCTCTATTGAACAACACTGATTGACTACAGGCACTTGTTGACTGGTAGGAGAGGTGGAGGCCATCTGACTGGGGCCCCAGGGTGGGCTGTGTGGAGGCTGTCTGACTGGGTCATGGTTGACCGATTTCAGTAGCTGATCTATAGTAGAGGACTTTTGGCTGTTTTTGATATGACGTGGTGTCCCCCTCTTACACGATGTATTAATGGCCGAGGAGACAAGTCTCTCGGCCAATAACTGCAAAATAGCTGATTCAACTAACCCCACTCTCCCGTAACATAACATTGGGTTTTGAACTGACACTGCACTTACCTTTAGTTCTTAATTTTACTGCTAGTGGGAGGAAATATGATGCGAAGAAGGCGAGTTCTGTGTTCTGTGTGAAGTCCCGTATGACAGGTAGCAACCAGCTCCGTGGGAATTGGTAGTTATCTCTGTCAACATAATGCACACAGTAAATATACTAAAATCATACATGTTCTTTATCTAATGAATTCTCAGAAATCTGTTTCTATGTCAGAGGGCCATGCTAAGGGGTAGTTTTCATGTCTTTTTTGACGATTCTGGGACTTCAAAAGAACTATTATATTGCACACATGGAAATTAAATGGCGGATTAAAATCATGAGAGGTAATCAATGTCCATGTTTTAAATAATCTCAATTCAACTGTGTGGTGTGGTATTGTGAACTTACTCCTCTCCTGATATCTGCAGTGGTATTGCAAGTAGAACTGCCTGGGGTCCCATGCAGCGTACAGCGACACCCACAGCACGGTCCAACTCGTGCTTGTATGGGAAGCCATAACTATCCCGTAGGTCAGCCATTGAGAGGAGACACTTAGACATCAGACCCTCACAGTGCGCACTGAACACCTGCATAGAAGCCATAAAATAAAGATTTAATAACATTTCACAGCACTCCAAACAAACTACAATACATGGAGTCATACCTGATATCGCAACAATACATGTATAAAATGTAGATGTTTTCTACATAACAGATGCGATATCCCTAGGTTCTTTTACCACAGTACATATATAAAAATACAACACTTAAATACTACATTGTAGTTAAGAGTAACACATGTTTTACTGGAAGGGTGTGCCTGCTATTCTAGGGAAGATTGTCAGTGAAATTAGAAATCATAGCATAATATAGCATAAGTGTCTAAGTGTCTATATTATGGGGGGAGTGGGGTACTAGTAACTTGGACTACTAAGCCATGACCAAGCTGTGCAGATGGCCCAGACGCACCTGTGGGGCTATTATGGTTATGGCATTGTATAAGGGAGGTACCTGGGACTGCTAAGCCATGACCAAGCAGTATGGGAGGAGGAGGGGTGGGGGATGGCAGGAAACATAGGGGGGGGGGCACTTGTGGATATGTGGAAACCATGTCCGTACACAAACGAGCAGGAAAGGGGGTACTTTTTGGACCCTAGGAGCAGACCCACCCAGACCCGTTGTAAGGGGTCCTCTTGGGCCCAGTTTTGGGCAAAAAAGGGAACATTTTTACAAGAGTTTTCAATGGTGAAAGAATTTTTCAAATATTCCAATTAGAACCAAAGTTAGAGTTTGATATCAAAAGGTATATTTTTTTCTTAAAATCTCGACTTTTTTCAGGCAAATCCTCATGATATGGCCCAGAAAGGGGTACATTTTCCAGGAATTTCTGACATTTTTTGGCTGGGAAAGGGGTATCTTTATCCAAAAAATCTCATGGAAAGGGGTACATTTTATGTAAATCTGTTGAAAGGGTACTCGAATTGCAAGTTTGTCTTCTTGCACTCTAACAGCAGCAAAAGGGGTACTTTTCACAGCTGATTCCCATCAAAAGGGGTATATTTTGGTTGAATTTCCCCCTGCTAAAAGGGGTACCAAGTCAAGGGCCATGTATACACAAGGTTACTACTGAACATATAGGGAGTGCCCCCCCCTAGGGAGGAAACCTCCCCAGGCAATCTAGGGCCATACAGAGAATCAATTGAGTCTTTGATTTTAACCCTGCTGAAAACACCTTTTTCATAAACATTTTGAAAAGAAGTAAGACATTAGGGATCTGTCCAATTGTAAACAATTGGGGGAGATGATAGAAATTACAAACATTCCCCCAGCTGTGTTACTTATATAATATATGTAGCCTCACAAAACAAGGGGGTGTGGATGGGGGGACCCCCATGTCACATGTCGATTTAAAAAAATGGTGATGGCACTTGTCACCTAAATCCCCATGTCCCATGTTACCTCTAAGAGCCAATCATGTCCCATGTCGAATTTAAGAAAGCACCTCTGTCATGTCACTAATTGTTTTGCCTCATGTCATTAAGGCCCATGTCACATGTCAATTTTAAGAAATGGCCATGTCAAATTTAGTGGTCCATACCCATAAACAAGCTACAGTTTCCCGTCAGAATAGGACCCAGTTTGCCATGCAGTGAGCCTGCAGTGAGGACAGTGAGGTGGCACCATCTAGTGAGTATTGAAAGAACTAAGTCCCATCCAGGCCCTATCTGTACACTACCTATTGCAAAAACGGTCAACTAAATTCAACACATTGAAACAAAGAGAGAAAAATCTTTTCAACCAATCACAGCACAGCAATAATTCAGCGCGGAACACCCCAATATTATGCAAATGAGCTGTATTTGAGTGTAAACTATAATGGGTGCCGGCCTATGTTATGACTACTAAAGACCTGATTAGGTAAATATAGTACAGCATTTTGCAATGCAAGTAACGTGAACGGGCACTTAATCTCTACTTTTTGGCCCCTTCTGATACTAACCTCATGTTTTCTGCGAGCATTATCACTGTCAATGGTTAAGCCTATGGAGAATGCATCCATTATCGCCCATATGTTTCATTGGCAAATAACTCCTCTCCTGGCGAGTTAAGCATTGCACAATACCAGCAGGTCTTGAATAATGATCCATATTAACCATAAAAATGCATGAGACAGTGTAATTCTCCTCCATTTTGTTATAATCCAGCAGTTTGGGTCAATTTGCACGACCACGGCTTTGTGATGCGAATTAACGACAGGGCGAACACATAATTTTTTATATTTTTAATCAAACATATCGATTCAAATCATATCCTCATATTTCTATATTATAATTTACAATAAATCGATATCCGCCATGTTTGTGCCGAAATTACGACATTGGAGACACACGGACGGATCGAATGATGGTAAATTCATCAACATTCATCATTATTTGCACCACTCTGGACCAAAAACGCGGGAACGTTGAACCTATTCGCACCTCTTATGGGATTTAACATAGACCGGAAAAGCGTCTTAGTTTTTCTCACTGTTAAGAGGCACTGAATCCATCAATTTTTTACCCGACTCTTATAACTCTGTTCGAGTTAATTAAGAAAGGTTATTCATAACAAACCGTCTCCCATTAAAATTGAAAACAGAATAGGAAGAACATCTATGTCAAGCATTAGATGACAGATAGAGATAATTTACCTCTACATAGTTTTCTTCTGAGCAGAAGCGATCTTCCATTTCAGACCATTCTACCCACCCGAACACCAATAAGGGTGTGCCTTCTCTATATATAGATATATCTATATATAGAACAGGCACACCCAAACAAGGTGGACGTTTTTTACATAAACCGTCCTGACATTCTCAGGTTCATTCATACGTAACAAGTGTACAAGATAGCCAGTATAATCTAGCAACTTGATTTGTTCTTTGAGGAGTCACTATCAGACAATGATCATAACTGAGCCAGGGGGCTGTGTACAAATGATGTCATGCTTTTTTGGACCATTTTTGACACCCCCTCCCCCCCTTGTCATGTTTCGTCATACAACACTTGACCCCCCCATAACATGACGTCATGCAGAGATACCCCCCCCCCCGCCCAAAGTGCATGAAAAGTGTACAGCCTAGATAAACAAATTGAAATGGTTCAAAGGGACATAATGGGTGTGAATTGGCAATCAAGGATACATGCAACATAAAAAAGACGAACTAGCACTGATCAACAAAATTAATGAACAGAAAAACATGCCGAACACTGTCAGCATCAGCTTATGGGTCCCTATATGTGGATTGAATTTCCGTGCCTTATACACAGAGTACTATGCCTATGGTATTGATCATACACAAGTATTTCCTGTCACAAAATATCCTGAAAAAAAATCCTGTCTAGATCAATAGTCTAATACATGATAAAAGAAAAGGATCAAATTGTCAGAATACCATCAATTGCAATCGGACATACAAAACAGTCAGTTTTTTACTGTAGAACCTGCATATAAGGCATAGCCCCTAGAGTCTTATTCAGACAAAGGAGAGTAAGGTTGTTTGTTTCCAAGGGAGAAATGATTTTGACACCTCAAGGTGGGAGAGGGGTCAAAAAGATATCATGCCTTTTCAGTAGGAGAGCCTGTGAATTATTGTAGAACAAGGGGGGTGACCAGGGAAATTGCAACCTGTCCAAAGGGAAGGGGTCAGAAAATTTTCTGCACCTCTGCATCGAAATCTACTGCACCCCTCGCAGTCCATAAAACATGTGGGACCAAGGCCATTGCTGTGAAAATTGCTGCCAGGCCTGCAGAAATGACCAGACTGTGGGACCGAATGACTGACTGTTATCTCAAGACCTTGTGTTCTTGAGGAATCCGGTACTGCCAAAATCAGTCCGAGCCTGCAGAACATTAATGTCTGCAGGACAGAATGGCCTGTTGGGAGAAACTTTTCATATAGACTGCCCTTGGGCCCGTTGATAAGTAATGAGAAATCCTTAAGTTACCAATGGGTTTTTGAATTGTGAAATATATCATATAGAATAGAATTTGGGTCATTTTGAAGCTTTCTACCAAATTCTTATGGTCAGGGAGCTTCTTACCTGCACGGATCAACCTATACATAGGGTCCTATGTATGGTAAAAGTGTCCAACTAAAAGGGTATTTCAAAGTGTTACGGGGCCTGGGTTAGAGGTAGGATAGAGTAGGCCTAGTCAACCAACACTGACATTGATGGGAGTGATACTCTTTGAGTGGGATGTCTGAGGAAAGCATGCCTGTATTGGTATTTCATATCAGATGAATGCATTTAACTTCCCTACCTTTACAAATCTTTTTTTCTTGTGATTTTTTGATGACATGATGTCATACAGCCCATGACCCCCCCCTCCCCCCTTGTCATGCTTGGTCATGGGGAGTGAAACCCCCCCTCCTGCATGACGTCATTTGTACACAGCCCCCAGACGGAGGACCAGCCCATGGTGTAGGTGATAATGAGAAGTTGTTAATACTGACTTACATCAAAGAAGGCCTCCAGGACCTGTAGCACAAGCTTCCACGAGGCCTGGTACTGGTAGCCCAGGCCTTTCTCTATAGCGGCAAACATCTTGTTGGCGGGTGACGTGGCCTTCATGTGTCCCTCACTCAGTGCTGCTGCCTCAGGCCCAACGCACTCCTTTAAGAGTTTCTACAACCAAAATGGAAGAATCTGCTAGGTTAACCTAAGGATACGATTTAAAATATTCAGGGATCGAAGTAACTGAGTTCAAAGATCCCTAAAATGCTCAAAAAGAACCCCTTAAATATGGACATTGTATAGGTAGGTATCGGTTTTGGAAAATCCCTCCATCAGGCAAATCACTAAAGATTTCTATCCCTGAATATCGATATCAGCTTCCCATTTGTCAATACAGAAAGTCTAAATATAAAAGGATATAATAAGTACGATTCATATGAATATGGTACTGATGAGGTTTAATGCACAAGCTTTGTGCTTTGTGATAAAATGTCTGCACAGCATTATTCCTTACAGTGAGTGCCTTAGCGGCTGCCTGTGCCACTTCAGGTCGGTCCGTCTGTAGACACTTCATGGAAGTCATGAAGATCCTAGGCAGATAGCGTGAACATAATCGAGAATCCACACTGTCAAAAAAAATTAACCAAAAAGAAAAATCCTTAATTACACATAATTATTGTCTGTTTCCGCTCTTATTACACCATAAAGTCAGCCCTCAACACTTTTGAATATTCCATTTAGATTAAAATGGGAAGACAACATATTTTAAAAAATCTTTCAACTCTCAGGTCTGGGAAAAAATGTCAAAGTCTAATCACAACATCTTACCAGTTATTTTCACCCGAAACCTTTACCCTCAGGTTCCCTGAACCAAAGACTGTAGATGATAAGTTGTTAAAACATACGCTTGATAACAAAGCAACGTACACGGGATTACTAACCATAGAAAACCCCTAGCTCATATAAATCTTCAGATGTGTCCATGTAAAGCCTTGTTAAGTAATATAAAACTGTACCTGGCAAGGTTGACGTGTGCAGCCTCCATGACAGCCAGCCAGGCAGCCATAGGTTGGAGGTCGTTCTCACCGGGCTCATAGTCATACAGCGCCTGCCGGACACATAGAATGTATAACATTATGTACAACTACACTACTCTGGGATGGAGTGTGTTTGTATTCAGTAGACAAAGCTTATCAAATGGTCTCTGTGTTAGGGAAAGGGAGTGAGTAATAGATGTTTAACGCCATTTCGCCAGATAAGGTCATATTCATGGCGAGAACTACATTACACAATTTCAGAGGAATGTGTCAGTGCCCGCACATATGTCCACCACACACATTCTGAGGGGATAGGAAAGATGAGAAGTAGACCCTTTTAAGTGGGCTAGGGAGGCCCAGTGTTAGGGAAAACATCATTACCAAAGTAGAGAAATACATCAGAATACAAATAGTACTTTTCGAGACCACTGCAAGCGGATATGAAATTAATATGGTACAAAAGAAATACTGCAACTTTTCTTAAGAGATGAGTCACACATACTTAGACAGTGGAGTATTGTTGGCAAATCAGGTCCTTGTATTGCCCAAGAGAGCCAAGTACTCACCGTGATAATCTGTGCGTTGAGTTCAGCGGGAAGGTTAGCTGCTTTGGGCTGCATGGTGAACATGGAGTGCAGAACCCGCATCGACACTGAGGTAATCACCTGTTACACAAGATCTTTACTTTTACTTTCATACACAACAAGGTGGCTGTGTGCCTGTGAACATTTTTTTTCATGAAGTACTGACATCAGTAATGAGACATGGGGTAAAGTTGTCATTCAGATAAGCCATATTTATATATGTCCCGAATTATCAGATAGACATTACAAAGACAACTAAGATTTGAGCTCTCCTTTCAACACAGTTTATATGCCCTTTGCAGCTACTCTTGCAATTCCAAGCCTATTCAAATAGTTTTTTCTCCCTTTAATACAAGCCTACTCACCACATGGCTGAGTGTCATGACACGGAGGATGGTCTCACACGAAGACTTGACGCTGGCTGGCGGGAAAACGGCCAGGACATACTTGAGCAGTTCCAGACTCTGTAAGGTGCTGGATGCCTCATCACCACCTACAGCACAACATAACATCACAAAGGAACTCACTCCTTTTTAGATAACATTTAATGCTGATACCTTTTATGCATTGTTACTTCAGAGTTAGTCTAAAATTTGAAAATCAATTGATAGTTTTTGGTTGGATTATTCATATTCCCTATGGCCCTAGTAAATTAAATAGTTTATGTCGAAGATCCTTTAGTAGTGCTACCATTGTATGCTTCATATAAGGCGCGACTAGTGCTTTTGCAAGACATATAAGGTGCAGATGGTGGGGGGATTTAGATTTTGACCAGTTTAGTACTTATCTCATGTAATATTACCCTGCCTATAAGGCGCTAACCCCCTTTCCATAATTCTATCAACAGACAGCCTCAGATTCAGTTATGCGTGGGGTGCTAGCATACGTACCGCCGCTTTGTTCTATGATGTGGATGCAGTGTTTAGCAGTAGCAGCAGCAGCTGGGTGGTGTGGGGGAGGGTTGGGCTGCGTCATGAATGTGCTTGCCTTCAGAATTATCCGCACTGCCTGCTGCACCGAGCGACGTACCTACAAAGAAACATTGTAATATGGATACACCTGAGGCATGGGACTGGGTTTTTAAGAAAATTTTGAGAAAATTCCTTGCCCATGTGGTAATTGAGAACAATTTAATGGGATGAGGTCCCTCAAACATCAAAGACCCAACTCCCCCATTGATTTTAAAACAGTTTCACAATGGATCTGTGGAAATCACTAGAATGACCTGTCTGACCTTCACATTTCCTAATTTTAGGAAGATTTCTGGAAGAATCACATGTCTGTACCAGGTTACATTTTTTTCGCGCTAATCTTTCTTTGTTTCTTTGGACTAAGAGCTACTTATCACATGTGTATTCCCTGAAAGTAACATAAGACGAAAGTCTATGATAAACTTTATTGTGGAGATAATCAACAGGCGTTTGAAAGCATATCTTTTTCCTGTTTAGAAGATACAAACTAAGTACATAATTTTTTATAGTGTCCATAACTGACCTTGGGTTTTGGGTGGGTGACAAAGGAGAGAAGTGCATTGTAAACATTCATGGTAGAGCTACGGCTCCACGTGGCCTGGTCCTGGACCCGCAGTAAGGACGCTATGCAGGCTACTACCTGAGGAACAAACACCACACATTACAGCTACACGACTTTATTTTAATGTGAAAAGTATCTTTGGAAACTTTCTACAATATTCATAGTGCTGTTAAGTACATGATGCAGTATAAATTGGTGACTGTTTGATTTTAGCTCAGAGTGCCTTTTTGTGCCCAAGTAGAACAAAAGTTATAAAATTTTAATTTTCATGTGGAACAAATCGACGAAATCTCGGCAAGTCTCACATGTAGGGGTGTGGCATAGGAGGGGTACTATTGTATGTCTGAACTTAAAAGGTCAATAATTAATAGGCCCGGGCAGTAGATCGGTGTGCTCCCCATAGCCTGGAGTTCCTGTTGTATCATCGATACCATGCAGAAATTTTCCTTAATAAAATTTTATATAAAAAAATGTAAATTATGTTCTAGTAATTATATGATATACGCGTCTTTGGTGTGCCATATACCCATCATCAGTGCATCTTGTGCCTATTTTTAGTACTGAGTGAGTTCTGACGTAATACTAATTTTTTTCAACCTAGACTCAAGATGCTAATGGTACTTACTGATCTGAGAAATGACGGTGTGTTGGAGTCAACGTTCTTGGCCATGACCTCGAGTAGAGCCTTAGAGATCTCAGAGAATCGGAGACGGAGCACAGATACAGGGACTCTGCATGGATGAACCAACATGGAAAAATGTTTGTAAATTAGAAAATGTAAATTTAATGTTTAACATTCCATACCTGTTCCAGAGTATTACAATCTGACATTGAGACTTTGGGGTTTTATCTGGATACAACATACACTCTATTTTATATATTACATTTTACACTTTTTAGGGCAATCTCTTATGATGGGTGCCTCACAGACGGCATGCAGTGCTCCAATGGGGTTTATAGCATTGGTAGATAGGGTATAAGTAAAATCAGGCACTGGGATCATTAATCTGGAATGGACAGGGCCTACTACTAGGCCAGGTACAACTCCCTGGACTGACTGACCATATAGCCATATAGCTACAGCATGCCTACACAGGGTTTAGGTTAGAAGCTTGGCCCACAGGGGTTAAGGAAACCCCAACCTACATAGCCATACTGGGTTTATTTTAATGAGCAAAAGTAGTGATCAAGGCTTTTATATGATACAACACCACAGGAGAATTAAGTTTGTCACTGAATAAAGGTAATGCATGTATAGTGAGTGGTGCTATTGTGAATGACTGGTGCACTGAAAATTATTTCTATTACTACAATCTAATTCAGTAGAGTATATCAGCATATATACCGCTTTAGTAGAGGTCGGAATGGGACACCTCAGTGCCTCATGGATACCAGTACTAAATCAAAGGAAATAGAGCTTTATATATGAGAATAGTTGGTTTCCTTCTCCTAGTAAACAAAGGGAATTTTCCCTTTATTAAGCAAAATTGTCATCTATATATGGTTACTTTCATAGAAAAGAAGAGACAATTAGAGGGAATTTTCCCTATTATCTAGTGTAAAATATGACAATTTGCTTGCATGTAGAGTGAAAAAAGTGTCCAAAAAGGTTTAAAATATGATGGTACGAGAATTGTTGCTGTACTACTGGATTGCAACCCCACCCAAATATATTGGAATTATGCCTCACAAGGTTGGGGTGTGGCAGATCTAAAATCAGACTGATATAGGGAATAGCATATGGATCCAGTTGGCCTATACATGTCGGGGCACCTAAAACAGGCTACTATAGGAAACAAGTAAATTATTTAAAGCAAATTCTAGCATAGGAAAGGGCATATAACTCCAGTAAGCCTATATATAAAGGTTGGGGTGTTGCACCTATTACAGGCTCCTATATAGGAAAGAGTATATAACCACAATAAACCTATACAGGTCAGGGCAAGGGCCTAACTATAGTTCACACTATAAGATTAGGTGCCCCACTGCATGGTGGAGTGAGGGGAACGCAGTGTGGCACCTAAAAACAGAGTCTTATTATAGGGCCATGCACCTGGCTACACACTTGCCCTTACCAGTGAAGTCTATCATGTGCACTGGAAAGCCCCGATTTCTGGGGAGTGGAGGTTTCTGGGGAGTGGAGGTATGGTCCTTTCAGGTTGATTGGACAGGTAGGGGCGTGGGTGTGAGTTTGGGCTGGTCAAGGAGCCAGGTGGGGGGTAGACCACCCTGCCGGTCCCAAAATGTCATGCAGTGTAGTGTGTGTGTGGCACAGGCTCCTACTGAGTCCAGAATCTCGGCTTGGTGATCGTGGGTATGTTATATAAGGCCTGCCACTCTTTGTCCACGGTCATCTTACAGCCTGAGTCTTGATATCATTCTGGACAATCTAAATCAATTCGAATGCAGTAAAGGGTGCAGAACTAATTCATTTCCATGTATAGGAGGTATCCTTACCTTAACATTTACAGTTTTACCTTTGTAAGCTCATACAGGCTCATACAGGCCTAGTCCACATTCATCTTTATGACAACATTGCTGCTGGTCTGAAAACACATACCGTAAATCCCCTGTCATAAGCCGGAATTTTTTTCTATTTTGGGCCCAAACCGGCTTCTAAATTTTTCCCAAAGTCCCCCCGGCTTATGACCGGGTTTTTTTTTTACTATAGAATAAAGAGAAAATGGTAAAAAATTGACCCTAAAACCAGCTTTTAGGATTTCCCTGAACTCTCCCCCCGGCTTATGACCGGGCCCGGCTTGTGACCGGGGATTTACGGTAGCTAATTTGCATAGGATCATTTTGGGTGTATGGTAGGGGAAGGGGGTATATACCTACTACAGTTATACCATGTATCCGGATTAGCTACCCCATCCCTAGTACATTAAGTATCAATCAATCAAGATCTACTTATGAGGTACAGCAGGGCCTGCAAACTGTCTGTTTAAGTGTAGACATTAGTGTGAACATTACACAAGAGGTCAATGAGAATGAGGGTCCTTGGCTGCTCAAGCTCTCATGGGTCATAATGAATATCGCTAGTATCAACTAAAAAAATGTTTTGAGCAGAACTAATAATTGTATTTAATTCATAAAAGGTTTTCCAAGATAAATGATTACTGAAATTCCCATGGTTTCTATTAATTTATTATAATGCAGCAAATAGGGCCCCTTGCAGCATATATAAAGCCCCATACCACAATAATGAAAAATAAAATGGCCGAAAAGCTGAGTGGCAGGCCTCTATGTTAATACTACTAAGCAACTAGCATTCACTCTCCAAGCAGTTCTTGCCTGTGGGGTGTGGGGGGCACGTGGTGTTACTGTGAATCACCCAAGCAATGACAATGACCAAGCAGAACTATAAACAGCTTAATTCAAAGGAAATATGTTCTTCTAACCAGTTCCTTTTTCAGTTTGTAGCATATTTACCCTTAATAAAATTTACATTGCCCAGAAAACTCGTTATAGATGAAGGGAGATTTTGTGGAATTCATTTTATCATGATTACCTTATTATAGAAAGGTATGAGGAAAATTGCTTCAAAGTGATTCATCGAAAATTTGTGTAACAGAATTCGTTATATTTTAGGAATTTTACTGTATATGTTCTTCCCTATATAGGAGCCTGTGATAGGTGCCACACCTCGACTTGTATGGGCTTACTGGAGTTATGTGCTTTCCTATATAGGAGTCTGCTTATAGGTGCCACACCCCAACCTATGCACAAACCAGGTTGTGGTCTGTTGCATGTAAGCAGGACTGGAGCTAGTTCCTGGCGACATGCACTGATAAGAGCTGATAGGATGGAACTAGCATGTCCCTGGAACTGGGTGTTACCCAGGGACAAGGTACCCATCATGATATGTCTTATCAGTGGGGTCTACCTCAACCAGCGAAATTCAAAATGGTGGACACACAGCACGTCCATACTAAGCCCTATACAGAGGAGCCTACTGATATTTATCCACCCAGTAAAGATAGCATACCAGACAGTGACGGTCACACCTGACTGAACACACCACGACCCTGTCTGTAACAGGTACCGTAAACTCCCGCGTATAAGACGCGTCCTCTACGCCAAACAAAATGCTGGGGAGTCTTATAGCTTTCTCTCAAGGTTGGGGGGGCGTCTTATACGAGGGGTAATTTTACTATAGAACAGTACTGGATTTACAAAATTGGTACCTTAGAGGTGCGTCTTATACGCGAAAATGCCTCTGCTGAGTTCGGGGGGCGTCCTATACGCGCAGCGCGTCTTCTATGCGGGAGAATAAGGTAGTATGCAGTAGGACGTATTCCAAGGTAGCAGGTTGTCCCATGGGCATGACCATTGCTGGAGCTTCTTACAAGCGAGTTCTACTGATAAGACCTATCAGATGGGTACCAGTTGGGCCCCAAAGGACCGCAGTGAATAGATTGGAGTTTTCTCATTGGCTAATGATTAAACCTGCTTAGTCCGCATAGTGGAGGAGGTTGTTATGTAAGATAATAGGCTCTGTCCATTCTATTCTAAGACTTCTATGGTCTACTGGATTTATACGCTCTTTCCTATATATAGGAGTGCCACACCCCAACATGTATGGACCTACTAGATCCTTATGCTGTTTCCCACATAGAAGTCTGTTTTTAGGTGCCACACCCCAACATGTATGGGCCTACTAGATCCGTATGCTGTTTCCCATATAGTAGTCTGTTTTTCGGTGCCACACCCAGACATGTATGGGCCTACTAGATCCATATGCTGTTTCCTATATAGTAGTCTGTTTTTAGGTGCCACACCCAGACATGTATGGGCCTACTAATAGGCTCTGTTCATTCTACTCTAAGACTTCTGTAGGTCTACTGGATTTATACACTCTTTCCTATATATAGGAGTGCCACACCCCAACATGTATGGGCCTACTAGATCCATATGCTGTTTCCCATATAGTAGTCTGTTTTTAGGTGCCACACCCCGACATGTATGGGCCTACTAGATCCATATGCTGTTTCCCATATGGTAGTCTGTTTTTAGGTGCCACACCCAGACATGTATGGGCCTACTAGATCCATATGCTGTTTCCTATATAGTAGTCTGTTTTTAGGTGCCACACCCAGACATGTATGGGCCTACTAGATCCATATACTGTTTCCTCTATAATAGTCTGTTTTTGAGCCATACCCTGACATGTATAGGCCTACTGGATCCATATGCTGCCTGATGTGAATGTATGCTATACTCTAGTCTACTGAATAAAGGCTATCCTATCCCTGTTTATTCAGTCGCAATAGAGATAATCTCTCACTCCCTTCTACTCTACTTATAAGGCAAATAGGCAGCCTAACCACCACTCAATAAGAAACACATATTTATACATTGTATCACACCATTCTCTGGACTAGAGTAGATCAAAATACACACTCCATTACATGTATAACACTAATCATTGAATGCCATACACCCACCCAGTCAAAATAGTTGCAAGGTGCCATTTTGGATGACTGTAGCACAAACCCCTCCCTAACCTGACTACCTTGTGCTGGTGCAATAGCTGACCATGGGGTAGCGCCTTGCCTTGTAGACCTCATTATAGTGTGATCCAATTCTACCGGTGGCACCACTGAATGGTAAGGATGAGGTTCCATTCCAGTTTGGGCTTCCCTAGCCCACTTAAAAGGGTCTACTTCTCATCTTTCCTATCCCCTCAGGATGTGTGTGGTGCACATATGCGCGGGCACTGACACATTCCTCTGTGAAATTGTGTAATGTCGTTCTCGCCATGAATATGACCTTAGCTGTCGAAATGCCGTTAAACATCTATTACTCACTCACTCACTCCATTCCAGTTACACAATCCACCTTCCATGTTTTGAACATCGGTAATGAGGCACCTAATATAAGAGATCGCCCTTTTGGCGGTGTGTGGCTTGGCCATTGTCTGCTAGATGCAGCTTAGTAACGGCCCCAATTCTGAATCATTTCACAATAATAATATGGTACATTGCAACGTGCAAAGGATAGACTGCATACTAGCAGTACCATGGGGCGGTGTCAGTAGTCAACATTTCTTTTACCTTTTAATGCCAAGACTAAGGAGGTATGTCACTGCTGCCATGGACATCTCGTTATCCACGCTCTCTAAAGCTGTCATCTGGAACCAACCAAACACTGCTTCATTCATACCCCATTAATACTAACTCATATTTTGCATAAGTTTATTAAGACAACCAAGTTATGACACACCATGAGATAACTGATGATCATGAGTGAATTTGAAATATTAATGCAATTACAAGCACAACTGACAGGGTATACTTATCGTCCTAATACCGAAAGCTATCATGGCCAGAAATAATGATGGCCTTAACAAAGGGCGTATTGTATAATAAGCGCATACAAAAAAAAAAAGCTCACCAAAGCACCAAAGTACTCCGTCTCTGTCTCGTTACCACCTTGTGTCTTTATCACTTCAGTAACTGCAGCTAAGACAGCCAGGATCTAGAAAGACATAAAGTTTACTGTACATTTATAAAAAGAATCACGTAGCGAAAACCTGTATGGAACTAGTGGAAAGCTTTAAGCAATGTAATCACAAAGGTGTTTAGTTCCTCCAGGCTTGCTAACCCACCCTGATACTGTTCCTGCTCTTCTTAACTGGTATCCGGGTATAAGCGGAACTGGAGCTGGTTTTTTTTTCTGGTATCAGACATACACTGATACCAGCTGATAAGATGGAACCAGCTTGTCCCTGGAAGTGGCTGTTATCCAGGGACAAGGCACCCTTCATACTATATCTTATCAGTGCATTTCTTTTGCCACTTTTAGAAGAACCAACAAAAATTCAAGTGGCGAACCCACTAAATATGGGTCTAGACGCTTCTATATGTAGAACACAACAGACTTGTTAAATAGCCATGCACCACCCACCTCCTTGTGTAAAGCTGAGTTGGAGTTCCAGTAGCGGTGGACCCTGTTGAAGGTGGTGTTAGTGCAGTCCGTCCAGTTGCTGGCCCAGGTGTTGAACGTGCCTGCACCTTGACTATGGGTGTCAACCTCCGACAGAATAGCATCCCCGTCTGCATCATTCTCAGTTGCATCATGTTTAGCAAGGGCCTCTACTGTCAGGTTACTGGGTCCTGAAGAAAAATAATATAAAGGATATCAGTACCAATGGAGTACAAGGTTGATATCCCTATCACACCGAGGAAGGACTGTTTTAAGCAAAAGAAAAGAGTGTAATAGCTCGTTTTTCAGATTGATCTATCAATTCCGAAAGAGATAAAATTTGTTACCATTTGAGAGAGTCCAAGTGTTACATTACAAAGATGCTAGATACCGGGTACTTCACATGACATAACTGAACAATTTACAAGCATTTAAAACATCTAAATGTGTTTCTTGTTTCCAGTTCAATAATTGGGCAGGGGGTCAAGTAAATTTGCAAGAAGGCCTAATGATCTATGGAGGACAAAAGTTGGACCTCCTCACCTCAGCACTACCTTGCTTTGAATAGCACCGTTGCCATGCTCGCCTCACCTTATCAACTCTGGTTGATAGGGGGTCTCCAAGGAGATCATTGTTATATGTCATCAATGATGTCATCATCACCTAGGAGACACAACTTTGTTATGCATCCTCCAGGGCCATGAGTGTGTCACTCACCAAGCACTGTAGATAAACTCTAAACATTTGTTTAGAGTAAACCAGAATTTTCTGATTTAGGTGGAATAAAACAAGGTTTCGACCCAATAAGGTCTCATCAGGTGTACTAAGAGGTATTAACAAGGTGTATGACATTGTCAGCATTACAAGTCCTAAATAAATAATTATTTGGGATATAATTCCCCACATTTAATCTAGGGCTAAGAATGTATTCCTGTAGTCCAGAATAAATGTGGGGAATTGTTAAGAAGGAGACTGGGATACAGTATTTCTATAAAATAAGTTTTTATATATAGTTTGTATCCTGAAGTTGGAGGGGTTTCAGACCTAGGTGGGGTCTTGTGTGAGCAACCAAGTGTCGTTGACCCATTCTTGTTGCAATTAAAGTCCCGGATTGTGGAGAATCCACAAATCCATAAACCCCCAGCCGGTAATCTATGAGTTTTTTCAACGGAGCTTAGGCTGGGGGTAAAGTTCAGGTCTGAAACACTGGCCTAGTAGTTCGGTGCGTCTATTAGATTCAGTCCATGAGGTACCTGGGTACGTAGTTTTAGAATCCAGTTCCTCTCAAGTTTGTTGCGAAGTTTCTCCGCATACTCTGAGTGTGGGTTTTTATTTATAAACTCCACAATATGTACTTTGACATCTTTGAGGCCTAGGTGACCATTCGAGTTAAAATGAGCTCCCATGTTGGTGCTCATTCTCGCTTTCTCGATGTTACCTAAGGCCTAATGATTGGAAAAGCCCGCCTGACATATCAAATCGGAATGCAAAGAGGCACGGAAGAATTTCACGCCCATCTTTGATCTATAGCAGAGTTTCTTTTTAATGTGTCAGCGCGGCCATGACAGAACTGATCTCGGAATATCTCATTAGAACTGTAGGTACGATACTTGCAAGTAGCATGACAGGCCAGGAACAAGTCTGCTGAGAGATCAGAGCCAGGAGTTGCTAATATCAGCATGCATGTGGCCCTCCTGGGAACCAGCCCACTCGCGATCGTAAGTGCATGCTGACCCCCCCCCCTGCCTTGACCCGGGGGGGTCAGAATTTTTTCGACCCCTTGACCGGGGGGGGGTCAAAATAATTTCACGTGTTTTCAGGGAAAAAAGCCTGCGCATTACTATAGGTGAAAAGGGGGAATTCACACACGCTTATCGATGTTCGGGTGGCTCAAAATTTTTTTGACCCCCTTGAGAGGGGGGGAACCACCAGCCCCCCGACCCTGTTGTTAAAAAAATGATCACTCCCTTAGCTTGGGATCCACTAGTCTGAGAGTTCCTGTGTTTGTTGTCGCCAGTGTAATATATCAAAAGAAAGGTCTTGGTGTCCCCCTTGTGGATCCAATGAGAACTAACCCCCCCCCCCGTATAAGACGCGCCTTATACGCGGGAGATTACGGTAGTGTTGAAAAAATCGGAAATTTAGGTTACTTCAAAGTCTACTAATAAAGCAACTGTAAGTCTATACATTGTTATCAGCCTGACCTCACACCCCCACATCAGTTGACCCTTCTACTATACTGGTGAGTATACACACAGCATCCGACATAGAGGGTCGGAATGGTCCTCTCCCTATGGATACTTAATGGCAGATTTCTGACCCAAGAGTCCTGTGGCTGCATGGGACCATAGGACCATCTGGTTGTATAATGTATAGGAGCAGTGTAAGGGGGAAGTGTGCAGGACTTATTTACACCAGGTATGGGACTATTGCATAGAGATTGGTGCCTGTGCATTCTAGTACTGGAAATAATTCAGATTTTAAGAGATTTTGTTTTGTTTTGTTTTTGTACCCTTAATTTTCTGAAAATCAGAAATAAACGGAAGAATCATATCCCTGATTGTTGATAAAATTTACTCTCTTGTCACGTCCTGCATGGACAAAAGAGTGGTGTCCTGGGTGGAACTGTGGATAAAAATCTGCTTTTTAACTGAGATGTTGAAGTCGAACGCACCCAGGGTTCGTGCTAGCCACTCGCCAAATCGCCAATGGCGAATCAAAAGCCATTTTGGCTAATAAAATACTATGGAAATTAGCCAAATTGGTGAATCCTAATTGATGGTACATTTGTATGGCCATGCAAGATATCATTGGAAAGGTAACTGAAAGCAGAATCTAGTCTAATGGAAATCATAATGATTCCATCAATTTTCCAGAGCATTTGACTTGTTTTATGGGTGGGGGTCTGTAGAGTGGTGACAGTTTATATACTATAATCAAGAAGAGTATTCAACTCTTGCTATCATGGAGTTTGAATTCATAAACTGAATGTTTAGCTCAACTTCCATAATGATAAGACGAAGGATTCAATAGGTGAAGCTATATAGGAGAAAAGTCTAAAACAACAATTAATTCTTTACAATACTCTGAGCCCAGACGTGATGTAGGCATACATGACTTAACATAATTTTGTTTCCTTTAGGCAATCTTCCATGTACAACCAAAAGTACCGTATTCTCCCGCGTAGAAGACGTGCTGCGCGTATAAGACGCACCCCAAACTCAGCACATGCATTTTCGCATATAAGACGCACATTTTAATGCTCAATTTTGTAAATCCAGTACTGTTCTATAGTAAAATTACCCCTCGTATAAGACGCACACCCAACTTTAGAAAATCCTATAAGACGCACCAGCATTTTGTTTGGCCTAGAGGACGCGTCTTATACGCGGGAGTTTACGGTAACACAAACTTTGGTTTTCTTTAACCAGTGGAAGATTTGGAGCCCCCACTCTACTAGTTTTTGAAAGAGATTTGCATTTTAGAAAACAAAAAAAAGAGAGAAATCAGCTCCAACGTCACAAGATTTTTTTATTCTAACAGACCCCCCTTTAAAATCTTGGATCTGACACTATTAACAATCATTATTCAATCTTCTCTACCTGAGGTATAGTATAACCTTGAAATGTGTCTTAATTAAAGTAATAACATTTGGCTAATTCACACTGAATAAGCAAAATCAATACAAAATCGCCAAATTGGCTAATAGAAAAAGTAGCCTAGGGCTAACCCAGGCACCTCCCAGCTGACTGTCCTTTTAAGTTTCTGTTAGTTACGGGTCATCCATAAATGATGTCACACCCTTGGGGGGTCAAGATTTTGTGACGAAGTGTGACAATTTGCCAATATGTCCTGGCTGGACTTACATGAGTTCATTGCAACATTGTACTTCTTTCTGAATTGGCACTCATGGTAAGTGCAGCTATTTCAGCATGTCCTGGGAAGACTCTGATCTGCTGTCCTGGGTGGACTCTGATACGTCCCCCAGGACATTGTACTTGTTTTGGAATTGGCACTCATGGTTACTGTGGCCATTTCAGCATGTCCTGGTTGGACCTGGTTGGACTCTGCCATGCAACCATTCCTACCCATGTCCAACCATGACACTGTTCTGGAATGGCATAAATTTCTGGAAGATTATTTAGATCTTGATGAGGACCACAAAAAAAGATTGTCCTGGGTGGACTTAAATCATACATGAGTTCACTGTGACAAACGGATATGTCCCCCATGACATTGTACAATCTTGAGGGTGCGTTCGACTACTTTCAATGGTTTTGTACTGAGGATTTGTCCACCCATATCCACCCCCATACTTACTAAGTGCTTGATAACCTTCTGTTACTAATCACTTACTATTTACTCAGTGCATCATGGGAACCTAACCTGTAGCGGTTAATAAAACCATAGTGTTGTAGATTTTAATACAATAGTAGAGAATAGTCCTGTGAGACATGGCGCGGCGACTTGTAATCTTGTGTCTAGTTTCAGTTGGTGAGACAGATAGGGCATGCTATCATCTGGGCTTTTGGTAGTATATAGCACAAATTCAACCTGAACTACCCACTGCAGCTAAGTACTAATAGTCTGTAGACTGTCCATTCTGCATGCACCTCACTCAGCTGCCACAGGGACCTGTCTTATTCAATGTTCAATGCCATAGTCAACAGGTGTGTCATTATGAGTGTACACTGTCTCAGATTGCCAGGAGCCTGCTCTGCCTCCCCGCCCCCCCCCCCCCACACACCCAACTGCCAATCACTTGTGGTCAACCAGTGGTCAACAAACCGGCCAGACCACTCCACCTCTCTGTAGAGGGGGAGCACAGTGTAAGTACCTCGGTGTACATACATGTTTTCAGCGTTCCACAAAATTGTTTATATAATGAAAGGAGTAATCAAATTAATCACCAATAGTAGATACATATTCTGAGATAGCATTATTTCAATGTAAACTAAAAATTTTACACAGAAAAGAATGTAGCAGTTCCACAAGGTGGCCTTAGACTTCAACCTCCTCTGATTTACAAAAATGCACATATGGCAACACACACTTTAGCACTGATTTCTCCATAGAGATCTTTGACAGTGAATACTTTGTTCAAATACAGAAAATATGATCCAATTGTACCATAACCCACTGAGATAAAACCTGTACTACCGTAATCTCCCACGTATAAGGCGCATCCGCCGTATAAGGCGAACCCAGAGTTTCAGAATATGGTCAAAAAAAATAAAAATTCATAACTTTTGTTCTAATGAATGGATTTTCAAAATTCAAAAAGCTATGTGTTGTTTTGACCCCCGTGACCCTCCTGGACCCCAAATGCAGCAGATGGGCTTATATGGGAGTGTAATATATCAAAAGAAAGGTCTTGGTGTCCCCCTTGTGGATCCAATGAGAACTAAAACCCCCCGTATAAGACGCGCCTTATACGCGGGAGATTATGGTACATATATATAGTAGTTTCAAAACGAACAATTCTAAAACAAAGGCTACAGGGATGCATTTCTGAATCTTAAAATGCTCTAATGCTAATCTGCCATAGGGCTCCAAATGATGAATTGTCTTATCTGCGAATAAAATCAAAAGTATGAGATATATTCTGAAAATTCCTTCACTGATATTTAAGTACACACACTGTTGTTATTACATTAGAACAGTGAGCAGGAATAGTGCATAGCAGAGGAGCCACAAACAAAAATAGATTGCAAGGCCTCCCTATCCCTTACACCGTGGCGACTGTGAACCATACACTAGTCTACTCATCTCATGAGTAGTACTCACTAGTCACCGCGCTAATTAGATGCATGGATCACTACACAGAACTGGCCCACATAATAGAGGTGTGTGGTTAGGCTAAGAAGGTAATTCCCCCCAGTCACAATACCATAACAACCTACCACTAACACCCAGCCACCATCCAACTCTGCACTGTCATGTGAATAGCCACTCCAATCCTGTTCACCCCACACCCAATTCCCTGATGTCTACACCCAGTTCTGTACATAATCACAATACACTATACAAAGGCTATCAGTTGGGTCTGAGTTGGTTTAGGTAGGCACTTACCTACCCCCAGTGCATGGTTCTGCTGCAGTGGAGGTGTGAAACTGTGATAAAGCTGAAACTGGGGAGTGCTAAATTCTTTCTTTGACAGCTCATTGTGTAGCTATTTATTAGAGGATCTTAACAAACATGGGCTCATTTTAAAGGGATTGATTTGGGGTTTAATATGAATTTGTTTGAGAAATAATTGATGCATCCCATTCTCCCCAAGTGAAGTAAACCCATAACTTTGAAAGCATTTTTTGGCCATATCTCACATAAAAGAGAATAGTTCCCACACTTTCTACAGAAAAAAATGGTTTAGAAAATGTCTAGGTTTTTTCTTTTCATAGGGCAACAGGATGTTTGCCAGACCCCACAAAAATTCTAGCATGTCATTCGCTATCACCCTTCCAACAGCTTCTCCATGTTAGATCCTTGTCTGTTTGCCAGAATTCAATCCTATGTATATTATTTACCGTAATCTCCCGCGTATAAGACGCAGTGCGCGTATAAGACGCACCTAGAGTTTTGGAAAATTCTCAAAAAAATGAAAAATTAATAACTTTGGTTCTACTGAATGAATTTTTAAAATTCAAAAACCTATGTGTAGCTTGAGCCCCCCGGACCCCCCTGGGCCCCCTTATATCCTATTATGACTAAGGGGGCATGTAACATATCAAAAGAAAGGTCTTGATGTCCCCCTTGTGGATCCAATGAGAACTAAAACCCCACGTATAAGACGCGGCTTATACGCGGGAGATTACGGTATATAGCAATGAATAGAGCTGATAAAAAGAAGTGGATTTCCTTTTTGAAATAAGTCTTTATGTCAATTTAAAGGGAAATTCTGACCAATTAAAGATCTCATATCAACTCCATAATTTTGCACCAATTCTGTCAGATCGCTAAATCGCAGATGATATTAAGTGAAGATAAAATCCCTTTGAATTGTTAAAATTTTATATGATACATTGATTTTCAACCTTTTATGTGAAACTCTTCCATACATGAAAATTAAATAGTCCTAAATGATGATTTAAAGAGATGCAGCCACTCCTGTATGCGATATGCTTGATCACAAATCTGGACCCTATTTAAACTCTTAACACTGGCAGAATTTTGGGTTCGATTTGGGGTCTTTGATCAGTCATAACTTCCCTTATACTTGGCATATAGACTTCATTTAAATATCAAATCCACTTCTTTTGATGAGATCTATCCATTGCTTAATAGATAAAATGCATGGGACAAAGTCTTCAAAACTAGGTAAGTGCCTATCTTAGGATCACCTTTGTAATTAACTTCTGTCTGTTTTATTTGATAGTGGGTGTTCCAGACACCCATACCCCCTACCTACGCTCATGTTCAATTGACTTCAAATTCAAGGCATTACTTTCAGGTGTCTACCCATGATTTTTGTTTGTTTGTTTGTTTGTTTGTTTAGTTTTACGTACGGGGGCCATCAAGGAACTCAGACATTCAAGGTTTCTCGGACATTAAGTCTTTTCTTTTCTTTTTGGACAGGTATTTATATGCTGCTTGCCCGACACAGCAGTGACCGAATCTATGAATGACCGAATCTATGAGATGAATGACCGAATCTATGAAGAGGGGTGAGGGGGAAAACGGCTACCGGGGCTTCATTCCCCTACTCTTTTCGAAGGATAGCAAGTGTTCTTTTATTTGCCTGGTCCCATAGGCAGGGCCAGACAAACCACGGCCTTTGATAACTCAGACGTGCTTCACTGAGGGGGAATCCCATGGCAAAAGACAAGCATGTAAGCCCGGGCCCACGCATATGGACACCAGCTGCCCACATGCTCACCCCAAGACACAAGAAACCCCAACTTTGTCGCCTTTTACGAATCTGGTATGCCCACTGTTAGTATGGAAGATTTCTCCTTGTGGACTCCCAATGAAGTTATTCTGCTCTTTCATGCCCTCACATGAAGGTCCCCACTCCACAGGGGGAGTCTACCCATGATGCACTGAGTAAATAGTAAGTGATTACTATCAGAAAGTTATCAAGCACTTAGGGAGTGATCATTTTTTAACAACAAGGGGGGGGGGCTGGTGGGTTTGCGCGTGGATGCGCGAAAAAAATTTCGACCCTCCCTCTCGAGGGGGTTAAATTTTTTTGACCCCCCTTTAAGGGACAAAAATCACGCACGAACGTCCCCTTTTAGCCTATAGTAAGCATCAGAGGTGTTGAAAAAATTCTGACCCCCCCAGTCAAGGGGTTGAAAAAATTCTGACCCCCCCCTCAAACCCACCAGCCCCCCCCCCCTGTTGTTAAAAAATGATCACTCCCTTAGGCTTAGGCTTAGTAAGTATGTATCCACCCCTTCTCCACCCAGGATAGGCACTTACCTACCCCCAGTGCATGGTTCTGCTGCAGTGGAGGTGTGAAACTGTGATAAAGCTGAAACTGGGGAGTGCTAAACTCTCCTTTCTTTGACAGCTCATTGTGTAGCTATTTATTGGAGGATTTTAACAAACATGGGCTCATTTTACAGGGATTGATTAGGGGTTTAATATGAATTTATATGAGAAATAATTGATGCAGGCAAACATCCCATTCTCCCCAAGTGAAGTTAACACAGAATTTTGGAAGCATTTTTTGGTATAAAGGCCAAATCTCACATAAAAGAGAATAGTTCCCACACTTTCTACAGGAAAGAATGGTTCAGAAAATGTCTAGGGGTTTTCTTGTCATAGGGGAACAGGATGTTTGCCAGACCCCACAAAATTTTTAGCGTGCCATTTGCTATCACCCTTCAAACAGCTTCTCCATGTTAGGCCCTTGTCTGTTTGCCAGAATTCAATCCTATGTATGACCAATAATCATGAATCGTCGTTATCTGGGCTGCCAGGGGGGTCTAAAATATATTTTGGACCAGCCTAAAAAGTTTTAGGGTACATATAGTACAGGTGTTGGGGCTTACAGTCCATATATGCGGGTAGCTTAAATATCATTTTTAAATCCACAGCATGGGACCAAAGTTGAGGGTCTCTCTAGGGTCTAATCTCTAGTGATTATACAATAGATCTAAGCCTTAATAGAGTAAGATGTTGATATTAACAGGCTAAGTTACTCTCATAAAGGTCCATTGTCATATAAGATATTATAATTAGATATGTTATACACTGGTGGCAGTCTCTATGGGCTCTCTAGGGTCTAGGGTCTCTCTCGGGTCTAGGGTCTCTCTAGGGTCCAATTGTTAGTGATTGTACCATAGCTCTATGCCTTAATAGAGTAAGATGTTATTATTAACAGGCCAGGTTACCCCCACAAAGGTCCATTCTCATATAAGATATAATAGTTAGATACATTATACACTGGTGACAGATTATAGGGCCTCTCTCAGGTCTAGGGTCTCTCTCGGGTCTAGGGTCTCTCTAGGGTCCAATTGCTAGTGATTGTACCATAGCTCTAAGCCTTAATGGAGTAGGGGGTTGATAATAACAGGCCAAGATACTTTGATATAAAGGTCAATTAACATGTAAGAGATTATAGTTAAATATATCATACACTGGGGCCAGACTGACATTAACGGTGATTAAGGGTCTCTCTAGGGTCTAACATGAAACTACCCCAACTCTGTCACCCAAACTGTATGGAGTACCCAGGCCAAGATATAGGAGCTAGACTTCTGATTTGTTTTTCATGCATCTAGGAACATGTTAAGGCTCTGCATGGTGTATCTATTTCATCTCTGTGCTATTGCAATAATAGAACATGGTTGCTATGTTAGGGTCTAGTGTAGAACTGCCCATGTACCTTTAGTGACCCAGCATAAAAAGTACAGTGGCCACATATTCCTATTTGGTCTTAAAATTTTCCCTGTGCTCAAGGGGAAATACCAAAACCAAAAAAGGAACCTATGCCCCAGCAATTTTTATTATTTGCAAGTTGCATTTGAGATTGTTGAGTTTTTGCTCCAAAAAACCCTCATTTTGGTCAGTTTTAGCCCTCTAGCTCCCTAAATATGCCTCGTAGATAGGCAAAACCCATATACCCCTTGTAGCTCTGTCCCATCCTGACCAGAATAAATGCTAAAGACACATACATTACTTAATTTCAAGTTTTTGTTGAAGGGAGAACAAGAACAGGCCAGTTAACGATGATTCGTGATTATCAGTCGTATATTATTTATATAGCAATGGATAGAGCTGATAAAAAGAAGTGGATTTCCTTTTTAAATGAAGTCTTTATGTCAATTTAAAGGGAAATTCTGACCAACTTAAGATTTCATATCAACTCCATAATTTTGCACCAATTCTGTCAGATCGCTAAATCACAGATGATATTATGTCGAGATAAAATCCCTTTAAATTGTTAAAATTTGATATGATACATTGATTTTCAACCTTTCATGGGGAACTTTTCCATACATGAAAATTAAATAGTCCAAAATAATGATTTCAGAGATATAGCCAGTGCTGTATCCGATGTGCTTGATCACAAATCTGGACCCTATTTAAACTCTTAACACTGGCAGAATTTTGGGTTCGATTTTGGGTCTTTGATCAGTCATAACTTCCCTTATACTTGGCATAAAGACTTCATTTAAAGAGCAAATCCACTTTTTTTGATGAGATCTATCCATTGCTTAATAGATAAAATGCATGGGACAAAGTCTTAATAGATAAAATGCATGGGACAAAGTCTAGGTAAGTGCCTACCCAGGACAGAGGAGGAAATTTTAGGCAGGACAACAGTGTGGACAAAGACACAACCCAACATCAATGCCTGTTCAACCAAGGAATAATCGGCTAATGATTCATTAGCCGCACGCTATTAATAATAAATGAATACCCCTCTGTGACTGTCTAGGCACAGTCATAAAGCCCCATACTGCAAGGGTACCCCTTGCCGTGAAATGTGTGACCTACTTTCTGCATATGGGAATTTTCTATGACATCATACCTAGCATCATCCTGACCTTGTTTACAAATGCACAGACATGGCTAGGGTACCAATGGAAAGCTATTGATTCAAGGATTCTAATGGTGCCAAAATTTTAAAGATCAGGTGGGGGGAAAGTTGAATTGTCGGAGGAATTGAAAAATGTATTTTTTCATAGCTTCGGTTCACACACTTTTACTGGTTGGTTCACACTATTGAGGCCATAAATTGATCCTACTCATCAAGACAAATCCAATGATAGGTCATGTGTAGCTGAGAGCTGAGAGAGAAAATTTTGGATCAAAAATTTTGGACACATGACACCTGAGACTAAAAATTAAGCTCTGACCTTGTCCTTGACCTTAAATGACCTGAAAATAAGGTCACCTGAGCTGGTAGGGTATTTAATACACATTTACAGTATTTAAGCATACTTATATTACCAGGTAAATTTGGTAGTGTCTTTAAATCTAGGTAGAATTTAGGTCTTGCTGAAAAGTGACCTTTGACCTTGACCTTAAATGACCTTGACCGACAGAAGGTCACCGGTGAGCTAGATCGACCGGGCATCCAACACTCATCATTACATTTTTTATTTGAAGGAAATTGGTTAAAAATTGATAAAATGAGAACAGAAAAATGTGTTCTCACCACCAGGCAGTTATCTGTCAACGGTCACAACGTCCTATGTGCTTCACTATGGGATAATGCCATAATGGGCAGAATTCTCAGACAACATAATTGTCATTTTCTCAGAAACTAAACAAGATATTGACTTGAAATTTTCATTGAATATCTATTTCAATTGGATCTATCCAGCCATAACATCAGTTTACACATCTAATGTATTAGAAAATTTTGTGACTGTGCCTGCGTCTGTCTGATTCAGTGATGGCAGGCAAGGCATTAGGTAGCGATGGGCACCCAAAAATTAGATTTAGTATAATCCAATCGAAAATTATACCCTAGAAAGAAAAAAATCTTTGCAAACATAATGCTTCTTGAATGAATGAAATAGACTGATCAGAAGAGAAGGAGTGAATTTTTTAATATAAAAAAGTTAGGAGTATTTCCTGTCACCTTTTTCTGGTCATTATCAGCTCTGTGAGGGAGAATTAGGTCAAGTCATGCCTCACTGACCACACTCACTGAGTGGTCCATTTTTGAAATTATCCCATATAAATGCTTATAACTTTCTAACAGTCAAGGTTACAGAGAAACCAGTCACACCAGAAGACAGAAAACAGTTTGGTGGTTCTAGGGGTATAAATTATTTTGTGATTTGACATGGAAAAATGTATCATATTTTGATGGAAACTCAAAATTCTGTGTGGTGGAGTAAATTCACTCAGGTCAGATTTGTGCAATTTTGAGCAAAATATGCTGTTACTCTTTTTCTTCGAGCACTTTTGAGCACACATATATTTAGGAACCAGTTTTAGATTCTTGTAGGAAACAAAATTACGCACATTTTGGTGGTGGTTCTCAAAGGTATCCTAAAACTTTGTAATTTCAAAAAAATGGTTAAAAATTCGAAATATTTTCATTCAATTTTAGATTTTGTCAATTTCTGTTTTTCTTCATTAGACAGGAAGCTTGATATTTTAAGTATAAATTGCTCTTTAAAGTGTGTCATTTGACAAAGAATTGTAGGAATTACAACAAATTTAGTAACTGATGGCAGGGTGAGACTCGCCCTGGTCACAGCAAACATGGCATTGTTTATACTTGATATAGCGATGGGCACCCAAAAATTAGATTTAGTATAATCCAATCGAAAATTATACCCTAGAAAGAAGAAATCTTTGCCAACCTAATGCTTCTTGAATGAATGAAATAGACTGATTAGAAGAGAAGGAGTGAATTCTTTATTATAAAAAGTTAGGAGTATTTCCTGTCACTTTTTTCTGGTCATTATCAGCTCTGTGAGGCAAAATTAGGTCAAGTCATGCCTCACTGACCACACTCACTGAGTGGTGCATTTTTGACATTATCCCATATAAATGCTTATAACTTTCTAACAGTCAAGGTTACAGAGAAACCAGTCACACCAGAAGACAGAAAACAGTTTGGTGGTTCTAGGGGTATAAGTTATTTTGTGATTTGACATGGAAAAGTGTATCATATTTTGATGGAAACTCAAAATTCTGTGTGGTGGAGTAAATTCACTCAGGTCAGATTTGTGCAATTTTGAGCAAAATATGCTGTTACTCTTTTTCTTCGAGCACTTCTGAGCACACATATATTTAGGAACCAGTTTTAGATTCTTGTAGAAAACAAAATTACGGACATTTTGGTGGTGGTTCTCAAAGGTATCCCAAAACTTTGTAATTTCAAAAAAATGGTTGAAAATTCGAAATATTTTCATTCAATTCTAGATTTTGTCAAATTCTGTTTTTCTTCATTAGACAGGAAGCTTGATATTTACAGTATAAATTGCTCTTCAAAGTGTGTCATTTGACAAAGAATTGTAGGAATTACAACAAATTTAGTAACCGATGGCAGGTTGAGACTGACCCTGGTCACAGCAAACATGACATTGCTTATACTTGATATTTTAATAAACTATACATCCCACAAGAAAATGCTTATGCTATTCCTATTCTATGGGTCTTTTTACATAACATACCAAAATATGATGTTTTTCCATGGAACAGAAATACCAAAATTCAGATCTTGAAGTTGCCCAGTTTACTATAGTGACAGATATGCAGTGCTTTTCATGGGCTCCCGGCGCCCATCCCTACTTGATATTTTAATAAACTAGACATCCCACAAGAAAATGTGTATGATATTCCTATTCTATGGGTCTTTTTACATAACATACCAAAAGATGGTATTTTTCCATGAAACAGAAGTAACAAAATTCAGGTTTTGAAGTTGCTCTATTTACTTTAGTGACAGAGAGGCAGCGTTCAGCAGTAGCTGCTGGCGCCCATCCCTACATTAGGCAAGGGCTTGGCAAGGCAAAAACATCAACCAACCCTGATCGCGATTGAAGAACTTGTTTTTGGCAGCACTCCGGTGTTTCTGTGTCTGTGGGTTGCTGTCACTGCTGTGTCCCTTCTTCCATCTTTTCCCCTTGTTCTTCTTAGGCTTGCCGTGGGATTTCATTTTGAAAATTAGATCAAGACCAAAACTTGCAACATGCGTATGTCGGCCATGTGCTTCTGCACCGGAAGTGGTCATCTAGTGCCGCGCCGTCTGGTTTAGCTCAACTAAACTTGCGTTTTCTATGGGTAACAAAAGAGGGCGTGGTGGTGCCGCGCAGGAAACAACTTGCTTCGTTGGTCTATGCCGCAGGTCTCAGCCATGGAAATACTTTTTCACTATTTAGAGAATAGACAACAATCTTCTTCATATCGAGACTGTCTGTTGTCCTATAATGCACGAATGCATCTGAGTGCATTATAGGACTATGAACTGCCAATGGACAACTAATGGGCCTCGGACTGAGGCTTGCGGGACTGTCCGCAGCCCAGAACATCATATCAAGAAGTGTTTTACAAGCCCTAACCCTGCCAATACAATGAAAAATATGGTCTGAAAATTCCAGAGGCTTTATTCTGGAGTAGACACCCTACTTTCTATGAACCTACCTTAATTGTTATAGGTTATTTGGGTCTAATATAGAAAATAGGCAAATTTGGCATTATAGATTGCTACCCGAAAGTGGGATTTTAGCAATTTTCAAGTGATATTACACACCACAGATGTCTGAATCGTGCTAAATCTTACATAACAATGTAAACCAATAAAAAAAGTCCCTTTACAACAATCTCCCAGGCTTTTTCATTCAAAAAAACCCTTTCCGCTGCAGGCACAGGTGTGCTTTTGAGGTTTTCCAAAAATCACTTTTTTATGTCCTTGAGTGTGTTTCACATCTGAATATTGACTTTCATTGCCTTGGAGAAGCTCTTTCTTCTAATAAACCAGCTTCTACAGGTCAGACACCCAGCAGAGCAAGTGGCATTTTCAGGCCTCGGTCCAAGGACCTGATACCTATGTACTTAAACATTGATTTATGCAGGAAGAAATGCTAGTAGAGCCATCAAATCATACAGGGGTGTTCCCAAGAGATCCCTGACAATGTCACAAGTATGAAACAAATTCTCATGATAGCGATTATGTTGGTATTGTGATGAAATTTTGTGAAACATGGCAAAGAATTGCGATAAATTTCCATACCATTCGGTAAAATTGGTGATTATTACCATAATGGCCTACCATACAAAGGGGTTCTGACCTGATTCTTATTCATACATATTTTTATCCCATTCTATGAAAGAATTATGCATGTGTTTGTGATGTGTGTTATTGTGAAGACTATTTGTTAAAATTATGGCTGATGATATAGTAAAAGCTCCATATCGTTGTGATGTCGGCCAACAAACAGTTTCAACATAGCATGCAATGCAGTTTAATAGTGCAGGTTCTGTAATTGGAAATGTCAGTGTTCCACAGTAGAATGTCTTCCAGACATTTCTATCTTTTTAAGGTAGTTAATGTATCAAATGATTTTTGTACACATTAATTTCCAATTGACAATGCAATAAGTTCATTGGTGATAGTCCATAGGCCTACATCTCCTGGAGTAGGTCATATGCATTGTGGAAATGGACAGTGGGATTTAGAGGGATATTTTTACATTAGTGGACCATACAGGGTCGTCAGGATGACGATTGTCAGAAAGACATGACCATCCTTAACTCGTCAGTTATGACGACCTTCCAATAGCGGCGGGTTTTCAGTGTGCATGGTAGTCAATTGGAGTGAACCTTTCAGATGGGGCTTGCTTTCAACCTGTAATATCCCATTGCAATATTAATTTACATTAAACATTCCCACGACCCTCTTTGAAGTAAAACACAGGCGTTTTCGCTAAAAAAAAAAGAAGGGCGAAAAGTTTTCTGCCACCCTCATGGGGGTCAGATTCTTTAACCCCACCCCTCTCACTGAGTCTCAGGAGGCGGCTGGGTGATTTCTTGTATGGTTGCATGAAAAGTCCACCGATCCCCTGTTCTTAGAGAGGTTTGTGCGCTCCCATAAACTTAAAGAAAGAAAAAAACAACTAGAGGTATAGTCAGTACCAAGCACAACATACACGTAACAGCCGTAGATTAGATGTGATGTGGTGCACCTTCATTTGATGTGGCTCTTCGCTATCTTTAATAGGCCTATTCGTTAATTGTGTTTACTTTTGGATTGGAGTGAAAATTTAGAAATGTTTAGATCTAGGGACAGCCTGCATGCTCCGTCTCAATAATACCTTTCAGACATCTTATCTTTCGCTGTTCCTACTCCACGATATATTTACTTGTGTATCCATACATACCGGAATGGTGAAATTACAAATACCAGCCATCACTCAAATAGGGGTCCAGTTTTACCACCCCTCCTCCATATGTTGTTAAAAAAAGGACGCTGCCCCCCCCCCCACCCCCGGAAGGTTGGTATGTTTTGTTGGGGCAGTGAATAGGAAACGTATACCAATGCTCATGGTGTAGAGACAAAAATAGAGTTGCCAGGTAACCGAATATAGATAAACCGCCAGCTGACTGTAGTAAAAATAGTCCCAACATTAGAAGTATGCAACTTCTCCGGCGACCTAGTTTGGTGGCCAAACTAAGCCTTCTCTCCTAGGTTACCATTTTGACCAAAAATCGCCGTATTCATACACCCCTGGTGTTGGACCTACTTTGACCCCAATACTGGGTGCTTGTCACTGTGGGAACCAGCATTTGCGGATATCCATCTGCCAGCTTGACTCACCAGCAACAAGCTAAGAAAAATAGTACCTCCCAGCATGCCTGTTTACCAGTGACGTAATCGTGAGACTACGAGATGGGGCCAGTGTGAGAAGTATGTACCCAATGCAGACTGTGAATGATGTGGTCACTCGTCACGACCCAGTGGGTCCCCATATGTGTGTATAGGAGGTGTTCTGTTTAGGCTGGGTAGGGGGGGGCACTCCACAAATAATGTACTGTATTTGTCCAATCTGGCCCAAGCTCGACCACTAGCGAGTCATGAGTTGTCTCTGGTAACCAGTGTTTATGGTTAAAAGTAGTGGCTGTAGTGGTAAAATGTAGGCAGGTACCATGCATAGTAATATTCCCCAGAAAATGGGGACCCACAATCCCCAAACATGAGAAAGGGTATTCCCCAGAATCCTGACCAGACGAGATTGGTATTGGCCAAGACGGAGATTCCCATAGGCCTCCATGGTAGAAAAAAAAAAGAAGGAAAAAAAAAAGAAGGAAAACGTACACTTTTCATGGAGCGCTGGTGATGCAGCACAGCTGTGTATCATAGGCCCATTAGTGATATTGATAAAACCAAAGCGACAGCATATTCTCAAGGTCAAGTCGATGCAATCTCTGGTGTTAAAGGGCCTAAAGACCCCTCAGAAAGGGGCTGTGTACAAATGACGTCATGCATTTTTGGACCATTTTTGACCCCCCCCTCCCCCCCTTGTCATGTTTTGTCATACAACACTTGACCCCCCCCCCCCAAGTGCATGAATAGTGAAGGCCTATAGGCTATAAACAAATTAAAATACGGCCGATTGAGGTTACGCGATGCTGTATTATTGCCCACGCGCTGGCAGAATTCCGGTCCAGGGCCATTGGCCAGACCAGGTCACATGACTGACCTACTTATGGTAATTAGCAGGAACCCTCCCCGAAAAGAGCGTATTATGGGAAACCTCAATAGGGCCTATGGTTCAAAGGGACATATAGTGGGTGTGAATTTGCAATAAAGGATAAGATACATGCAAAGTGAAAAAAGAACTAGCACTGATCAACAAATGAACAGAGAAACATGCCAAACACTGTCAGCTTATATAATGTATGGGTCCCTATATGCAGGATGTACCATTTCCGTGCCTTATAGTTATACACGGAGTACTATGGTAGTGATCATACACAAGTATTTCCTGTGACAAAAGGGCTTAAAAACTCTCTAGATCAATAGTCCAATACAGTTAATAGTCTGCCTTCTTTGCAGCGAAAGCTGTACACTTGTCAGCGAAGAGAAAATCGAGAACAGTTATTACCGTAATGTCCCGTGTATAAGGCATGTCTTATACGGGGGTTTTTAGTTCTCATTGGATCCACAAGGTGGCCCAAGCTACCCATAGGTTTTTGAATTTTGAAAATTCATTCAGTAGAACCAAAGTTATGAATTTTTCATTTTTTTGAGAATTTTCCAAAACTCTAGGTGCGCCTTATACGCGGGCTACGCCTTGTACGCGGGATATTACGGTATTAAGGATCATATAGTTCAAGAGCTTGAATGTATTGATACACAGAAAAAAATCCATGTTAGTCAGTCTAACTTAACTTGGTCAAAACGCCCAAATAATCTTAGTAAGTACATATGACTAATGTGTGACTAACAATGTCTAGTTTATTTTAGTCACATTGACTACCCAAATCAGTTTCTCTCTCCAACCACAATCTTGAATAAAGTATCTGCTGGGAGTTTCAGGCAAGCTAACTTATCTAAGTCACTGTCAATTAGTCACTTTGACTAAGATCTCTTAGTGACTTTGACTAAGCTATATTGGCAAAGTATTGCCTTTACACACCAGGTGACAGCGTGGTTTGAAACAGGATTTTTCTGGTGGCTGTGTACCATAAACTATTCGATGGATGTCAAAATGATGATGATTTTCAGGCGCTGTATAATTTTGAGGCTTTCACAATTCAATATAACATCAAGCTTGGCAAAATATGTCAAATAGTTTAATGACTTGTTAAATAAACTAGGTAGACAGATAATTACACCTTTTCTGTGGGAATCTAGATAAGTAAAATATCCACAGATGTATCTGCTTCTTTGTGGGAAACCCAGAGTAATTAACTCCGGGGCTCTAATGAAAATGAAGTAAGGCATTTCACATGTATGCTTCCTGAATGATGAGATAATTATTTGTGGGATGTAGATCCTATACAGAGCTTACACTCACCATTATTAGATTGCATACTTAGTCAAAACCACTGAGGAATCTTAGTCAAAATCAGGCAAGCCAAGGCAAGTTGGGCACTTTGACTAATGGTTAGTCGTATTTGACTAAGAAAAACTTAGACACTTAGGCACATGCTTTTGACTAGGTATTGTTAGAAAGTTAGCCTTTTTGACTAACATCTGACTAAGATTTTGAACATTATTTTTTTCTGTGTATATTGAATGTATTGATTTAATCTGTAACTTGAACCATATACAAGTGTACTAGAAATAGGTTTCAGGCAGAACACTCTGAATTTAGTGAGTGGCCTAATAGAAAAAAAAATCTCAGAAAGCATCACAAATTCTCAGGAGACCATGATTGCAATCATAGTTCCAATTTATGATCTTACAAAGCAATCGAGTCACCTCAGCATTTTACTGTAGAATCTGCAAATAAGGTGAGTCCGATAGAGTTCCATTCAGACAAAGATGTGGAGAGTAAGTTTGGGGGGAGGTCCCCTTTACATCCCCCCAAGCATCCCCTCAGTGAAAATAGCAACAGGGTGGTGGAGAGCTCCAGGGGAGTGCTCGTTATTTATCAACAGTGGGATTCCGGGAGGGGGTGGATTGGGGGAGGAGCAAAATAATTTTGACACCTCAAGGAGGGGGGGGGGGAAATATCACACCTTTACCTTTTCAAAAAGAAGCCTGTGGAATACTATGAAGGCAGCAGCAGTTCAGGGGTATTTTAGATGCATCATTTTAGATCCTGAGGGCAGCAGTGGCCCTTTTCAAAAAGGGTTAAATTGGTATAGGTAGGATAGAGTAGTAGTTCCCCCTTATAGTGGCCTGGACATCACCTTGATTTTACACTGACATTGATGGCAGTGACACTCATTGAGCGAGATGTCTGAGGAATGCATGCATGTAGGGCCTATAGGTAATTAAATTTATGTCAGATGAATGCATTAAACCTCCCTACCTTTACAAATCTTTTTACAAAAGTTTTTGATCTTGCCAAAACCAAAGCATATTGTGATTTCTTGATGACATGATGTCATGCAGCCCATGACCCCCCCTCCCCCCTTGTCATGCTTGGTCATGGCAAGTGGGACCCCCCCCCCATCCTGCATGACGTCATTTGTACACAGCCCCTAAGCATGGATCCCTGGCATGACTCTCAGGCCTCCTGTTTGGACAATAAACCAGTATGAGTGTGTGTTGTTGTCGTCTTGTATACGTGACCCCCGGGTTCCGCTCCTAATTTAACTTCATGAAAACCTCATTGAATTGTCATTGCCCATAGTACACTTGATTGTTTTTCGTTATTCAGTGATCAATGATGTGTAGAAAAAAGAGTTTGATTCGTGGATGTGGAATTTAGAATTAGAAAAAGCCCCCTAGCCATGCCTTTGTTCTCTTTCAGCGGTTACTTCCCCTGTTTCTCTGCCCTTCTCTGAGAAGTAATTAATGTATTGAGAGGTATCTGTTCATAATTTCACAAAGTGCTATCACTGTCTAAACCCACTTAGAAACATTATCAAATTATATGTACTTGCATACATACACATATAAGGAAAATGTTTAAACATTTGTTATATGTGAACACATTGGTATCTAAACACACCTTGTCTAAACATGTTTATGTGGAAAACGTGTGGTACAAGATAGTCTTTAGAAAAGTGTTTAGCAGCCAAACAATGAGCATTTATAATCTAAACACAGTTTTATACCCTCACGAAAACAGCCATAACTACACAATTTTACCACGGCGTTAATATCCAATACACCAACCAAATTGCCTAGAAAGAGAAGAAGTTTCAAAGAGCCCCCCCCCCACCCTCAGTGTATCACTGGCTTCCCTGTGGAGTCAGCCGGGCGTGACGGAAGGTGGGTTGGGGCATGCCTCCAGTACACCACTATTTGTAGACACCAGATGAGAAAGGACATGCTGTACTTTGAGATACCATTAGCACCTGGATGACCAGCATCACATGCCTCCAGTACCCACACAACTTTACCTCACCTGTTACATTTACTGTATGAGGACCAGCTACCTGTTTTAGTACCAGGGTATAACCACCCTCTCCTGTACATTAAGTCTCTCACATCGGATACCTTACCGCTCGTCACAAACTGACCAGGACGGCCGGGGGTGTTACTTGTACCTGTACTAGTGTTAGGATCCTCCCACACCCACAATGGAGCTGCCAATGTTGAGGTCAGCTAAACAGCTGACAACGTCCAGTGTCCTATCAGCATGGCTCATTCTGCTACTCACTGTGTCCACATCCCTCCTAGTCTCAGGTAGGTTAGACTGTCTTACACGCTCTACGTTCCTATTTATGTAAACTATCCATTAGCCCCTCACCATCTATGATTCCCAGGACCCCCTCAGGTCATGTCCCCCCTGCACCCCCCCCCATAGGACATTCCCCACTGAGGTCATTTTCCACCAGGGCATCCCCCCTATAGGTCATTCTCCACAGACTCTTAACAACAACGAGGATCTAGAGCAGGTGCTGGGATGATTTGACAAATTACACGTTTTGATAGAGGTTAGATGAACCCCATACAACACCCCTAACCCTAACCCTATATCCCTTACCACATCCCTAACCCTATCCCCAACCACATTTCTAACCCTAACCCTATATCCCTAACCACATCTCTAACCCTAACCCTATATCCCTAGCCACATCTCTAACCCTAACCCTATATCCCTAACCACATTTCTGACCCTAACCCTATATCCCTTACCACGTCCCTAACCCTATCCCCAACCATATCTCTAACCCTAACCCTATATCCCTAACCACATCCCTTCCCATGTATCCCTAACCACATCCCTAACCCTAATCCTTTCCATAACCACATCCCTAACCCTATCCCCAACCACATCTCTAACCCTAACCCTATATCCCTAACCTTAACCCCTTCCATAACCACATCCCTAACCCTAACCCTATATCCCTAATCACATCCAAAGAGACAAAATCAGTTAGTCAAGGCATGCTATATGGCTTATCCAGGAATTGGATAGGCCTAGCAAGAAATCGATTATCAACACCCTCCCAATTGTTGTTGCAAAATGACCCTAAAGGGGAAGCGCGAAGCTCATCTCGTCTCATCTTGTCGCTGCAACGGTGCCAGTAAATACAGGAAGAATATTGAGATTCTATGACAGGGGTAGACACTAACTTTTTTAGCCATTGGCCACCCGGGCCAACAGCCTCAGAAATCTATTGGCCCGCCACTAAAGCTGTTGGTCCGGGATTTGTTGTTGGAAAAACCTGTTTACATTTTTAATATAAACAAATGTCACAAAGTCAAAGGATAACATCTGCCAGCATGTTGAAATTTCAACATCACATGTGTCACTGCCCTTCTGGCAGAACACTGGTTTCTAAGAACCTGGCAAAGATAAAATTATATAGGCAATGTACTAGAAAAAAAAAATCATCTTTTTGTCATTTACTCTTCTACGGTTCTACCAGATGCAGTAGACTTCAAAAGGTGAGGGGAAGCCACTGGCCATCCCGGGCCAGTAGGAAGGTTGTTTCTGAAAAAAAAATCACTGGCCAGCACTCAAAACTACTGGCCATCGGCCACCAGGCCAGTGTTAGTGTCTACCCCTGTACGGTATGCTATATTGCAAATCTGGACAGCATTTCTCAAGATGGTGCGACTAGACCCCCTTCAAATCGTAGTGAGATCCCTCAGTTAGATGCCATTACAGCCCTGCATCTAGTGGTTGCTAATAATTACACTGGTATGACTACCCTACCAAACCCTATGTAACAACCGCCTGAAGTGCTGGTCGTACAGAGTAGTTGTAGTGTGTTACCTACAATCACCCACTCTGATATTGAGGATTACAAGTCGTACTGGTTGTGTCTAGTCATACCATCTTGAGAAATGCCCTCCTTATTTATGTACACACGAAGCATTTGTGATTTGTGTATAACTGGGTATGCATGAGATAAAGACAAACCCAGAACGCGTGGTTCTGTCTTCAATGGCAGTGATACAGTAAATGTGGTGGGTTGTATGATTACTCATGTATGGAGAGGGGGACGTCCTTTTACCTGGACCAGGTCGTCATACTCTATACTTCCAAGGTACACCTGACTGCCAAACATGTCACATGTGTCACTGCCCTTCTGGCAACCTGTCTCTGTTTTAAACGTGTGCACGCAGCTTCTTACACATGTATTTTGGGGCCTACAGGTTAGGATGTGGTTAGTGGCAGATCCATACATTGGCTATCACAGCGGCACATGTGCAGAAGTTGAATATGTTCCCACAAATGAGTGCCATGCTGTACGAAGATAGAAATATAAGCTATAGTTACATCAACAGTAAAAAAACAACTTTTATCTTTTAAGTTTGCAAGTGCACAGGAAGAATTGCCTTGCGTACAATAACCAATGTTAACATTCAGACATGTTGGTAACACGTTCATAACAAAACTTATGTATGCAATATACCAGGAAGGAAGGTTTTGTTTCTAACATGAAAAGGGGTTATTCTTTATTCTCTCCACAATCCCTACAGAATTACCTTTGACTATTTATGTTAACAATTGGGATAATAAGGGAATTTGCAGAGCACCTTGCCTGTATGTACCTCTGAGATTCACAAACTGACATAGCCTCTGTGTGATAGGGGTCCCAGCTCCAACAGAATATGTGGGTGATTGTAGTTATAGGTACCACTACTCCCAAACACACCAGACATACCTTGGCATTATCGTCGTTTTTTATCTGTAGAATTCTTGTGGTGCTAGTCTAGGTACTTCTGTGAGCTCGGGAATGTTTTATGTTCCACCAACAGGTTCTGATTGCTTTTATGGAAAGACAGTGAAATGGGACAAAGAATCTAATTTTACTCTCAATTTCCCTTTTAACCCGGGTCAATGATGCATTGTGTGCCCTTTTATGTAGGCCTATATGGGATTACTAAATTGAAAATGATATTCTGCATTGTGTAGTTATAAGTGTCCAATCAAACCGTAATAATGCGATCCACACAAATCCAATGATACACGAATGGTGAAAATGCGCTTCCATATCAATAACAATATTTGGCATTAGTTCGACTTCATTATAAAATATTTTACTTTCTTATCTCTTCCAGCTCAAGACAGCCCCACGAATGCCACAGGTAGGCTACGTATCTACACTAGCTAACCTATTTACATGTTCTGGTGTCTAGAGAACACCTTTCTATAGATGTAGACTAGTCTATAGCTTCTGGTGCCAGCAGGACCTAAGGGACAACTGTTATGTGTGCTCATTACGAATAGGGCCAGCCTTGTGTTCATCCCCTGATATCACAGTTTCTTCATATCAGAGATGTAACCCTTGATACCACAGTTTAAGGATTTAATATCACAGTTATTATGGGGAAACCCCCTGTATTGGGATGGCAATGGAGTTTAGGGCAGGAGTTGGACCTTTCTTATTGATAATTCAGTTAATCATCTTGTTACAAAGTGATGAAAATACTTTACATCAATACTTTTTGTATGCAAAAAGTTTAACACTTAAATCTACAAAAAAAAAATTAATGTTCGCCAAAAACTTGACCTAGAAAAAGTATATACTAAAAAAGCACTAGTGGGTATACACTTATATGGCAATGAAGGTCTGCTATAATACAGAAAAGGGCACCGTAGATGCCAGAATCGTGATACAAAGTTGGAAAAGGGAACGGAAAAGTTAATATATCACATGCAGTATCAGGCTAATACAGTGACTCTGATATCACAACTCTGATACCAAAGTTGTAAAACCCCAGTAACAAATACTATTTATAAAACGGCTGGCAGTGCTCTGCTGCACGATAGAAGTGACCTTGAGTGCATTATAAGGGTGTAGTGCACACCTGAGCAAGGTCAACATAGCTGTAAACAAGTCAAGTACCATTAATTGGTATAGACATACCTTAATTGGGTACTTAAGTGATTGGAATTAAATGTACAATGTTTTATAAAGACAATAGACAACTCCTTCTTCACATCTCGACTGCCTGTTGTCCTATAATGCACTCAGATGCATTCGTGCATTATAGGACAACAGACAGTCTCGATGTGAAGAAGATCTTTGTCTATTCTGTAAATATAGTATTCCTGGCAATGCACCCTACAAGTCTGCACTGAATGAAGCAAGTTTTCTGATTGGTCAATAATGTATCTCACTAGGTCGGAGTAGCCCTAAATGCGATATCAAAGATAGAAACTCTGATGTCGAGGGTGAACATTTCGCTTGCCACATTCGTGTCTGTCCCGATGCACTGTAGGCAAGAAGCTTCAATAGATAGGAGGTGAAACTCAGAGCTTTACCTATGGACACAGTGTAAGAGCCCCCCCCCCTTTACCCCCCCCCCCCTTAAAAGTAGGCTACCTTTTGTGTTCAGTATTGAGTCCTATATAGGATAAGGGGGTTTATAGAGATGTCAGGAATCTTTATCAGAGTGATATCAAATGGAAACAAGGGGCCACCTATACTAAAAAATCCTGCTGAATCCAAAATTTGTGATCTTGATTCTCAAAATTTGACCAAAAGTACCTAAAAAGGATGTTTGATGATGAGATTATTTTAAAAATGTACAAAAGTTATATTAGTTATATTTTTATAGATGCAACATGCTAATCAAAGTCAATACCTCAATCTACATATCCCAATGTCTACCAATCTCAACCTGACAAGTACTCTGCCTGTGTATGGCGCTCCCTCTCCCACATACTGCCTATCCCTTAGTCTACCTATCACTCATACTACCTATCCCTTGAAACATCTAGAGTTTAATTAGGTTTTCCCTCAAATGGCTTAAAGGATTAAAGTTTACCCCTCACCTTTGTAGCTAATTTTCTATGTACATTCTTACCATTAGTCTACCTATCCTCAATCTGCCTATCATTCACTTTACCTATCCCTCATGGTGACTATCCCCCAACTCTTCATATCCCTCATGTTTGACTGGCACATCTGTGATATTAAACTGTTTATTACATATGCTACCAATCCTCCTTGCTACCCATCCTATTCAATACCTATCCCTCATGCTCACTTTATAGCTTTCCTACCTATCACAGCTTGTTCAGCTGGGATAGCTCACAACCAATCTTCATTTTGATCTCTTAGTCAACCTATCCCCTAAGGAACAAATTTAACAGTCTACCTCATGCATACATCTCCATATCACTCATGCTATATATCCTTGAGGTTACCTATCCTTCAGGCTGCCTATCCTTCATGGTATATAGCCCTCAGTTTTTTAACCTTAAAAAATGTTTTGTTGTCAAGTGGGATAGCATGAGTGGTATGCAGCATGGAGGATAGGAAGAGGGGAATAAACAACATACATGTAGGATAGGAAGCTAGCTAGTCTAATGATAGCCATGGTGAGGCATTTTAGAAAAGCATGATAATTCAATGGGTTGAAGTAAACATGAGTGATATGCAGACTTGAGGATAGGTACAATGAGCGATAGGTATATTTCACAAGGCATAGACTATAAGAGCTACTATAAAGGTAGAAAGAATAGAATACAAGGTGAGAGATACATAGATAGCTGGTTAGGTAGAATGAGGGCTATATACCATGAAGGATAGGCAGCCTGAAGGATAGGTAACCTGTCTGATATTGAAGTGCAGAGTAAGTGAGTAATAAATGTTTAACGCCATTTCGACAGCTAAGGTCATATTCATGGCGAGAAAGACATTACACAATTTCACAGAGGAATGTGTCAGTGCCCGCGCATATGTGCACCACACACATCCGAGGGGATAGGAAAGAAGAGATTTAGACCCTTTTAAGTGGGCTAGGGAAGCCCGTTTGAAGTGCAGAGACTCATCAGAGTGAAAGTCTGTAATATTTACATTTGATCAAGTTGATTTAGTAAACAAAAACATCGTTTGACAACAAAAACATGCCTGAGATTGCACACAAAGCCTTCCCCACATAAACAAAGATCTCCACCAACATTCGATTTTTACCTTGTAATACCAAGAAATAGCACTTTGTAGTCTGTGTTTGTAACTGCTTCTGTGAGAATAGCTCTGATTTTCTGCAAAAAATCGCGTAGTGGAGTCTCCACTTATACCGACTTAGCACGTGTAATTATTAGCCAATGAGAGAACCCCAATCTATTCACTGCGGTCCTTTGGGGGCCAACTGGTACCCATCTGATAGGTCTTATCAGTAGAACTTGCTGGGAACAACCTCCAGCAATGGCCGCGCCCATGGGACAACCTGCTACCTCTCTTATAGAGAGGTCCACTAGGCCTCATTCGCCAGATTTCATATAGGGTTTGTATGGCTCATTCGCGCGAAGGAGGCCTGGTGGACTATGGGTATAATACCTATAACACCTATAGTCCACTTGACCACTATCGCTATATTTAATATTTTGTATGGCTCATTCGTGTGACAGAGGCCAAGTGGACTTTAGGGAGCTTTCATTATTTATGGCAGGGGGATGACAATCTGTCAGAATGAATATGTCAGAAAAAACTGCCCCCCCCCTGGGAATGGGTTGAAAAAAAATGACACCCCCCCCCTTCAGAATGGGTTGAAAAAAAAATGACCCCCCCCTCAGAATAGATTGAAGAAAATGACTCCCACCTCATTTAACTACGTTCAACAGGGGCTACATCAGGCCCATTCGTTATACAAGGTGATATTAGCAGCTTTTGAACCATTTCAGTTATGTGTCATCTTTTGAGCAGTCAAATTGTGAATACACTGCTGTTGATTGATTTACCTCTAGGTAAAATATCAATTTGAAGTCTCCTACCTTAAGGGGAAGCTAGCATGGGCTACTACTGATGCAGCTAAAATAGGTATGTCTTAGCAAAATATTCCATGTGACCTACTCCTGACCAAGGGAAGAATTGTTCTGATTGAGGCACTTGGTTCTGGTTTCTTTTTCAAAATTTGTGTATACGGTTTTGTAGCTTGTCTTTCTCTTTAGATTTCATTGTAATCTCAGTTTTATATTAATTTAAAGGGTGTTATAGACATAATTCTTGTCAGGGTTGATTTCATCAAGGGGTGAAAACAAGAGTTAAATCTGGAAATTCTGACCGTGAGTTGCGGTGATTTTAGCATGTAATGTTTTTTACTACTGAGAACTTTGTCGGTGCCCTGTTCACTCTTGTGATGTGTATGGTGTAGCACCACAAAGTGCTGTTTGTGGCATACCATACCCTTCCCAACACCCCTTTAAAGGAAAGTATTTATTTTCATGATGACATCTTTTGAAACAATCAGCAGGGCAAGCAAAAGAACAAGGAATATTGTGTCACATATTGGGTCAAATACTTCAATCTCAAGAGCTGAACAGTGTTGCACCCCAGGGAAAACTGTATACCTATACCATAGTGGTAGTGACTGGCCTCATCCATGTTTTAAAGGGGGGCTTATGATGTTGAATTTTAATATGGATACCTGCCAAAAGATCTTTCACAAATCTGTGGGAACCAGCGGAAAAATTGCCATGCCCTGATTGGTCAAGGAGTGGTCATGTGACTTGGTAACACAGGTACATCTTATCCATGCTAACCGCCCTTTGACACAAAAAGGACTAAGACTCCCATCATATAACATAATCAAATGGATATGAATTATAGGTAGCTGGTAACAAAATGTTGGGCAGAATTATATCTAGGATTATTACTGAAAAACAAATAGTTAAAATTTGTGATGTGTTGCGAAATTTTTTGTTACTTTTCATAAAATTTGCATCACATTGGCAAATACTCCCCAACAGGAAACTACCTGGCCCTCGGGAATGGGTTGAAAAAAAATGACCCCCCCCCCCTCTAAGAATAGGTTGAAAAGAAAGACCCCCCCTCTAAGAATAAGTTGAAATAAATGACCGCACCTCTCTGAATACCTCCAAAAAAATATGACCTTTATTTGGTCACCCCCTGCCATAAATAATGAACGCTCCCTTAGGTTTTATGTATTTTCCCCCTGATGCACATGCAGAATAGACGCGTCGCAAGTCCTACACACTTCAATTAATAACATGCTCTGCCTTATACAATATATCATACATTGGAGGGTCTTTAAGGACACTGTCTATAAACTATGATATATTAATTAACAGATATCGTGCTTCCTAATCTAATATTTCATATTTTCACCAAATTACCCGAGAATGGAACCCTGGCTTGTCCTATTGTTTGTGTATGCATGAACAAAATTACGACAGACAGTCATGCAGCGTGCTATAAGACTCTCATTGAAGGCTTGTATGATATAATGTAGGCTAAATTCCTGCGCTGAATTTGAAAGAAAAATCCCCCTTTTTCTGTAATTTGTGATTAGGTCGTGCAACTGGAATCCCGCCCTCGCGCCTTCTATAATATATATGACAGGATGAGCCAATGTTGCACCTATAATATAGTTCAAGAGGCCAGCAATGAGTGCACCTTATATGCAAGGATTCTTAACTACAGAACAGGACTAAGGCGACCTAAATTTGGCCTCAAGTGCACCCTATATGTTCTGCCTAACTACTTGTAGGGCCTAAAAAAGTCTTTAGGTAACGCTACCTACCGTAATTTTTTATGGGCATCTTGGAGGAAAATCTGGCACTCATCGAGACATGGAAGTATTTTTACGATCTTGTTCATCAAATTTGCATCACGTAGGCACTAAAATTTACAGCCGGCCTCAAAAGAATTCTCCAAAATAAAAACAAAATTCTGTACTTTACCTCCCATAATTCTGTTCGACCCCATTACCGGAACGCAACAATCTTTTTTTGGAGTTGCAAGCCGTGTCAGCGTCCAGGAGCGTAGCGACCATAGCAACTCCATAATGTTTTCGTTTTTTCTCCCTCTCACCTATGACGTCATTGGTGACGTCATGATGCCTCAGTGACGTCACCCACAGTGGCTAGCGATGGAGTGGCAACTGCTATCCGTGGTCCTTGCCACATTTTTCTTGTTAAAGGCCTAGTTGGCAGACTGCCTACCTCATAATCGAAGTTCACATTATATGAGGGGTTTCATGGTACTTTGTCTTTTAATTCAATTCTTGAAATCTGCCAGAAGTCAACTTGTAGATTGTGATGCTGTATCAATGGAACAGACTACAAAACGAGTTCTAAATAACATTGAATTTAGACAGAATTTGCCCCTTTAGATTTGCTACTTCCTGGGTGTGTCCGTGTGTGTGTACATATCTGTGTATGGGGATGGGGGGGGGGGGGTTAGGTGACAGTATACACGAGCAGCCAGTGTGTGCCCCTGCCCTGTACAAGGGCAGGCACAGTTGTATATACCTATATATACAAGTATGCTTTATTAATACTAGGTCAGATGTAATGAACAAGTAACCAATGGATAATTCATGACGAGTGTGTGTTAGTGAAGGATAATGACACGAGGCCGTAGGCCAAGTGTTATTAGCCTTTGCTAACACACACGAGTCATGAATTATCCATTGACTACTTATTTTATTCCACGAAACCAATAAATAATCAATAGAATACCAATAAATTCAATTTGAAAACAAAAATTATTCCCCCTCCCTGGGACTCGAAGCCAGCCATAGTGTGTGTACAGGTACATACACCTCCTCGCCCGGCAGGGGACAGCGACAGCGGCCGTCTCGGCTCGGACAGGCAGCGGCACACGGCTAAAGATTTCAATGCGTCTCGCGGTTATGTTTGTGTATAACACACCTCCTCACCCGGCAGCGGACAGCGACAGAGGCCGTCTCGGCTCGGATTGGCAGCGGCACATGGCTAAAGATTTCAATGCATCTCGCTGTTATGTTTGTGTACTAAATACACCTCCTCGCCCGGCAGCAGACAGCGACAGCGCACACGGCGAAAAAAGAGATGCGCCCGGACCGGGGCTCGAACCGCGTACCTCATGCGGCTGAGCGCAAGGCGTCTCCTACTTTAAATGAGTCTCGCGGTTATGTTTGTGTATGATACACCTCGTCGCCTGTCAGCGGACAGGTACAGCGCACACGGCTTTGTATCATATCCAGACGTGGTTCAAACCGAGCGTTTCTCGTCAGTCCCTGTGGCGCAGTGCATAGGGAGTTGGATTTGGGATGTGAGACTGCAGGTGCGATCCCTACCCTGGCCTGGAATATTTTGTGGGTTTTAACATGTAACATATGACATGGAAGGACATGAGAGGCGTGCGGTTATCCATGGATAACCCGCACCGGGCACAGGTTATCCATGGATAACCGCATGCCTTACAAAATTGATGTTACAGCCTATAGGGTGTGCAATATCGACAGATATGTGGATGGGAATAGCCACCAAAAAGCACCCAGTAACCCAGAAATCGTGGAATAAACACTAGTATCCGACCCCAGTGTGTAGATGGAAGCACGGCAATGCAGTTACAACTTCATAGTTGATGCATTGCTTTGATTATACAAAGACCCCTTTTTAGGACACACTGGACCACACATTAACATTAGCAAAGACGTGGGAATCTTTCTTCTGTGATACTGGCCTTCCTTACCTGTTCCAATCAAACTTGAATTGCTTTCAGTTGGATTCATTGTATAAACTTCATGTTCTCTTAAGAATGATACAAATTTTTACCCTTCAATATTGACTATAATCTATTTGTCAAAACTACCATTTCTAAAGTCCATCTTATAAACTAATGCAATGCTCTACATTCAATATATGCTATAGGCTGTAGTAGTCTGTTGAAACTATTGGGCTCAGACGCCTAAAGTTGTGATACAAATGAAGTTTCTATGATTATACCAGTACTTTTTGTTCCATTGTATTGATCCCATGCATCATTGTAGAGCCCAACTGGGGACTATCGAAATTGGGCATTTGTTGCGGTCCAGCTTAGCTATCACAAAGTCACTATCTGTAACCTACAGTGCATACATTTTTTTTAATGTAATACACTCTCTCGGCATTGATTGGGTCCCGAATTTGTTGGTTAATAGGCTGAATATATTTTGAGACCATCGATATCTTAACTGGGCTTGTACGTGGCAAAAGTGTACAACTCGATCTGGTTATTTCATTTCAGAGTCTGTGAGTGTAAAAGACTGGGTGATCCAGAACCCTGAGAAGCTAGCTATGATCGGTATGGGCATCATGATCATCCTCCTCTTCATTACCACCTTGGTAGTCGTCTGTATGTTTGTAAGGAAAGGGTAAGCTAGCCTATAAGGTCGAATCCCATGATGCAATCTATCTCTGGAAAGTTCTTACAATTTGGGAACTCTTGCAGATAGGGGGACTTGCCTTTACTGCAAATTGCAAGGCTTCTAACATGCCATTGCATTTTACAAATCTGACTGTTGCAATTAAACTGACCTCTCACCCTTGCAATGTAGATCTGTAAGCTGCATTATATTGCAATGCCATTCTCATTGATATTGAATTTGCAAGCACAGTGCAGAATGAGACCAAAATTGAACTCTGTGTGTAATTAATACAGACATTTTGTATACAAATTGCAGGGTATGGGGAAAGTTTAGATTGCATCGTGGGACTTGGTTTGCAAGTTGAAGTGAACACACATCCCTATTTGGCAATGACTTTATCCACATATCTGTAAATTGCAAGTGAATACTATAAATTGCAGAAACTGTTCACTTAAGCAAGGGAAAATATCTAAGTATAAAGATCTTAACTTCAGTGCAAATCTACAAGGGATTCCTTACCATTAAAGCCCCCTATAGCCATTATAGGTCTTGCAATATAAGGATAGAGCCCCAAATTTCAACAGATGACTAAATTGCAGAAACCTTTCAGCCAAAATTGCATCAATACTTCAGTGGAAATCTTTCTGATGTTTAAGTCAACTGTGATGGCTATAATGTCATTTTCTCTTTACACTTTTAGAGGAAATTACTCTATGCCCTAACCTTCCTGCGTATGGTAAGAGGCCAGCTCTTGGATCCTTCATCACCAGTTCAGTGGCACAAAATTGCATGGCAGCGTCTCCTTATTTCTCTTGCTTATTGTACAATTTCACCGACTTTCCCATTGGGATTAGCATGAAGCTATACAAGTACAGCCATGCCCTTTCCACAAGTGGCCTTTGTGTACATACAATTGGATGTGATATTACATGTGGCCATCATATGTATGTAACTACTCAAACTCACACGTTGTGCTTGTACAAGCATGTACATACTATCCCAGGTAGCAAGGATACATTGGGCCAATGTCGGCTTATATTGGGCCAATTTCGGCTTATATTGGGCCAATGTCGGCTTATATTGGGCCAAGCATGGACAAGCATGGCCCAATGCTCCATTGCTGATTGGGATGCGACCACCTGTGGTATTTCTAGTCATTGCACCTAAAGTGATATAGCGGGCTTCAACATGTAACACACTTATAATTCTTATCACTGTCCCAAGAAGTAATTCCACTCAGACAGAATATGTCCCTGGTTGTTCTTTCACAGCTGTACGGCACATTTAAGTTCTTTGTACTTATATCATACTTTGCCTCACCCCACAACCAAATTGGGAATCACCACGTAAAGCTTAGATTTCTTCTTATTTTCATTTTGAGAATCCACCAAGCCATATGCATCCTACTCAGATTCGATCCTGTTGCATCGTGTGTCATCTCACGACACACGTAGCATACAGCTAAACCCGGTCTGTGTATAAGGTACCAAGTACATGTACTAAATAAGCAAATGTCCACGACCAAGGAATATTTTTGCAAAGGCGTCGTTGAATACGGACAGCCTCACCTCGGTGAATACGATGCAAAAATATTCCATGGGAGTGGACATTTGCATTTATGTCATGGCCTATGGGGTAAATTTGCTTTTAGATAAAGAAAAAAACAGCTCAGCTCCATTCAAAATCCAAGATGGCAGACCCCATTGAATACAATCATATTGTATTCCATGCCCCCCATTGAATACGGCAGTTCTAGTACTAATCTATAGTGATGTTCGTATCAGCCATGACATAAAACGCTATGTTGATTTTGCTCATAATGACTAAACCTTTCCTCATCTAAACCTTGATAATGATACTAGTTGCATGTTTGTGCCCTTTTCTGGTCATAGGCCAAAGTCAAACAAGGAGACAAAGGAGGAGCCTTATCCAGAATAACCTAAGCCTAACGTAGGCCTAGATAATCACAGACATGATCTTCAGTCACATGTAAGTCGTAGTCTATAGAAGAACCTGACACACTTAACACGTTGCTAGCGTTATTATTCAGTTAGCAGGATATGCTGCGCCAATGGCGCTTTTGGTGCTCCGTTGTAAGTAATATTGCAAACATGCTGATATTGTTTAGATACGTAGGAATGTAGGGATATCTATGTTGTATCCATGTAACTTTGGCATGTGAGTGTTGCGTCCATGCAATATGCCCGGCCTCATGAAGACCCTCTGAGTTGGATACAGAGCTCTATAAGAATAAGCATTCTGTGTGACTTAATGCAGCATAGACCCATACATAACCTTAATTAACTAATATTTTGAACATATTGACTACTAACAGCCTAGTACATAGTACTAAAAGAATGGCTAATGTTTTCATCTCAATTTTTACTAATTATCATTAGAAACAACTATTATTATCAACATGTAAAACGGCAGGTGGTTCTCATTCTCAGTTATCCTCCCCTAAAAAGCCATAAGTATGAGTATGTATTCTCATTAGTATATGCATACATGGAGGAGGTCGTGGGTCAGATGACTCATGAAAAGAGCTTCATAAGGCAGAACCTATTGTATTTTTCGGGGTAATGATTGCCCATGAGTAAGAAAAAAACCGGCCAAATCGATTGTGGACTCCTTATCCGTTAATCTTGGAACTACGGTGGGATGAAAAGGACAGAAATAAAACGTCTGTTTCTGAATGATAATTATTGGCAGCTTTTGTATCAACATTAGCTGACAAAACTATGTTCGGTACATGCCACCATAAACATGCCGGTTGGTGAACGTTTGTATTCAACCTTATACGCATTCAGCAAAACAAAAACACGTCATATCTAAATCCTGCTTAATAGTATTGTGCACATTGTTTAGTATTTTTTTTTGTGACATTAAATTGCTACAGTTGGACTGTCCTGATATTGGTAGATATATTGGCAAGGCGACGCATAAGTATGTCTGGTAAAAAGCATTAGCAATTGAAACCAACATCTCACCAATGCCAGACTACAGTGAGCCAACATCGGGTGAGCAGTGACTTGTTCATTCGCTACCTATAGAATAGTATTGATGTTGTGGTGGTTTGGTTTAAGTTATTGGTCATGGATTTTTTTAACCGTGGGGACGTGATGTTTTTTTGAAAGGACACACGAAAATAAAGTTGCCCCTTAAAACAGATTTTATATCATTGAAAATGGGCAAAATGCGCCCCCCCCCTCGCTCCCTAAGAGTCAAGGAATCAACAAACGTATCACCCTTAAACCCACCACCACACCCTGTCGTTGAAAAAAGACCACTCCTTTATATGGCTGTGAATGGTCATTGTTAAAATGACCACCCCTTTGTATGGCTGTGAATGGTCATTGTTAAAATGACCACCCCTTTATATGGCTGTGAATGGTCATTGTTAAAATGACCACCCCTTTATATGGATGTGGATGGTCAGTGTTAAAATGATCACCCCTTTATATGGCTGTGAATGGTCAGTGTTGCCAATTGAAGCCGTAGATATTGTTGCAAATGTACTGCTTTAAAGTCCACTAGGCCTCTGTCGCAGAAATTCATATAGGAAATGTAAACCCACCACCACGCCCTGTCGTTGAAAAAAGACCACCCCTTTATATGGCTGTGAATGGTCATTGTTAAAATGACCACCCCTTTATATAGCTGTGAATGGTCATTGTTAAAATGACTACTCCTTTATATGGCTGTGAATGGTCATTGTTAAAATGACCACCCCTTTATATGGATGTGAATGGTCATTATTAAAATGACCACCCCTTTATATGGCTGTGAATGGTCATTGTTAAAATGACCACCCCTTTATATGGCTGTGAATGGTCATTGTTAAAATGACCACCCCTTTATATGGCTGTGAATGGTCATTGTTAAAATGACCACCCCTTTATATGGATGTGGATGGTCAGTGTTAAAATGATCACCCCTTTATATGGCTGTGAATGGTCAATGTTGCCAATTGAAGCGTAGATATTTTTGCAAAAGTACTGCTTTAAAGTCCACTAGGCCTCTGTCGCAGAAATTCATATAGGAAATGTAAACCCACCACCACGCCCTGTCGTTGAAAAAAGACCACCCCTTTATATGGCTGCGAATGGTCATTGTTAAAATGACCACCCCTTTATATAGCTGTGAATGGTCATTGTTGAAATGACCACCCCTTTATATGGCTGTGAATGGTCATTGTTAAAATGACCACCCCTTTATATGGCTGTGAATGGTCATTGTTAAAATGACCACCCCTTTATATGGCTGTGAATGGTCATTGTTAAAATGACCACCCCTTTATATGGATGTGGATGGTCAGTGTTAAAATGATCACCCCTTTATATGGCTGTGAATGGTCAGTGTTGCCAATTTAAGCCGTAGATATTGTTGCAAATGTACTGCTTTATAGTCCACTAGGCCTCTGTCGCAGAAATTCATATAGGAAATGTATGACTCAGTCGCGCGACAGAGGCCAAGTGGACTATCGACATAAAGTAACTAAACTTGCAGAAACTTTCCTCTTAAGGGGGAAATATCTATAATTACTGGGTACCTAGATATAACTTCCCTTGTAGTTATACCTCCTTGAAGCATGTACACTATTAGAAAATTCCATAGATTTTACAAAGAATCATTGTTAAAATTTACGGTATTTCAGCGTTATTTCTATAACAATGAAACACCTGTCAGATTGACTGTTGTCACAGTGAATCAGTGTAAAACATTACGGAAAAATATGGTTATTTCTTTTACAGTGAATCTTTGTCATTTTGACAGTTTCATATTTTGCCACTAGGTGGCCTTGTGTCTCACTTTTAGATTTTCTACAATGTTCTGGACCCTAAACTGATAAAATTTTATCAATATTCAAAGATTGTCCACTTTGATTTATGCACCATGTTATCAAAATGCAAGTCTACATTGTAGTTTCATAGATTTATCATAATGAAAAGATAATCTATCTTAATTGTGGAAAGGAGAGTAGCAGAGGTACCATGGACACTCATTATGTGGGAATAGAGAAAATACATAGGCATACCACTACAGTTCTTTGAATTATAACAGTTCTGAGGTAATCTATGTTCATAGGTTGTGACTCTAAACTTATCAAGGGCATGATGAGTCTGTGAAAGACTCATTTATGGTCATAATGATTAAGATGTCCTGGCAGTAAGATGTCCTGATGAATTGTATATGGAACCAAGCCACATATATAATGATAACATAGTCCAATGTGGATCTCCAATGAGATCCTTAGAATGACATATATATTATAGGTTAAAAATTCACATGAACAGTCAAGTTTGGAGGACATTTAAGCCAGAGCAATATGTAATTAATTACTGTTAGTCATTATTTAGAAATAATGGTGAAAGTCTGTAAAAATTACGGTGACTTTTGAAAAACAGTGACCTTTAAAAAAACAATAAAAGATTGGCACCCATTGTTGCCAGTGAATCTTCGTTTTTTCTATGGAAGATTTTTAACAGTGTAGATCTCTTCGAAGATGCCGGGAAGCACCTCAAACATAACAGATTGCCAGAGTGCCAAATATTTCAACATAAATCTCATCATTCGATTAAACCTAATATATAGACCCCTATATTGATGGTTCATAGCTTATGATAATCAGTGCAAGTAAACATTACAGTGTGTACACATAGTTTGATCATTTTCTCCTTGGAATCCCATGTTTTCATCGTGTTGTACCTAACTGAATAATTCCTGAAAACAGAAATAATTATGCCATATCTCAAATCGTCTCATTCTAAAATCATTTTGTTTATTTTACAGAAAGTAATGTCACCAACGAAACAGAAAGTAATGTCACCAACAAAGCCAAGAGGAGCATTCTACGTCGACACATCACAACGTTCATGGGATGTTTAAGATATGCCAGGGGTCTGTTACTGCAATACCCAGGTAGCAAGGATACATTGGGCCAATGTCAGCTTATATTGGGCCAATGTTGGCTTATATTGGGCCAAGCGTGGACAAGCATGGCCCAATGCTCCATTGCTGATTGGGTAGTTACTAGTATGAAACTTGTGTTAATGCAACTTTTGGAGAATTTGTAAGTAGCAGGCAAGCAGGAATCTAGGGTGTTGCACAGACAATGTTGTGTTAATGCAAGTACACAAACTTGCGTTAATGCAACTATGAGACTAGACACAGAGTATTGTGAGTGATAATAGGGGTAATTGCCAAAAATGAGCAAAGATGTGAGTATGGTACAAAGTTGTGTTAATGCAAGTCCAGCATTCATGTAAGTAGTATGAGTTGGTGCTTTTGATCTGGCTATTAGTACAGTACTTGCCACTTTTGAGCATACTTGCAAGTTTTGTACTTGCCAGTGGGGTGTACTTGCCGGAAAATCTATGACTGGTACCTGAGCTGTCCTTAATTTAAAAGTGGTAAGTACGGTACTTACCGCTTTTTCATACTTGCTGAAACATGATTACCCTACTTACCACTAATATCTGTTGGAGTAACAGACCCCTGGGGCCTGTTGCTCCAATACTTACTAGTATAGACTTGTGTTAACGTAAATAAATTGGAAATTATCCATCACCAGGGGTCTGTTACTCCAATAGTTACTAGTATGAAACTTGTGTTAACGCAACTTTTGGAAAATTTGTGAGTAGCAGGCAAGCAGGAATCTAGGGTGTTGCACAGACAAAGTTGCTTTAACGCAAGTGCACAAACTTGCGTTAACACAACTATGAGACTAGAGACAGAGTATAGTGAGTGATAATAGGGGTAATCACCAAAAATTTGCAAAGATGTGAGTATGGTACAAAGTTGCGTTAACGCAAGTCTAGGATTTATATAAGTAGTACTAGAAATTGGTGGTATGAATCAGGCAATAAGTCCCGTACTAGCAAGTTCAGTGTGTACTTTCCCATTTCATACTTGCAAGTTGGGCATACTCCTCAGAAAATCTAGGACACCTACGTGAGCTGTCCTAAATCTGAAAGTGGTAAGTACAGTACTTACAGCTTTTTTATACTTGCTGAAACACAACAAGCCTGCTTGCCACTAGTAACTATTGGAGTAACACACCCCTGGTGATAACATTTTGAGACTGTTTCTCTGAGCATACTTGCAACTTTTTTTCATACTTGCATTAACGCAAGTATGCAAACTTGCGTTAACGCAACTATGACATTAGAGACAGAGTATAATGAGTGATAATAAGGGTAATCACCAAAAATTTGCAAAGTTGTGAGTAGGGCACAAAGTTGCTTTAACGCAAGTCCATCATTCATATAAGTAGTAGTATGAGTTGGTGATTTTCATCTGGCTATTAGTACCATACGAGTAACTTTTAGCATACTTGCAAGTTTTGTACTAGCAAGTGGGGCATACTTGCAGGAAATTCTAGGACAAAAATTTTGGTGTCCTAAATCTTTTTATATTCATAACAACAGGGTATGCATGTTATTTAATTGTCAATTAGTGTAATATTATTGATATCAAAGGGTATGGAGTGACTGGCTTAGTCAATTATACATTATTTTGTTGGTTTTGGTTTTTTTGGACTTGGTTTTTTTTTCAAGTCATATTTTCTGCAAGTACACACTTGCTAGTAGGAGAACTCAATTTACAAGTATGAAAAAAGGAAATTGGCAAATAGCTTACTTGCAGCATTTTCATACTCACAGAAACACAATCAATGTAATAACCACTAGTAACTATTGGAGCAAGAAGCCGCTGGTGTAGAATACGTGTGTGTATATGAGTGTATGGGAGTAGGACAATGGGGCCGGGGACGTGTCAGCCCCAGTCTACATACTGGGCAGCCTCGATCATTCAGTCCCTATGGTGGGACTGGACCATTTCTTATCAAATCACTGCAATGCCTCCTTTAAAATGACCCAGGACCCATGTGCTAATGAATATTTATGAATGAGCTTGTCCCCCTGTGACTATACCTGTTGCAACTGCATTACTAAAACCAGCAGGGAAGCGATCCGCAACTCATCTCAAGAACATATAACTTAAATCCAGCTGCTTCCATAAGGTCGAATCCCACATGGCGAAAAATGCCTCAAACATCTCTGCGAATTTTGGATCTGTTGCGAATTTGGGACCTTCTCCAAATTCACAAGGACACTGTTGTGCTTTATTGTGAAGCATTTGTGATTTATTGTCCAAGTGAATGAGTATATCTGTATCTGACATGTTTGAGATCCTAAAATCGCAAGGATATAAAACCTTAGCACAGTCTACAGTGTGACTTTGATATTGGACAATGTTCCTAGCACTCCTTGCGATTTAGGACACCAGGAAAGCCATAAAACCCAAATAACTAAATCACAGAGATATTTGAGGCATTTTACGCCATGTGCGATCTGACCTATTGAAACCAACCACAGTGGTTTGAACCTTAAGGGATTGAATAGTAATAACTTCTGATGCGACGACCGAGCCGCAGGTGTACATGTACAGGTGTAGTGAACCTCTACGAATATCTACCACATCAAAGAACACTTATAGATCTCCCTTATCATATTGGATGGAAATATTTCAGCAGTACAGTCCAGGATTAACGGCACTTTATGCAGTGACACCGCTATCATTACGATTGCCTTAGCTTTGTCTTATTTAGTCTAAGCGTGCTGCATCTGTACATATATCATATTCCAACCATATACAATTGCATATAGGATAATGACTTATCATTCTCAGTGCAGAAAGTGTTTTACTCTCTGGCACTGATTCCCCACAGCCTATTGTATATCATATAAAAATACATAAGCAAATGTCCACGACCATGGGATATTTTGTGGGATAATGGCTTCATGGGATACGCCAGTCCCACCCCAGGGAATACGATGTAAAAAATCCCATGGAAGTGGACATTTGCATTTATGTCACGGCCTAGGGGGTTATTTTGCTTTTAGAAAAAGAAAAGATGGCTCAGAACTGTTCAAAATCCAAGATGGCGGATACCCATTGAAAAAATGGCCACATTGTATTCCATCCCCCCCCCCATTGAATATGGCGTGTCCAGTACTGTTCTATAGTGATGTTCGTATCAGCCATGACATAAAATGATCATGTCTTCTCATTGGTCATTGTGTGTATTATGGTTCATCATGTACTCCTAATGTTCATCAGTCATGTAATTCTATTCGCGATAGTGCCTTCTGTAAACGTAAATCTGAATTGTGTTCTTACAAGACTGACATCAGTTATACTCCTTTACATGTGCTATGTATACATGATCACCTTAATTAGATCGTTGCAATCGTTGCTTATACACCAAGAAACAAATACAACCTCCCGATTCCCTGTACATGTAGCAGACTTAATAGGGGTAGGTGCTATTAGATTTATCATATTCTAATCCATTAGTAAAGAAAGTCTCGGGAAGGTGTTCTTGGTGTAATTTATACAATTAGCCTAAAATATGTCATATTCTAAATGTTAAAATTGGAGTGGTATATTTTTCAGCAACATTCAAACTGTGGACACTAGTGGACACTATAAGAAAACCAACCATAAACATGACTTAAGGCATGTGTCGATCTCATGGTAAATCTACCCTATAGGCACACCAAACGTTACACCTCCCCTTGAAACAATTTCACGTGAATTCACCAGTAAAATCACGTGTTGAACTTGTGTCATTCCCATGAATTCCTGTGAATTATACACGTGCATTCACAGGATTCTGTGAGCAGAAATTCACGTGATATCACGGGATCACGTGAAATGACACTAAATTCATGTGATATCACGGGAATATTGAAAATACTTTTGCAAATAACCCCCACTTCTGACCTCAATTTAAGACTTCAAATCGATAGTTTGTATTCCTATGATGAGACTTTCCACATTTTATGTCATGGCAGATACGACTATAGAACAGTACTGGATATGCCGTATTCAATGGGGGGATGGAATACAACGTGGCCGTATTCAATGGGTGTCTGCCATCTTGGATTCTGAACAGATTTGAGCTGTGTTTCTCTATTTTAAAGCAAATTAACCCCGTAGGGCCATGACATAAATGCAAATGTCAACTCCCTATAAGGCCTCGTTGAATACGGCAGACTCACTTCGGGGAATACGATGCAAAAATATTCAATGGTCGTTGACATTTGCTTATGTATTTGTCTTTGATGTAGATCTAGCCTTGAAATGCCATCATTTCGATTGATAGACTCTGAGCAATATAGAGATTCACACAAAACTAGACACATCGACTTATATTTTGATTTGAGCCTTTATTTGGATGATTGATCCCTAAGTACCAATAACCCCGAACAGGGTATGACCACTGCTAAATTTTCGCCAGATTCTCACCATGTTTGTAATTACTTTCTCTATCTAATAGTACAAACAAAGCAGTCTTATAAACTAGTACAGGGTCCCATGGTAGTTTATGAGATATTTATCTATGAATCTACCATAGGGTTATACAGTGTTTTGCCATAATTTGCATGGAATCTCATTAAAGAGTAGCTAATTCTTTGTCTTACTTTCCCAGAATATTTTCATCAACTTTCTGCACCCAGAAAATCTATTACCATCATGTGGTCCCATGCACTTTTGAAACGTTTTTCCACATTGAAAATCTCCTGAAAATAATAGAATTACATCATGCAGGCTAAATACTGCTCATAAACCCCCACACAGCCAGCTGGCTTTGTGGCCTAACTAGTAAGTGTGCCTAGTGTAGACACAGAAAGTTTGAGAGTTCACCCCAGCTTCATGCCATGGGCCTGCTATGATTTTGTATAGTCGTTCACTAGCCATAGAGAAGTACACATGTGCAGAAACCTGCACAGAGAACACGTTTGGCATGGGAGCCATCTACCTTAAAAAAGCCAACATCAGCATATTGAATAAAGTAAGCTCCACCGCAATGAAAATATTCAGGTTTTTCATCACACATATAGTCTCGAGCAGGTAAACAGGATTGGTACCTAGCTCGTGCTGAATTTATTTTGAGGGAAAGTTCCATGGTTTACTATGGTGAAGGCAGAATGAACATACCATTCTTACATCTGAAGTTATAATGAAATAAATGGATGTATTTCAAGGCCAAATAGACCTAGAACATATTGAGATTGGGGATATGGTTATAAATACTCATGGGTTCATATCTAGCAAGCTATTTCTCTCAAACTATCAGGAGTATTTTCTTATGCAATATAACACTGAAAGGTGTGATCTCAATTTGATAATTGATTTTTAACATGGAAAACCATTTACCCTTACATCTACACTGCTATTACTACCATACATTATTACATAGAGGATTTGGAGTTCTAGTCTTGGCCACCAGGGGGCAGGAACATAGCACAAAATACCTTTGCAATATTATACTGTAATACACCATGTATATGGCATGTCTTATATGCAAGAATTGCCCTTTGGTGCATCATCTAGACGCAGCAAAACAGGGAGTACGTTTTCTCTCTGGGAGTAAATTTTCCCCAAAAATCTCTGCAATATTCCCCTATCCACATACAGTGGTAAAGGTGGGTGAAGGAAGCACTGGGATACCTATTGGTTTTTGAATTTTGAAGATCCATTGATTAGAACAAAATGTACAACATTTACATATCCTTTTATCATATTAGAAAGGTCTAGGTGTGCCTGAAATGTGGGGTGCACCTTATAGATAGGGTAGTGTAACTACATTTTCTTTTGTTTAGAATTCAAGACTGCATGTCTGAATCTTTTTATTCAAATCTACCAAAAAAGGCATGATGAATCCAGGGTTGTATTTCCTTTTATCAACAATGCAAGCCTCTCAAAGTTCGGTTTCCCTAAATAGCCATACTTAATGTATCTTATTTCTGACAGAACATCTATGACAGCAATAAAAAATATCATATGGGTGGCATCACTGTGTTGTTTATCAGCCAGCCCTCTTCTCTGGACTACCTCTCTTAATATGTGCTATCTAACAGATTTCACCAAGCTCCTGTGTTGCAATTGACTACCTGGATAAAGAAAACAAAAGTACATGCCCATGAGTTAAAGTGAATGTGTGGGTAGTAGTTATTTCAAGTGGAACATGAATCAGGGGCATAGGAAAAGGGGCACCAGCCTCAATTATAAAGGAAGTTTATCTGGGCCCCTCAAAATTTGCAAAGTATTCAAAAATAAATTTAAATTAAACAAAAATTACTTTTCTACACAAATTCAAATGACCAAAGCATGAGACCACTGATAAAAATTCCACTTATCTTAAAACAAGTCATCTAAATAATATTTTCGGGAAAGCTTTAGTTTAAATCAGTTTTATAAGGGAATGATAACAAACTAATCTACTACATGAATATCAATTTGTAAATTGGGTAGAAGGGTAGAATGACTTCTATATAATAATCATCATTAGTGTATTACAAATTATTGGATAATAGATTGTTTTTGTGTGTCTTTGATACTAACAGTGAATGACAGCATTTGCTTTTCATATTGATTTTCATCCATATGTAGTTGCCTCAGTGCAACAAGGTTGTATCTGCATATTTCAAGTTTTGCAGGAGAGGGAAAAGAGGGGTTGCTATCTGTCTATATTTCAGACAAACACATTCTATGATAGTATAGCTTAATAACAGGGTTAGTAAAAACTTTTGATAGAGAGGGGGTTTGTCCCAGAAACATCATTATGGATGATGACAAACATTGAAAAACGTTTTATGGTAGCTAAATTAAAAAAAAGAATATCCAAATGTTCCCAAAATATTTGTATAGATGTGTAGAGGCAAGGAGAAAGGGTGCTCCATGCTAGAAGTCAACTTTAACATTCAGATCACTAGCTTTACAGTGATATATTGCATGAGAAGATACTCCTGTTAGTTTTGGAGGAATGGCTTGCTAAATATGGGTAGGTATGACCATTTCGTGAATGTCAATAAGCCATAAGTCCCATTGGTCATGAGATACATCTGTAATTAGCATAATTTATGCTAATTGGACCCTTTTCCCAAAAAATAGAATGTTTTATCAAAATTCATTGGATTGTCCATAAAAAAGTAGCCTATAGCAGTTTTAGGCATACTTTTCCTATTCTAGCCCATAGTAGTGCCCCCTGGTGGCTAAAACAGGTACTAAATCCTGCAGGAACCCTCATTTCTGCTTGCTGGTTCACAGATGTTCTTACATTCCCTGGCCTAAAATAGAACCCAAGATCTCTTGATATAGAGTCAAATGTGTTACCACTTCACCATGGAATCTATGGGAGCATATACATGTACTTAGCTACCCCTTCACCACATGTTTGAAGTTGATGTTCGATATTTTTGAAGCCCCAAAACACTAGAAATATACCTGGGACTATATGTTGATATTTCATTTATTACAAAGATATGCTTATTATCTAAGTGCCGATCGTTCCTATGAGGAACGAACGGCAATAAAGGGATTATTTTACTATAAAAATTATTTTGAAAACCAAGATGGCCGACACATGGAAAACAATAGAATTGGGTAGTTGAGGTGTCCCTATGGCTACTAACATCCACCTAATAACTTTTAAAGATCAAAAGTGACCATATATCGACTGGATCCCTGTGTTTTGGAAAACCAAGATGGCCGACCCACATGGGAAAAAATAGAATCAGGTATCTAATAACTTTTAAAGTTCAAAATTGGGCTCTTGTACCTATACCCATGACCTACAGCTAATTAGTATAATTTGTAGGCCAGGGACATTAGGGATAGGTTTTACACGTTTTAGAAACATGGAGGTGGTGGACTCATAACCACCACATTCACCACTGTAGAACCAGCTTTGTTCAGAGGTGGGGGGGGTCAATGACCAATGCAGAGGATTATGAGGGAGCAGTGCTTTGTATTAGAACACAGGGCTATTCCTGTGGCCTCTGCCACCACTTCAGTGACCAGGATTCACCACCAGCACCACCATAGCTCAAGCAAGAGCACTAATTTGCATAAATCACTCCATGTATAGGTATACACCATACTGTACCTATAGGACTGGGATATACAGGGAGAGTGAGCAAGCACTGCTTTGGACCTGCAATGGTCTTCAAGATAGGGGTGGTGCAGTGGTTCTGGGTGAGGAGACCCAGGTTAAACTATGAATAATAGTGCTAGAGTGCTAGGACTTGGATCAAGTCTACTGGCATGTGTTTCAGAAGGGTCCATTCAAGTACAGAGCCGAACGGCAATAAAGGGATTGTTTTACTATAAAATGTATGGCTTGGTACCAAGCATTTTGTTTGTTATAAGGAAATTTCATTATAACAGGATTCATAGTAAAGAATTTTTACTGTATAATACTTTCAGGGAATGTAAATAAGGGTCAGTGGTTGTTAAGGTGGGTTGCTACCATTTGGATTTGGGCCTACTGCACAGGTCCCTGCACATATAGGTTATCTTCATCAGAATTATCAGAGTCCATTTCTGGTATGCAAATACCTATATCCTTAATGTCCATGAGAAACTTTGGATAATTTTGATTAAAATACTGTGATGTTATATCACTTTTAAATTTCAGCATATTTGAATCTGTTTACATGTGTTCAGTATGGACTATAGGTTGCAGTTATTATATGTACAAGTGACAAGTAATCAGGGATGGACTATAGTTTGGCATCATATAAATTTTGATGGCCATGCATCAAGTGCATCAATTCACCAACCTGAACCACTACTCACCAACCATTACATCCCTTAAAGGACCACTAATGCATTAATACATCATGCCCATCGGTCATCATTATGCTACATTCATGCATCATATCGACCATATGAGTTGATACACACACTGCAAACGGGTCGGCATAATGCTCCAATTAAGTGTTGAAGAGCACGCAGACTCCAATCACACCTTACCAACCACTAAAATATAGAACCAGCCTGTACATAGCAGTGTGCGATGCCTAACCCGGTACTGCTGACTGTCCAGGATCACCTTGTGCTAAAACTCTAACCCACATTAACAATTACTAAAATAAACATGTATACATATAAACCCAGCCTGTAAAATAGCAGTGTGTGACACCTACCAATGACTATCCAGGATCGCCTTGTGTTAAATACCTAAAACCCAAAACCACCAATCACTCTGTTTGTACCTGAAGTGACCTGGGATGTGTAAAAATAAGCACCAGTAAACAGAACAGCGGCTGTGTAGGTATTACCAGCCTGCAACATGTGTATTTGTAGCAGTAACTGCTCCAAATATAACAATACTATGTGACTGGGTTCCTAATATGGGAATGACATGCTTGTTTACCATTCTAAGACTCCAATTAACCAATGCCATGTCACCTTGAACTCCTAATATGCACTTCATACATTGGTGCATCATGATGCCCAATGGACATGATGCATTAATGCATCAGAGGCCCTTGAAGGGTTAAGAGGTGTGTGCGGCCCTACTGTGGAGGAGGGGGTATGAGAGCTGTCAAAGTCGTGACCATTAGGGTGGGTTACAGTTAGGCCTCTGTGATGTCACAGGGTGGTTAGCTGCAGGCAGACATTGGCTACACATGGTTAGGTGACTACACCATGAGTAGAAGCTCCTCAATATATTAGAATATATTAGATAGGATATTGTTAGATGACTATATGGAATGCTCCTATGATTGGTATGTGAATTACATGATTTAACATGTACAATAGGAGATGAAGATCTAATTGCAATGTGTGTATAGTTTTCAGGTAAGTGCATCCTAGTCATCTTACCCAAAGGTCAACTTAATACAATGGTTTGTTTGCCTGAAAAGACCCATAAATAGTAACAATCAGTAACTGTAACACACCCTATGAAGGGCCAAGTGGGGGGAGGGCAGGTCCTCTGTGTGTGTCTCAGTGCTATGGTCACATGACCAGTTCTGAAGGCCAGGTGTACGAGTCAAGCTGACCTGTTCACAGTTTGTTAGATGTGCTTGATACTACGGATAGCATTATTACAAAGCTGTAATGGTTAAAGGCTATGGGCCACAAAAACAAAACAAAATCTAGGACTTTGCCAAGCATGTTGTAGAAATTCGTTGTTTCTCCATACTATCAACTATTCATTGATCATGGTCACTGAATAACAATTATTCTTTGCTGGGTTTTCACTGGTGGGTGTTAGAAATGTTCATTTCCTGCTCGGGATATTAGAAAAAAACATTGGCAAATATATATGTGCATACATGTCAAATAACAATTTTAGAGAGAACCTTTGAAAATTTTGAAAAAATCATATGGAGTATAACGTGTTGTCCTCTTGAACCACTAAGTAGGATGTTGCCTCCAGGTCTTCATTGGTCCAACTTCATGCACCTATAAAGACAAATGGGATATCCATTGCTCACGAGGTTATGCCAAACCAAACAGAGGGAGGTAGGTGTGGACATAGAGGGAGGTGGGTGTGGACACAGGGGGAGGTGGGTGTGGATACTGAGGGAGGTGGGTGTGGACATAGTGGGGATTTCTAGGAAGATAGAGGGAGGTGGGTGTGGACACGGAGGGAGGTGGGTGTGGATAGAGAGGGATTTGGGTGTGGACATAGAGGGATTTGGGTAGACCCAAAGGGAGGGCGGTGTGGACATAGAGGGAGGTGGGTGTGGACCCAGAGGGAGGTGGGTGTAAACACAGAGGGAGGTGGGTGTGAACAAAGAGGGAATTGAGTGTTGACATAGAGGCAGGTGGGTGTGGACAATGAGGGAGGTGGGTGTGGACATAGAGGGAGGTGGGTGTCAACACAGAGTGAGGTGGGTGTGGATAGAGAGGGATTTGGGTAGACCCAAAGGGAGGGCAGGTGTGGACATAGAGGGAGTTGGGTGTGGACCCAAAGGGAGGTGGGTGTAAACACAGAGGGAGGTGGGTGTGAACAAAGAGGGAATTGAGTGTTGACATAGAGGGAGGTGGGTGTGGACAATGAGGGAGGTGGCTGTGGACATAGAGGGAGGTGGGTGTGAACACAGAGTGAGGTGGGTGTTGACATAGAGGGAGGTGGATGTGGAAACAGAGGGAGGTGGGTGTGGACAAAGAGGGAAATGGATGTGGACATAAAGGGAGGGGAGAGTAGACACAAAGGGATGTGAGTGTGAACATGGAGGGATGTGAGTGTGGGCATAGAGGGAGGTGAGAGTGGACAAAGAGTGAGGTGGTGTGGACACCAATGGAGGTGATGTGGACACAGAGGGAGGTGGGTGTGGAAATGGAGGGAGGTGGGTGTGGACATAGAAGTGAGTGGGTGTGGACAAAAAGGTAAGTGGGTGTGGACAAAGAGATAAGTGGGTATGGACATAGGGGGAGGTGGGTGTGGACATAGAGGGAGGTGGGTGTGGACACAGAGGGAAATGGATGTGGACATAGAAGGAGGGGAGAGTGGACAAAGAGGGCAGTGGGTGTGGACAGAGAGGGAGGTGTATGTTAACATAGAGCAAGATGAGAGTGAACACAAAGGGATGTGAGTGTGGACATAGAGGGAGGTGGGTGTGAACACAGAGTGAGGTGGGTGTTGACATAGAGGGAGGTGGATGTGGACACAGAGGGAGGTAGGTGTGGACAAAGAGGGAAATGGAGAGTGGACATATAATATAATCATATTCCAGGAGGGAGGGAGAGTGGACACAGAGGGAGGTGGGTGTGGACACTGTGGGATGTGTGTGTGTGGGCATAAAAAGAGGTGAGAGTGGACAAAGAAGGAGGTGGGTGTGGACAAAGAGGGAGGTGTATGTAGACATAGAGGGGGGTGAGAGTGGACACAGAGGGAGGTAGGTGTGGACATAGAGGGAGGTGGGTGTTGACATAGAGGGAGTTCGGTGTGCACAAAGAGGGAGGTGTGTGTGGACATGGAGGGAGGTGGGTGTGGACAAAGAGGTAAGTAGGTGTGGACAAAGAGGTAAGTAGGTTTTGACATAGAGGGAGGTGGTTGTGGACACAGAGGGAGGTGGGTGTGAACATAGAGGGAGCTGGGTGTGAACATAGAGGGAGATGGATGTTGACATAGAGGGAGGCGAATGTGGACATAGAGGCAGGTGAGAGTAGACACAGAGGGAGGTGGGTGTGGACACAGAGAGATTTGGGTGTGGACATAGTGGGGATGGGTAGGAAGATAGAGAGAGGGCGGGTGTGGATACAGAGGGAGATTGGTGTGGACATAGAGGGAGGTGGGTGTGGACACAGAAGGAGGTGGGTGTGGACATAGAGGGAGCTGGGTGTTGACATAGAGGGAGTTCAGTGTGCACAAAGAGGGAGGTGTGTGTGGACAAAGAGGTAAGTGTGTGTGGACAAAGAGGTAAGTGTGTGTGGACAAAGAGGTAAGTGGGTGTGGACAAAGAGGTAAGTGGGTGTGGACATAGAGGGAGGACAGTGTGGACATAGAGGGAGGTGGGTGTGAACATAGACTGAGTGAGTGAGTAATAGGTGTTTAACGCCATTTCGACAGCTAAGGTCATATTCATGGCGAGAACTGCATTACTATTTCACAGAGAAATGTGTTGGTGCCCGCGCATATGTGCACCACGCACATCTGAGGGGATAGAAAAGAGGAGATAGCCCTAGCCCACTTTTAAGGGAAGCCGGTGTGAACATAGAGGGACGTGAGAGTGGACACAGAGGGAGGTAGGTGTGGACACAGAGAGATTGGGGTGTGGACATAGTGGGGATGGGTAGGAAGATAGAGGGAGGGCGGGTGTGGACACAGAAGGAGATGTATGTGGATACAGAGTGACCACAGGGGGAACTGGGTGTTGACATAGAGAGAGGTGGGTGTGGACACAGAGGGAGATGGGTGTGGACATATAGGGAGTTGGGTGTAGACATAGAGGGAGTTGGGTGTGGACACAGAGGGAGGTGGGTGTGCATATAGAGGGAGGTGTGTGTGCACATAGAGGGGATGTGGACATAGAGAGGATGTGGATGTGTGATGGGGTGCATGTGGACATGAGGCATGTGAGTGTATGTGGATAAAAGGGAATGTATGTACATAGATGGATATGAGTGTGGACACATATACAGACATGTAAATATACTGGGACAGAAGGGGAATCTGACCATGAGTGTTGCAATCTACAACAACCCTGCATACAAGTAAAGTCACCTTCTGCTAGGTGCTTGTGTGAGTTACCCAAATTAAAGGATATCTAAACTCAGCCTACCACCTTGACAGTCTAAATTTAGCTGACTCTTTACCTAGTGCCCGTAAACAACTTAGCATGCCCTATAATCATTGAGTGCCTATTTGCCAGGCCTCTAAATGCTACCTAACTCTTTTGCTGATGCAGTAGTGTAACATGCCCATTGGCTGGCATGTTTTACCAATGAAGAGTTAGGGAGTCTGCTTGCCAGCACTTCATTGGGGCATCATGCTGATCTTCCCAAAGCGTAAGCATGACGCTTGAATGTAGCCCTGGCTGCATTAATACCTCATGACAACCAAAATGCATTAATGCATTAGGGTTAGCCCTTAAAGGGTTCAACTCTGTTCAAGACATGTCTAGCAAACATGCACATTTAGTGAGATATCAATAAGGGTCATAATTATTAGAACGGGACGCATAACATTATGATTCAATCAACTTTATGTGTCAATTATGTCAGTAGCTTGCTCTCTCTGTGCCTCTCTTGCCCTCTCATTGCTTTCCATCTCACTCCCTCTCTCTGTTCTTTGGACCAAACCAGGATTCAATGCTCACACAGAGGCCTGGTGGACTCTGGCATCTTCACTTTATGCTGAAGAATCAGACTTAAGTGTATAAATCTCACTAGAGGGCCCTGTTAAAAACTGGGGAATATTGGGGTAATTCACAGGATTGTAGGTACTATTCCCAGGATCTTCCCGAGAATATGTGCTCACAGATTCACCAGTCGGTCACTGGATTTTCCCGTGTCTTGTTTCACGGACCCCCCCCCGCATATTCATCTTGGTGATAGATTGGTTACATAAGTCTCAAACATAAAGGCCATTTTCCTTGGTTTTCTTAAAAAGGAGACCCCTGGTAGACTCTTTGTAAAAGGGATGTGCATCTTGTTGTGAGTAAGGTACATTCAACAGTTCCAGACAGCATTCCATACAGACTTAGATATATCCATTCCAAACTTCAATGGTACCATCAGCTTCAAGGACTCAGGAATACAATAGGCGAGTCATCTTTGTGTTGATCTGTTTTTATATTTATTGTTGTTGTCTTTTGTAATTGAAAAAAATATCAAAACTTAGAGAAATCAAAACTTGAAATTAGCCTTGAGACGGACAGGAGCAGATTCTATTTCACCTGGAATAAGAAACAATGGACAATCAAATGAGGTATTGCAGTATACATTGTATATGTTCGTCAAAGAATGTTTTAATCTGTGATAAGCTTCATCATTTATACAACAAGTCAGATTCTCATACGGGTAGCTTACCCATAATATACCGCTCTTGTACAGCCTTTAAATATGAGAATTGTAGTAGCTAATACCTCTTATACTAATATAATTCCACAAGGTACTGGATGAAAGTTCCTTGTGTGAACAGTTTGTACCTGTTACATTTCTGAAACATTTATTTTCAGTTTCCCACCATATTTTAAGAAAAGTCCATTCAGTCCATTTTCACCTTGTGCCGTCCACTTTGCACCTTGAGCCTTCCACTTAATACCCATACTTTTGATAACCCTCAACCCGCATTGTAGAGGCTTTGTATTAGCTGTACTTTAACAGACTCTCAATTTGAACAACAATAATTCATTCCTAGACGTTATTATCACCCTCTCAGTATCAAATAGTTCCTCTATATACTAAGGGAGTGATCACTTTTTTAACAACAGGGGGGTCAGAATTTTTTCAACCCCTCTGATGTGGGGGTCAAAATAATTTCACCTTTTCAGTGGAAAACCCCGCACGTTACTATAGGGTAAAAGGGCATGTTCACATGCAATTTTCGGCCCTTATGGGGGGGTCAAAAAATTTTTACCCCATTAGGAGGGGGGTCAGAATTTTTTTGGCGCATCCGCGTGCAAAGCCCCCCTGTTGTTAAAAAATGATCACTCCCTAATAACAGTAAGGTTACAGTATGCACCAGAGCATTATCCAGTGAGATTTTCTCTCATAAACTATTCAGTCCATGAACCTTGTAATGTAATCCTACAGAATCGGCCGTTTATGAATGCATAAATAAGTGTGCAAGGAGTAGACAGCTCAAGATGAAATGATGGGGACGTCTCAGGGTGAAGTTGGTATGCCCCAGGAAATAACTCCTACATGGAATGTATTTAACATTTCTATATTTGAACTATAATATGCTATCATTTAATGATGATACTTATCTATGCCTACAGTCTAAATATATGTGAGCAACTGTATTGTTCAAAGTATTGAACCAAAGTTGGAGAATTCTGATGAAATAACCATTCATATTGAAAAACGAGTCAACATAAACATGGGAACTCCAGTGTATTATCATACCATACAATGGCAATATAGCTGAGGGGATCATTCCTTTCAATATTATGACACCTCTATTTTAATATATCAGGGTCCTGGGGCCACAGAATGTAAAAATATGAAACACGATGGCTGGTGAACGACTAAAGGTATGTGGACGTCTTGAAGTTAAGCTACCATACACTCTAGAACTAGCTACCTCGGAGGACCCGCGCACTGCGGTGAAAAAACGGCACTTTTATAAAAACTAGCTTGTCCTTTCAAGGCTCTGTAGGCCAAAGTACTGACAATACAGGAATGGCAACCCCCATTTCTGAAAGGTCTAGACCTCCTCTTTCTACCTGATAGCATGGTATTGTGGAATTATGAGGGCATACATGGGTGGTGTTTACATGGTCACTTTCAGCAACTACTTAAATTTGTCCCCTACTGTTCTCAATATAATTTTAAAAGGTATCCTATGGAGGGCTCTTCTAAAATTGGCATGGTAGATACATAGACAGTGTAAAAATATTTGATCAGTTTATATTTCAAGCTACATTTTGATATGCGGGACTAACTGACATATTAACATCTTCATATTGCAGCTGCAGTAATAATAATAGAGATACTTTAAAAACATAGTACCAGTATGAATTAAAGGAAGTACCACACCTTACAAGGAAGCCTGAAGGGTCTAGAATCATCTTATAAAAAAGCTAAGCATTCCAATCGATGGTTAAAATGTGAGAGCCCACCAAAGTAGGGGTGTCACCCAGTCCCTCCATAGAGTCTAGGCTATTCAGCTGCTCCACTCAGTGTAGTAGTGCCATGTTTTACAAAAAAAAAAAACAGCCTCATCTTCCCAAGGCCCTAGAGGCCAAGTGGATAAGATTACAGAAATGGCAGACCCCATTTGAAAAGGGTCTGAGTCCCCTTGTCCCAAACTATAGTCCTATTTTATGGGTTTCAGCATTATGAGACCATAAATGGGTTTGTTTCATAGGGTTGATTTAATGAACTTCTGCATTTTCCCCCTATTTGCCACCAGGTGGCCCCCGCAATCTGTATCATTTCATACCTTTGATGATTGTACAAAGAGAGTATTGTACAGTGTATTCATGTTTCAGATTTGAAAGCAATCAGACATGTAGTTAAAATTCTATAGCCCATCATATTGCATAGTCTAATATGTACTTAGACAAGGCTATCAATCAGTGTATTTTAGTAATTTTGTGAATTTCACACATCTCATATTGGATAACGGCTGTGTAAATATGTATAAAGAAAAGTTGAGCATTCCTCCATATGTTGGAGATATCATGTATAAAATGCTTTACACTTGACCTAAATATTTATCAAGTTGTATAGGCCTGAAAGTGGCAGAATGGCTATCCACACAAGTTGTTAGTTTGGAATTATTGACTGGTTTTGTATGTTTGGAGGTTTCCTGGTTAGTCCAAATGTAGTCCAAATCTATTTCCTTCTAATACCCATATCATAGACTATGATCAAAAGGTGTCAATTTAGAGGCCAATCTTCACTCATGAAAACTTTCATCCTGTAGTAAGTTCCCAATGGATTTTAACGGGACTTATATTGTTGTTTTTCAAACTTATCAGACTTTCTAATGAATAAAGTTTCACATAGCTGTGTTATGTTTCTAGAGAATATCTGCTGTAGCTACTCTAACGTAGGTAGATTTACATGGTCAAAATAGGCTTGAACATGGATGCCCCTGGTGTATAAACAGAGATCTATTGTACATCTTTATAGAGAATGTACGGTGTAAAACTTGCAGCCATTTACTACCTGATGTTAATGGTAGCAGTGGGTTTGCTTGGTGGTATTTGAGCGGCTCTGATGTTACTGAGCAGTCGAGATGGTGTCAGACACAGACTATCCACAATGATTTTGTTTTATTACTAGGTAGTTGACTACAAAAGAAAAAAAATGATTGCTACTGTCGGGTAACAGTTTTTTTTGTTGTTTTTTTTTGTTGTTGACAAATGGACAGCTGAACTATTAACATAAGCCGTCAATGATATTAGCGAGATGTTACTTTCTTTGACTGGGTAGTAGCTATAGATATAAAATGTTCCTATACAAGTAAATATGAATAGTATAATTTTGATGTCAATATTGTTACAAACAACTAAAAAAAAACTATCTATCGATTTATTTTTTGGAGTTGCAAGCCGCATCAGCGGTCGGGAGCGTAGCGACCATAGCAACTCCATAATGTTTTTGGTTTTCTCCCTGTCACCTATGACGTCATTGGTGATGTCATGCTGCCTCAGTGACGTCACCCGCAGTGGCTAGTGATGTTGCGCAACTCCTATCCCTGGTCCTTGCCACATTTTTCTTGTTATGATTTCCTTCAAGATTCATAAAATATACTGTGGTGTTAGAATATATTGTGTAATTCATGGATGAAACTATCTGACGCAAGGTATATAATCTACCCCATACTTCCTGGCAACTCGTAGTTACTCTATCATTAGATACTTCTGGATACGCCTAAACTTGAATCGCATGGAGTATTACACTGTATAGAATTGAGTATAAAAAGAAAGCAGGCGATTGCTAGTAGGGCAGATAGTGAGGCAGCAAAAGGCGATAGCTAGTAGGGCAGATAGTGAGGCAGCAAAAGGCGATAGCTAGTAGGGCAGATAGTGAGGCAGCAAAAGGCGATAGCTAGTAGGGCAGATAGGGAGGCAGCAAAAGGCGATAGCTAGTAGGGCAGATAGGGAGGCAGTAAAAGGCGATAGCTAGTAGGGCAGATAGTGAGGCAGCAAAAGGTGATAGCTAGTAGGGCAGATAGTGAGGCAGCAAAAGGCGATAGCTAGTAGGGCAGATAGTGAGGCAGCAAAAGGTGATAGCTAGTAGGGCAGATAGTGAGGCAGCAAAAGGCGATAGCTACACTGCAAAAATGGTGTTTAGATTTTAAACATTTTAGGTCTAAACACATTTAAAACCTAAACATATAGGTCAGTTAGGTGTCTCATCGACTACACATTTAGGAAATGAAAACTTTTATTCTAACTACATAAACATTTATGCTAAACATGTTTAGATGATTAGAGTTGAAACAGTTGAATAATAGGTGTTTAGATTTAAACATCAATATGTTTAGATACTTGGATATTGAATACACACCAGGTAGCAGCACTACCTTTGAATGGGCTATCTGCACACAGTTATAATCAATTGTTGTGACAAATGTCCCCAAATCCCATGTTTATCATGGTTTCATTTCATGTGAATATCATGTGAATAGAAAGGGCAATAGAAAATTGATTAGATTCACCTAATGCCACCAACATTAGCATAAAATAATCAATAAGCTCCATGACTGACACCTATTTTATGTTATTCTGGAATAGATAAGGCAATGTCCTTCCTGCCAAGCTGTTGTACTTTCTCAAGTTTCTCATTCTGATTCAGTGTGTAATACATGTACACATATATAGCTGTGGCTGACATCTTTGGAGACTTTGACAAGTGAATACCTGCTGATATCCTCCCAGTAAATGAGAAAACAAACAAAATATATCTCTTTTTTTTAATGCATACATGTCTGCAAACCTTAACTCTCCATCAAATCATTTAAACATCTAAACAAAAAAAAATCATAAACACCTAAACACAAAAATTCATAGATATCTAAACACAAAGTTTTAACCTAAACACCTACATTTCTAAACACTTGAGCTAAGCACATTGTTTGGCTAAACATGTTTAGGAAATTAATGTGATTACAAAAACGTTGCAAGAATATGTTTAGAATTGTGTTTAGGATCTAAACACCATTTTTGCAGTGTAGTAGGGCAGATAGTGAGGCAGCAAAAGGCGATAGCTAGTAGGGCAGATAGCGAGGCAGCAAAAGGCGATAGCTAGTAGGGCAGATAGTGAGGCAGCAAAAGGCGATAGCTAGTAGGGCAGATAGTGAGGCAGCAAAAGGTGATAGCTAGCAGGGCAGATAGCGAGGCAGCAAAAGAGTTTCATTCAAAATGAAATTAAAGCAGTGACCCAAGAAGATAAATCAAAGCATGTGGTGGCAGAATCGTTTTGAGTAGCCAACATGAGGAGTATAGGGACTCCTGGAGGTCCTTGCACAAACAGCGTACCTTCGTTCTGCTTTTTTCTCTCGTTAGTACGAGATTAACAAAGAGACTTATTTCTGACCGTTGCACAATATGTTCTGCCTTTTCACAATGAGAGTCGTTGTGACAGCGAGACAAAAATAACAGGACTCGCTGTGCTTTCCTCGCTGCTGCAGCGAGACTCTAGCACAGCGAGAAAAAACGACAGGGCACCCGCGTATTTTGACCCAGTTAGGCAGAACGTCACTTCCGGTCCCCGCGCTGATGTCAACAAGAGGCCGGCTTCGATCAACAAAACAGAGGGATATATCATGTCTCACTACGCTTCAGAAGTAAGTTTTCTTTTATAATAGTTTTCAATAAGGTAGATGTTGTTCAGAAGAAGACAATGAGATGCTATTCTTAGCCTGTTATTCCTTTTCCGTCGTTTTGTTTGCTTTCTTTCGCTGCCGGGTCGGGCGATAATAGGGTAATTTGGTTCGCTCTAACGTCTTTTGAGTGTGTCTCTCTCTCTGTCTTGTTATTTCTTTTTATTTTCTTTTTTTCTCTCCCTCTCTTCGTATTTTACGGCAAAGAAGAGAAAAAATCGAGTTATTCAGACATTCTTAGATTCATTTTTTCATAATTAACAGTACCTGAAAAAAAGTCCCCCTCTCCTCCCCCCTAATTTTCTTTTTTCCTGAAAATAAATATTCTTTATTTTCTATTTTCAGTACGACCGTTGTTATGCTTTGTCTTCAAGCGACGAAGACGATGAGGAAGAGGAGTATGATCTTGCGACCCAAGCGGGCAACAGGTCGTTCGAGTTACCAGAAATTTTGAAAACTAACACCCTAACAGAAGGATCAGACGAGGAGGAAGAAGGACTAGAGCAAGGAGAGGAAGAAGAGGAATACATTTTAGAGGATTCTAGTGAACTCTCAGAGGAAGATAGCCCTGTTCGAAAGGGTAAGGTCAAAAAGGCTAAGGCAAATCAACCTAAGGCGGGTCCCTCCAGCAGGCCTGATACGAACTTAACTTCCCGGGGGACGGAGAGGGCCAGAGACGTATACTGGACTGAAGCTGAGCATAGAGCGCTCTTCTTTGCCCTCCTCAATCAGAAGCCGTATATCAAGGCTAGGGGGAAGAATGGAGCACAGCTGAGGAGAGAAGGTTGGGACACAGTTCTAGGTGAGTTTTTTTTTATTAAGTTTGACATTATGACAGAAAAAAATCTTTATCTTTTCTCTTATCCTCAAAGTTAAACAGAACTAAGTGCCTTCTGTGTGTTTTTCATGAAGAGAGCTGTTCTTTTTCTCAGATATTCTATGTCTCCTTTGATCTCTTGCAGCCACAGTGAACAGCATCAAGAATGCGAACCGGGAGTTAGACAAAATGCAGCATCACGTGAATGATTATTTCTCTAAGCTTAAGGCAAAGGTGAGCGAACAACAAATATATTATACTCTTGATAGTGATTTGCTACACCTTTCAAAATTTAAGTTAGTGTAACTTAAATTGATGTCTTATTTCTTCTGTATCTTTCTGACCTCCTTCCCCATCATTTTTCATTTTCTTGTCCTCATTATTTTCTCATGCTTTTCAGAACGAGGAATATCTAGACCTGATAGAGAAAGGAAAACCATGTGAAGGATGCTCCTTGACCGACATGATGTTGTTGAAGTATAAGGGAGTCGAGAGAATTGCTGGTAAGACAGAAAGAAATTTCTTTTAAGAATGAAACTAGGCCCTATCTTTAACTTATTGTGAGCGTCCTGAATTTTATTTTTATTAAATATTGTGTTTTCAGCACAGGCATTTTTTTTCCTTTGAATCAATAAATGTTTTCAAGAAACATGCATGAATATTAGGATGGGTCTACGCGTTCCCAAAATTCATAGTAAAACACAGACCTAATATTGTTTTTTCTTTTGACCTATTTTCTTCTTCTTTCTCTCTTCGATAGCGATACCTCACGTTGTTCTATTCTTGACAATGTGTATATTCTTGGACCACAATTTCCCTTGAACAATAGAATTTTTTTTTTTCAGGGCAAGGAGGGGAAATAGTCTACTACACGGATCCCGTGGAAGAGGAAAAGAAACAAAGGCAACAGGCCAAGAAGTCCCCTGCTGTGCAGTCTAGAGTTAAAGCTAAAGGTGCTGCTCCCTCTCCCCTTAAAGTATTGGTTGTGCCTTCAGAGAAGGAGCTGTTGGCACAGTTTCAGTGTCCCATGCCTAAAAAAGGGAAAGGACCTGTGTCTCCGGCAGTCAAGGTGCCTTTCAAGAAACCGGGTAAGGCTGCAGCAGCAGCAGGTGGGGCCAAGGTCACTGGCACACCGAAAGCGACAAAGGCCAAAGTTGCTGCAAAGACAAAGGAAGCGAAGGCTAAACCTGCTCCTTCTCCCTCTGGAAGAGGTACCGCTAAGGCTCCTTTCAAGAAACCAGGTGTTCGGGCAGTCAGGAACGCTGCTGCCTTTGACGTTGATTTGACAGGAGACGACAGATCTGATGACATGCAAGTAGACGTTGTGTCAACAGACACCGACATAGTGGACTTGACCGGTATTCAACAGGAAGTGCCCCTCACTTCTACTCTAAAGTCGGAAGTCAAAAAGGAAGTACGGCGTAGTCCATGGATTCTTGAGAAGAAAAACTATGGGGGCAGAGGAAAGAAATTAGACTTTGAATCAAAAACCACAGATGCCTCGAGTAAAGAAGAAGAAATAGCAAATCAGGTTAAGAACCAGGAAATCAGATTAGCCAATATCGAGTCTTTAATGACCACTATGGAAGTACACAGACGGGACAACGTGGATAACATGATGTCCTTCCTGAGTCGATGCACAGAGGTGCATGAGAGGCTAGGAACAGTGCTTGAGAGGATAGTGTCAGACAGGGAGTCCATCGTGAAAACGCAGGAAACTACCAGCCGTCACTTGCAGTCTATCATTGACACTCAGGCAACTTGCAGCCGTAATGTGGCTCAACTTATAAACGGTAAGGTTTTATTTGGGTGGACATGTCATAAATCGAGAAAAAAAATATGTGTAGCAGTAAGTGTCTAGGTGTCTGGCATTTCCTTTTTTTATTTCATTTTCACTCTCATCTGAAGTTTTTCTTGACCAACAAAAATACTTATATTTAATTGTTTGCACAACGAGACAGATCGTCACAGCATCACTTATACAGTTGGCATAAGTTTTTTTATTCGTTTCAACTTTTTATATCCTACAGTTTCCGGTAAGGTCATTCACATGACCGACGGGCTCCAAAGGAGGCCTGTCATGATGATGTGTGAAACCACACAGACCCCGCCTGTTCCTGAGTTTCCTACTTTTCCACTTGTTGTTAAACCTTCGTCTTCAGGTGCCTTGAAAGGTAAGTATTTTTTTTTTTTTATAGTCTAAATGTATCTTGTCCTATCAAATAAGTCTCTTTGTCAATCTCGTACTAATGAGAGAAAAAAGCAGAACGAAGGCACACTCTTTGTGCAACGACCTCCAGGCCTATCTGTGCTTCTTCATAAAGTTAGTCCAAAAAGATTGGGAAGTTGTAAGTTATTGGAAAAACAGAATAAAAGAAAACACCGTAAAGACAGAGAAACTGAGCTGTAAGGTAAATCTGGCTGGTATCATAAAGAAAAAGGGGCGAAGGTCTGTTATTTTCTCTACGGGACATAAGGGAAGATTTTTCCTCTCACCTGTGTATAGTTATGTATCACTCTCGTTCTGAAGAAAGCACAAAAAAAGTTTTTACCTTGTTTTTCACAGTTTTGACGCTCGATCCCTCTGCCGACCAGTCAACAGTGGTCCAAAACCTCCTTCACGTCAATGGCAATGGAGAACTAGTCACAGGTCCCACCGTAAACCAAGGTTCCCCTCTCACTTTGGTTTTAGCGGGGGAACCTGCAGCCCAAGAACAGGAACAGCAGCAGGGAGGATCGTATGCGGTAGTGTGGTTAAAAGCGAGCCTCTAGAGCACGATCAAGGAGACGCGGGAAACAACGTGAACAGAGAGGTTGTTTACCAAGAGGTTCTTTATGAAGAGGAGGGAGAGGAAGGGACTCAACTTCCTTCTCCGCCAGGTGATGACCCTCAAAATCAGGTCACCCAGCCATTGAATGTACCGCATAACGAGCTTATTGAGCAAGGCAATCAGGGGCATACTGACCTCTCAGAGCCTGGTAAAGACTCCCATAGTGACGCGGGTGATGCAGGTTCTAACATAGAAGCACAGGGAGGTAGTGATCTTATGAAAGAGGGAAGCACTGACATGCAGGCTCATAACGAAGGACTAGAACAGGGAGGGAATGATGTCCTTGAGGATGAAAGAAATGCAAATCCCACAGAGCCTAGAGCAGACAAGGATGAACATGGGGGTCAAGATGGCCAAACTCTCAGAGGAACTGACTTACAGAAAGAGGCGGCAGAAGGAGATAAAACTGAAGGTGTAAGCTGTGAGGCAGGAGAGGACAGCGAAGTAGTACAAGGTCCAAAACTTAAAGAAGATGGAGGTGAAGAGACAGTGAATGAGGTAGCACAAGACACCCAAAAAGAGGCTGGAAAAGAACAGCCACATTTGCAGCAAGGCGCTATACAGACTAAAGAAGAACCCAAAGAAGACCTCGAGGTTTCTCTCATAAACGTAGACGATGATGTTACAGAAGGAACACTTGGTTTATGTGTGGTTCTTTCTACATGTGCCAGAACACACCCTCCTCCGCGTAAAATCAAGAGGGTCCACATAGATATATCTCAGGGGGAGTAGTGCTCGACTGCAGTAACATAGAAGGGGTACTGAAGAAGGAGAAGCCTCTAAAGGAACTAACAGAGCCTGAACCTGACAAAGAGGTAATGAAAGCGGCAGAAACTCTCCACTCGCTTCACCTGGCTGTTGATCCTAAGCCGGGTCCTGCGACCAGGAAAAGGGTAGCAGAGGCTACCAAAGGACAGCCTAAGAAAACAAGGAAGGCCCCAAAGAATGGATCGAAAAAGAAATAGAAAATGTTACTTTCATGTGACTTTCACAGTCAGAGTATTCATGTTCGTTTTCCTACCGCCGTTCCACTTTGTTATGATACAGCGGTTTCAGATTAAGAAAATCTAAGTTTTCAAGAGAGAAACAAACTAACTATGATGCTGTATGTTTTATGACTTCAACCTACATAGAGGAATGTTTTTATTTGGCCACAACGAGACTCCTTCTGTAATGCATGATGCGGTTGGAGAGTGGACAGACATATTTTCACGTAGGGAACATTTCTTTCGGGTGAACAAAAGAAAACACCCACTTTGGTTTACTTTACTAGTACTTAAGCTTAAAAAAAAAGATACTTCCTAACATGATAAGTCACTTATGTCTTATACCATGACCCCTTCACTAAGTAGTCTGAAAAGTCATGAGGTACAGTGTAGTTAAGAGTTTTATGCCTTTAAACAGTTATCGGCTTTTCCTTGACCACAAAACCATTTGAAAAGCAATAAGGTGCTACAGTGGCCACACCATTGAAGTCCACTTTTCCTAGTCACTTTCTGGTCATGATATGTAATAAAAAGTTTGATGTGAAAGCCTGTGTGACCTCTTGTTCCTCTCATAACGTACTGAATAGTATATTAGCTTGAAGTTCAAGAAGTACAAGACTGAAAAAGCTTTGTTTATCTATTCTAATGCTATGCCCTCCTTCACAACGACTTTTTTGAAAAAAGGTCGTTGTGCGTAGGGGGCAGCACTCTCGATTTCATGTTATGACGTCATAATTGACAGAACGTCGTGGAACAACATGTCCAAATCTACAGGTGATATGCCTCCTAAGAAGCACAAGATATGTAAAAAAGCTTGACCAACTTCAAGTCTGAACATCAGAGAAAGTCCTGAACACAAAGGAGAGCATGCAGAGCATAAAAAAAGGGCCTAACAGTTAATTTAATAAGAGGATAATGGCGGGTCACGTACGATGTAGCACAACGTTAAAAGTTAGCCAATAGTCGCTGTGCTTTGTCCCTTACTTCTCTCGTTGTTATACCGGTTGGCAAAGGCTAATAAATAATTTTTTTATTCCATGTTATGACAGCAGGGTCAGCCTGATAAGAGACCTAAGAAGAGAATACAAATGATATTGAAGCATAAGGATTTCTCGGTTGACTCAGAGGCCTCTACAGTGCTTTACCAGCCAGAAAATGCACATCGAGAAAAGCAAGCAAACAATACCTTGGTAGGAGCTTCTTATGCTGACCATCAGTCCAACGCTAGTGACTCCGAAAGTGAAGCAGAAGATCTCCCTATGCGAAACGACCTTCCTGTCTCCAGAGAAAGGTGGAAGACGAAAGAAGTAGAAGCCCTAATGGATGCAATAAACTTAAACCGGGACGCTATAAAGTTCCACTTCAGCGGCACAGGAGGAGGGAGGGACTTAAGGCGGCAAGCATGGAGAGACGTGGCATGTAAGTTTATTACTTCGATAGAATAATCTTATATCTTCCCCTTTTTTTTCATGGCAAGTTACTTCATAACAAAAGAATTTTTAACTTTAATACTTTCTTCTTAATTCTTTCAGTGTACGTTAACTCGGAAGCGCACACTCACCGGACTGTCAGACAGTGCTCTGATAAGGCGTCTGATTTCACCCAAAGGATGAAGCAAAAGGTAGGAGAGAACTGAAATTTTTCTTTTTCCACATAACAATAAAGTTAGTGAAGAGAAATAAGCAAAATAACAAAATTTTTATGCTAATCTATTTACTTACAGTACAATACACTAAGAAGGGAGATCAAAAAGACAGGAAGCGGACCACCTGCAAAGAAGTTGCTTTTGTCCAAGACCCAGCAGAAAGCTTTAGAATATCTGAAACCAGAGGCAGTTCGAGGTGAGGATGGACTACCGTAGTCACTGTACCCTACCTTATTCAACCTCTTATTGAGTTTAGAATAAAAGACATCTAAGCTTTTTTTCAAACACAGCGAGAAAAAAAACAAAATTATGTACTTTTGAGACTCAGGAAACATCTGTATGTTTTCAGGTATTCCAGGAGTTACTCCCATGGAGCTGGACCCTACCAAACCAAAGACACAGTCAGGCATAACAGAAAACCATCTGTGGAGACCAGGTACTGCCGACTTCTCCAAGGCTAAGACCAAAATGAAGACCACTAAAGTACCAACAAAAGATAAAGACAAAGAGAGAAGGAAGGAAGAAAGAAAGAAGAAAGAGGAGAGAAGGAGGAAACATGAGGCAAAGATGAAGGAGGAGAGAAAGAGGGAGAAAGAAGAAGCAGTATTAGGAAGAAAATGGAGGATTTATCCAAACAGAAAGCAGCAGCGAGGAAGAAAGATGAGTCAAAGACTGCTCTACCCAAAGTTAGACCTAAACAAGGGCAGAAAGTTGTGGTTTGCACCAGAAGCGAATACCTGCAGCTGTGTGAGGAGAAGAAAAGGAGGAAGGCAGAGAGGGAAGCCATAAGAGCTCAGAGAAGACAAGCCAAAAATCAGTTATGAAGTATGGATTAAATGTGACAAAGATATATATGATAAAGAGAAATGGACAATCTTATACAAGTTTGACAAAAATACAGTTTATTTACAGGTTATTATGTATATGTACATAAATAAAACTTTTTTTCTTTCACGGCGCGTGTTCAAGTTTTCTTTTACAAAAGGAACAGGAAAAAATGTCCGAGAAAAATATTTCATGTGAGGCCTGTCCGCCAGGTACATCTTTATGTACATTAAGGTAAATATCTCAGACGGTTCTTTAAAGAAAAACAAGCTGAAACTCTCTCGTTGTGACATACATGTGTACCACATCCTAATTATAAGGTATCACAGACAAAGAGCCAAAGTACTTTCGTTATAACTTGAAGCATGCAAGGTGCCACACTTTTCAGAAGTATTTGTTGCAGTACTCGTCCCGGAAGCACTTGATACGCTCCTTTTCCTGTTCTCGGGAAAGCTGTCTTGGTTGGGGAAGGGGAAGACGGACTGGTGTCCAGGGATCAGCAGGGTCATCAACAATCCTTATGCCATGATCCATGGCCACGTTTTGAAGGCAGGCGCAACTGGTTATGATGTCTGAAGACCTCTTTGGCTCGTGCCTCATGTAACCTGCGGAGGAGTCCAAGATCCTGAAAGACAAAATAAAACAGAAAAAAAGGAGCTTTAGACAGGGACAAAGGATGACACAGAAAAAAAAAATTGGAAGGTAATATGTTAAAGCGCAGATAATTAGTTCCTTTCTTTTTCTCATGAGTGGGAAAGAGTTACACTCACCTCCAACGCTGCTTCAGGATACCGATGCACTGCTCGACTCGAACCCGGCTCTTCTTATGCCACTTGTTGAATGCGGTCTTCTTGGGTGAAGTCTCGTACTTATAGGGCGTGAAGAGGTGCCGACGCAACCCATATCTGCCAAAAGTAGAAGATAACCACATGTTATAGTGTTTTGCATGCTGTGAATGAAAAGTAGAGACAAAGACTAAGAAAGGAAGCTCACCCCGAGTCTCCTAGGAGAACAAAATCCCCCCAAATCTCCTGGTCCAGCTCGTCTCCAACGGGGCTCGCCGCGAGACAGTAGGCATCATGCACCGATCCTGGGAAGCGAGGGTCTATGAACAATATCCGTTTGTCATAGTCACAGACAATCTGCACCAAGAAAGAAATAAAAATCAGGAAAAGGGAAATAAATTCCATCTAACCATATTCTGTTATAGATGATATGTTTCATAATAATTCTAGAGGTGCAGGACAAAAAAAGAGGAAGATGAACCTTATTTTATTAAGGAAACAAAAATCAAGAGGACTACACAGAAGGTAAGAAAAAGGTGAAAAACTCACAGTGGTGTTGATGGAGTGATACTGATTTCTGTTGACGTATGCGCTCTCGTTTCTGGAGGGGCACTTGATGGGGATGTGGGTGCCATCCACGTATCCAAATACAAACGGTGTCTCTTGTTCGACCTCTCTTTGGTTCCTCTTGACTTTGTGGCGGTATAACTTCAAGGCCGCAAGCAGTTTCGATTCAAAAGAGTTGGGCCACTTCACATACTTGTGCCGGTTCTTGACGAAGTATTGAGCGACATCTTTCACTGAATTACACACTACGGACTTGGATACCTTCTGGGAGTCCCCAGTCAGCATGAAGAAACTCCCAGTGGCAAAATACCGTAACACTAAACAGAACTGAAAGAAAAAAAAGGAAATCAATGTCAGAGTATTAGGAAAAGGGGAGAAATAAATAAATAAATTAAGAAAATTTATTTCTTTCTTCCTTCCTGATAAAAGGTCGTCAAGTCATGGGTGTGGACTACAAAATTCTACTGGTGACATGCTCATTTCTTGAAACAGACATGTGACATGGGAATTACTGACATGATGAAAAAAATTATTGACATAAAATTATTAAATTTGACATGTTGGGCCATGACAGAGGTGACATGTGACATCAAGTGATATGTGACATGACCATTTCATCGAGTCGACATGTCAGAAGGGGGACCCCCCCCCATCCAGACCACAATGAAAAAAAAGAAGGTATTTCAGCTTACCCTGTCTATGTAGGAGAGGCCTCCCCCACGTTTGCTCCCCTTGAACTTGCTGTGTAGCCTGTAGTCCTGGCACAGCTCCCTCACTACCTCCTTGCTGAGCCTGTACCTTGCTGTAAACTCTTCATCAGAGAATAAAGTGAAGGGAGTATCTCTTTTCTTGCACTTTCGCTTTCTTCTTCCCAGACTGTCTCTTGGGACATCCATTTTGACACAGTGTAGTTGTCACACTTTAAATTTCCCTCCAAAATGTTACTCTGGTTCCATTCAAAATCACACGACTGTCCCTATAGGGACCAATGTTAAAAACCAAAAAGGTGGTGACTCCAGAGTAACTGCCTTTTTTTTCTCGCTGTGCACCCAAAAATTTTACCACAGCGACTTTCGCACAGCGAGGAAAAGATTGTGCAACACTTTTTTTCTCGCTCTGCAAAAACGGACCAAATCGCAGAGCGATAAAACATTTGTGCAACACTTAGACACTAGCAGAACAAGGAAACCGGTTTTCACGCTGATTGTGCAACGGCCTCCTGTTAAGTACTCTTATATCAGCGGTAATCATACTATATCTCTGCACTATCTAGTTTTAAGGCTTGATTGTTTACTTGGGTCTGGAATATGGACAGTCCGTCTAGGACGATCATTCCTTATCTGGTCACAGGTACTGCAACAATACAGCTCCAGCATGTTCACCAAATGGGCAAACTTCACGCTGTCCACACCCGTAAGTAGTACTGTATTTTCTTTTAACAGAATCCATTAAGTACAGTGCAGAAGATGGGTAACCTACATTGATAACTATCGGCATCAGACAAGTGGAGGCTCCACTACGTAATTTTTTGGAATATTCTCGTAAAATGTCACCCACACAGTGCCTAAGGTATAGGCTGTTGACCGCCCTAAATTGTAAACATGAGATATAAAATTGTACACATGAGATTTGAGGGGTCATTTGTAACGACAGGGAATGTGTTTACCTATAGTTCTGTTTACACTCACTCCACGCCTGAGACTAAGACATCTCACAACAACACAGTACAATATAAATAACAACACAGCAATCTAACAACAACCTTAAATCGCAGGGTCTTGGGTCTGCAAAAATCGCGCAATGGAGCCTCACCCAGGGGCTTACCATTCTTACCATTGCCCAACTCACAAGGGCTTATTCAGTTAGGTTCACAAACATTCTGGGCTCCATCTGTGGGCCCATTGATCAGCTGTTAAGGATAGGCTGAAATAAATATGATGTATTTTCATGAAATCACCCAGCTAGCACAACTCGTGCAATTTACGTCATTCTTACGTGAAAACTCATCTGATTTACGTAAAAAAGACATCATTTGGATGAGTGGTGCTAGCAGGGCAGGCACATGTCGCATTTTCTGAAGCCGAGATGATTACGCCTAAGGCCTAATAAAAAAAAGGTGTTTCCAGTAACCCGACCGACCCTAGCAAAACAGGGATGGTTTCTGTTGTTTTTTTTTAGTCAGGACCATAGTAACATACCAATAGAGGTACAAAAATGGCAAACCACTTATTGGAAAGCCAATATGCAAGTGTTCATAATACACTTTTTATTTATTTAGCTTAGGCTATGCAGGCTTTTTTGATAAAGAGGGACTAAACTTTTTATGCCCCCCCCCAAGAAGGATCAACAATTTTCTAAGCCCCCCCCCCTTAATAAATAATGACCACTTCCTTATATACTGTCGGACTATTGTGGCCACATAATCCTCTCAGATTTGCATTGAAATTGTCTTCCTTTTGATATAAAAACATGCCGGCATTGGACAGGAGGAAGATGTCCCCCCCAAAAAAAAATGAATAAATAAATAAAATAAATCCGACCTAGAGACCCTAGCATTTCACTTCATGTTACTGGAAACACACCTTTTTTTTCTTGGCCTAGAGGCAAAAGTTTTTTAGGTATTTAGACTCATTAGTATATCAATTAAACCAAGTTAAAATCTAGTGGTAAAAGCAAGTAGAACCTGCGGAACGACTGGACTCACCCGCCACGCCAGACAGTACCCATTACTATGGTTTATATTAACGTACCTCTACACTACTCCCCCAGACATTTAGGAAGGAGTTATAACTATTGTATTATTATATAGGGATAACATTACGATATGTCTTTACCCTAATAATAGAGGTACAACCATAGATATAACATTAACATCATGTACAGTATCATTCGAAAGATATTTTGATATATACGATAGTATTAATAGTTACGGATGAACAAACAGGATAATCGATATAGTTCGAATATGTGGAAAAATAACAGTTATGTGTAACGGAACTGTTAAGTAATGAATTAAACCACATAATAACATCCTAATGAGTTTGTAATTATTATTATCATAGTGATTATGTAGTCTTAAGAAAGACTTTCAACATAACTATACTATCTAATGATACTTTTTGATTTATGAACATTTAATCCGTTAGAGGTTCTATGTTTTAGAAACCTTATGATATGTAACCGTTATGATTTATACACTTGAAAAAATAGATAGAGTAACATATATGACATCATCATGCATTAAATAACCACCATAGCACCAGATAACTATTATTATACAAAAATATGTCACGCAGGACAATTATGATATTCTGGTGATTATGTACTATATAGGTATCGGATCATGTTAAGTGATATGAATGGTAACAAGAGATCCGTATTAATATTAACCCGTCTGACAGTATGCAATAACGTATCATCATAGTGTAAATATACATATAGATATAGTATTCATAAGGATAGTGAGGTTATAAACATGACAATATATGTACAAAATACTATTGACGTCTTGTGCTGTAGTCTTCCGGATGCCTTGTAGGTAGGTGGTGTGGTCAGCTAACCATGGGATGGATGTGCTAGAGTCTATTGTTATCCAGTAGAGGTTATATATATATATATAGAAACACGGAAGTTGAAATAGGGGCAGCTACCCACAATCCTCTAGAAGTGCTATTGTTTATAAGTAGATCCGAATGGTGTGAAGTAAATAATCCGGTGGTCAACAGGTAATAATAATAGTCCTTTTGTGTGTAGTTGACATAGTGGTAGTCCAAAATAGTTGATCCGGAAGTAATTAACAGGGTAAATAAGTCCATTCGGTACATCAGTAGATTATATCGTATAAGTCAATCCATTATAGTGATCAGGAACGGGTAACAGCAGACATCAGGTTAATGTTTACAACAGCATCCAGAGGTAACTTCCAGCAACATTTCTACTATCGGATTGTTATAAATATGGGTTCTAATCCGAATAGAACTTTCAGGATATAATAATAAATATATGTCCTGAATTAGACTATTTTCTGGTTATAAAGGAACCCGGAACACATAGAATAATCATAAGTGTTGATTTTCATAGGGAACATTCACAGATATATAATTTCTGCAAAACCTAAGTCTGGTTATCAAGGTTTAGGAGAGAAAAAAAATTTTGCCGAGTAACCCGGAACACACTTAGGTTGATTTCTTCGCGTGTTTCTTCCTAAGAAGGTCTAAAGCCGACTCGGGAGTACCATCCCATTTGTCAATGTCGACTCCGAATACTCTGATGAACTTAGTGTTCAGATTTGTATTCCGAGTTATCTCCTCCTTGACACGTTTCTCTAGAACATGTACATCCATAGCTGCCTGTTCCTTGGCAGCTAAGGCATCCTCCTCCCGAGCTTTTACTTCATCTCGGATGACAGTCTCGAGGCGTTCCTTTTCAGCATCGCCCACCTGTTTCATACACAACAGAGTATCATTCAGGAGGCCCTGATGGAACTCTGTTGCTCTGTCTCGAACACATTTCTCCCAGTGGGTGTAGATGGCCTTTTGGACATCTGCTTCCCCCTGACGAGACTTTTCGAACCAGATTTCAGTGTTACCGGTCTTAACCCATTACGGGCTGATGTTGAGAATACTCAACATCCATGTAGGGGCGGATGTTGAGTATTCTCAACACCATGTAGGGCCTGATGTTGATTATAATTGACATAGATAATTGATATGGCAGCCATGTTTGAACATTTAATATATAGATTTGAGTGGACTGCTATTTTTAGTCTCAGGATGTTATTTGCCTATGTTGAGGCTGAGGAATTCGAATCTGGGAAGTTTAGAACAATAGAGACATTGGAAAATGGTTGAAAATGATATCAAAGTTATGGACAGTGCATTATACCTTGCAACCTCTCGCCCCATGGTAAATGAACTGCTTAAAATTCAGTCCCCTAGCCTTTCAATGAAGCCTCATTCCTCGCCCTTAATGGGTTAATGGTAATCGCGTCCTTTGGTTTCGCAGGTGGTGCAACAACCTTGGGAGGTGTTGACACTGCCTGAGGGGCACTTCCGGATGTGGGGCTTCCGGAAGTTCCTGCTGTTGGAAGACAGTAGGTGGGTGGCAGATTTTGTCTCATCCCCATCTCCATGTACATTTGTACCTGTTCTGGGGAAAACGTTACCTGCTGGGCGGCTGCAGTACTTGCAGATCCGGCAGCGGCAGGTGCTGAAGTCTTTTTAGGGACTAAACGCCCTCCTTTTCCCACAACCAAGGTCTGGCTCTCGGGTCCAGGTCCTTGTGTCATGGACAGAAAGTTACGGGTGTTCACTTTCCCTGGTTTAGATACGGCGCCTGCGTATCCGGCAGGTCCGGGTCTCTTGAAAACAGGAGTACCCTGGGTCTGCTCATGTGGGTGACGTGCCAGGGGGGATCTGGAACGATCATCCGCCCTGGTTTGAGTGACAGTAGTAGACTGACCATTGCCGTTGCCACCTCGGTTCTGGTCTCTCCTAACTCTCTCTCGTGCTCTTTTTCCTTCCTTTCCAGACTCTTCGCATTTCTGCCAAAGAGACTCATGCATGTCTAGTTTGCCCTTACCAGGAGTTAAGACAATCTTGGCGCGGAGTTTCGAATCCTTGGTCTTCGGAACTTCGCAGAGGACTTGGTCCCCTGGTCGGATCTTTGACCAAGCATCTTCACTCAGACTGTCGAACTCCTTCATGAGTTCCTGATGCATGTCCATAATACGTTTACGGGCTGTATCTAATCCTTCGCCATGGGCCTTCTTCTGGTGTCTTGCCAGATCGCTACGCCGGTTGTATTGCACCTTCGTAGTACATTTCTTCCCCTTCTTGCCATAACTCGGGTCACAAATGTAAACCGGGTGATGGTGGAAGTGGGCCTCTACCAGATGCCTCTGGAACCGGGCTGAAGTGCTCCAGGTCCGGACCGAGACATCGCTAGCATCCTGGCAGATGGAGAAGGGACAAGACTTTTGATCGTCTCCGTACCACTTCTCAAGTGCCCAACGTAGCTTGTGCCTCTGGGTATAGGTATAATACCCTTCGGTGTGGTTAAGCATAAGCCACATCTTACGATAGGCTTTGCTCGGATTGGGATCTTCGTCCGAAAGACGCATCCAATCCTCCTCGTCGGATTCACCATTCTTATTCACTGTATCCGGATAGGCATACAGAGTAGAACCGTCCTTCTTTACTCCATATGCATAGTCTGAGAAACACGTTGGGATCCGGGTTTTGAATCCGGATTTGGCGTTAGCCCAACGCTCGGCCTCGGTTTGAGTAGATGGGGTGACCTTCTCATCGTACTCTACTGAGGATTCTTGAGTCGCCGAGAAGCAGACCTCCTGTTCTTACTAACCTTCCAGTCTTCCGGATCCTTGGTTCCGGATTCACTGGAAGTAGATGCTTCTACCGGACTTGCGGTTTTCCCGGTAGTACTGCCAGTGGTTGTTTTAGAACTGGCTGAACTTCTGGCGCCTAGCTTCAGGTCGGGGATTGGAGGTGCGGGTGCCTCCGCTTCCCTACGAGCTTGCTCCAGGGCTTCCTGCTCCGCAGTCAGACGACGGACGAGAATCGTCCGAAGGGCTGCGCTCCTGTCCAGTCCTGTAAGAGAGGTGTTCTGGACTTCCCTGAGTTCGGCTTCAGCTATATAATAGCCATCATCCCACTGCTCGAAGTTAGCAGTGGCTTCCCGGTACTCCCTCATTGTTCGGTACTCCGGCCGGACAGCACTAGGGCGTGGGTAGGTTTGGCCTTCGGGTTCCGAAACGCAGCCTACCCAATCAATGTTCGTCTTAGTTAGATTCCACTGACCTGTCAGGCTTTGGATAAGCTCCTAGCAAGAAGGCTCTGTTAGCTTCATACACCACCTGTCGAAAGGCAATGTCAACCATGAGTCCACATTGGAACCAAGGCCAGTCTCTGAGCCATTCTGGTGGTGTCCTGTCGAGCTGTTCGGGAACCATAACACCCTCGATAGCCATCCTCACCTTCGGGTCCAGTTTAACTGGAGTACCGTCCGGGTTTACTACCTGTGCCTGTAAGTCCGGATGGACATACAGGTACCGACCATCATAGGCCGCTGGGAACGGATCGTCCACGGCCGGTCTCCATTGGTCCTTAGATCCGTCAACTTGGGCAGTTTCGGATCCAGTTGCTCCTAGCACTGCTTCGGGGTTCGAAGCGTCTCCAGATCCATCGGTGGGAAGTGGTGACAACAGTTTCTCTGGCTCATTCAGCGAGAATGAAGCAAACTTCTCTTCAAACGAGCGATCAGCGGATTCCTCCACTTCCATCAGCTCGCTTTCTGCCTGTGTAACAGGTGACAAAGCTTCCGGAAAAGCTTCTGCGGACGGAGTCAGCTTATCCGGGTCACCGGATAGCTTGGCTGCTGCTACGGATTCCTCAGCCGTGACTGAAGGAATCACCTCGGGAGTTAACTACTCCTTTTCCCGGCTTTCACGGCGCCGGGGCCGACACTTAACGGAGCCGCCTGCTAGGAGACCGACTCTGGAGGCACACCTGGATCGTTTAACGGCAGTAATTCAAAAGAAGGGCGATCGCTCGCCCGTCCTGAACACAGCCGAAAAACAATATGGCGACAAGCCAGCTTTCGTGACGTCATTTCCTCGCTAGCTAGCGGGGTCACGAGAGGTCAGCCGAGACTGGACACGGTGACGTCATGCGGAAACGCACGTGCTACAAGCGGAACATAAACAAACTGATTGTTTTTAGGTAATTATCGCTCACGCCGATGACTCGTCTGGGGATTTAAGTGGAGTTTATGGAAAGCTTAAGCAAATCCACCGGATTATCCGTCCACTACCCACTGGTACATTATACGGCAGCGACAAATAAGCCTTTCGGGTCAGTTGCCATCCGTTCCTCTAAATGTAAACATTACACTCGTTGTGTATACACGTTAGGTCACTGCATTCCTCTGGGCAATTCGAGGGCTGTGGCGAACGTGTATCCCCTTCTTGGATAGTTCCTTTTCGGACCTGACAGTTTGAAGAGCTTTCTCTAGGTGTTTCTTGGCCTTCGAAACACCTTTCCTCTTCTTCTTGTCTTCACCTGCCAAGACTTTTTTAACTCCCCCACGCTTAATCGGTGTTGGCGTGGGTGGCACTGATTCAGGTACCTTTTTAGGCCTACCTCGGCCTCTCTTCGATATTGGGTTCTTTACCTGGTCTACTATCCGATTCAGATTCAAAATCTTTTCGAATCCTTCACCATACATTTCTGTGGAGGTCTCCCTCCCAGACCATTTCCTCAGTCTAGCCACATTTGACTTATAAAGTCGACCAAGGTCTGATTTAATAATTACGGTACAATCACTAATAACTTGGGTTATTGTAAAAGGACCGTCCCAATTAGACGCTAATTTTATGTGTCTAAGTGGTTCATGTAGTCTTAGTACTCTATCTCCGGATTGGAATTTCCGATGCTTTAGATCGGTATCATATCCAACTTTCTACCATTTGGCACTTTTCTCCAAATCAATTCGGACAGACTCGTATGCTTTTTTCAATCTGTCTCTTAAACATTCGATGAAAACTACATGACAAGTTATTCGGAGTACAGTTGGTACTCGAATGTACCGTACTGTTGTAAGCATGTGTCACAAAATGACATTGCTCATCCCAATCGTCCATGTTTTCATTAACAAGTGACTTTAGGACCTGAATAAGGGTTCTATTGAACCTTTCGACCAATCCGTCACTTTGTGGCCTATACAGATTGGTTCTAGTTTTGCAGATAGCCAAGTATTCGCACATACCTTGCCAGAGATTCGATTCGAATTCTCTGCCTTGGTCACTGTGTAGCATTAGTGGTACACCGAAAGTCAGTACCCAACCTTTTACAAAGGCCTCGGCACAAGTGACTACTTTGTGGTCCGGTAGTGGAAATACTTTGGTGTATTTCGTGTAGTAGTCACACACTACCATCATACAGGTATTATCATTAGCGGTTGTATTAAGTCCACTAATGATATCTACTCCGATTCTCGCGAATCTAACTCCGAAAAGTTCCTGAGACAGGGGAAGTTTGCCCATCGCGGGTCTGGGTTTGTTTTTACAACAGTCCGGACAGGTGGTTACCCATCTTTGCAAATCTCGTGACATGCCGGGCCAATAGTATTTCTTAGAAAGTCGTGCTAATGAGTGCTTCCTTCCAAAATGACCACTGGTCCGATGTCCATGACAGAAATACATAATGTCATGTCTCATTGCATGTGGTGTAACCACTTGCATGATTTTCTCACCATTATTACATGGCTTCCAACGGTATAACACGCCTTTCCGGACTTCAAGCTCAGTCCATTGAGCAAGAAACCTTCTCATTTCTCGATTTTCCAGGGAGACCTCTGGTCTGGCTGGACGTATACCCTTTGGTACCAATTGCAGTAGCTGTGCAGTTATCGAGTCAGCTTCCTGGAAACGTCGTATGTGATCCATAGACCATTCCAGTACACTGGCAACTAGGGCTTCGAAGGGTATTCGAATCCCTGCTAAAACTGCTCTGTGAGCTCCACAATCAGTACAATCCGGATTATCACATTTCCGAATTGGTATTCGAGACAAAGCATCAGCATTTAAATGCTTAACTCCGGGTCTATGCTGAATCTGGTGATGTTCAAGCCCATATTCGGATAAATGGGCTAGCCATCGACCTAACATACCTTCAGCATCTCGGAAGTTCAATAACCATCTTAAGGAGGAATGATCCGTACGTAAAGTAAAGTCCGTCCCCCATAAGAAGTGTTTGAACTTCTTTGTATATACAACTACTGCTAACAGTTCTCGTTTGGTCGTGCAGTAATTGCGCTGAGTTTTACTCAGTGTGTTGCTAGCAAAGGCAATTGGTACCTCCCTCCCATTTTGGACTTGCGAAAGTGCTGCACCAATGCTGTCATTACTAGCATCCGTATCCAGTATGAAATGATCCGTCTCATTCGGATATTGCAATACGGGAGTACTCGTGAACAGATCTTTTAGCTTTTGAAAAGCAGATTCCTGTTCATGCGTCCAAGGAAATTTTTCCTTGGTACTTCCTGGAGTCCAGTTAGCTATTACTTGTAATGGGTAACTGACTCTAGAATAATTCGGAATAAATTCCCTATAATAGGAACAGAATCCTAAAAATGATCTCACTTCTTTAGGTGATTTAGGTCTATTCCAATTCGTAACTGACTCGATTTTATCGGGATCAGCTTTTATTCCTTCATCAGAGATGATGCGGCCCAAATAATTTATGGACTTCCTAAACATGTGACATTTTTTAGGTTTCAATTTGAGACCATTAGAAATAATACGTTCTAATACCAATTTAAGATTGTTAGAACATTCTTTGAATGTTTTTCCAAAGACTATTACATCGTCAAGATATACAAGACATCTTTTCCACAATAAATCACTTAATATAGTTTCCATCATTGCTTCAAATGTAGCTGGTGCATTGCACAAGCCAAACGGCATTACGTTATATTGGAATGGTCCAATATGACTCGAAAATGCTGTCTTTTCCATATCTGATGGGTTCATTCCCACTTGCCAATATCCCGATTGCAAGTCTAGGGTACAAAACCAACTGTTACCTCCTAAGGAGTCAATGGTTTGTCTATTCTCGGTAATGGATATGAATTCTTTTTCGTTACTCCATTCAACTTCCTGTAGTCTATGCAAAAGCGTATAGTACCATCTTTTTTTGTTACCATACATACAGGACTACTCCATGGACTATTGGATGGGACTATTACATCCTGATCCAACATCTTGTTTATTTCCTCTTCAGCTATTCTTTTCTTTGCTAAAGGTAACCGCCTATACGGTATTTTAAAGGGTTCTGCATCTCCAGTATCTATTTTGTGTACTACCTTATTTGTCGTACCTAGTTTTTCACCAGGTTTGGCAAAGGCAGTTCTATACTGACAGAGCAATTCATGAAACTCTTTCCAATGTTCCGGATTTTCTAATGAAGTTTCCTCATACAACTTTAACAAGTCATCCGAAATTTCATCGTCATCTGTTACCTTTGGTAAGTTTAACTTACTATCCGTTACAGTTTCCGAAAGGGTCACGTTACCAAAAACTTGTCCCTTTTTTAGGTAGATAGTAGCGTTTCCAGTATTGGAAACAGGCACTACCGACCAGGATGCATTCGCTACTATAGTGTCTACGGAAACCAGTCCGATGCTTGACAAAGTAACTACATCCGGTTCTATCACTGCAGGCTTATTGCGCATTGCAGGATCGCTTCTCACAAGCACATCACAGGCTACACCTGCGGGAATCCGCACAGTGTGTGCAACGCTAGCCATACTGCTTACTTGCCTTAGTAGGCACCTAACCTTTACAGGATACGGGTATTTCACACTCAACACTCCTGATTGTGGTTCTAAAACCACCCCGTACAGAGATGCGAAATCCAACCCGAGTATCCCCTCATCTGCTATATCCGCAACGGTGGCACTCATGACATAGTCATGTATTCCATCCAATTGCAACTTCACACAAGTTCTTCCATACGTTTGCATGGTACTGCCATTGGCCATCTGAGCATTTCCTCCCGATCTGAGAGTATCGTGTTCATTCGGAATAAGATCATAGAACCTCTTGGAGATACAGGAGTGGCTAGCACCCGTATCCATAAGAAATTCTGCAGATCTTCCATTAACAGTGAGGCAAACATACCACCGCCTTCCGTTTAGAACAGAGGGCGTGTCCGTGATGATTGGGACGTCATTGTTCACACCTGGAGTCAATCCACATCCTTTCAGGTATTCCAGACAAGGATGACCCGTGGGTAGGTGGGCACTACCAACCCTGGCTAAAAAATAGCCGCCTACCTCGTCACCGATATTGGGTTTCCCCTGTGCTCCCTGGGCACCTGTTATATCGGCTTCCCTAACCTTCCGGGTGTCTACAACCACTCCGGTGTTAGGCGAGTTTGCTACTGTATGCGAACTATCGTTACGGATGGTGATATCATGGCAAGATTTGTCACTGGGATCCCCTTCTCTGCCCATAGGAGGACCCCTCCTCAGTTTTCCTCTGTTGTTAAACCAGAGACACCTTCCTGTCTACGGGGGACAGGTTTCTCAGCCATACATTCGGATGCATAGTGTCCTAATTTCTGGCATCTGAAACATCTCCTCTGTTATTTATCCACCCGAGGTCTTTTCAGAGCCTCTGTCAATCCGGCTATCAATGTCTCCACCAGATTCGTTGGAGCAGCAGCGGCTGCTACGGTAGGAGCGACTGTAGCTGTCATGTTACCAGCTTGAATCAGTCCGGAAGCTATTTTATTAGCAACGGACCCTCCTTTTCCTTTCGGATACACTTTTCTATACCGTTTCTGTCGGTAGTACTTTCCAGCTACCTGGACTGAACCAATATATTCTCCATTTTCATCAGAGACATATTCGTCTTCCTGGTCAGCCTCTTGCAAGTCAACTGGGGCCAATTGGGAAGTCTCATATACTTGAGCGGGGGAACCTCCGTATTGTAGTGGAGCTGCTCGTACCGGGTTTGGTCCTAAACCCACTAGCCTTTTCTTCATATCATGTCCATCGATTGATATAAAGAGGTCACTGAAAGATGTATCATCCTTCCAAGAATCCCAAACTACTTGTTTGTGATCCGGATCCCGCAATCCACTATAGAATTGTGTAAATAATTCTGGCAGATAGCAGTCATCATCATGAGCCCAATTCGGACGTGCCTTGGATAACAAGTCCTGTAGTGCCAAACCAAAGACTTTATGAGATTCTTTAGGTTTCTGAGTCCTCTTTTTAAAGCTTACCCATGGATCTTCTCTAATGATCGAACCAAATAGGTACGCGGCACATTCGACCAATTGATCATAGGTGCCGTATATTCTGTATGCTGCCCTCCATTGGTTGAGGGCTACTTTTCCGCCTTTGTTCAACCAACAGATTAAGTAAGGCAGAGCTGACTTCATCGACAAAAGCCTGCTACCTATCCTTCCATGGATCATTCGAATCATAGGGAGGAGGTATCCTTGCCTGTCTACGAGCCGGATTATTACATCCTCGCAGTCTGTCTGCTTCTCGCATGCTCCAGTTCATTACTTCCATGCCATCTGCTCCCTTCCGGTAGCAATGCCCAAATTTTGGATACATTGGCTTCTATCAAAGATGTTTTGCATCCCTGCAGGCATGGATGTCCTCCTGTTTGGTTTCCTGCCATCTCCTCCCGATCCTGATCCTCCGGATCCAGATCCACCAGGACCGCCTGGGGGATTACCTCCGGGTGGACCATTATTGGGTTAATTCCCGGACGGACCGTTATGGTACCCACCTCCATAACCAGCATTTCCAGTTGTTCCGGAAGATGCAGACCCGGGATAGGAATTATTTTGATTCCCTCCCTGGTTATATGTATTCCCATAATGGTAGTTACTTCCTCCTGCGGGATTATAGTTATTACTATATCCATGAGGAGTTGTTCTCGGTAAATACGTACCCCCTACCACATTGGGTTGTGGAGGATTCGGTCTAGGGAATCGTCCACCATTAGGTACATTGCTCTGACCCGAGGTCGGGTTAGGCAATCTTGCACCTGCTGGAGAGCTATGTCCGGATTGAGAAAAATACGAAGGTGGTGTAAGTAAATTTCTCACTGGTCCCGGTGCCTGTGGTTGAGCCACTGGTGTAGTGTTATTTCCACTAGCTGTATTAACATGAGTCGCTTTAGTTTTATGACTCAGATCTGGTATTGGGGGTGCCGGACCTACAACCGTATCAAGCACAGGAGCCTGAGGTGTGGGTGCACTGTTGGTGGGTCCCTTGTTCGTTCCTACATGTATAGAGGTACTATTCGGAACACCTACTCCGCTGGATGCGGAATGATCCGGGTTTTTATAAATTCCGGAAAGTACATCAATAACAAATGGGTTGTATCTGGTGGGAGTTACATCTTGGGATGTATTCACCAACATTGTAGAGACCACATTTGGATCTATAGTACCTATAGTCAGTTGTGCGGCTTCTATGTATTTATCTAGGGTTAGTGCAGTAGTTTGCAGTTCCTGAAGCTCATTCGTGAGTTTCTGTCTATCCTCTTCCAGTTGTTTATTATAAGCTATAATGCCCATCCGGATAGTTTCATTGTCTTCAGCTTGCTTACTGCACTGAAGTTTCAATTTCTCCAATTCGATTTGATATTGGCTTATTTCGGATTCGTAATTGGCCTTATCAAGACATAATTGATCATTCGTATCTATGTATGTCTGGATACGAGTGTGTCTATTGTCATATTCTTTATTGCATGACTTTCTCATTTCTTGAAGTTTTATTTCTTCACTTTCTAATTCTTTCATGTATTCACTCTTTCTGGTTTCGAATTCATTTCGCATACCGATTAAGTCTTCTTCTAGATGCAGTTTTTCATCGATTACTTCATCTTTCGCTTTGATCAAGGTATTCAAATTCTCGTTCAAAGTTACATAGGCTTCGTTTAACAACAGGACATCCGGTTGTTTAAATTCCTCACCTTCCGGTACCGCATATGTTACGTCGCCGTCTATGGCGCTGTAATCTAGAATCGGTAGTCCGGGTCTGGGTATACAGTATGGTAATTTTCCAAACGTAACCCTCTTTGGCATAGGTGCCGGATGTTCTGGATTAGTGCTTCCACCAACTTCGAATTACTTAATTCATCAACAAGTGATTGTTGACCCATTAAATTACTCTTTCTCTGTATGGATTGTTCCCTCCGTACAGAGTCTGGTATGTTTTCTTCACTATCCATCTTATAGTGAGGTCCGGGATCTCTCCAGGATGCAGTGTCTACATCCTGTGAGTTCGAATGGGTATGGATCAACAATGACCCATTGCCATTCTCCTGGGCAGTTGATTGCCCCTCAGGGTTAGCTTCCGCGAGGCTGTCTAACCCATTGACTAGCCGTTCGGACGTTATAACATCCGGGCTATACACCAGAATATCCTGGTCACGGCACCAATGTAATGGTTTAGTCTTATGGATTTGGTGGTTCGGGCCTTACTAATCAGGAGGAGTAAGGCAGTGATTCAAGTGTATGCCAACGGATGATTTATTACATGAACACTCACGGCTACCCGGAAGATGGTACAAGGGCAGCTAATGGATAAAGATATTACATGATCAGAGGCCAGGAGGGCCTCTGACGTAGCGGCTGAGCCCTGGCCCTTATATACGGACCTAGGTGTTCGTCGTCAGATGTCCCCACAGGCCCGGATCGGTGCTGCCACCTATCCGGAACCTGAGGAACACCCAACGACTGGACCACGCCAGACAGTACCCATTACTATGGTTTATATTAACGTAACTCTACAGTATGCAGCCTCTAAATATTCCATTCTACAGATGAATGAAAGTCTTAGTAAAATGGACTAACAAATTACGAATACCATCAGCTAAGTGCTAACATTTTACTAAAGGGTAGTTAAAAGACAGTAAGATAGGATGGGAAGTTTGTGTACATGCTATAAGAAAGATGTAAATTTGTGGTCATTCATAAAAACAATTCCCAGACTTAGTGCCCACCGAAGTGGGGCTTAGGGGCTGTCCCTTCACAAATTTGTTAAGGTCATATGAAGTAATTAGAAAATTATTTTTCAGGCCCTTCAAGGGCAAAATGTTATACTTTCTGACGACCTGACCCTACTAGTATATGGACAATCAAATGAATTTAGAAGCATCTACTGCTCTGACACCATCATAGAGCTACACAAACCAAACTAACGATAGGATTGGTAGTGCATTATTTCCCCTTCATTGCACTTGATTCATATCAGCTGTACACTGATTGTCCCACAATAGGTAGGCTTAGCGGGATTACGCCTCTAAGCCCCATTCACCAAGGCCCCATCCATGAAGGCCCCCTAACGAAAGCCCCAAAGTCCTAAAGCCCCCTGGTCGTAAGGCCCCATACCTATTCGGCACCAAATATGTCATTCTTACGTCATTTTTAAATCAATATACGTCAGTAATTACTCACTTTGTCAGCAATTAGTCAATATATGTCAGTAATTACTCACTATTTATCAGAAATTAGACAATATGTCAGTAATTACTCACTCTTTGTAAGCAATTAGTCAATATGTGTCAGTAATTACTCACTATTTGTCAGCAATCAGTCAATATATGCCAGTACTTAGTCATTATAAAACAACACTTAGTCCATATATGTCAGTAATTACTCACTCTTTGTAAGCAATTAGTCAATATGTGTCAGTAATTACTCACTATTTGTCAGAATGACATAAGAATGATGTAAGAATGATGTAAGAATGATGTAAGAATGACGTAAGAATGACATAAGAATGATATAAGAATGATGATATAAGAATGATGTAAGAATGATGTAAGAATGATGTAAGAATGGTGTAAGAATGATGTAAGAATGATGTAAGAATGATGTAAGAATGATGTAAGAATGATGTAAGAATGACGTAATCTAAGGACCCTGCAACCTATGACGTAAGAATGATGTAAGAATGATGTAAGAATGACGTAAGAATGATGTAAGAATGATGTAATTATGACGTAATTATGACGTAATTGGGGTGATAGGACTTTGGGGCCTTAGGACCTTGGGGCCTTAGGCCCGGGGGGCCTTTAGCGTGGGGCTGTGGAAGATGAGGCCTTCTTCTATGGGGCTTTCCATGGTACAATCGTCTTATAAGTTAAAGAGGTGATATCATAGTGGAAACATATTATAAGTTAATCATTAAGAATTGTTGTAACTGAATTGTCTGAACTCCTGTTACCTCACTTCATGACATGTAACGACCTGTTGACAGTAACTCCCCGGTAACTCCCAGTTACCCTTGTACATTCTGCACTGTTATTGGCACTGCTTGACCATGCTCATGTTGACCCGTGAGGTACTCTCCACGCCATTAAGCCTACTGCAAACAAACATCCTAAGTTCATCGACCTGGTGACTGCCATGTAACTGTCATATGGCAATTATGACATCAATGCTTAGGTTCACGTCAATAAAGATATGCTAAACATTTGTGACCCATCCTTACAAAACGGTTCGGAAGTCGCACATGCAAAATGTTTTGTTATTGGCATATTCATTTGCAGCTCATCAAGAGCTTTCATTTGGTATAACACTTGCATATTTGAACTATACCACTTGAAAGGGCCATATCTAGGCTTCTAAATGTGCGACTTCACCACTTTGTTAGAATGGGTCACATTTGGCTAGTGTTAGGGACTTGCAAATAAAGAATGGCCACGACTATATTGAGTCATTAGGTCACAATCTAGGTTCAATACTGCTTAAACCCAGTGCTCAGATTGGTTTTGATGCATGCATGGCAGCCAGATATTCTGCGAATGGCGGTGCCCCTGACACTCTGACTGTATGAGGACTGGAAGTAACAGTATTATTTTAGAAGGATGGCAGTCTTATTTTATTCCATCGTTTGCCATTATTTCTTAAGAAGTTGCTTCTAATGTTGCTAAACTATGATATGTATCCTGACTGACATTCAGAGCAGTTAACTTTTGGCCCATCCCTTGCATGACGTCAGTTTCCGATGTTGGCTACTTGGCTTCTTGACCGGCCATTTAAACGATAAGCCAGTGTCACCATCAGATGAAGTTGGCCCAACACAGCGAACCTGTCAGGTTTTGATATTAATGTGTCTATACTGTCTAAACACCAAAATCAGACTAAAGCTGATGCATGACCTATGCACTGTTCCAATTTTGGGCATGCATTTATTTGTCTGTCTAAGTTGCAAATGGCCAACATCACCATCTGTGTGACAGTGGACCAGTATTTGCCAATATGTATGTTCCAACCCAACCGTTTTCTCAACACCAGGTTACAATCTAAATGTGATAAAATCTATGTATGCATCATAAAAAAAACTCATAGAATATTCATTGGGACTTCTCTCTGTAGATCTGAGGACACGCAATTTAGATTAGATGCAACCTTAGCTACGCCAAATCAATGAGTCTGTCTGGTCTTCCTGCCGTATAACAATCTCCACCATAGTGTATATTGTGGCGTGAAGATCTTTATTCCTTCACCTTGCCACAGAATCTAGTTGTGCAGGGTAGACCTATTCAAGTTTCAACCATCATATCTCAAGAAGGGAAATTTCGATTAGAGGCTGGTGGCTATAGATCAATACATGAAACGACATCCTCTAGAGTGGCAACGGCTAACATCACAAGTAACAGAAATTGATCACTTCAGGAGTAGCAGCATTGGTTGAGATCAACAGTAGCAGCAATACATGACAGCAGCAGTAGCAGCAATACACAGCATCAACTGTAGCAGCAATACAATCATGACATCAACAGTAGCAGCAATACATGACATCAGCAGTGGAAGCAAGACATGACACCAACAGTAGCAGCAATACATGACATCAGCATTGGAAGCAATACATGACAGCAGCAGTAGCAGCAATACATGACAGCAGCAGTAGCAGCAACACATGACAGCAGCAGTAGCAGCAATAGATGACAGCAGCAGTAGTAGCAATACATGACAGCAGCAGTAGCAGCAATACATGACAGCAGCAGTAGCAGCAATACATGACATCAACAGTAGCAGCAATACATAACATCAGCAGTAGAAGCCAGACATGACATCAGCAGTAGCAGCAATACATGACAGCAGCAGCAATACATGACATCACCAGTAGCAGCAAGACATGACATCACCAGTAGCAGCAAGACATGACAGCAGCAGTAGCAGCAATACATGACAGCAGCAGTAGCAGCAATACACAACATCGAGAGTAGCAACAATACATGACATCAGCAGTAGCAGCAATACATGACATCAGCAGTAGCAGCAATACATGACATCAACAGTAGCAGCAAGACATGACAGCAGCAGTAGCAGCAAGACATGACAGCAGCAGTAGCAGCAATACACAACATCAACAGTAGTAGCAATACATGACATCAACAGTAGCAGCAATACATGACAGCAGCAGTAGCAGAAATACACAGCATCAACTGTAGCAGCAATACAATCATGACATCAACAGTAGCAGCAATACATGACATCAGCAGTGGAAGCAAGACATGACATCAACAGTAGCAGCAATACATGACATCAGTATTGGAAGCAAGACATGACAGTAGCAGTAGCAGCAATACATGACCGCAGCAGCAGCATCAATACATGACATCAACAGTACCAGCAATACACAACATCAACAGTACCAGCAATACATGACATCAGCAGTAGCAGCAAGACATGACATCAGCAGTAGCAGCAATACATGACAGCAGCAGAAGCAGCAATACACAACATCAACAGTATGTCAGGCGATGAATTTGATAAAATTAATAATAAATAAGAGACTCGCTAATAAAGTTAAGAAATCTTTATTGAAGTAAGGATCCATTGTCGACATGTAAATTGTATGTCGTTGGTAACACATACTGATAATTCTGAATAATAATAACAATTATAGACAAGCTCAATACACTGAGTTCCACATTGGCCTGACCTCTTGAGATATACAGAATCCATCATTGGCTCCTGATGATACAATCTCCTATAAGGCTACGCTAGGATGGATGTGTGTAGACTGGCTCCAAGCTGGGGTAAGGCACGGAGACAAGACCCTTTGTGTTCCCTGTGCTCATTATTTATACTATGCTATCCGGCGACCGGAAGATCCCATGGTTTCTGTTTCATAGTGCTATCCGATCTTGTGGGATAATGGGCTCAGCGACCCTGCATGGCGAACTATATCCGTTAATATAGGATATCCCTAATATCTAATATGATTATGTTCTAATCATAGGTTTTAAATAGTGGTTAATGTTGGGCTGTTATTTTAATGTATTCTATAGTCTAACATAGCCCCCCCCCCTTTAAGGTACTGACTCCGTTCAGTATGTAATGATAATAATGATAAAAAAAAATCTGATGTATACTGGGATGGCTGGATTGTCATTCAGTAAGAAACATTACAAGGTAAAATTTTAGGTACACGACAACAACATCACAGGCCACGGCACACTTTAACTGACACCTGATGGAAAGCAATTCCTTTGGGTGATGTAATACTCTAATATGACCATCCTATATATAGCACTTTCTGTATGGTTCCTGAGGGGTTGAGCATGCGTGAGTATATAGACCCCATTCGGTATTGTGCGCCATACAGTATTCCTGCAACCCTAATATAGCGGATTGCATTATAGACCATTGTAAAGGTCAGTGCATTAAGGTCAAGGAGGTCAACAGGTACACTCAATCACCATAGGCTGTACACAATCATTGAGTTATATGTCAATGATTGGTGTAGGCATACGCCATAGTCAGCGACAGTATTACCGACATTATCAGGAAGACCTGTACAAGTCTATAATACCAGAGTGTAATGTAACACATCCAACTATCAACAATCCCAGATACGCATGTTTGGCACGTATAGTTTTAGTGCACCAACATGGATATCAACTGGAATTTAACTGGTGATATTTTTTTTTTCGCGGCATAAGACGGAGTAATTCAACTACTAAGCTGGGTGACACTCAAGACCAGTACCCCAAAGATCTTGTGATTCTAGTGGTGGAATTATTATTATTGTGAATGTTACTATATTTGGGTAAAAGGTTGTGGAAATTAGGCAGCAACTCAAGATCACTAAGGTTGCCTAGTCACTGTGCGCGACTCAGTTAAGGACTGAGTCGCTGGGACTGCCCTATCTAAAACTTGCAGGTGCTCTAGAAACAGCAAGTTTCTAAGAATAACATTTGACAGAAACAAATCCCCAACAATCAGCTTATAATATTGACAAGAGTACCACCTTAGTTTTGCTGTCTGTGAGTGGGAAGAGCGTCTTTTGTTGGAAACTTTTAGTTCGCACCCTTTTCCAAGATTTGGCACATGCCGTGTGCGTTACAACGGGTAGCTATTAGCAGGTGCATTTTCTGCCAGACAGGAAGTCAATCTCCACTCTCCAAGCAGATTCTAATGAATAACATTCGAGGCGTTCAGGGTACGGTTTTCTAGGTATACCCAGTGCATTATGAGTAGGGGTGACCTCGAACGCTAACTACACAACCTTAGCTTGTTCCCTCTACCCATCTCCACCGCAGCCATGTCTGGGTAGGTACCAGTCGCTAACTATGCTTGGGAGGGTAGTAAGTTGACTCAGGGATCAACATTGACCTACATGTGGCAGACCAATAGGGGATGGCCTTACAAACCAGCATTGATCCCTCGGCCGTACTCCGAACGCCTCGACTATTTCATGAATAACACCTCTGTTGTGAGACCTGAAACCACATCCAACATGGCTGACCGTGGCAGCTAAACTTGATATGAAGGCTAACAAATTTGCAAGAACCAAATAATCTGGGCCCCCGTATGAAAGGTTTCTCACAAAATGGCAACAAACGTCTTAGGAAGCCATCCTTAAGAGGAAATTGACATAAAAAAATTATGTCCTACAATTCCAGCCACCTGACAAATTAGCCCTATGCTGGAAGCCTGACTCTCCCGTTAGGTAAGAGTCAGCGCCCGCCGGACAAAGGTTACCCTACATTGGTCCGGCTGTCACAGTGAAATGGAAAGTTACAGCTATACCCTTGGAATCAGTCAGATCCGGTTTTAATTCAATTTTGTCTATTAATAATTCTGATGTGGATGTACGTATAGGGCTGCTCACTGGAGTCGTACGAGTAAGAATTCAGGATGGTGCATATGTGGAGGTGACCAATGGTACTTAGTATCTCAAGCAATTTCAATACCAATATTTGAGTATAGTCAAAAGATGCAAGATCTATCAATATTCTAAGGACCCAGTAAACTACAACCTAATCCTAATGGATAAAGAGCATAATATGTGAAATCTGCCCTATAATAGGTAAGAGGACAAATCAGCAATGTTTCTAAAAAAATGCTCTCTAGAATAAAAACTTATAACCTATTAAGGAACCATGAATCATAGTGATGTCCTTTGATCAGCGATGCCTAATTAAGCTGTTGATTAAATATGATATGTGGGATTAATAATCCGATCAGCGGTAATACAAGTAGGCTATGTCAGTCGTGTCCTTTTGATACCTTAAATCAGCGGTACACAACAAAGCTGTGCGGGTAAACTCTATCTCATACCAATTGTAGTCTGAACAATGATATAAGTTTACCAATTAATCAGCAGTAAATACAAAATATAAGCCTTGTGTCAACTGACAATTGCATAAATCTATCAAGCGTATAGGTGAACTATATAACTTCTTCAACTGAAATAGAAGTAATCTATTATTCAATATATGAATGCAAATACATGAATGGCAAGTACAATTTTGATAATACTAATAATGTAGTAGTTCGATGGTTTTCAATGCTTTTTTTCCAGCCATAAGTTTGTAACGGATGGCTGGATATGATCTGTAAATGTTTGTCATAAACCATCAATAAAATAGTAGACTGAATGATAGTATGGTGGAATAATCATGTGATGCAGTTCAATCACTTTCATGTTTAATATAACCATACTAATAGATATTTATATTTCACAGGTCCATCTAGTCATCCTCCTCCACAGACACGATATCGCCTGTCGGCTCGTACCAGTGCTCCGTATTTTTATCATCCTTGGGAGTGTCTACAGTGGAGGCACCATCGTCTGGACAGTCTCACTACTGTTGTTTGTGGCCAAATCCATTAAAGCCAGGGTGGCTTTGGTGGCTTCACCGTATTCCCCCGATGTGTTAGCTTGTGAGGCCTGGAAAGTCTCTCCAGTAGCCTTCTCGGGGCCGTTGTTGCTCTCTTCCCATTCATATACATAGTAATTGTCCTCATAGTCGCTTGTTTCTGATGCCATATCATTAAGTCCGTTTTCAGCATCAGCGACCTCGGGTACGATTGTGGGAGGTGGTGTCTGGCAATCATATGACTGTGGAGATTCGCATTCACCAAATTGAGCGCCTTTCCAACTGTCTCTGACATTGATCAACTGGCGCACGCAATCCCAGCCTGAGAGAGTCGATGTGTGCCATATCAGAGGTGACATGAACCCCCTCCTTTCCTCTCTGCCTTGAATCCGGTACGATTCGCGGATGAGGTCTCCCTCTAACGGAATGAGGTCCATCCTCCTGATCGTATCAGCTATGTTGCTTTTAGTTTCACTCATTTTGTCATTTCCACAACCACTATATTGAAATAAAAAAATGCCATATTTTAGAATAAAAAAATATAGATTATACAACGTGCACTAAATGTATGATGATGCCTTAATATTAAGATATATATAGATTGTATACTTACTTCTATCTGAAAGTAATAAATTAATTGCGAGCTATTCAGATTGCCTTTGCCCTTTTACTCTTATACTGAGCTTTCATCCATTTGCATTTCCTGCATTTTCTTTGGTAACTGGTGATGCTTATCCTTGTGTATAATAATTATTGCACATCTAGGGGTATGGTGACGCCTTAAGGCCATCCAATGGATAAACGTTGATACATTGGCAGGTAAACTTTTGTGGGCAATTCGATTGATTCCATTTCGGTTCCGCATACACATATCTAAATAGCTCCGTTACATACATGTATTAAATCAAGATACTGCATGAAACATCCTCTCTGTCTTACTACAACAGGGGGGGGGCACTTTAACACACTTTAAACACATTAGGTTCATATTTGATACTAGCTAGCTGTATAACAATGGCATTCCAGTCTCTGTAGATTTTCAATGCTACGTATGGCATCTCAGAAGATTCAAAGTTCATTTCTACCTTTCTTTTATATCTACATTTCAAACAAGTCTTTATGATGTATACTATCAGTATTATAGTAATCACTGCTCCGAATTGGCTATATTCTGATGGAATTTCATGCAACGAGTGACCCAAGGACTTATCATTATCTGGCTTGACACTTAATGTATTAAATGAGTTTATAGCATTATTCCATGCGGTCATGTTTATTGCATTGGTTCTTTTACCATAAAGAAGGACGGACCATAGAACACCTATCCTTCTCAATGTATAAGCGCTGATTATGAGTGATAGTGCGGACATGGCTAAGTTTGCTATTTCCATTAATGGGTGCAAAGTGATTGTGTCCATAGAACTGAAAAAGTCTTCGAAATCATCGGGTGATTTTGCCTTGTTCAACAGTATCTTGGCAGTATCTCTTAGATCTAAAGCGTGCTTTTCTAAAGTCGTCATTTTCTCTAGTTGCTGATGCAACAATTCAATACCCTTTGATTTGAATAATTTGCTTGCTAATGTTAGTTCTGATCCTGATCTGTTCCAAATTGACTCATTGAAATGTGTTATCAATGGTAAGTTATATGTATGGTGAATTATTTGGTCGTTGAAAATTCCTTTAATACAAGTCATGCTAGATTTAAGCCCTCTATTTTGATTTTACAATGACAAGGTACTTTCGTCATAAAATAGGAAGCTTTGTTATGGACGAGGCGCTTCTTGCCTTCACATTCCATGGTTGATATATCGCTATTTGAACGTACCAAATATGAATCAAATGATATCGGAATTGCCGTGGGTGGAAGTTTTCTTGTTGGCTTCAGACTGTTGAAATCACACAATTCCTTAATTAACACAGTATTATCCAGTAGTAGTGCTAACATGCAGGTTGGTGAAGTTATGTTTCTGGTAGGTAGTGTTAATGGGCATATAAAGACACTTTGTTTTCTGCAAAGAGTTAAGAGATTACCGTCGAGCTCAAAGTACTGTCCTATTTTGTCTGATAACGCGATGTGGTTGTTATCAATAGACAGTGCTGTAGAACAAGCACCATCTGTGGTGTGTGGTTTCAATGGGACTGGGGTCACATGTATATTATACAAATTATAAGTTTCGTCCAGTGAACAGATTCTGACTTTGATATTGATGGTGACTGATTTACGGGTTACTGATATCAATTCCGATGCTTCATTATAGTAATACTTCAGTGGTATGTTACATACCCTCAGATTGACATTATCCCTTTCTAATGATTCGTTAAGATTTTTGAGAGAGTTATACAAATGGGTCTTGGGAATCAACACAGCTGATAGTCTACCTGTAATGGTTCTTTCGATCTCATGCAGTAGAATAGTCATTCTATCATTATATCTAATTTGAGTTAGCAATTGAGTTGTTCCTATTTGTAAAAGTAACTTGTTTCTTTGTTCCAAGTACATGGTTTTGTACAAATTGTTGTATGACTGTGTTATATTGTATTCAAATCTAATTAGTTCACTCTCCAGTTCACCTAAAGCTAGCATGGTTATATTTGTATTCTCTCGTGCCATTAGCTGACTAATGTAATTATAATTTGCCATCTTATAAATCGTTTCTATGATATCATTGTAAGTCGTGAATTCCACGCTTACTTCTTTTTCTAAGTGGGATAGTCTCTTGTCCTCTTGCTGGAATTGGTCTTCTGTTGCCACGCCCGTGACTAAAGATAGTAAATCCCCGAGGGGTTTCAAAATTGTATCCCTTTTATTACGCTTTTTGTTAGAATGACTGTCTAATCTATTGTGTAAATCAACAGTTTTGTTGTATTCTTCCTGAATTAGTAAGTCTAATTCTTTTAACTGATTCCTAGTTGCATCATTAGAGTTCTCGTCTATGAAATAGTTGCTTATTCTCAGTGGATTTTCAATCGACTTGTATAAGGTGAAATCAATTCTGTATATGAAATCATGGTATGTAACACCATGTATAAATTGTCTCGGTTCTTTCTTGAAAACTACTCCATAATTCTGTCTAACTACAATGTCGTGAGTGAATACAGTATTAAAAATGCATAAACTTACCAGCAAATGTACTAAATGCATGGTGATGTGTAGTGGTAAGTGTGTGCGTGACACCTATTATTGCATAGTGTCGGTGTGATTGCTTCGCTTGCTCGGCAGGATACTGAATGTGTGTGGTGTATGCGATGCTATTTATAAGCAATATGCTAATTAGGGTGGTTATCCTATGGTTATCCCAGTTTTATTCTAATCTAAATCATTATCATGTATTTTTCCTATTTCAATGTGATTTGACCATATCTATTTGTTTATGCACCTGAATTACCCGGTATTAGTTGCATGCCTTCACGATGCTTTCTAATATAATATTCTAATATTGCCCTAATGCGATAGCTATCTAGATTCAATTTATACCTTGAGGAGTCAGATGGTGTGGATTCAGAATCTGAGTCAGACTCCGGTGGGGCAATTAATCTTACACCGGTAGATCTGTGCTTCCAATAAGCTTGCTTCCTCCTCCAGCGTGCTAATGTATTATTTAAGCACGATTCGCACAATTCTTTGCGTGCTTGGTCCGGTGCCCATGGGTATAGGCGCGAACTTATCTCAAAATAATTTATGAGCACTTGGACTGCTAGGAACGTGATGGCCCTTGCTATCGGCTCATGATAACCATCTAGATCGAGTGGTCTAGGATCTTCGCTTACGAAGATGTGGATCTCTTGTGAGACGGCCGCTAGGGTGGCAGGATCACTTAAATTTAGTTTCTCCTGTAATAATTCATCGTCCCAAACGTATGCGACACCCCTATCTGATGGATGAGTCAAAATAACTCTTTCCTGCCAGATTAGCTGTCTGGCAGAAATCGCATCTAACCCCCTTAAGCCCTCCTTTCCTAGGATGGACACTATGTTCCATGCCAATCCATCTAGATGAGTTACCTTTGCACTATGGCAATTTTGAAGGTTCATGAGATATCCAAAACTTTGAAAGCTGGAATTAATATAAGGCTTGGTAATAAGCTTATCTATAAATATTGATATAAAATACATAATATAATATAATATGTATATATTGTGGTTAGAAAAAAAATAAAATCATTTTATAAATATCACGTGCTACTGAGGCCAATAACTTAATTATGATATCACTACCAACTATACTCTTTTCAATTCATAATACAGGACTACATAGTAGGGAGAGGGTTAAATAATTATGGGCTTCTTGCGCATTACTACCATCTTCGGACCCTACAATTGGTCGAAATCTAAACCCTAATGGATTTCAAAACTCCTAAAGTTGTATACCCTATATAAAAGCGCATTGCCTACCCGCCGGACTCCGCCCACATGAAGCATGTCGAGGCCATTCCTGCTGATTGATGGGGCGTGTTGACTAGTATCAAAGATTCGCTGTGGTATCAGTTGCACATGGTCCCACACTGTGGTTAACCCAACCTTTATATGTATATATATATATATATATATATATATATATATATATATATATATATATATATATATGTGGTTTCCTTCCTTTAGAGTTTATTTTGCCAAACACTGGCAATGTGATACAAAGGGTAGGCAGTCCCTTTAATTTTTTGCACATAGCATCTGCTTGGTGAGTTGACTACTAATTGACATATACTACTATCTGTGCATGCGAACCCCACGCGTTGGGAGCAGACATTTTATACCCATGTGGCTTATTAAAGGCTATTTCCCTAATCTATTTCCTCATGGATTTAATTTATATAAAATCTATGGAATATGTTCTTGTCTAGTCATCATGTTGCCCATCCCTTGAACAGAATACCAACTTCAATTACTGCGGGTAGTAATGTACGTATTTCAGCCTTGATGCATTCCCACGCGTTAATACATAAAATTATGAGAATTTCAAGTCACATGACCCGACTTTTATCTCAAGTTGAATACGAGAGCCCCATAGGTTTAACCAAGAAACTCTGTATCACACCCCACAGTGTGATAACCCTTCCCCGTATCACACTCCCTGGGAAAACATCCAAAACGGTCAAATAACTGATGATAAAATCATTTCTAGTGCCAAATAAATCGAATTTTGAACATATCTGACTAAATTAACTTGAGATAAATACAAAGGAGCACTTGAATTGGTCAGCACTGAGGGTTATCACACTCGGCTTCGCCTCATGTGATAACCCTCAGTGCTGACCAATTCTCGTGCACCTTTGTCTATGTATGTAGACCTTGTATTTTTTTTTTCGTCTAAGTCTTTGGGATTTCATCATTTTTGCCTTTTGATTTATTTTTGGACCGTTTGTTTTGCTTAAATCTGTGTGTCCTATTATGTCTGGATCTAACAACTTTCCCTTGGACCCTGGGATTTCCAGGTTTTTTTTAATATAGCCTGTTTTGAGGGTGTGGTAATGGGTTTTCTCAAACGTTCAATATTGATCGATTTCTTAGTCATTTTGCCATCTGAAGGTCGACGCAAATGAACAGTATAGGGTGAACAGCATTCAGTTACCATATACGGCCCTGAATATGTTGCTTGTAGTTTTTTACTGGTACTTGGTTTTAATAGATTTGGTATATACAAGTATACGATATCACCTACAACATAAGAGGTTATTCCCTTTATGGTCTTATTGTGCCTAACTTTCATTCCTTTGTGTGCTTTTAGCAATTTATCGGCTGCTAATTTTTGTGCTGCTTCTCTTTGTTGGATTAGATGAATAGTCATTTCCTTTTCATCTTTAAAATCTGTTTTATTAAATAATGCTAATGAAGCATCCGTAGGTAGCATCGATTGTTTTCCAAAAATGATGAAATTTGGAGAATATCCAGTACCTTGACTTACAGTGTTATTTAAACCAAAGACTATTGATTGTAGGTATAAATTCCAATGTTTCTGATCTTTATCAATGTATGATCTTAATGCATTTTCTATTGATTGGTTACTTCGTTCTATGGCTCCTTGGCTCTTAGAACAGAATGAACTTCCGAAGATTTGTTGAATTTCGAATTTGGAACAAAATAATTTGGTTAATTTGGAAGTGAATATTGATCCATTATCTGAATACATTACACATTGTAAACCGTGAATGCATATAACTATGTCTATGTAATCAAGTATGAATGTGGCACTATTCAGTTCTTTACAATCCCATGCCGTGATGTGTTGTGATGCGTGATCAATTACCACCTGTATATATTTGCTTCCATTAGTCAGTTACGTGACTATAGGTTGTCAATATTGGTTCTCTGATGTTCATTGGTAATTTCAATCGTTTGGGTTGTTTGTTTGTTATTAGGTATGTATGGCATGTTCCAATATAGTTTGTTATATCTGCAAACATATTTACCCAGAAGTATTTGGATTTTATTAATTTGTAAATTTTGACTACTCCTAAATGTCCTCCCAAAGGTGCACAATAAGTGGTTTCTAATAATTTATTTACCCATTTTTCCGGCACAACGATTTATAATTCAATGTCATTCTGTCGTCCAAATATCGATGAGTTTAATTTGAATAGGATTTTGTCATTTACTATGAAGTTATCATGTGCGAGTAGTATTTGGCGACTGATGTGATTTTCCTCGGGCAAACTTCCTTTTTCTATGTAATCCTTTATTGAGCTACAGAAAGGGTCTTTTGATTGGGCTGCTATTAGGTGTAGTCGCGTTGGAACCAATTTGTTATGTTTGGAAAGCTCAATTACTACTCTCTCAGAAATTGGTGCTATTTTATTGGCTATTTTTGAATGCTTCTGCACTGCAGCTGCTCATGAAACAACTGGGCTGTGCTTTTTTGCGGGTCTTCCCCTCCTTTTTTGGGTCTCAGACTCCGGCTGAGGTTTTGATGTATCCCTAAATGATATGTTTGGGTCAGAATCTTTAAGTGCTCATGCTCTTGTGATAGCATTTAATCTATGATTTACAATTACTTTCTTACCAATAGCTGTCTTTTTACTCTTGGCATGCTTGCCTGTTGGTATATAACCTGCCTGTTGGGCTTTGGCTTCCCAGGGAATTCCATCCTTTAAGATGGATCTGGGTTTCCTCTTGTGGTGGATATCTACGTCGTGATAAGAAATCTGCTACTATATTAGCCTTGCCTGCCAAGTATTTAACAGTGAAATCATATGACATAAATAGATCTAACCAGCGCGCCAATCTACTGTTTGTGATTGCTTCCTTTTTGTTAAATAAGGATACTAGTGCTCTATTATCTGAATATATGGTGAAATGTGAGCATTCAGTGTATAGATGAAATCTACTAATGGCAAATACTATTGCTTTCATTTCTCTGTCAGTTGTGCTATATCTCATTTCTTGTTCTGTAAGTGCTCTACCTGCAAATTCTATTGGTCTATAGAAACCGTTTTCATCCTGTTGTGTTAGTGCGGCTCCTACACTATAGCCTGAGCTATCTGTGAATATTGAGAATTCTTTTGAATAATCTGGGAATTGAAGTGTTACATCGTCATAGATTGACTTTTTGATTTTATCAAATGCCCTTTGACACTCTCCTGTCCATACAAAAGGTACTGATTCTTTTGTTAGTTCATTTAAAGGTTTCATTATTTGACTAAATCCCTTGATAAAACGTTGCGCCATACCATTGAAACTTTTCAGTTCTGATTTGCTTTCAGGTGACTTGAAAATTTTAAGTGGCCATAATTTATCAGGAGTTGGTGACATACCATTTTCTGTAATTCTAAAACCCAGGAAATCGATTTTTGTGTATCCTAATTCACATTTTTGGGGCTTGAATTTCAAATTTCCTTTAACAATGATTTTCATAACCTCATCTAAGTCTTCTAAATGCTTTTCCCAAGTTGGACTGTGTATTGCTATGTCATCTACATATGCACATGCATTGCGATATTTACATTTTGCCATGAGTCTTTCAATGATGTCCTGATACCGTAAACCTGATATATTCATTCCCGTTGGGATTGAGTTCATTACATAGTGTCTACCATTTGCTGAGAATGCTGTGATATGTTCAGATTCTTCAGCTAGTGGGATTTGATGGTAGGCGGCAAATATATCCATTTTACTATAATATCGAGAATTTGATTGTCCCATGGTTGTTATTAGATCGTCAGCTCTTGGAAAACTGTATGAAAAAGTCTTCAAACACTTGTTTGTATTTCTGTAATCAATTACTATACGCCAGCTGTCAGGCTTAGATAAATCCATTCCCGGTTTTGGTACCAAGAAGGCTGGTGAATTGAATTCACTGGGAGTTGTTAATTCTGTAATAACGCCTTGTTGTAATTGCTTTTCTAATTGATGTTTCATAATACTCTCTTTCTTTGGTGACAATCTGTATGGTGGTTTACATGCTATGGCACTGTTATCCTTTAGTTCTAATTTGAAAGTGGAATCGTTTTTTCTTCCTATGATGTTTTCATTTGTGACAAAGGGATCTCTGTTATTTTGCAGTACAGCTTCTAATTGTTGTTTTTGAATATCAGTTAGTTCAGGGTTGATTTTATATTTTGGTTTTGTGGATGGGTTGTTTAGTTGTTTTAGTACTTCTTCTCCACAGTTTATAGGTGTGAAACATGAGCTGGTGGTAGTAGTGTAGAGGTATCATACTGTAAGATATATAAGGTTCCTAAGGTTCCGGATAGGTGGCAGCACCGATCCGGGCCTGTGGGGACATCTAGCGACAAACACCCAGGTCCATATATAAAGACCGGGGTTCAGCCGCTATGTCAGAGGCCCTCCAGGCCTCTGAGCCCATAGATATCCATTTATCCATATTAGCTGCCCCACTATCACCTTCCGGGTAGCCGTTGAGTGTTCGAAATAAACCGTTTGCATACACTTGAATCACTGCCTTACTCTTTCTTTCCTAATCCGTAAGGCCCGAACCACCGAACTGGTAAATCAAACCATTACATTGGTGCCGTGACCAGATAATTCTGGTGTATAGCCCGGACGTTATAATCCCAACGGCTAGTACATGGGTTAGACAGCCTCACGGAAGCTAACTCTGAGGGACAATTAATTGTCCAAGAGAATGGCAATGGGACATTAACAGTCCAAACCCATTCAAACCCAGAGGATGTAGATGCTGCATCCTGGAGGGAACCCGGACCTCATTACACACTGTATAGTGAGGAAAATATACCTGAGTCTGTACGGAAAGAACAATCCATACAGAGAAGGAGTACCTTGATAGGTCAACAATCAATTGTTGATGAACTAAGCAAATCGATGTTCGAAGTTGGTGGTAGCACTAACCCAGAACATCTGGCTCCTATGCCAAAAAGGGTAACGTTTGGTAAATTACCATATAGCATACCCAGACCCGGATTGCCTATTCTGGATTACAGCGCCATTGAAGGTGAAGAACTAAAACAACCGGATGTTCTGTTGTTAAACGAAACATACGTATCTTTGAATGAGAACTTAAATATCTTAGTCAAAGCGAAAGATGAAGTAATTAATGAAAAGCTGCATCTAGAGGAAGATGCTTGTACGCTTGTACAACAGTACAAGTCGGCTCAAATCAATCATCAATAAGTAGTGCACCTACACCACATGTTCCAAAACATGATCCCGTTGTAGGTCCGGTACCGCCGATTCCAGATCTGAGTGATAAGATTAATCCGACTCATGTCAATGCAGCGGTGAGTGGATCAAACACAACTCCGCCATCCCAACCTCGTGTACCGGGACCGATAAGAAACTTGCTGACACCACCTTCTTATTTTTCCCAACCCGGTCATAGTACTCCAGCAGGACCAAGATTGCCTAACCCCAATCCTGGCCCCTGTAATGCATCTAATACTGGACAAGTTCCAAATTCAAATCCACCACAACCTAATGTGGTAGGGGGTGCTTACATACCGAGACCAGCTCCTCAAGGATATAGTTATAATAATTATAATTCTGGAGGAGGGGGGTATTCCTATTCGGGAAATTCATACAACCAGGGAGGGAATCAGAATAATTCCTACCCCAGGTATGCGCCTTCCGGATCATCCGGAAATACTGACTACAGTGGAGGCTACTCTAGTGGTTCCTCTGGAGGCCATTCTAATAGTGGACCCCCAGGAGGTAACCCTGGAGGTGGGTCCGGTGGACCTGGATCCGGAGGATCAGGATCGGGTGGAGATGGCAGGAAACCGAATAGGAGAACCTCCATGCCAGCAGGGATGCAGAACATCTTTGATAGCAGCCAATGTATCCAAAATTTGGGCATTGACTGCTACCAGAAAGGAGCAGATGGCATGGAAGTCATGAACTGGAGCATGCGAGAGGCTGATAGACTACGAGGATATAAGCAAATGTCAATGACCATGGAATATTTTTGCATCGTATTCCCCGAAGTGAGTCTGCCGTATTCAACGAGGCCTTATAAGGCCTCGTTGAATACGGCAGACTCACTTCGGGGAATACGATGCAAAAATATTCCATGGTCATTGACATTTGCATTTATGTCATGGCCCTACGGGGTTAATTTGCTTTAAAATAGAGAAACACAGCTCAAATCTGTTCAGAATCCAAGATGGCAGACACCCATTGAATACAGCCACATTGTATTCCATCCCCCCATTGAATACGGCATATCCAGTACATAAGTAATAATCCAGCTCGTAGACAGGCAAGGATACCCCCTCCCTACGATTCGAATGATCCATGGAAGGATAGGTATCAGGCTTTTGTCGACAAAGTCAACTGCAGTGGTTGGACAAAAGAGGAAGCTCTGCCTTACCTGATCTGTTGGTTAAATAAGGGCAGGAAAGTAGCTCTTAATCAATGGAGAGCAGCGTATGGGATATACGGTACCTATGACCAATTAGTCGAATGTGCCGCGTACCTATTTCGTTCTATCGTAAGAGAAGATCCATGGGTAAGCTTTAAGAAGAGGACCCAGAAACCCAAAGAGTCTCATAAAGTCTTCGGGTTGGAGTTACAGGACCTGCTGTCAAAAGCACGTCCGAATTGGGCTCATGATGACGATTGCTATCTGCAGGAACTATTCACACAATTCTATAGCGGATTGCGAGATCCGGATCACAAACAGGTGGTCTGGGATTCCTGGAAAGACGAAACGTCCTTCAGTGATCTCTTCATAGCCATTGACAGTTATGATATGAAGAAAAGGCTGGTAGGTCTGGCACCTAATCCGCTAAGAGCTGCTCCATTACAATACGGGGCAGCACCTGCTCAAATACCTGATACATTCCAAATGGCCCCGGTTGACCTACAGGAAGTTAATCAGGAGGATGAATATATCTCCGATGGTAACGGAAAGTATATTGGTTCCCTCCAGGTAGCCGGAAAGTATTACCACCAGAAACAGTATAAAAAATGAATCCAAAAGGAAAAGGAGGATCTGTTGTAAATAAAACAACGTCCGGGCCAGCCCAGGCAAATAATACTACAACTACAGCCATTCCTACTGTAGCAGCTGCTGCTTTCCCTACCGATCTGGTAGAGACACTGGTAGCACGGTTAACAGACGCTCTGAGAAGGCCCCGAGTGGATAAATCTCAGAGAAGGTGTTTCAGATGTCAGAAATTAGGGCACTATGCAGCTAAACCTGTCCCTCGGGGACAGGGAAGTATCTCTGGAATAATCACAGAGGAAAACTGAGCAGGGGTCCCTCGATGGGCAGAGAAGGGGATCCCCGTGACAAATCTTGCCATGATATCACCATTCGTGACGATAGTTTGCATGCAGTAGCAAATTTGCCTAACACCGGAGTGGTGGTAGAAGGTTAGGGAAGCTGATACAACAGGTGCCCAGGGAGCACAGGGGAAACCCAGTACCGGTAACGAGGTAGGCGGTTATTTTTTAGCCAGGGTTGGTAGTGCCCACCTACCCCTGGGTCATCCTTGTCTGGAATTCTTAAAAGAATGTGGACTGACTCCAGGTGTGAACAATGACATCCTGATTGTCAAGGACACGCCCTCCTTACTGAATGGAAGGCGGTGGTATGTTTGCCTCACTATTAACAGGTTTGGTAAAAGCTTACTTTTTCACATCACATGCATAATCTAGCACCTACTGCCAAAAATGGCAGTAGGTGATCTACACCTACTGCCATTTTTAGCAGTAGGTGCTAGATTCTGCAGTGGGCATTTTAAATTGCTATTTATATGAACTTATATTAAAAACAACATTTTCTAAGCATGTGTATTCTGAAGATCAGCCATAGACCTACATATTTTTGTACATTTAATTTATTATGATATCTATCATCACTCTATAAATCCAGCTTTTGTGATGGAAATCTGGGTAAGTTTTGGTGATCCAAAAGTCTAGGCAATTTGTGGTGTATTAATCACAATTTGTGGTCAAATTTGAAAGTAATATGTGCAAGGTCATTATCTACACCCATACAGGTTCTTAGGTATCTAACTCGGTGCATTAGCAAGAAAATCTCAATCATTTGATATGAACATCAATAAATAATCAATAATTTTCACATCATCTGCTAAATATAGGGGCATATGCCATATTTGGCAGTACCTGCTATATCTAGGGTAGATGTCATATTTTGCAAGGAAGACCTACTGTGTGTAGGGACATACGCCATATTTGGCAGTACCTGCCATATCTAGGATACATGCCATATTTTGCAATGGAAACCTGCTGTATTTCGGGATATATGCCATATTTGGCAGTACCTGCTATATCTAGGGCACATGCCATATTCCACAGGTACTGCAAAATATCACAGAGCTGCAAAAATTCATGGATTGACCTAACCTGGTTAATGGAAGATCCGCTGAATTTCTCGTTGATACGGGTGCTAGCCACTCCTGTATCTCCAAGAGGTTCTATGATCTTATACCGAATGAACATGATACTCTCATATCGGGAGGAAATGCTTAAACGGCCGATGGCAGTACTATGCAAACGTATGGTAGAACTTGTGTGAAATTGCAATTAGATGGAATGCATGACCATGTCATGAGTGCCACCGTTGCGGATATATCAGATGAGGGGATACTCGGGTTGGATTTCGCATCCCTGTATGGTGTGGTCTTGGAGCCACAATCAGGAGTGTTAGTGTGAAATACCCGTATCCTGTTAAGGTTAGATGTGTACTGAGACAAGTAAGTAGTATGGCTAGTGTGGCACACACCGTCGGAATTCCCGCAGGTGTAGCCTGTGATGTGCTCTTAAGGAGCGACCCTGTCATGCGTAATAAGACTGCTTTGATAGAACCAGATGTAGTTACTTTATCAAGTATCGGATTAACTTCTGTAGATACTATGGTAGCGAATGCATCTTGGGTGGTAGTACCGGTCTCCAATAGGGGAAAGCTACTATCTACTTGAAAAAGGGACAAGTCTTCGGAAATGTCACACTTTCAGAAACAGTAACCAATAGTAAGTTGAAGTTACCCAAGGTAACGGATGACGATGATATCTCGGATGACTTATTAAAGTTGTATGAAGAAACTTCATTAGAGAATCTGGAACATCGGAAAGAGTTTTATGATTTGCTCCATCAGTATAGAACTGCCTTTGCCAAACCCGGGGAAAAATTGGGTACGACAACTAAGGTAGTACATAAAATAGATGCTGGAGAAGCAGAACCGTTTAAAATACCTTTAGCGAAGAAAAGAGTAGCTGAAGAAGAAATAAATAAGATGTTGGAACAAGATGTAATAGTCCTATCCAATAGTCCATGGAGTAGTCCTGTGTGTATGGTAACCAAAAAAGATGGTACTATCCGATTATGTATAGACTACAGAAAGTTGAATGGAGTAACGAAAAAGAATTCGTATCCATTGCCAAGAATAGATGAAACCGTTGACTCCTTAGGAGGCAATAGTTGGTTTTGTACCCTAGACTTGCAATCAGGATATTGGCAAGTGGGAATGAATCCATCCGATATGGAGAAAACAGCATTTTCGAGTCATATTGGATTATTCCAATATAACGTAATGCCTTTTGGCTTGTGCAATGCACCAGCTACATTTGAAGCAATGATGGAAACTCTCCTAAGTGACCTATTGTGGAAAAAGTGTCTTGTATACCTTGACGATGTAATAGTCTTCAGAAAGACATTCAAAGAATGCTTTAATAATCTTAAATTAGTATTAGAACGAATTATTTCTAACGGTCTCAAACTGAAACCTAAGAAATGTCATATGTTCAGAAAGTCCATAAACTATTTGGGCCGAATCATCTCAGATGAAGGGATAAAAGCTGATCCAGAAAAAAATCGAATCAGTTACGAATTGGAGTAGACCTAACTCACCTAAAGAAGTGAGATCATTCTTAGGCTTCTGTTCCTATTATAGGGAATTCATTCCTAATTATTCTAGAGTCAGTTACCCTTTACAAATAATAGCTAACTGGACTCCAGGATGTAGCAAGGATAAATTCCCTTGGACGCATGAACAGGAATCTGCTTTTCTAAAGCTCAAGAATCTGTTCACGAGTACTCCCCGTATTGCAATATCCAAATGAAACGGATCCTTTCATACTGGATACGGATGCTAGTAATGACAGCATTGGTGCCGCCCTTTCGAAAGTCCAGAATGGAAGAGAGGTACCCATTGCTTTTGCTAGCAATACACTGAGTAAGACACTGATTAAGACTGCAACTACTGCACGACTAAACGAGAGTTGTTGGCGGTAGAAGTATATACAAAGAAGTTCAAACACTTCTTATGGGGGACTGATTTTACTTTACATACAGATCACTCCTCTTTAAGATGGTTGTTGAACTTCAGGGATGCTGAAGGTATGTTGGGTCGATGGTTAGCCCATCTGTCCAAATACGGGATAGAACATCGCCAAATTCAGTATAGACCCAGAGTAAAGCATTTAAATGCTGATGCCTTGTCTCGAATACCAATTTGGAAATGTGATAATCTGGATTGTACCGACTGTGGGGCTCACAGAGCAGTTTTAGCAGGGATTCGAAAACCTTTCGAACCTCTAGTTGCCAGCATGTTGGAATGGTCTATGGATCACATACGACAGTTCCAAGAAGCTGACTCAATAACTGCAATTGGTACCTAAGGGTATACGTCCAGTTAGACCAGAGGTATCCCTGGAAAATTGAGAAATGAGAAGGTTTCTTGATCAATGGACAGAGCTTGAAATCCGGAAAGGCGTGTTATACCATTATACCACATGCAATGAGGCATGACATCATGTATTATTGTCATGGTCATCGGACCAGTGGTCATTTTGGAAGGAAACGCTCATTAGCACAACTTTCTAAAAAATACTATTGGCCTGGCATGTCGCGAGATTTGCAAAGATGGGTAACCACCTGTCCCGACTGCTGTAAAAACAAACCCAGACCCGGGATGGGCAAACTTCCCAGGAACTTTTCGGAGCAACACACTCCCCTGATGTAGACTTGCATATAACTCTTCTGTGACTTCCATCATAGACTAGGAATATAGGTGATTAAAGGTTGCTAGGTTGTGTGGTGGCCTAGCAATAACAGTTTTGCATAGCAACAATGCCTAGATTCATACCTTTAGCCATATACTATGTCTTGTGCATAGTCTCCCCTCAAGGACATAGTTCACTGATTTCAAATTGCATATAGCTGCCTTGTGCACATCACACAGTATGAACATAGGTTGTAAATGGTTGCTATGGTATGTGGTTGCCTAGCAACTGCAGCTTTACATACAACCCAATGTCCAAATGGCCCATGTCTCGCCTCAGTAGTAGTAGCGTAGGTTGGGAAAAGTAACCTTGATGGTAAAGTGCATCTATAGTCATGATTATGCTAGAGCATTGTTTAAATAGAACAGAGATCTGGATAGGAACTACAGACTTACTTACCCTTACTGGGGATGATGAGTGCTAAGATCATTGAACAGAGGTCTACCTCAAATGACAGATAGTTTTTGAAAGTAAACCTACAGTATTAGGATTCTGAAGTGATCAGTGAGAGTCTGCCTGGGTTAAGAGAAGATCAATCCCAGAAAAATAGTCTAGTTGTGTAAAATTCTTGGTCACAATAACACAAGAACGAGGTAGTAAATGTGTGTTTGGCTGATGTAAGGGTTGTTGTTGTTGTTGTTGCAATTCATTTATTTATCCCAGCTTAAGTTAGAGATAGGGCAGGGAGGTTATTTTTCCCCAGATCCTGGGGAATAATTCACTTGAATTCAACTAGATGGGAGTTTGAGATCATATTTATATTCAAAATATCTGTACAGGAGAGACAGGTAAAGCATTGGGAAGATAAGGTGCCCCTTGTGAGTGAGGGCGAAAACAGGGGATGATTGACTGGTAACTTCTTATACCATGTCTCCAATATACAGGCAGGTTGCCAATATTCTAGAATGGCTAGCTTGATCTTAATAGCTTACCTGTTACTTTGTCCCTATCTGTCTGATGTCATTGATAGTGGTCACACATCCAATAGATCCCCCATTAAGTACTCTGTCCGTTTGCAGTTATGTATGCATCACAGCCATGCTATGCTTTTTTTTCTCTTCCATGTTAATCAATCCTTCCTACAAAATGAATTACAGAGTTAGTGATCAAGTCTGTGATTGCTGTTTAAAAGATGCAATAGATGACTTGGCACTGTGGTGAGCAGCTCAATGTTTAAACCCTGGGTTACTTTAAAAGATGGCTATCAATTGTCAAGGGCAGAAAGATGACAGAAGCACAACAGTAGCCTCAGGTGCTTTCTAGATATGATAGGAGCAATTTGTACAATATGGATGACACTTCCCTCTTCTATAAGCCAAACCAATCAACCACCATGTCCACTGTGAGTGATGTGGAATGGTAGAAGATACTTAAGGTCTGTGTGCCAGTGGACTTCAGAAGTATTATCAGGGTCAACTAGTAATTCACTACACCAGGTGTTTGGGATAGTGAACTATAACAGATCAACATGCCTTCTCAGAAGTGCCCAGCAGCATAATCCCCAGCTGTTGGTATCACACTGCTATGAGAGAAGTTCAACCAGAGTGTAATGTCCAGAGATATGTAAGGATGGATAACACTAGGCCTGATGCTCTGAAGAAGTAACAGATGAGAGAATATCCTGAGAATTGTACAATTGTATTCTAAGCCTTCTTTTTCATTTCCTCAATATGTGAATGAAACCACCTTGCACTTACTTTCAGACAAGTAGGCTGCCCAAGCTTTTGGGATAATCAATAAGGCATGCAGTACATTATGAGGCTGAGAGCAAATCTTCTGTATTCTAAATGTGTGTTATCAGTACGAGCAATGGTAAATTTTGATAGTATGGCAGTGGTTACAGGAATTTGATATGGGGGGAGGGGAGAGTTGTTAGGAATTACAATCCTGTGTAATCATGGATGATCTGAGATACATATGCATGGATATATATATATATATATATATATATATATATATATATATATATGTAATGGTTCATATCGACTTATATGTTGGGTGGCTCGTTGGCTCGCTTATCACTAAAGATACCAACACAACACGAGTAGTTCGGGTTGGGCAAAGCCCCAGATACCCCTACCTCTCAGGTAGGACTTTATTTAATATTCAGTAGGTAACAACTAAGCGTCTTGACTGGACCATGTCCCCTTCTGCCGCTCGTCCGGCTTCTTAGTAGAAGCTGGACGCGAGGCATGGTGCTGCCCCCTCTTGTACCAATGGGGTATCGCAAAGCGACACCTAGCTGGCATAGAAGGAGCGAGCACCACACGAACACGTCTCTCAGATGAACGGCACTAATATATATACAACGATGCCAGCCCCTACACCACCCCAACTAGACTATACCTAGGGTTGGGTGTATTTAATAAATACCTATTGTTGACTTTATACAATAATAAGTTATACATACATAGGTAAGTCTATACACAAGTGTTCGTATAGATTATAGAACATTGAGGGGCATTATAAATAATATGTACATGATGAGGCATCGTCGCATATAACCCGAAGTAACTAATAATAACAATTAGGAAGTGGTGCCTTATGCACCATCGACCTAAGGTAGTAGATGGTAACAATGTTACAGTGTTATTATAGTGTTAAAGACGCGATAAAAAGTGGTAGATATGTCGTGAAATGGTATTAACAATGTTTTACAGTAGTAAATAACCGACCCGAGGTGGGGTAAGTAACCCAAGAAAATTTTTGTTTGGTTTGATTACAAGAATATAAATATTATATAAAAATAGCTTTACACAAAATTTTAATACTGGTAATAATAGACGTCCTACCAGGGTAGCAGGATCGCCCTTACAAAATACTGGACTTCCGGCGAATCTGGAATGACTGGTTTCTGCAGCTCCACCCGGCGACATATATGTGGTGGCAAGCCACGTTGCTGTTATGATGTGCCCTGATGAAGGTGGGAAGATGGAGCCCCGGTTAGGTGTGGTAATCCTCTTTGTGTTTCGGGTTAGTGTCCACCTTCGCTGCAGGTTCGGTCCCAGATCGGCGAGTCCAGTGTAAGGATAAGTACCTCTGGCATGATAAATGCCTTTACCCTCGGGTACCACAAAACACCATCAGATGGACACTTAAAGATCCTCCAGATCAGTGTCCATCTTCTCAGCCGACTCCGCTGAGGCGGCCGGAGCCGAGCTGCTGCAACTGCTCACAGAGAGCAGCGTTGAGGTTTCGCTGGGCGTGTCGCTCCCCAAGCTCAGCGCGCCCATCCCCGCGTACGGACTGTCCACTGCCTCGGGTGCGGGTGGAGCAGCCGGAGCGGGTGGAGCAGCCGGAGCGGGTGGGGCAGCCGGAGCGGGTGGAGCAGCCGGAGCGAAGGACAGGGACGACGCAGAGCCGTCCCACTCTTCCAGGTGCTTCCCAAATGCGAGGAAGAACTTGAGGTCAGCCTCCTTGTACTTACGAATGTACCCGGCGTTCTCAGCGCGGTGGAACTCCTTAAGCTTTTCAGCTTCCAACTGCTGGCGCCGGCAGGATTGGATTGCCTCCTCGACATTCTTCCTCTCCTGCACCTGAATTTTCTCTTCCTCCCTCTTCTGGACCTCGTAGACCAGGTTGAAGGTGGCTTCAGTCATTACACGCCAGTAGTCGACTGACTTCTGGCGATGCAATGCCTGCCATTCCGCCATCAGGTCATTCTGGATCTTCGCCGTTTGAACGTCGCGATGATCGACAAACGTGTTCGGATCCTGAAGACCTGACAGAGTACCTGATATGAGTTCCATAACGGGCACCCGAGGGCCCGTTGGTGGAACTATAGCCGGTGGGGGCGCGGCAGCCTCCACAGTGGCAGGCGGAGCGCCTGCTGAAGGGACAGAGGGACCCTCAACTGTAGCACCTCCTCGGCCTCGGCCACCGCCCGGGGGAGCTCGGGTGGACTCCATTCCACCACGGCCTCTACCCCGGGGTTTTGACCGGCCCAAGGGGGTTAGGACCTGAGATTCGGGTCCCGCTGGTCCCATGGAAGGGAACTTCGCCGCGTACTCACTGTACGTGGGGCGCTTGCCGGACGATCCCTCACCGGCCCACCAAGATGCGTATCCGGATGGGGGAGCAAAGTAGTTGCTCCAGTCATCCGGGCTGCCAGTGGCTTCACTCAGGGGTTGCTCCGCGGGTGCAGGTGGCTAACCGCCTTACGGGCCTGGTTGCTAGGCATATCTAGAGCCGAGACCTGTTGTCCCGACTCGCGACGATCAGCTGGGTTGGCTGGTCTAGGCTGGTCCTTATTACCCGAAGGGCTTACGGACCGGTCTGCGCGGGTCCTCTTGGAAGCACTGGTAGCCGTGGCTGTGCCTCCGTTAGGACCCTTCGAGCGGGCTTTGGCTTTCTCCCGCTTGTCGTCTCCCCTCCACTTCTTCACCTTCAGGTGTACCTCGCTGGGCATCCCGAACTTGGTAGAGGAGAAGTTGATCTGGAAGAAGGCTAAGAGGTTGCCACTCCTCCACGAACAGAATCCGGTCTCAAATGCCTGCTCCTTGATATCTTTAACACTCAATGAGGCCCAGTTAGCCAGGAGCTCGTTGAAACACTTTACAGCCGGTTTTCTTGTCTTTTCCAGGCCGGTGCCATGGGCCTTCTGCAGATGCAGAGCCATGTCCCGACGCCGGTTAGTAGAAAACGTGCCGTCACACAGTTTACTCAGACGGTCTCCGAGCACACACTGGATGAGGGGCTTGTGGTGCATGTGGTGCTCCACTATGTGTCGAGCGAAGCGAGGCTTCGTCTCAAACACCTTCTCTCCAGTGAGAGCCAGCTGGCAAGATTCGAATGGGCACCTCCGGCGGTTGCCGGATGGTCCCCATTGGGTCATAGCCCATTGAACTTTCGTCCGGGCCTCGTAGCTGTAAATCGACCCCAATTTGGATTTGAGCTGGTCAATCCAAATGAGGTAGAATTTACCCACTGGCATATCTGAGGGGCCGGACTTCATCCACTCCTCGTCATCGCTATCACCGTCCTTATTGACGGCGGCCGGGCATATGTAGTGGACTGTGTGGTAAGCACAGTCCGCGAAGCAGCGGGGAGTCCGTTCTTTGAACCCCTCGGCTGCATTCTTCCACATCCATTTCTGATTGTCGTCTTTAGGGACATCCGTGGTCATCTCTTCCCACGTTGTCACAGACTCCAAATCAGATTTGGCTGACTCGGGCAGCTCTGGGTCGCTCTCGCTTCCCTCGCTGTCTGTGTAAATGCCCTCGCCTCTACGGCTAGCTCAGCTGGTGGTAGTAGTACCAGACGAAGCCTTGGTAGAGGACTTGGCGCTCGCCCCGCTGGTGCTGGCAGAGGATGCTGCAGTAACCGAGGTGGCTACTGTGGTTGTTGGTGCTTTGGAGGCGGGCGTCTTCGGGTCGCTCTTACCCCTCGACTTGGTGGGGGGCGTGGGCTCCGCCGGAGACGCTTTCGCTCCATTCTTCTTTTTCCGACGCACGGCCTTGGGTGGCTGCGCCGGCATCTCAGGACTAGAATCCAACTGACGTGGATCCTTGTCCTTTGAACGAGGGCTCCTCCTACCACTGACCGGGGAGTCAGAGTCGGAGGAAGCCTTCGCCTTACTTTGGGCCTGCTGTTTCCAGTGGGCCCGACGAGCAGCGGTAAGCTCCTTCTGCTGTTTGGCGAGCTCGGCTCGCTTGGCTTCAACAGCAGCCTGCTGACGCGAGATGTCCTCTTCCGAGATATCGCCAGGCGCCTCCGGTATGTCGGCACCCGGTTCCTTCTCGGACGTAGACCTCTCGATGGCGATCCTGAGGTCTTCAACCTCCAGGTCACTCTGGGTGAGAGGACCCTTTGGTGCAGGCTTACGGGTCAACCGCTTGACCCGTTCGGTTTCCACCGACGACTGGGTGACGGTGGAGTCTGTGTCCATATCGGATTCAGACTCTCTTAGCTCCGCGGCCTTCCGGGTAATGCCTTCGGAGATCAATACAGCTCGGGCCAAGCTTTCGTTGACCGCCATCTTCTCCGCCAACTTTGGGTAGTTCCGGAGCCAAGAGACTGGCATACTGTCAGCCAACTCGTCGCTGCACGAGTCCATGACCAGAGTCTTGAAGTTGTCTGGTATGGCCGCGGGCACGCCTGGTTTCACCGCAAGCGGTCCGTACCCGAACATGGAGGCGTGCATGGGGATGTAGGTCCCCCAAGAGGTGTACACGACACCGGCCTCGTCATCCACATGAGCCATCCGCTCGATGCGAGTTCTGTATCCCGGGGGATACATCGGAATGTCCAGGACATCAATGCTATCACCCGAAGCCGTCGCTGTAGACGTGGGCTCCGGGCGCGGTGGTGGTGGAGGTAGCATCCTCTCCCTGTCGGTGGCCTCGGCCATCGCAGAGAGCGTACGGGCTGCCTCCTCTGTTGAAGAGTCCATAGACTCCTCAACCCGAGACGGGACCGTCGGGTCCTCGCCTTCCTCCAACAGGACGTTGGCAGTTTGACGCGCAGCGTCAATCGTCCCCTGTGCCATGGCACTGAGGGCGACTTCTAATTTATAAATTGGTAAATGTGTTGGACTCCTCCCGAAGGATTCGTCCAACAAAAGGGGAGTAGTTAGGAAAACACTGCTAAGTCTGTATCAGGGTACAGGAGGGGCGAGTACGTATGAAATGCCTCCACCCTAGTCACCTACAGCATCTGGAAAATCGGGATTGATGGCACACATGGTAGACCCCCGGAAACCCACGGTAAGATCGACTACGCCATCTGTAGTATTGTATGGCCCAATGGATATACCGTATTTCTCGATAAAGACAATATCTGAAAACCGCAAAACCTGAAAAGGTTCCAAAGAAATAGAAGGACCTTATTAAGAAGGCCCTTCCGGAGGATTTATCTGTTCCAGATATCTGGTTAATGAACTATATGGACTTAGCTATGGGTATGAATGTGAATCAGGAATTCTACAAGACTGTAGCGTTCTGTAAGGATAAATGGGAACGGGAACACCCTGAAGCCATTGTCATGCAGTGTGCATCTCTGTTCTGGTACGGGCCGCAACCATCCCGGAGACCCTCTGACTCTGCTAAGATTGATTCTGAATCTGACAATATGGGGAGGGGGGGACTGAGCAATACATGGGCGATGCTGGGTCCATTTCTCAGGAAGCCTCTACTTCAGCTGAAATGTTGTCGGAAGCTGATTTATTAGCAGGGGAGGATAGGATCGAGAAGGAAACTGTAAGGATGCGAACAGAATCGGGTGAAAAGTTGGAACGACAAGAGGAGGTATTACGGAATCAACGAGAACAGTTGTCACAACTGAGTGCTGGGTTATCTGCATCTGTAGAAGATGCGAAAGCCAGGATGCATGCAAAGGTGACTATGAAAGGAACTGTTAAGGAAAAGGAAGGTTGGAAACAACAACTTAGTAAGAAGGCTAAAGCCTTGATTAAGAAAAAGGAAAAGGAGGAAAAAGAGAGGCTTAAGAAAAAGGAGAAGAAAGAAAAGAAGGAGGAGGAAGAGGTTAAGAAAGGTGAAGTTCCAGCCGAGTCTATGGATGTTCCGGATACAGATGAAGGTATGAGGCTTCAGGTTCGGGTGAGACACCTGAATCTGGTACTTGGGATTGGTCTAATGATATAGACCATCACAAACTATATGATGACGGCAGTCAAAATTTTTTGCGCCCCCCCCCTGCGCCGGAGGCGCGGAGAGTTTTCGCGCCCCTCTTTGATCTATAGTAGCGCGCGGGCTTTTTTAGCCCTCCCCTCAAGAGGGGTCAACATTTTTTTAGCCCCCCCTCAGGAGGGGTCTGAAAATTTTACGCCCCCCCCTCAAACCCACCCTCCCCCCCCTGTTGATAAATAATGACCACTCCCTTATGGCCAAAACTCATTGGCCTAGTTAATACGGGACTGTCGTCTGATATGCAGCTACTACTCCTACTATTAGTGCTATGGACATTCCAGATATTATATCTATTGCGTGATGCCGAATGAGAGGCAATTTTACTTCTAATGAACTCTGAAAGGTCCCGAGAGGCCCTTAGTCATTATTACTGCCGTATCACACCAGCCCACGCACTGAGTTACGAACTGTACTTACTGGAGGATTTTACATCTTCAGGATCGTGTCACTATGTAATGGACAACAGGGAGACTTTCCGGGTGATATGAACATATTTATTATCATTCCATATGACAGTTAGATACATTTGTGAGGTATCCTGCCACCCTGGTAGGTTACTAATAGCTTTAGAAATATATAGCTGGCATATTGTTAAGTCCAGATCCACTACACCATTCTGTGTTCATGATTAAAACTTGTTTCTGATGCTATAAATGTATAAATACCTAAAGGTTGTTAATATATATCAGACTCAAGTAGATATGCTCATATCAAAATATAAACATTGTCAAATTATTGTAGTCTGTATTATTTTCTAAAAAAAAAAGAATTATTATTGGTATTCTATTAGAAGTAATTCTAAAGTCGATACTTACATGACATTCCTATCCAGGATAATAACTTAAGTTATTCAAGGTTGATAATGGATTATCCGGAATGACATTATCTGTCTTCCACTACTATGGTATAGGTTATCATGAATGATTACTATGTGTGAATGTATATGGTATAGCAAATACTACTTATAATACAACATCCTGAATAATTTTTTCTCACATAAGACTTCTATACTATAGGGTACATATGTTTAAAACCGTACCGGTATTTGTCATATACCCCTGTTCATTATTATCTTTGAGTCAGGCAACTCGTAAGCTAGCCATGCACCCTGTGTTTGATATGTTATTGTTGTAAATACTATAACTTAGTTACTACCCAGTGTGTAACACCTTGTTATAGTCTTGGTGGGGGTAGTGTAGGGGCACGGTTTAGTATTACCGTCTATGGCTTACGAGTTGACTAGTTTCCGAGAGGAGCACCCTTTCGGGTTGAGGCTGGTTACGTTTGGCGGATGGTGGCAGCACTGTCCTTCAGGCTTCCTGGCTTAAACATGAGGGGTCACCACCCAAACCCTGTGACTACATAATAGTCGGGTCTGAAGCTAGAGAGGCAGAATCCTCCCCGATCCTGCACGAACACCTTAAGATCTCCCTGACTCTGAAACCTTACCTGGTAGTCATAAATAAGAACTATACGAACGGTGATACACCCACTCGGAATACCTTTAGTTTTCCTGTACATTAGGATATTGAATAAAACTTGTTGCCTTCTGAACCGGACATTCTTGTATTCATGATCCTTTCCGAACAAGTAGCCAGCCAATCTGAGATCGAACCATTACATGCACCTCTGACAGCCAGCATGTTGGATGTATATTCTGGGAATATTATTGACTACATGCACAGCTCTCAAACCTGGTTCCTGCAGACGGCAGAATGGTAGGTGGCAGTGCGGCCTGCCCATGCCAGTTGTGCACCCCAACAGCTGCCTTCTCCTGTAAAGGCCTTGGGGTAAGGAGGCTGAGGTGCAGAGTGAGCAGGTGTGTATCCACCCTGACTGGTAGACCCAGGACCATGCTGCTTACAGCGGCCCTGTCCCTGGTCACCCTCTTACACCTGGTTGTGTTCCTCAACGTGATGGGGGCGTACAACGACCCCTGCTACCCGCCCCGGAAGGAGCTGGCTGCGCTAAGGCTGCTGGCCTGCCAGGTGATCAGCACCCTGGAGCAAATCAATAAGACATATTGGCTGGATCATGGCACCCTGCTGGGCGCTGTGCGGCACCAAGACCTGCTGCCACACGACTATGATGTAGACATAGGCCGCCTCTGCTGGTGGACGCGAACCTCAGAGTTACCTGCTCAGGTACAACATCCCAATCAGCAATGGAGCACTGGGCCATGCTTGTCCATGCTCGGCCCAATATAAGCCGACATTGGCCCAATGTATCATTGCTACCTGAGATGACTGGTAACATGATGACGGCGTCCTACAGAGTGGGGTGGAACAGGCGGGTAACCTGTGACCTGTTCAGGTATAACGTCGTGTACAGGGACGTCTTGGGGCGAGCTGCTCCCCACATACAACAGTTTTACCCCTGTAGGGAGAGTGCCGTCCATAGGTTTAAGTACATGGTGTCTGAACAGTCCCTACCCCTGGACATTTTTGTCCCCACGGTGAGGATCCCCTTCATGGGGCTGATGGTGCAGGCCCCCAGGCGGTATAAAGGAGGTCCTTAGGAGGAGGTACCCATACACCTGGATGTTCACATTCCCGTATATAAGTGGAAGTGTTGGTTGCCCTTCTAGTCTACACGAGCCACACCCTTTAGCTGCCAAGAGGTTCATAGTGGTGGAACGAGCCCATGGTGTAATTAAGTTGCTGCACATATTATCTAAAGTAGGGCTTGGGACTGTGTGCTAGTATGAATTGAACCTAAGGAAAATCCTTTTGACACTTTGCCAAATTTCAGCTCGGGTGAATTCATTCAGATATCTTTGCACATAGAAAGTTAACTTCAACGTTACTTCTCTGGAAAAATATGACAACTGAATCGAAGTATACGAGTCATACTAGGTAGTACTGATGAAAAACCAATTTTAAAACAAAGATATGACAGAGCCTTGGTCATGCCATGCTTGTGACATCCAACAGTTACCCAAAGTAGAATTGACGACAGCACATTCCCAGATTTATGGATGATCACAAATGTTAAACCATTACCTTAAAGTGGGAATCAATTTCGTTTAATAGAAAATTGTGTGAGAAATTCACTCATGCCCAACTGAACAGATTCGATTCATACTGTCATCAAGCAATAGCAAATCAATTAAGTCATTCAAGTCAACCTATGGGCAAAGAAATGCGAATCCTCGGTGAAATTGGGGAAAGATACTTATATTTATAGGGATCAGTCAGTCACACACTGTTTATCACACAAGTCATGTGTAGACACCTGCGATACAGATTGAATACTAGGAGTAGGAGGCATGATACTCCACTGGTCAGTGGGCACAGGACATTGAATCACCATTTCTGATTGATGACCATTCATCAACAAGTTAATGTCCTGTGCCCACTGTGTGATCAAGAGATTATTGTCTAAAGACAAACAATGGGATTTGACGATCAGTAACATTTCAATTTCAGATGGAATTAGTTAGATGTAGCCCACCCATGCTGAGCTTTTTCGGTACCTACCACTGTCAAAGCTTAATAGGTATACCTGATCTGCTGTCACATACATGTATAAGAATAGTACAGAAAAGGAACACTGTCAATGTTCAAATTTCAACTGAGTGCCTTTATCCCATGATAAAAACACTCAGAGTTTGGGCATCCAAAATCGTTCTGAAATATGATAACTGTATGTGGTATAAACATGTATTTATAGCTTAGTCGCTTAGTTATAATATTATACCTATGTTGTATATTCATCAATCCTTAACCCACCCCTTTCATAGTTCCCTTTCAGACAATCATCACCTCTCCTAATTAGTAACGGTGCTATAGGTGAACCATGCTAACACCGAAACTATCTTGCCCTTGAAACAATTTCACGTGAATTCACCAGTAAAATCACATGTTGAACTGGTGTCGTTCCCGTGAATTCGTGTAAAATTTACATGAATTCACAGGATTCTGTGAGCAGAAATTCACGTGACATCACGGGATCACGTGAAATGACAGTAAATTCACGTGATATCAAGGGAATATTGAAAATACTTTTGCAAATAACCCCCACTTCTTACCTCAATTTAAGATTTGAAATCGATAGTTTGTATTCCTATGATGAGACTTTCCTCATTGTATTTGTCTTCGATGTAGATCTAGCCTTGAAATGCCATCATTTCGATTGATAGATTCTGAGGAATATAGAGATTCACACAAAACTAGACACATTGACTTATATTTTGATTTGAGCCTTTATTTGGATAATAAATACATCTAGAATGGGGGCAATAAATGGGGAAGGTGGATGGCACCCATAGGATAAAAGTAGCTACATTTTCGCCAGATTTTCACCACGTGTGTAATTACTTTCTCTTTCTAATAGTACAAAGAAAGCAGTCTTATAAACTAGCATAGGGTCCCATGCTAGTTTATGAGATATTTATCTATGAATCTACCATAGGGTTATACAGTGTTTTGCCATAATTTTCATGGAATCTCATTAAAGAGTAGCTAATTTTTTGTCTTACTTTCCCAGAATATTTTCATCAACTTTCTTCACCCAAAAAATCTATTACCATCATGTGGTCCCATGCACTTTTGAATCATTTTTCCACATTGAAAATCTCCTGAAAATAATAGAATTACATCATGCAGGCTAAATACTGCTCATAAACCCCCACACAGCCAGCTGGCTTTGTGGCCTAACTAGTTAGTGTGCCTGGTGTAGACACAGTGAGTGAGTAGTAGATGTTTAACGTCATTTTGACAGCTAAGGTCATATTCATGGCGAGAACAACATTACACAATTTCACAGAGGAATGTGTCAGTGCCCGCGCATATGTGCACCACACACATCCTGAGGGGATAGGAAAGATGAGAAGTAGACCCTTTTAAGTGGGCTAGGGAAGCCCGTGTGTAGACACAGAAGGTTGAGAGTTCACCCCAGCTTCATGCCATGGGCCTGCTATGATTTTGTATAGTCGTTCACTAGCCATAGAGAAGTACACATGTGCAGAAATCTGCACAGAGAACATGTTTGGCATTAGAGCCATCTACCTTAAAAAAGCCAGCATCAGCATATTGAATAGAGTAAGCTCCACCGCAATGAAAATATTCAGGTTTTTCATCACACATATAGTCTCGAGCAGGTAAACAGGATTGGTACCTAGCTCGTGCTAAATTTATTTCCTAATTTTGCCACAAGGGAGCAAAAGAAATATTCCCCCATCCACATACAGTGGTAAAGGTGGGTGAAGGAAGCACTGGGATGGCTATTGGTTCTTGAATTTTGAAGATCCATTGATTAGAACAAAATGTACAACATTTACATATCCTTTTATCATATTAGAAAGGTCTGGGTGTGCCTTAAATGTGGGGTGCACCTTATAGACAGGGTATTGTAACTACATTTTCTTTTGTTTAGAATTCAAGACTGCATGTCTGAATCTTTTTATTCAAATCTACCAAAAAAGGCATGATGAATCCAGGGTTGTATTTCCTTTTATCAACAATGCAAGCCTCTCAAAGTTTGGTTTCCCTAAATAGCCATAATTAATGTATCTTATTTCTGACAGAACATCTATGACAGAAATAAAAATATCATATGGGTGGCATCACTGTGCTGTTTATCAGCCAGCCCTCTTCTCTGGAGTACCTCTCTTAAGATGTGCTATCTAGCAGATTTCACCAAGCTCCTGTGTTGCAATTAACTACCTGGATAAAGAAAACAAAAGTACATGCCCGTGAGTTAAAGTGAATGTATGGGTAGTAGTTATTTCAAGTGGAACATGAATCAGGGGCATAGGAAAAGGGGCACCAGCCTCAATTATAAAGGAAGTTTATCTGGGCCCCTCAAAATTTGCAAAGTATTCAAAATAAATTTAAATTAAACAAAAATTACTTTTCTACACAAATTCAAATGACCAATGCATGAGACCACTGATAAAAATTCCACTTATCTTAAACAAGTCATCTAAATAATATTTTTGGGAAAGTTTTAGTTTAAATCAGTTTTATTATGGAATGATAACAAATTAATCTACTACATGAATATCAATTTGTAAATTGGGTAGAATGACTTCTATATAATAATCATCATTAGTGTATTACAAATTATTGGCTAATAGATTGTTTTTGTGTGTCTTTGATACTAACAGTGAATGACAGCATTTGCTTTTCATATTGATTTTCATCCATATGTCGTTGACTCAGTGCAACAAGGTTGTATCTGCATATTTCAAGTTTTGCAGGATAGGGAAAAGAGGGGTTGTAATCTATTTATATTTCAGACAAACACATCCTATGATAGTATAGCTTAGTAACAGGGTTAGTAAAAACCGTTTGATAGAGAGGGGGTTTGTCCCAGAAACATCATTATGGATGATGAAACAAATGTTGACAAACATTGAAAAACGTTTTATGGTAGCCAAATTAAAAAAAAGAAAATCCAAATGTTCCCAAAATATTTGTATAGAATCGTTTTTACATTCCCTGGCCTAAAATAGATCCCAAGATCTCTTGATATAGAGTCAAATGTGTTACCACTTCACCATGGAGTCTGTGGTAGGTAGTTCTATGGGAGTATATACATGTACTTAGCTACCCCTTCACCACATGTTTGAAGTTGATGTTCGATATTTTTGATGCCCCAAAACACTAGAAATATACCTGGGACTATATGTTGATATTTCATTCATTACAAAGATATGCTTATAATTTAACCCTTTCGTGCCCAGAATTATTTGAAGATTTTACATTATCTTACAAAAGTATCAATTTGTTAATGAGACCATGTGTTTTTCCTTTGATATGGGCTTTGCATTTTATTTTATCAATACTCATAACTCAATGAAGACTTTCAGTTAAGGCTATGGTATTTCTGATTAGGTCTGGTAACCATAGTTACCAAAACATTCCATTTGTTGTCATTTAGTCATATTTAGTCTGTAATGTGCTATATAATTATAAAAGCCATAATCCCTGCAATCCTAAGACATAGCTTACAGAACTTTCAATACTGATTCTGCCTGCATGTGTAGTACCACTTAGGAAACATAATGTGCTAGTAAAACTGCATAGTCTCTATTTATGGATATGTACAGTTGTTGTAAAATCTAATAGGAGTATGATAAACTGTGTGTATGATCCATTATCATTTTGGTACCATGTCAGACTAAGACTGCATGGAGGGATCCCCTTTAATGCACCACTTAAAATGACAGCTCATTGTCAGGTTTTGACTCCCTGTGTCTGGTACATTGGGTATAGAGCCACATGAATGATTGCATCGTAATTGGGAAGTAATGAGCATTCCATAGAGGGTCTAACTTCGCAGATTGGACGAGTAGAAGTATCTGGATGGAATTTTTATTCAAGATAGATGCATTTAAGCCCAAAACCGCGCATTTAAGCGCGCTTGGGCACCTAAGGGTTAAGTGCTCAGGAAGTTATGAAAAAATCTGTCAAGTTTTGGATATGAATATGGGGAATAATGTGACAAATTACTGCATAATCCTATATAATATTAAAGGTTCTGTATCTCAAAAATATGTATGGGTCCCCCACCGGCGGTAAGCTACAAGCCTATCCATTCCTCCAGCACTAGCTGACCTCTCCTTCCACCCATAGTTCAATGGAGAAAAGTGTAGAAGCCCTATCACACACACACCCCGGGCCTCCCTTACCCCTCCTCCCACCCATAGTTCAATGGATACAGGTAAAGAAGTCCTATCACACCCCTCGGTCTCCCTTACCCCTCCAGCCACCCAGAGCTCAATAGATACAGGTAAAGAAGTCCTATCAGACCCCTCAGCCTCCCATACCCTTTCTGCCACTCAGAACTCAATGGAGACAGATAAAGAAGCCCTTTCACACCCTTGATTTCACAAGCCCCCCCCCATGATTTCCCCCCAAATGGAGACCACCCATTGAGAGGTTCCCCAATGCGCCCAGGTGAGAAAGGAGATGGCTGTAGAAGCCCTATCACACCAACTCAACAGATCTTCCAACTCCTCTAGTCCCTGTATTCTACACTTTGAAAGGGTGTTTTTATGACAAAATTACTTCATTATATCTGAATTATTATGCCCAAACTTCATTTTAAAGGGATTATTTAACTATAAAATGTATGGCTTGGTACCAAGCATTTTGATTGTTATAAGAAAATTTCATTATAACAGGATTCATAGTAAAGAATTTTTACTGTATAATACTTTCAGGGAATGTAAATAAGGGTCAGTGGTTGATAAGGTGGGTTGCTACCATTTGGATTTGGGCCTACTGCACAGGTCCCTGCGCATATAGGTTATCTTCATCAGAATTCATCAGAGTCCATTTCTGGTATGCAAATGCCTATATCCTTAATGTCCATGAGAAACCTTGGATAATTTTGATTAAAATACTGTGATTTTATATCACTTTTAAATTTCAGCATAATTGAATCTGTTTACATGTCTTCAGTATGGACTATAGGTTGCAGTTATTATATGTACAAGTGACAAGTAATCAGGGATGGACTATAGATCAGGTTCAGGACTAACCTGTTTCTTAGTACGCCCTAAGATTGAATGATAGTCCCTGGATCGTGGGGTGTACTAAGAACTTAGTACACTGTTTTATCATCATATTTCTCTAACTTTTTCATCAAAATACATAATTCTAAATTCACCTAAAGTACATGGGGACTATATTTTATATATGCACTTTTTTACAGAACTAAAATCAGAATATTCTCTGAGAAATGGCTATATGTATAAATTTCCCCTTAGTCCTGGTATAGTAAAATCTATTTGCTAATTTTTTGTTAAAGTTGCTAATAAATATGAACCCACAAGATTAAAGAATAGATAAATGCCTACAAAATGACGTTTTCATTTTAGCCAAGTGTTGTTTAATAAGGGAGTAAATGTATCATTTAATGTAAATGTAAGTACAAAATAGTGGAGTGGTTTCACCATCCCACCTTTGACCCCAATAATGTATGCACAGGTAGGTGTCATGGTCCAGTGACCAAGGCTCTGATTGGCCCATAGACCTGCAGAGGTGAGTGTCATGGTCCAGTGCACACACAAGTGTACTAAGATCCCAGTACATCCTAAGACTGTGCATGGTATCAGAATCTTAGTACAGACTAAAATCAGGCTCTTGTACTATGATCCTGGTGTGTCCTAACAAGATATCCCCGTCTCCAACCTGATAGATTGGCATTATATAAATCTTGATGGCCATGCATCAAATGCATCAACTCACCAACCTGAACCACTACATCCCAACTCACCAACCATTACATCCCTTGAAGGACCACTAATGCATTAATGCATCATGCCCATCGGTCATCATGATGCTACATTCATGCATCATGTCGACCATATGAGTTGATACACACACTGCAAAAGGGTCGGCATAAAGCTCCAATTAAGTGTTGGAGAGCACGCAGACTGTAATCCCACCTTACCAACCACTAAAATATAGAACCAGCCTGTACATAGCAATGTGCAATGCCTACCCCGGTACTGCTGACTGTCCAGGATCACCTTATGCTAAAACTCTAACCCACATTAACAATTACTAGAATAAAGATGTATACATATAAACCCAGCCTGTAAAATAGCAGTGTGTGACACCTACCAATGACTATCCAGGATCGCCTTGTGTTAAATACCTAAAACCCAAAACCACCAATCACTCTGTATGTACCTGAAGTGACCTGGGATGTGTAAAAATAAACACCAGTAAAAAGAACAACGGCTGTGTAGGTATTACCAGTCTGCAACATGTGTATTTGTAGCAGTAACTGCTCCAAATATAACAATACTATGTGACTGGGCTCCTAATATGGGAATGACATGCTTGTTTACCATTCTAAGACTCCAATTAACCAATGCCATGTCACTTTGAACTCCTAATATGCACTTTATACATTGGTAAATCATGATGCCCAATGGACATGATGCATTAATGCATCAGAGGCCCTTGAAGGGTTAAGAGGTGTGTGTGGCCCTACTGTGGAGGAGGGGGTATGAGAGCTGTCAAAGTCGTGACCAATAGGGTGTGTTACAGTTAGGCCTCTGTGATGTCACAGGGTGGTTAGCTGCAGGCAGACATTGGCAACACATGGTTGGGTGACTACACCATGAGTATGTAAATTACATGATTTAACATGTACAATAGGAGATGAAGATCTAATTGCAATGTGTGTACAGTTTTCAGGTAAGTGCATCCTAGTCATCTTACCCAAAGGTCAACTTAATGCATTGGTTTGTTTGCCTGAAAAGACCCATAAATAGTAACAATCAGTAACTGTAACACACCCTGTGAAGGGCCAAGTGGGGGGGGCAGGTCCTCTGTGTGTGTCTCAGTGCTATGGTCACATGACCAGTTCTGAAGGCCAGGTGTACGAGTCAAGCTGACCTGTTCACAGTTTGTTAGATGTGCTTGATACTACAGATAGCATTATTACATAGCTGTAATGGTTAAAGGCTATGGGCCACAAAAACAAAACAAAAATCTAGGACTTTGCCAAGCATGTTGTAGAAATTCGTTGTTTCTCCATACTATCAACTATTCAGTGATCATGGTCACTGAACAACAATTATTCTTTGCTGGGCTTTCACTGGTGGGTGTTAGAAATGTTCATTTCCTGCTTGGGATATCAGACATCAAAACATTGGCAAATATGTGCATACATGTCAAATAACAATTTTAGAGAACCTTTGAAAATTTTGAAAAAATCATATGGAGTGGAATGTGTTGTCCTCTTGAACCACTAAGTAGGATATTGCCTCCAGGTCTTCATTGGTCCAACTTCATGCACCTATAAAGACAAATGGTATATCCATTACTCACTAGGTTATGCCAAACCAAACAGAGGGAGGTAGGTGTGGACATAGAGGGAGGTGGGTGTGGACACAGAGTGAGGTGGGTGTTGACATAGAGGGAGGTGGATGTGGACACAGAGGGAGGTGGGTGTGGACAAAGAGGGAAATGGATGTGGACATAGAGGGAGGGGAGAGTGGACACAAAGGAATGTGAGTGTGAACACAGAGGGATGTGAGTGTGGGCATAGAGGGAGGTGAGAGTGGACAAAGAGTGAGGTGGTGTGGACACAGAGGGAGGTGGTGTGGACACAGAGGGAGGTGGGTGTGGAAATGGAGGGAGGTGGGTGTGGACATAGAGGTGAGTGGGTGTGGACAAAGAGGTAAGTGGGTGTGGACAAAGAGGTAAGTGGTTGTGGACATAGAGAGAGGTGGGTGTGGACATAGAGGGAGGTGGGTGTGAACATAGAGGGACGTGAGTGTGGACACAGAGGGAGGTGGGTGTGGACACAGAAGGAGGTGGGTGTTGACATAGAGCGAGGTGAATGTGGACATAGAGGCAGGTGAGAGTGGACACAGAGGGAGGTGGGTGTGGACACAGAGAGATTTGGGTGTGGACATAGAGGGGATGGGTAGGAAGATAGAGGGAGGGTGGGTGTGGACACAGAGGGAGATGGGTGTGGATACAGAGGGAGGTGGGTGTGGACACAGAAGGAGATCAGTGTGGACATATAGGGAGTTGGGTGTGGACACAGAGAGAGGGGGATGTGGACATAGAGGGAGGTGGGTGTGGACACAGAGGGAGGTGGGTGTGCATATAGAGGGAGGGGTGTGTGCACATAGAGGGGATGTGGACATAGAGAGGATGTGGATGTGTGAGGGGGTGCATGTGGACATGAGGCATGTGAGTGTATGTGGATAAAAGGGAATGTATGTACATAGATGGATGTGAGTGTGGACACATAAACAGACATGTAAATATACTGGGACAGAAGGGGAATCTGACCATGAGTGTTGCAATCTACAACAACCCTGCATACAAGTAAAGTCACCTTCTGCTAGGTGCTTGTGTGAGTTACCCAAATTAGGCTGGCTGGGAATGGGTACACTTTATAGGAGGTAAGGTAATCAGTACACAATGTGGGCCCACTATGACCTGGATTGGGAAAGGGTCTGGCTGCCTCTCACACTTAGTTGTATAGTAGTAGTATGCAGCTGCAATAAGGAGGGCTATTTCTGAACACAGCCAGTGGCCACACAGTTATATGTATAGGGTTGCAATCATGCCTTCAGATGTACAATATCACATATTATTGCAAATAAAGATCCAGTCAAGTACTTAGGATTTCATTTATGGATCATTGCAAATGCTGGTAAAGTGCTTGAATTAGCATTCATAAATATTGCACACAACAAGGCACAATGCCATTGGTAATATTGAGATACTAGTGCCATATCCTATTTAGGATTGTAAGTGCCCTTATGAATAGAGCAGCAAGAAAATGGTGACCTTTGCATGTCATAATGAATAGAAATGGTGATAAATGGCAAATTTATGCTTACCCACTGTTACCCTCAGTTTTTGGAGACAACAGGTCTTGTGTGTAGGTGAGCCAGGTGGAAATGATAGTTGAGGTGGGGCAGTGTAGCCCAAACTGGTTGGTCCTGTTGGTGTTTGGGAGTGTTCAGTAGGTATCAGCAGGGGGTGAGGGGGCACAGGGGTGGTTCTATTTCCATCTGATATGTCATGTTCATTTTTCAAATCATACTCAAATATCTTCTCAACAGACACATGTCATAACATGGTATTTATGTGTTAATAGTCCATTAAACATCACATAGTTATAGTCCATTAAATATCACATAGTTCATAGTGAGTCCATACATGAGGTGTGATGGACCTAGGCATAAACCTGTTACAGTGTATTTTCAATGGATGGAACTATGGCATGCATCCCATATGAAGGAAGTCTGGTGTAAATTTGAGATTTCCCCAAATATTTTCCCCCAAAAATGACACAAAAGAGAGTCAGAAAAGTTGTCCATGTGAGTATCTTAATGCTCATTTTTGAGGAGATTAATTCTTGACACTCAGCAATAATTGCTTGTCTCATATAAGTGCCAGTGGTTAGTGGAGGTGGGGAGGTGTTAAAATAAATCTTCAGCACTAAAATTTCATAAGTACCTGTCTTGGATATGGACCAGGGGTAAAGACCAAACCAAATGTCTGGGTATTTATTTAGTAAAGTGAATAAGGCACAGTGAGATTTTGGGCGCTTTTACATGGTTAAGTAGACAGCACAGACAGTGTTAAATGATGCCCGTATATTTTTCATGGGAGGCTGAGTTTAGATATACTTTTACATTCACCCACATATGCCCCAGAAATCCCCCTCCCCATCTGACTAAAATGACCTGTTCTGTAAGTGTATACCACAGGTGGTTTGCCTGCACCCTACCACCTTGACAGTCTAAATTTAGCTGACTCTTTACCTAGTGCCCGTAAACAACTTAGCATGCCCTATAACCATTGAGTGCCTATTTGCCAGGACTCTAAATGCTACCTAACTCTTTAAGGTCTGCTGATGCAGTAGTGTAACATGCCCATTGGCTGGCATGTTTTACCAATGAAGAGTTGGGGAGTCTGCTTGCCAGCACTTCATTGGGGCATCATGCTGATCTTCCCAAAGCGTAAGCATGACGCTTGAATGTAGCCCTGGCTGTATAAATGCATCATGACAACCAAAATGCATTAATGCATTAGGGTTAGCCCTTAAAGGGTTCAACTCTGTTCAAGACATGTCTAGCAAACATGCACATTTAGTGAGATATCAATAAGGGTCATAATTATTAGAATGGGACACATAACATTATGATTCAATCAACTTTATGTATCAATTATGTCAGTAGCTTAAGTCAATCAATTTTCCTTTTTTTGGGGGGCAAGGCTCTCCCTCTTTTTTTCTGCCTCGCTCTCTTTCTATTTTTCTCTCTTTCTCTCTCTTCCCTCTCTCTATTGCCTTCCTCTCTTTCTCCCTTTTCACTCTCCCTTTCTCTCTCTCCTTTCCCTCTCCCCCTCTCTCTCTCTCTCTCCCTCTCTTTCTCTCTTTATATCTATCTCTCGTGCTCTCTCTGTGCCTCTCTTGCCCGCTCATTTCTTTCCATCTTACTCCATCTCTCTGTTCTTTGGGCCAAACCAGGATTCCATGCACACACAGAGGCCCCTGGTGGACTCTGGCATCTTCACTTTATGCTGAAGAATCAGACTTATGTGTATAAATCTCACTAGAGGGCCCTGTTAAAAACTGGGGAATATCGGGGTAATTCACGGGATTGTAGGTACTATTCCCAGGATCTTCCCGAGAATATGTGCTCACAGATTCACCAGTCATTCACGGGATTTTCCCGTGTCTTGTTTCAAGGGTGTATTCCTCCTCATTTACCTTTATCACAAAGTTATAGCAGACCTGCAATAGATTACTATAGTGTGGTCGTTAATGTCAATAGTCCACTTGGCCTCTGTCGCGCAATTTAGCCATATATTTTCTATATAAATTTCCGTGACAGAGGCCTAGTGGACTATGGGTTTAAATATATATGTTACTGTCAAGAGGCAAAAGAAGTCAAATAAATGTACGTAACTACGCTTGACACGCCAATAAATAATATCCAATTGATCCGGATGATCAATATGCACGTTTGATAGTTTGACTTCACATTGCAGATGGAGCAAGCTCATAAACCAGCGGTATCCGCAAAGAGTTACATCACCTTGTTCATCTGCCTCCTCGAGTGCTTCATCTTTGGAGGCACAATCTTTGGGTGGAACGTGTTCGTGTATGTGCTAAAACAAGATGGCATCTACAGCCATTTGTGTACTGGCACCTCTCTCAACTCCTCCCAAATCATCAGCAACCTGACGCACCTGCATGCAGGCTTTATGGACACTTACCTCAAAGAGGGAGGTAAGGATATTCCTCCAATCGCTCATTCCATTCTGATACCGTCAACATGAACATGGAGTTCTGTTGAAGGCGATAAGCAACCAGTGGTAAAATGCACTAAATGCATTGCCCATGATGTTAAAGACATATATTGCGACGTACATCTTAGAGAGTGCTCGTTATGTATAACAACAGATGGGGGGGTGGTTTACAGGAGCCCTGGACGGAAGCCAGAGAAAAATTCTACGCCTGAAAGGGAGTAGCTGTAAACCTTTTACACCTCTAATGGGAGGTAAAAAAAATCATCCTCTTTTTAGTTGCAGAGGAAAACATATTAATTGAGAGATATTGAACCATACCTTATCATGGTGATGAAAATATATATCCATCTATAATACATTATTGTATATTGAATCTTGAATTCCATAGATATTCCTCTTCTGGCTAGTTTACTGCGTGTAGAGTGGCTACTCACCGTGCTTCATGCACCACTGCACACTCAGTATAGGTGCCATGGGCTGCATGGGTTTTATATATATATATATATATATATATATATATTTATACCACGATTTCGGCACTTCCGGTGGGTTTATATGCAGTTTAGCCGTGCATTATTCTGCATATACCACCCTTGTGCATTTTTGAAATTTTTGGTATATACTTTTTCGAGGTCAAGTTGGACTTAGAATATTTTGGGAGACGCTGGCGGACATAGAAATTTAGTCTTGCCATTATTTCAAGGTGAAAAATCGTCTCAACTCGTATGAGGATTGAACCCCGGCCGCAGTGGTGGTAGGCGAAGGCCTTAGCCATTGCGCTACACTGAACGGTGATGAAATCCAATGCGAAGGTAAATAAGTTCTAACCTGCTATGTTTCCAGTCACTTTTCGTATGGAATCCAACCATGACATGTTATAATATTGAAATCCCAAGAAGTTTTCGATCCATAGACGAGGAATGCGTGCTAATTTCCTCCATTTTCTTCGATATAAATAAGAATCCATTGATTTTCCAAACCGGTCCGAAATTTTCGGCGTCTTCCTTGCACGACGAGCGGATGACCTATATCTACATCCGGGTTACTGACACACTTTCGCCGGACAAGGAGGCGGGTGGAAATGGCCGTACCGCGACTCGCTTACGATGGAAAAATCAATGGATTCTCCTTTATTTTGAATATATTGGACATAATACGTATGGAGGGATCATCTAGAATGTCTAAGGATATGTATGTTTTAATTTGAAAACGTGTCATGGTTGGATTCGATACGAAAAGTGACTGTATACACAGCGGCAAGGACCAAAAACAATGGCTTCGCGCAGAGCGGACCCGGGCCGTATCGCTTGCTTTTACAAAATGTCTTCGCCTGGCTATATTCTTTGGATTTCAGGTAAGAAATTGATACAAAATGGAGGAAATGGTGGTATAAACCTATTAGGTCATGGATATTGGAGCCCACGGGGAGTCTATGCTGGATATACCCTCGCCGCTCTGCGGCTCGGGTATATCCAGCATAGACTCCCCTAGGGCTCCGCGGCTCGGGTATATCCAGCATAGACTCCCCTAGGGCTCCAATATCCATGATCTATTAGCTTAATATATATATATATATATATATATATATATATATATATATATATATAAAGGGTAGCCAGGGAAAAAAGTCACTCAAGTTTCTCGTTTTTAATAGTTCTCAAGCATTTACTAATAGAGACATAATTATTCTGTTTTTTTGCATCAGATTAGTATATTTGTCCCCTATCCGACCCATTATTTAAAGGGCATGTTGTGGGTTAAAACCCACTTTGCAGAAAAATATTCGATTGTTTCTCTGCAAGATAATGATAATGGTATGGGGCAATACTTTTGCATCCTAATAAAGTTATGGTTAGTTAAGTTGTCCAGTTGACCACGCCCACCTCAAACAGGCTGTTCTTGCCTCCAGTGTGTGTGACGTCAGATCAGGGTCTCATCTCAACATGGGGAGGTCTACAGTATAAGGAAGGTGCCAACAACGAGCTAAGGATGCCTACAGATTGCTGTTATTAAAGGAAATTCATATTAGGATAATAGCTCTATGCACCAAATGCCCTTTTACATAGCATGGTATATCAAAGATCATTTAAATAGTGGATTTTGGGACACAAATATCTATGAGAATGTAAAGGCCAATGCTGTATGTCTGTGTTGAGTGGGAAAGGGGGTGGTAGGGCTGATGAGACTGAGACCTGACCCCCTGTGGTGGTGGTGTGGGGACCGAGGAGAGACAATAAACATCATAGATACCACCCTGTGTCCGACGACCACAGGTCTACCACAGCCTACTGCAGGGGCCTGTGGTACCAATTAACACCAAGCCCAACAGCAGTTTAAGGAGTATTTAATTATGTTGATATCTCTGCCACCCCTTCCGTGTGTGTTATCTTACAGAATGCAGCCTGGATGACTCCTTCAGACATGACACTATGTGTATAGAATCTTTGAATATGTAGGGGTCTAGTATAAGTGCAATATGGATTTGATAGAAACTATTTTACATTATATTTTTTACAGAGCATTAGATGGCAGCAATTATGTAAAGGTCATACACTTAAGATGTATTTTTGAAAAGAATTATGAGTTTTATGGGACAAGTGGGTGGGTATGCTACAGTACTCCAACTGGGAGAGGTACCTGATGTGATGTCAGCAACCACAGGCCACACATCTGCCTGTTCAGAATCCAGACCACAAATCTGTGTATATTTGGTGTGATAACATGTACTTATGATATTGGTATGAATTAGAAACCCAATTCTCAAAGGAAAATCAAGTACGGGGAATATGATTCTGACCTTATCTAATTGAAATTTTAACCCACAACATGCCCTTTAAATATGACGTGAAACAATTAGTTATTTTTCATGTAACACCCTACTATAAAACAGTACTGGACATGTCATATTCAACCAGGGGGGTGGAATACAATGTGCCTGTATTCAATGGCTGACGATCATGTGACAGGCTGTAATGAACACAGCTATTATAGTTGAATCTCTTTATTTAAAAGCTTTCAAACCTGTGTAGCCATGACATAAATGTAAATGTCAATTCCCCTGGAATATTTTTGTGGACCCTGTACCGGGGACAGGCTTCTGTGAGACCTGTCCGCATTCAACTCCCCCTATAAGGCATCATTGAATACAGACAACCTCACCTCAGCGAATATGATACAAAAATATTCCATGGTCATTGACATTTGCTTATGTATCCACAGGAATCCTCCTGCATCCCAAGAATCCTCATGTACCCGCAGAAATCTTCCTGTATCCGCAGGAATCTTCCTGTACTCCCTTATTTCATTGAAAATCCAACAATCCCACCACTGTTGTTCAATAATGAGTACTCCCTTATTTCAATGGAAGCTGATTTTGAACTAATGTGTCATTTGTCCCATGTGCTGTCCCTGTGTACAGATGCGTTCAGCCCCCAGGTACCACAGTGCTCCGAGCAGGCTCAGCAGTTCTCTCTGGCCTTCACCATCGGCATCGTAGCTATGGGCGTGCTGGCATTCCCTGTAGGATGGTTGTTTGACAAGGCGGGTCTACTCATCACACGAACCATGGCCTCGTGAGTTAACGCTAACGTGAGAAATACACTGGGAAAAGGGCGTGAAACTGCCGAGTGAGGGCATAAGGATGTGGGTTATTAGGGGTGGGGTGATGTAATTAATTTTAGGATTAAGTATTTTTTAAATCTTCTAAAGGTGAGTGAGCTATTTTATTTATCTATTCTTTTTTTTTTTTGGAGGGGGGGGGGTATTTTTTACCTGATTTTCAAGCCGTAAAAGCTAACGTAAGTGTATGTAGGCCAAGGAGCAGCAGAGCCAGGCATTTGGTCCGGCGATCAGATTGTTTCCAGTTACCTGACCGATCCTAAGCAAACAGGGCAGACCCTTTTTTTAATTTTGAGAACTTTAGGAATTTCTAAAGCTATTTTTTGGTATTTTTCATAATTTTTCTTCCGTTCTTCATGAGCATCATCCAAGTGTCTACTATTTTTAGCTTTAATAAGCATATATATCTTTTACAGATTCTTTTCACGTTTGTCATAAATCTGAATCTCAAACCATGAATCTGATGGCATCTGCCCAATACATTGCTATAAAAAAAAATCCCCCCCCCCCGCCAAAAAAAATCCGACCTACCGACCCTAGGTCTTGGAGGCATGTAACTGCATATATGGAAACACATAATATTTCTTTTTGGTCCTAGTAAAGGGTGTCCAGTACCTTTTCAAAGTAAATCACTCCAAACAAAAGTAGAACCAGGTCCAGACCCACCAGAAGCCTATATTTACCAGCTCGGTATCATTGTTAGGCCATCCTTCCACCAACTATAGATCTACTAATGATCATCCAGTGTATTTAGAATAGGAATACATGGTGGTGCATCTTGATGGTTTACACTATCACTAGGAGTGCGGTGCTCGTTTATGGAGATGACTAACTAAAACCTTATGGTCAACCTATGGCCTCCGTAAGTCAAGTTAAAGAGTTATAGACTTTTCAAATAACTTGAGAAAATCAAGCATTACTCTGCTGTTGATTATGTCATGGGGTCTACATCTGATATACCCAACTTTACTATGTGATTAAAATGTTCCATCTGGCAACGATGAAAAGAAAAACGCTTATGGAAAAAATGGATGGCTTATGGAGAAAAGTTACGGCTTATGGAACTTTCTTTTGGACCCCATAAGACACACCAACAACGCAACCCAGAAGGAGAAATGTCTACCAAGATTTATGGAACTCCATAAGTGACCACACTCTCAGCCCCAATTGTAAATGGGCTATAAAGACCACTGAAGTGGGTACAGAGCACTCTGTACCCACTGTTGGGTCATTGGATTTGTGTTGACAGCAACTATCACCGTTTTCCAAAAATAGAAGCAATCTACTGCAAAAAGCTTGCCCCGGTTTGACAGTGCATGAGCAACGCAACCCTGGTTGGTAGATGTGTTCCAGTTTTCACTGTGAATTGTGTCTTACAGATTCCATTCACATACACATACTAGGTCCGCTATAACTTATCAATTGCTCTCATCAAAACACATGGTACACCAGTCATCGGTAAATGTCATTAAGCAAGTTTAGAAACTTTTTCTTTTCATCAGTGGAGGCAATTTTTTTAGAATTACTCTTTCGGAGGGAGACCACATATATTCAACCTATTCTTCTCGCAAAATGCTTACCCCCTGTATAGGGGCCAGGCCCCCCTCCCCCTGCTATATGACGTCATTTATGGATGGCCCCTAATATCGATGCTAATAATCACTTGTGGCAATAAAACAGATCCTCTTCATGGGAGTATCTATTACAACTAATGTCATGTAACGCTACTTAACACTGAGACAATGGAACCCGTGTATTATCTAATTCATAAATTACGGTCACTCATTACAGGGTTCTGGCTATATCTGGATTCCTCATCATTGGCTTCATGACTCCAGGTATGAACTTAAATACGTCTCGAGGGTCTTGTCAAAAAAAAAAAGAAGAAAAAATATTGTCAATTTCCCTTTATAAAACGTGTGTATATGAACGTCCACTACTAGTATGTTGGATACATCCTAACTGTACGTATAAAGCCAGAGGGGGGGGGGGGGGTAAGATTAGATGTATTTGTGCTATGTACATTCTATCAATAAGATTATCAACACGATTCCATGTTCTCGGCACGTGTGCCTTTTGGCAGGACCCTCTTTGTGTTTTCATTTGCAGTTTTCTTTCTATTTCTATTTTTGCCTCATTAATTGTCAAGGGATACGTCTTTATCAAAGTATCTATACGCCTATATGCTGTATAATATTTATCAAATAGTAGTGGTGTACCGCTAATGGAAACGCATGGACTATCAATTTTTATATGTCGTCTGCATAACCAATAAAGGTCACGTAAGTTACACGGTACTAATCAATCAATGTGCAGAAATCCGAACACCGACTGATATTCTGGGAACTGCCTGTCCCCAATTCAGATAAAACTTCTGTACATAACACAACTAGTATGGATCCTGATATTAGGCCAAAGAAATGTGTGTTTCCAGTTACATGGCTGAAATAGCTAGTGTCGGTATAGGTCGGAATTTTTTTTCTAGATACTGTATCTAAAATATCTTCATACTCTCAAAATCAAGAAAATATAAGGATCGGCCCTGCTTTGTTAGGGTCCCAATCAGCAATGGAATATTGGGCCATGCGTGTCCATGCTTGGCCCAATGTAAGCCGACATTGGCCCAATGTAAGCCGACATTGGCCCAATGTGTCCGTGCTACCTGGGGTCGATCTGGTAACTGGATACACAACATTTTTGGGCCCCAATTGTTAGGTTGCAGTGGACTAGAGGGCTCTATTATACCCAACGCCGGAGGCAGCGAAAGGAAGCACCTTCCACTTTTTTCCTCTTTTGCTTGTTTATGTTTTATTGTAAACAATAATTAATATAAACAAGACGTTGACAAACACAAGAAGAACAAATTGTAAAAAGAAAAAAAGCGAATTCTGTTTTCAGTGTCGCGTCCTGGAGCAAAATTCCGGAAGCAAAATTACTGCGCCCTCCCACACATAGAAGAAAACACTTTCGAGGCTCGATAATTGTGTTGATAACATAGAGCCAATCTTTGTTTGTCCCATTCCTGGTATGTCTATCACATCAAAAGACCACGTTTACGTATTGGTAAAGAACAAATGGAACAATTCGACGCGCCTTCCAAGTTCCTGGCACTAAATGAATCCTCTTGTCTGGCCTGCAGATACGTCGGTTCTTATCTACCCTGGGTGTTCGCTGATAGCTGTGTCTGCCGTTATCATCATGATAACCAATAACCACGTAAGTGATATCCCACACACTTTATACAATACATCCATTGGTAATATGTTTGTTTCTTACTGTAAATAGAAAACATTGCACTTATTTAACTGTGCGCAAAATACCCGGTAACGTGTGGCGTATAATGACATATACTTACATATGTAGGTAACATAAATAAAGGCAACCTCTCGAATAGAAACAAAATTCATTAAATTTTATCATTTCCGTGAGCAGTACTGTTCCTGCTGAGGAACGTGTAAAAGGGCCAGCTTATCGGCACTGTATTAAGAGAGTGAACCTTTACTCACAGGCGGAACTAGATCTTGATAACCAGATAACTTGTGTTATCTGGTTGTACAGAGGTGCAAACTCATAGTCCTCTGTTGTAAGAGGTCTGGCTCATATTTATAATTAAATTTAATTCATAATTAAATTCAATATTAATAACATTATGGTTCCATGGCTCCCTTAGCACTATGAGCTATAGTTGAGATAACCCGTTATAAGCATTTTGGAGCAAGTCCCACTATCCTCTGTAATTGGCCTTACTGATAAAACACATGGCTATTTTCCATATGGCCATGTCTCATATAAGTGATGCAACTAGGAATAAAAGTTTCTGACTGGTTTCTAACTGGCTGCTATATTGAACTGTAGTTTGAATTCTGCCACAGAAAAGTATAGGTTTTTCAAATGATTTAGATCTGTACATATATTACCTTACCCCTTGTACAATGTTTGGCCAAATTTATCTGAAAGGTTCAGCAGTATAAAGGGGAAGAACTACTGATACCATAGTATTTTTCTATCAACCTTTAAATGTCAAGTCCTTATTAATGGGCAATAAACTAAATTGTGACTACCCGTGTATATCCAGTTGACAAAATGCCTTCAGAGCACATAGCTCAATGAAAATCTTTTTTCCACACCTTTTATTTATGTAACATTTGGCTAATATAACTTCTGTCTCAAAAATGAAGGTTTCTGACCAGCTGTCATTTAATCCCATTTTTCCAAGTAGCCAAAGTATGTTCTTACAGGTTTTTAGTAAATTAATTGTAAATGGCATTAAACTCCACCCAGCAAATTGTCGTTATCTGTCGCCATTGTGTGTCAGTCTCACATGGCATGGCGATTTATCACAACAGTCGCCAGCATGATCTCACTCACTGCGTGAGTATGTGCCACCCCTTGTCATCCCTCACAAAGCATGGTGACTTATCACCACCATCGTCAAAATGGATCTAACTCACCGCGTGAGTATGTCCCACTGCCTGTCAACTCTCATTCAGAATGGCGGCTTATCACAACCATCGCCAACATGGATCTGACTCACTGTGTGATTATGTGCCACTCCCAGTCAGTTCTCATTCAGAATGGCGACTTATCACCAACATCGCTAATATGGATCTTACTCCCTGCATGAGTATGCGCCACTCCCAGTCAACTCTCACTCAGAATGGCAGCTTATCACCACCATTGCCAACATGGATCTCACTCACTCCGTCAATGTGTGCCACTGTCTGTCAACTCTCACTCAGAATGGCAACCTTTCACCTGCATTGCCACATGGCTCTCACTCACTGCGTGAGTTTGTGTCACTCCTAGTTGATCTTCTCTCAAAATGGCGACTTATCACCACATGGCTGACATGGATGTCACTCGCTGTGTGAGTGTGTGACACTGTTATCAACTCTCACACAAAATGACGACTTATCACCACCATTGCTAACATTGGTCTCACTCAATATGTGAATTTGTGTCACTCCAAGTCAATACTCTCTGAGGATTGCATCATCTGTCACTCACTCTCACTCAGAATGGCAACTTATCACCACCATTACCAAAGTTGTTGAGACAGCACCACTGTTCAACATGTAGCCTATCTAGGAAGTGTGGGCATGAAGTATAAGTCCCATACATGTCAAATGTGCTTTGTTTCACACTGATTTCTATGTAAAACTTCAGAGTTGAATCAAACAAGATTATATAGAGAAAAAATCAATTGAATTTAGATAGAGGTATCTCTAAAATGAAAGCAACTATCCATAAACACCTTTACTCTGGTTACAGGAAAAATACATAGGGAAATATCTACATGAACACCTTGTCTGTGGTTAGAGGGAAGATACATATAGCAATACCTTCTCTGGCAAAACATACTTTGATCTGGCAGATGTGAGGCTGCATGATTACCAATGTCGATGATCATGAGCTTTTCATCTAACAAGGTGAGTGATCACCAGCGTTGCCATCACTGGTGAGTCTGAGTGATCACCACTCTCACCATCCATGGTGAACCTGAGCTATGACATGGTGCGCGTTTCATCTAGCGAGGTGAGTGATCACTCATGTCACCATCCCTGGTGAGTGTGGGTGATCAAGATCCTCACCATCTGTGGTGAACCTGTGCTATCAAGAGGTACACGTTTCATCTAGCGAGGTGAGTGATCACCTGAGTGACCATCCCCCGTGAGTGTGAGTGATCACGATTCTTGTCATCCGTGGTGAACGTGTGTTATGACGTGGTGTTTGTCTCATCTAGCGAAGTGAGTGATCACTCATGTCGCCATCCCTGGTGAGGATGAGTGATCACTCATGTCGCCATCCCTGGTGAGGATGAGTGATCACTCATGTCACCATCCCTGGTGAGGATGAGTGATCACCATCCTCGCCATCTGAGGTGAGGCCATTGTGATCACCACCATTGCTATTCCTGGTGATCTTGTGCTATAGCGACGTCGTGTTCCATCTAGCGACATGTGTGAGCCACTTCACACAGGTTGACGAGGTGTCACACAATTTGCTAGGCATCTTTTTTTATGGCAGTAAACTCCATCTTGACGATCAGGAACCTTCATCTTTGGACAGACAATAGGCAATTGCAGCCTCATAGAGGAAATCTAAGATTATCTATTTTTACTAAAAAAATGTACAGGAATATCTGTTCTGTCAGTTCCTTATGGAATTTAGCTGTTTCTTGCACCTTTATGGCCGGTCAGAAACCTTCACATTCAGACTTGCATCACAGTGGTGAGACAGCCATAGGGTGATAATTAGAGCTTGCAGGTTCCCTAGTAGGGGACACAATTGCTTGATCTGGTAGCTGGATAGATAAGCACTGATAACAGGCAGCATTATGCACTCTTAAATGTCTGCACTGAATGAAAGGAATTATCTCATTGGTTAAAAATGAATCCCGCTAGGTCGGTATTGCCACAGGCACTTACCAAAGCTAAACTTGCACAGTACACATTATTCACCCCTACCAGCACTTCATATCCGGGAGGAGGGGGGAAGTGGACTTAATAGTTAGAACATACATGTACCTAAGTGTGTCACTGGCAAGTAGCGAGGATACTTTTTGAGCAAAGTCCCACTAAAAAAAGGTCCCTTTTGGGCAAAAGAAATATCCCTCTTAGCCAGGGTCACCTTATGTCGAAATATTATCCATTTCATTATGAAAAGCTACATATGAAGCCACATGTCCACATCAAGCCAGATCCACACATCAAGCCACACTGACATATGAAGCCAAATCCACACATCAAGATACAAAGCCGAATCCACACATCAAGCCATGTGCCCACATGAAGCCACATCCACACATGAATCCACACACATGAAGCCATAACACACAAAGCCACATCCAAACGCAAAGCCACATACCCAAATGAAGTCACATACACATATGAAACCACATCCATATATGAAGCCACATCCATAGATGAAGCTACAAAGCCAAATGCATATGAAGCCCACATGAAACCATGTCACACATGAAGCCACATCCACACAAGAAGCCATGTCCACACAAGAAGCCATGTCCACACATGAAGCCACATACCAACATGAATCAACACCAACACATGAAGCCAAATCCATGCATGAAGCCACATCCACAGAACAAGCCACACCCACACATCAAGCCTTAACCACACATCAAGCCACACCCACACATCAAGCCACACCCACACATCAAGCCACACACACATATCAAGCCACATACCATATTTCCTCGATTAGAAGCCCCGGCTTGTAATGATTTCAAGTAACAAATTGACCAGGCTTACATTCGGGGCAGGCCTATATTTGAGGCAGGTTTATATTCATTTCACTAGAAGATTTTCTTTTCCTTTGCCATATGTATAAGATTTATTGTACAATTTTAACAACTGTTCACACATTTTCTGATAGTGAAAGTCATGATACAACTTTATCACCATTTAAATATGTCTACATGGTCATTTGGTGATTAATTTGTACAGGGAATATATAGATATTCAACTTTAAAATCAAATTATGACTAAATAAGTGATCTCATTTGGATTTCTGTCCCAGACTTAGGCTTATATTCGGCACATGGCTTATATTAGTCCCAGTGCCCCTTTGGACCAGGCTTATAAACGGGGCAGGCTTATATTTGAGGCCAGGCTTCTATTTGAGGAAATACAGTACCAACATCAAGCCACATATCCCCATCAAGCCACACCCACACATCAAGCCTAATCCACACATCAAGCCTCATCCACACATCAATCCACACCCACACATCAAGCCTCATATAGGCACTTACCTAGTTTTCAAGACTTTGTCCCATGCAATTTATCTTTTAAGCGATGGATAGATCTCATCAAAAGAAATGGATTTGCTCTTTAAATGAAGTCTTTATGCCAAGTATCATGAAAGTTATGAATGATCAAAGACCCCAAATCGAACCCAAAATTCTGCCACTGTTAGGAGTTTAAATAGGGCCCAGATTTGTGATCAAGCATATCTGATACAGGAGTGGCTACATCTCATAAATCATTATTTTGGACTATTTTCTTTTCATGTATGGAAGAGTTCCCCATAAAAGGTTGAAAATCATTGTATCATATCAAAATTTAACAATTTAAAGGGATTTTATCTTGACCTAATATCATCTGCGGTTTAGCGATCTCACAGAATTGGCGCAAAATTATGGAGTTGATATGAGATGTTTAATTGATCAGAATTTCCCTTTAAATTGATGTAAAGACTTGATTTAAAAAGGAAATCCACTTATTTTTATCAGCTCTATCCATTGCTATATAAATGATATACATAGGATTGGATTCTAGCAAACAGACAAGGACCTAACATGGAGAAGCTGGTGGAAGGGTGATAGCGAATGGCACGCTAAAATTTTGTTGGGGTCTGGCAAACATCCTGTTCCCCTATGAAATGAAAAAACCTAGACAGTTTCTAAACCATTTTTTTCTGTAGAAAGTGTGGGAACTATTCTCTTTTATGTGAGATTTGGCCTTTATACCAAAAAATTATTTCACTTGGGGAGAATGGGATGTTTATATGAATCAATTATTTCTCAAATACATTCTTATTAAACCCCTAATCAATACCTTTAAAATGAGCCCATGTTTGTTAAGATCCTCCAATAAATAGCTACACAATGAGCTTGCAAAACCAGATCCGCACATCGAGCCACACCCACATATAATGTCACATCCACACATGAAGTCATATGATGCCATGTTCCCACATCAAGCCATGTCCAGATACTAATGGAATATAGCATAAATATGGCAGCACAAGGGTGGTATATTGACGAATATTGCACGAGGCTGTTAGGCCGAGTGCAATATCGTCAATATACCACCCGTGTGCTGCCATATTTATGCCATATTGCATTTATACCACCTTTTCCTCCATTTTGTATTAATTTCTTACCTGATATCCACAGAATATAGCCACGAGAAGACATTTTGTAAAAGCAAGCGATACGGCCCGGGTCAGCGCTCTGCGAGAAGCCATTGTTTTTGTTCCTTGCCGGGAGAGGTACCGCTGTGTATACAGTCACTTTTCGTACGGAATCCAACCATGAAAAGTTTTCAAATTAAAACATACATATCCTTAGACATTCTAGATGAGTACTCCATGCTTGATATGTCCGATATATTCAAAATAAATAAGAATCCATTGATTTTCCAAAATGGTCCGAAATTTTCGCCGTCTTCCTCGTACAGCGAGTGGATGACCTATATCTACATCCGGGGAACTGACACACTTTCGCCGGACAAGGAGGCGGGTGGGAATGGCCAGACCGCGACTAGCTTACGATGGAAAAATCAATGGATTCTTATTTATATCGAAGAAAATGGAGAAAATTAGCACGCATTCCTCTTCTATGGATCGAATACTTCTTGGGATTTCGATATTATAACATGACAAGCTTGGAATCAAGACAAAAAGTGAGTGCGAAAATGCCGTACCTATCCGGTCAAGGTCTTATTTTTTTTCGCATTGGATTTCTTCACCGTTCAGTGTGGCGCTATGGCTAAGGCCTTCGCCTACCACCACTGCGGCCGGGGTTCAATCCTCGTACGGGTTTGGACGATTTTTCACATTGAAACAATGGCGAGACTGAATTTGTATGTTTCCCAAATTTCCCAAAATATTCTAAGTCCAACTTGACCTCGAAAAAGTATATCCAAAAGTCCCAAAAATGCACATGTGCGTATATGCTCTCATAATGCACTGGTAGGAGAGGGCATAACAGTAAGGGAGGTGGCAGAATAGTGGTATAAATATGAATATGTCTCCCCAGGGGCTTCATTGTCCTGGACATTTTACAATGCGTCTGCCTTACTTCACCACACATCAGCGCCGAGAGCTGGATATACACGGGTAGTAACAATTTAGTTTATTAATACGGACCTGACATTTAAAGGTTGATAGAAAAATACTATGGTATCAGTTTTTCTCCCCCCTTACTGCCGAACCTTTCAGATAAATGTGTGCCTTCAGTTCGTCTACACATATACCAACCTAGGGGGATACATCATTGACCAATGGGATAATTCCCTTCATTCAGTCAGACATTTAGAGTGCAGTACATAAGAGCTGGTTCCCACCATGCTGGTTGTTATCTGTGCTTATCTATCCAGTACCAGATCAAGCAATGGTACCACCTACAAGGAACCTGCAACCTTGGTATAAATAGAAATATCACCGATAATTTTAAACAATGAAGAGATCCTCCTGATAGGGACCATGTTTGTCCATTTAACTTCCCTCTTGATTCCAGAAAAAAAGGTGAAATGGTATTATGAATTATACTTCTGTCGGATTCTACCAATGGAAATGCCTTTTATCAATTAATCAAAAATAAAGATGCTCAAAAGCTGGTCCATGTACAGGAACAGCTCGCATATGTTGCTGCATGTGACACAACGTACCTTATTATACATTCTAAAGATAGATCTTAAAGTAATGTCATAGACACACAGAGATGCCCTGGTGAAGGCTTGTATATAGGCTAACACGTTGATTTATAGGTGTGCACCCTGGCTGGATCACGCACCTCCACCTTTGTCTCTTTGTGTAGTGGAGCATCGTCTTCATCAGGAATCATTTTCCAGTTTGTGAAGGTATGTTGACTAGTGAAAGAACTGATACATATTAGACCTGTACATCAGTAATCATGTTCCAGTTTGTGAAGGTATGTTGACTAGCGATAGAACTGATACATATTAGACCTGTACATCAGGAATCATGTTCCAGTTTGTGAAGGTATGTTGACTAGCGATAGAACTGATACATATTAGACCTGTACATCAGAAATCATGTTCCAGTTTGTGAAGATATGTCGACTAGCGATAGAACTGATACATATTAGACCTGTACATCAGGAATCATGTTCCAGTTTGTGAAGGTATGTTGACTAGCGATAGAACTGATACATATTAGACCTGTACATCAGAAATCATGTTCCAGTTTGTGAAGGTATGTTGACTAGCGATAGAACTGATACATATTAGACCTGTACAAGGATTCTGTGAGGGAGAGTTAACTTTCTATGTCTTGACGCGTTCTCGAAGTAACACTTTGACTTTGTCACATGTGTCAGTGTGAACCCAGGTGTAGAATTGTCAGCCAGAGCAGGGTCGTCACATCATAATTTTAGATTACTTGTCTTGCTGTTCTAACTGATAATCCTCGAGTGAAATCCCATAAGCCATCCCCCCAAAAAACGTGACTCTATAGCAGGACTACCAATTCGCAATTCACAGGATAATCATAAATTTGCTTATTTCATGCCAGTCAGGTAGGAATAGTGAGTGAGAATGAGGGTTATCAATATATTTTCTACCCTTTAAGTTGGCGCATGGTGCAGGTATAGACCGTAAGTACAGCCTGGTGGTCATCACGTGCCTGTGGTGCATGGTGTTTGTCACCACCTACGTCCTCCTGCCACGCTACAAGATCCTGCACACTCCTGCACCAACTCAGCAGGCCCAAGATGCCACATCTCCACAACTCACTGCAGCCAATACAGCATTCTATAAGACAAACAAGCACGGCCAGGTCAACAAAGCTTTTGATGTGTCAAACGAATCTCTACAAACTGTGGCCACTGTGTCTGATGGCAGTATGGAACGAGTGGCTCCACCATCTATTGATGTAAGAGAGCCTACGTTTGTACAGATTGTGCTTTCTGTGCCATTCTGGATCCATATTTACTGGTTTTCCATGCTGCATCTGAGGGCACAGTACTATATTGGGAGCTTCAACCAGTGGGTGACTGAGATTGTAGATGGTGATACTACCAAAGGTAAACATCTTAACTCCTAACATCTAACATTTACGACTACTCCTTGTAGGTGAAAAGCTTTTTGCTGTGATAGTGTAGAGACTCTTCCTGTGGGTAACATCAGGACCTGTAAGGTAGAGGGATAACATCCCAGTAAACACAGACACATAGTTTCTAGGTATCAACTATGTAGATGTCCTACATAGAATCTTCTGAAAACATGTCCGGAATACATTCCAGAAGGAATAATTTCATATGATTTCACATACAAGGAAGTATCAAAGAAACCTCTTGATACATGTAAGCCAATAACATTATAAAATGTACAATTACAGTAGGTTTGAACCTACCTTTTCTAATGAGAAAAATAGAATAGCCATTTTCAAAATGCATGGCACCAGGATTTGAACCCATGCTGTGATTACATTTCGATGTCAAGGCAGGAATCAAGCCTATAATATAGCCATGAAACCAACCTATAGGTGCCAATGGTGATAGAAGGCACTGGTCTGGCAAGTCAGTATGACCTCTTTTGCTACCATTGATGTCTGAACAAGAAAATTCTAAGTCCACATATGAAACAAATCTAAAGAGAGGTATAAATGAAATGGAAACCTCATTTTCATAGTAGTTTTCAATACCCCGACATCCCTCGGAGGGCGGGAGGCAGCATCAACGGTCCCATTACCTATACAACTGATTTCCTCTTGCAGTCAGCCTTATCTCTGATGTGTATGGGTATAGCATCATTGTGGCGTTCTTCGTTGCTCCAATTATAGGAATTCTCACAGACAGAAACAGAAAGCATCTTAAAGGTATGCATGTCCTGCATTGTTCATTATGGTCACACTAGTTACACTAATATCAAAATATTAACTCATGAGGTTAACTTCATCTCAGTCGTAGACTCAAGTAGCACAGGGACCACATTTACTGATACATGTGATGATGCTCAGAGTCAGGTACCACGGGGGTGCACCATGGTGTGGCAGTGTTACTGATAGATGTGTTGATGCTCAGAGTCAGGAGGGTGTTGCTCCTATAGTAAAAGGAAGAGCTGGCTAAAAATGCCCTCGTTTCCAGTCCTTTCTTTTCATGTTGCTATAACTTGTCCCTTTTGTTGCTCACATGTGGTCATTCAAGTATGGTGCTAAAAAAGGGGGATTTGAGTAGGTACCTAGTTGGGAGAAGTCAGTCAGTATAATAAACTATAGAGTGTGTGACATGAGAAGGTACCCGGTAGTGCAGCTCTCTCTATTTTAAACAAGGCAGGTGACTTTTCAGACTAATGTGGTGAGTGCAAGTTGAACGGTGAAGCATTGCATGAGGGTGTTGCGTCTATTGTAAAAAGAGCTGTGAGTATGTGCCCTCTTTTCTTAACAAGTCATGCACTGCTTCACCAAAGTACTTGCACTCACCACATCAGTCTCAGAAGTCGCCTCCCTTGTTTGGAACAGAAATAGCTGCACTATCAGGTACCTACTCATGTCACACACTCTATAGTATGTTATACTGACTGACTTCTCCCAACTATGTACCTACTCAAAGGCGGCTTTTTTAGCACTGTACTTGAATGACCACTTGTGAGCAACAAAAGGGACAAGTTATAGGTACATGAAAAGAAAGGACTGGAAACAAGTGCATTTTTAGCCAGCTCTTCCTTTTACTATAGGAGTAACACTTTCCATGACTTGTTTAGAAAAGAGGGCACATACTCACAGCTCTTTTTACAATAGGAGCAACACCCTCCTGGTGCATGTGTTGATGCTCAGAGTCAAGTACCACGGGGGTGCACCATGGTGTGGCGGTGTTATTGATACATGTGTTGATGCTCAGAGTCAGGTACCACGGGCTGCACCGTGGTGTGGCGGTGTTATTGATACATGTGCACCGTGGTGTGGTGGTGTTATTGATACATGTGTTGATGCTCAGAGTCAGGTACCACAGGGTGCACCGTGGTGTGGCGGTGTTATTGATACATGTGTTGATGCTCAGAGTCAGGTACCACGGGCTGCACCATGGTGTGGTGGTGTTATTGATACATGTGCACCGTGGTGTGGTGGTGTTATTGATACATGTGTTGATGCTCAGAGTCAGGTACCACGGGCTGCACCGTGGTGTGGCGGTGTTATTGATACATGTGCACCGTGGTGTGGTGGTGTTATTGATACATGTGTTGATGCTCAGAGTCAGGTACCACGGGCTGCACCGTGGTGTGGCGGTGTTATTGATACATGTGTTGATGCTCAGAGTCAGGTACCACGGGGCTACACCGTGGTGTGGCGGTATTGGTGGCCCTCCTGCTGGCCTCCATCGTGAGTGGGCTGCTTAGCTGCTCTGTGCTCATGCCTCAGGAGTGGATGGTCTATGTCAGTATAGCACTGGCCCACATCTCAAGGGGCTTTCTCTATGCCAGCTGCTTCAGCTTCCTTGGCCTCGCGTAAGTCTCTTTGGCACAGTGAAACTTAATTACAACAAGCCCCTATAATTATAGTCCCAAATCAGTGGCATAATTAGTTAAAGATATACAAAATACGTTTAGGTAGGAGGTAATTTTATCATTATGGAAAGAAAGATTAATTAACCACTTGAAATTATACTCATGCTACACGTGTTTGTGATGAAAAGTTGGAGTTCCTGTGGGGAATGGATTTCAGTTAATCATTACCTTTGGCCAACTGTGCTCTGCTTCCCTATGATTTTGATATCCTTATAATGTGTTGGGCCGGAAATAAACATATTGTTCTAAACCGTTCTTAATTATATACATGTATTCCCATAAATTACAAGGAAACTGAATCATACTACAGGTTCCCAGGGCAGCACTACGGGAAGCTGTTCGGACTGACCTACTTTATGGGTGGTGCAGCAAACTTCTTACAACATGCCTTCCTCCTGTGGACAAATAATGTCAACAGCTTCACACCTGTAAGTACACAGAGAGAGAACTATTGAGATACCAGTGACCTAAACTTGATAGCTATATTTGTCAATTACATAGGATTGATTCTCTTTAACCTTTTATAATTAAGCAGGGGGTCGCTTTTCTCTTAACCCCATGCCTCTTGTGGAATTTTAAAAAGTGGCCTTGTCCCTTGTCACATAAGACTAACGTTTTCTTTAATGATACATGTTCTAAAAACCTAGGACCATTTTGCCTACAAAAATACCTTTGCTGGCCTGCTGAAACGAGGGCCCTATGGCCAATCCTAGCTATATGCCCCCCCCCCCCCCACTCTGGAAACCAGTATCCACTTATAAAACGAATTAACCATTTACAAATTGAAATTGAAAAGCAGCAAATGATGCTTTATATAGTAAAAAAAAACAACAGAATATGTAGGGAAATCGCTCTTCACATTATCATACACCAAATCTATATTTATATATTCTGATATTGCAGACAAAATGGATTGCATACGGTCTATAGCCATGGACCAGAAGTTGATATCTTATTTTCAAAATATATGATTAATCTAATTCCTAGCATCTTCTCAAACATTCTTTAAAAGTTAACAAAAAGGAGTGGTATCGAGTAATAGTCAGGAACTCAACTATTGGTATCAAATACATAGAAAAAAATAGGGTTCAAAATCTTAGTCAGATGTTAGTCAAAAAGTCTAACTTTCTACGAAAAGCTAGTCAAAAGCAAGTGCCTAAGTGTCCAAGTTTTTCTTAGTCCAATATGACAAACCATTAGTCAAAGTGTCTCACTTGCCTTGTCTTGCCTAATTTTGACTAGGATCCATTGGTGGTTTTGACTAAGTGCTCAATCTAATACGTTTAGCTTGATTCAGATGGTGAGTGTAAACTCCAAATGAGATTCACACCCCATAAATCAGTCTCATCAATGAGGAAGCATATCAATATGCCTCACCTGATTTTCATGTTTCTTTTTGACTACCTAGTTCATACTACAAAATATCAACCTATTTGGTATATTTTGCCAAGCCTAATGTTGGATCAAATTCTGAAAGCTTCAAATTTGGTAGTGCCCATAAACTACCCTCATTTTGACATCTATGGAATTATTCATGGAACACACCCACCAGAAAAGAAATCCTGTGAAAGTCTTCCCTTAGTCAAAGTGACTAAGGGGAGACTTTCATGGAGAAACACAAGGGACACCTGCTGCCATTGTTGAAGGACGCTGGAGAGCACTTAATTGCGCATACGCAAACATAGCTTGTTTCTCGCCATAGGATTCGTAGCCAGAGTGCCCTCATCTAACACTAAGATCCCTTAGTGAAAGTGGCTGAGACAAGTTAGCTTGCCTGGCACTCCCAGCAGATACCCTGTTAAAGATTGAGGTTGGAGACTATTAAGTTAGACCGACTAACTTGATTTTTTTTCTGTGTATCAGTATATATGTCGTCCTTCTCTGGAGCTTAATTCAAAAGATCCTGGGATCATGACCCCAGCGATCTTAGGAATAAATCAGCCTTATCCTATTAAGTGATCTTAAGAGTTGACTGGGTTCACATATCCTAGCCAGCACTAAGATCGCATCGATCTTAGCCTCAGCCCTCCTACACTATTCCAAGAAGAACTGACTAGGCACAGGGGTAAGAGTCCCAAAATAAAGGAATAGCTGTGGAGTCACTCTTCTTCACAAGCATGCTTATACCATCGTTCCCCGTCCCTATATGGGCTAACAAAAGAGCACAGGGTGCAGTTGACCCCCGTACAGTATTCAAGAGTTGTTCCCATGAATGTATGATTTATGCTAGCCTATTAGAAGCATTGTGCCCTCCCCCAGGACAAAGAGAGAGAAGGGAAGAATTACCTTACAGTGCACTTAACGCATGAGTAAACCTAAGAGCCCTCAAGGACATTCAGGAAACGTCCTCCCTCCCCTCTTTATGTATGCAGCAGGCTATTCACTCTTACGATCAGGAGTGTTCCCTGTAAGTGCTCTTGTACTCAGGTGAACCCACTATGCATTTCTTTCACTAAGATCGCAGTGATCTTAGTGGTGGAAATGGAATAGTGAAGTGATCCCAGGACTAGCTATTCTGGACTGGAGCTTAATTCAAAACATCCTGGGATACCAACCCCAGCGATCTTAGTGTAGGCACATATCATAAGACCTGGCTGGTCTACCCTATGTAATGCAGTGGTTGCAGGCCTGTCCAGAATAGCTAGTCCTGGGATCACTTCACTATTCCATTTCCACCACTAAGATCACTGCGATCTTAGTAAAAGAAATGCATAGTGGTTTCACCTGAGTACAAGAGCACTTACAGGGAACACTCCTGATCGAAAGAGTGAATAGCCTGCTGCATACATAAAGAGGGGAGGGAGGACGTTTGCTGAGTGTCCTTGAGGGCTCTTAGGGCTACTCATGCGTTAAGTGCACTGTAAGGTAATTCTTCCCTTCTCTCTCTTTGTCCTGGGGGGAGGACATAATGCTTCTAATAGGCAAGCATAAATCATACATTCATGGGAACAACTCTTGAATACTATACGGGGGTCAACTGCACCCTGTGCTCTTTTGTTAGCCCATATGGGGACAGGGAACGATGGTATAAGCACTCTTGTGAAGAAGAGTGACTCCACAGCTATTCCTTTATTTTGGGACTCTTACCCCTGTGCCTAGTCAGTTCTTCTTGGAATAGTGTAGGAGGGCTGAGGCTAAGATCAATGCGATCTTAGTGCTGGCTAGGATATGTGAACCCAGTCAACTCTTAAGATCGCTTAATAGGATAAGGCTGATTTATTCCTAAGATCGCTGGGGTCGTGATCCCAGGATGTTTTGAATTAAGCTCCAGGCCTGCAACCACTGCATTACATAAGGTAGACCAGCCAGGTCTTATGATATGTGCCTACACTAAGACCGCTGGGGTTGGGATCCCAGGATGTTTCGAATTAAGCTCCTGAACTAATATCAATGTGTATTCCAATACCTAGCAACAATAACCAAATAGGTCAATAAGAATATCTATCTAGTGGGCGAGTCGTCTGCTAGAGGTACTATTTAACTAACTTACTAAGACAAACGACCTAGCTCATATACAAAGGTTAAAACCTTGCAAGCAATATTTGAATAATCATCTAGTACATGTGTAAAATCCTCACTGAAATATAACAGCAGACCACTTCCCTGCTTTGTATGAAAGGCCTTCTATCTACCTGTAACATTTCATGACCGTCTACCTATGTTTAAATACAGAACATTTCGTAATTCACAAGCACATCCCTTCATCAAACTTCCATTAAATGCTACATGTTAAGAGCACCTATAGATCTCAATACCTTTCAATAGCTTCACTAAGGCGTTACCTACAGGGCGATTGTACTAATAGCTGTAGTTAAACCAACACCAGGGATGTAGCGATGGGAATCATCAACGGCGTTTCGAGGGGGTGAGGTTGTGGCATGTGTTTGTTTGTAGAACTCTGTGACTACAAAATTAAGCTGATCTTGTTGGTGGTGTTTATATATTATAATGCCATTTGCAAGATGAGGAATAATATCTGTCTTGCCTTTGCCTTACTGGATTAGAAATGTATGTCATATGAAGGGACAGTTTAATAGACTAAAGTGATAGTATCCTAAAAATTACTGGAAGTCTTTTTTTCGGGGGGGGGAGGGTCAAGTTGCTTCCGACACCCATGCAGGTTTGATAGGGCAGTTTTGATGTAAATCTTTCTATGTGTCCCCGTAGGCTCCGTACTACGGGCTTACTCCTGAATTGAACAAGGTGCATGGTGACGTCAGCTTTTACCTAAATTCGACATGGGACTTTAATAGTAATATGAGGGTAGTACGGACCCCCACCCCCACCCAAGGCCCTTTCTGTTTGAATGTACGTTGCTTTGGGGGTAATTGTTTAGAAATATTGAAGTTCTTAGTCGCATTTCTCGTCTTCCATCACAGACACATGTCCATATGAGCTTCGGTCTGTAAAATGATTCTTCTATTAAATTTCAGGCAAATCTCACCTTTCTTGGACTGGTTGTTTTGACGTTGATTCATCCAGTTGGTGTATGGTGGCGCTATAGGCAGTTTCACAAGAAGGCATTGACAGGAGCAGTGGTTGAGTGAATCTCTACTGTATGACTTCACCTTTTCATGCTGGTGTTTATTGAGTGTTTTTTACTCGTCAACATATTATGTTATCTGCGTGCTACACATGTCATCCCACGTACAAAATCTGTACATATATACCAAACTCTGTCAGCAATAAAGATAAATGTTCGCGAAGAGAAAATGGAGGGAAACTCAATGTTATGCCACATTTGATTATTTTATTTCAATGCAACCTTGTCACACACATACGTTAGTTAAGTTAATTTATATCTTCATTAGGCATAGTGAATACAAGTTTTATGTTAGTGTATTGGGGGTGAATGATAAGATGCTTATCTCGTCCGAAGGGCTTTGCCCAACCCGAACTCCTCGTGTTGTGTTAATACATCTAGTGTTAAGGGAGCCTAAGAGCCACCCAACATATAAACCTAATACGAACCGTAGTTCGGTTCGGGGTGGAGCGCGGCCAAACGGCCGAAAGCCATGGACTAACCGAGGCAAGTTCCTCCAGCCCAGGGCTCGAGGAATTCGAAGAGTATGGTATTGCCTCCCAGCATCTATTCTTAGACTGGAAACCGGGTCAACAATATATGTATAACCCGACTGGTGTACAGAGAGTTTTCTCTACACCCGGTTTATTGGACGATCCCGCCACATTAGGAGATGGGGTCATTAAGCTATACCCTAGTACCCCTAGCCATGTGGCCTCGGATACTGGCTTGCTGAGTGGGTTAATAAAACCCACCTGGTTGGACTTGAGCGATTGGTCTCAGGTAATAACTAGTAGGCGCGGATTGGAAGCCCCTCATATCGGTGAGCGCCACTAGTACACTGAAGACCCCTAAGGCCCAAAGTCCTATCCAAAGGACGGAGACGCCTACTGGACAGGGGGTACATTGGTCTACCCGAATTAGGCAGGATAGACCTCTAATGACATCATGGGATCACGATAGCGATGATGGAGGGGATGGTAAGGACCCCATTCGGTCCGCCTCAACCCAGCGGGATACTAACCAAGATACATTGCAGAGAAATATGGAAATGTATACCCTGGGACTATCCCTAGACGAAGCCTTGTCAGATTCTGTATTTAATCCGGGAGGAAGCTGTAAGTCCAGGCATGGACATTGGATAGGTCCCGGATATAAGTCGACCTTGGCTTATTTAAAAGCCAGAGACCAGGTAGAGCAGGAAGCTAAGAGGCAACATGAACAATTCATTGCTGCACAGAAGAAAATAAAGGAAGAGACCCGAGAACAAATTAACAAGCTTGGCTCTATAGAACAAGAGGCGTTCGTAAAGGAATCCGACCTCAAGTATCGGTTGTCATCTCTAGCCCATTGGGTAGAGTTAAAGACAAATGAGGAAAAGGGCAGGGAGAGTAAGTTGGCTGACTTAGAAAAAGAGGAAGCCAATAGGCGGAGAGCGCTTGAAAAAGCTAGAGCCGAAGAAGTCGCTAAAGCCCGGGATGTGAATAGACTGCAATCCGAGCTAAATGCAATGGAAGAGAAGCTGAAAAGACTTCAACTTCGTAAAGCCAAAAACGGAATCCAGACTTGTCTCAGAACAAGGATGAGATCCATAGGGAAACGACTGAGTACCAGAGGTCTCAGAAGGAAAAGAGCGAGAAGTATCGCCTATTAAAGGATACTTTAAAGAAAGAGGCGCAGGCCGCCCAATTAGAGCGTAACCAAGCAGTCAAGGACAATGAGAAGATTCGGTCTGAAATCTTGTCCGAGAACGCTCAGTTAAGAGAGGAGCAGAGGAATCTGACCACCGATGTGGCGACCCTGACCCTAAACAAGTCCGCTATGGAAAGCTATGGAAAGCTACTAGCATGATAAGGAACAGACTAATCCACCTCCAACGAGCCCGGATCCTAGTCCAGACCTTACCTTTGTTAAACAGGGCGATTTCGTCACCTGTTCAACACCGAAGCAGCTGACCGGTGCATACAATCCGTTTGTGAACCATAAAGCATCTCGGAATGTTGACCAAGGGGGAGTCTATGTTAGGACCCAAGGTCAGAATGGTCGGACTAATAGAGTTTGCATTAGTGAAGTCCCGATTGTCCATAACCTGGACCCGGACTTCGTCCAAAGAGACTGTTCTGACACAAGTGCCGAAACAAGCGGATTCCACATAACCGTGGATCAGACAGATAATGCAGGTAGCACCACCACCACCGCTGAATAATAGCAGTTTTGGTGGTTTAGGAGGCAATCAAACCTTGAATGAAACCAAGGTGATTGAATGGAGCAAACAACAGTGTAGTAGACTGATGTATGCCCACAACTCAGCCAGAAGGGTAGCCGTCATTCGGAAGGAATATGACAGTACTCGGCCATGGAAGGAATGGTTTTAAGATTTTATCGACGTGATGAACTGCAATGGGTGGACCCCATATGAGGTGAAGCCACACCTGGTGAGATGCCTAAAAGGTGGCCTGGGGCGCACGGCTGTAGAGCAATGGCGGACCTGGTATGGCCTCGCTGGAAGTTTCGAGCAGTTGGTTGAATCTGCTAGTGGACTATTGTGTAACATGGTCAAGGAGGACCCGATGGTGCGTTTTAGAAAACTTACCCAGAAGCCTACAAAAGCGTTTAGAGCATACGGGATGGAACTCCATGCCCTGTTGAGCAAGGCCAGACCCGGGACAGAAAACCAGGAATGGTATATCGACAACTTGATTACTCAATTCGTCAAAGAGCTAAGAGACCGAGACGAGCAGATAGCTGCACGAGACGCTTGGAAAGAAGGGTCTACGCTGCACGGCATATTTAATGGTATAGATATGGCCGTGAAGAAACGAACCATGTTAGCCGGGGACATTCCTAATGTAATAGGACCGACCCAAGTAGCAGCTGCTATGCATCGTCCTGAGGACACTAGCACCTCGGATGACTTTGAGTTGATTGACATCGAGCAGGAGGATGGTACCTTCTGCGCGATGCAACTGAGAAAGAACACTTCCGGTAGGAAATACATTCCGAGGAAGGTTTTTAATAAGTCGAAGGATGCTAAATCAGCACCCGAGACTTCAGGTAAGCCGAGATCCAATGGCAAGGGGCATAAGCCTGCCGAGAGCACTTCTAAAGTGAGTGGTCAGTCTCCGGACGTGACAAAGTTAATGGAGGAGATGTGCAAGAAGATTACTGATGCACTACAAGCCAGTCGGTCGAGACCCAGAGTGGATTACCGAACTGTTAAATGTTTTAGGTACCAGAAAATGGGGCACTATTTGTCAGAGTGTACTGCTGCAAAGCCAGTAATGGCGGCTTACTATGAAGCCGAACCCGAACCCGAAGCAGATCAGCAGGATGCTGATATGGCTGATGTAGTGGGAAATTAGAGGAGGTTGTATCCACGGCATTGGGTATAACCCCAACGAGAAATGAATGCCAAAAGGCTACCGGGGGTAATCCGGTGGAAGAATTCGAATCAAATTTACCTGGAGGTCGGGTGACTGTGGGTGCGCACCCCAGCATTCCGACCAGGGCCAGGGACCCTAGTGCAAATATGTGTGTTGGAGGTGACTACATGGCGAGTGGCCACACTGGGGGAGAGGAAGGATGGATCAATGAGTTGATCCGAGTGTGTGGGACACGCCTTCCCCCAAGTCATCTATGTCTGGAGTTTCTAAGAGGACTCAGATTGAATCTTGGTGATTCTGGAGACTTTCACCAGTTTATCAGCAACCCATCCCCATTGGGAGGGAGACGGTGGTACATACCCATAACTCTGGAAGGTCGGGTCGGAGAATTCTTAGTGGATACTGGAGCTAGCCATTCCTGTGTGTCCAAAAGATTCTTCGACTCGATGGCAAAGAAGGCAAAGAATTCATTCTTGTGCCTACTATAGCAGAGGTTAGTGATGATGGAATCCTCGGTTTGGATTTTGCAAGCCTATACGGGGCCATGTTGGATGCAAGGGATGGAATGATGAGTATCCGGAACCCCTATGGCTTGCATGTACAGTGTGTGTTGAGACAAGTGGTTATTCATACGGTGAAAATCCATCCGGGTACTACTTGTGATGTCCTTTGTGGCGGATCAATGGCCCAGAAGGGTGAGACTGGAGTCTTTGAACCTGACACGATACATTTATCGAGCATCGGGTTGGACTCAGTGGATATGTTAGTGGCGAATGCAGCATGGACTGTACTACCCATGACTAACCGAACCGGTTCAGTGATTTACTTGAAACAAGGTGACGGTGTAGGGGGGATGAGTTCAGTGGAACAGGTTGCAGAAACCGAGTTCAAGGAACCATTAAACCCTGTTAGTAAGCATCCTTTGGATGATGAATTTCAGAAACTGATTGATAAATCAGATTTACAGAATACGGAGGATAAACAGCACCTAGGGGATCTCCTTCGAAGGTATGAGAATGCTTTTGGTAGGGAGGGAGGACCCGTAGGTAGAACCAATAAGGTGTTGCACACTATTGATGTGGGCGACTAAAGACCTTTTAAAATACCGTATCGCAGACTTCCTCTTAAGAAGAAGTTAATATGTGAACAGGAAATACAAAAACAGTTTGAACTAGGGGTAATCGTCCCGAGCCCGAGCCCCTGGTCCAGCCCTGTTTGTATGACCACAAAAAAGGACCGTACCATCCGTTTCTGTGTCGCCTACCGGAAACTAAACGGTATGACAAAGAAGAACTCGTATCCTCTACCAAGGATAGACGAGACCTTAGATAGCTTGGGTGGGAACCAATAGTTCTGCACCCTGGATGTACAGTCCAGGTATTGGCAGATACCGATGCATCCCAAAGACATAGAGAAAACTGCATTCTCTAGCCATTTGGGACTATTCGAGTATAATGTCTTACCATTCGGATTTTGCAATGCACCAGCTAAGTTTGAGGCTATGATGGAATCTCTACTCAGTGATTTGCTGTGGAAAAAGTGTTTGGTTTACTTGGATGATGTTGTCGTATTCGGCAAGTCATTCAAGGAATGCCACGCAAATCTACAGCTGGTCTTGGATAGGATTCTAGCCAACGGCCTAAAACTTAAGCCTAAGAAATGTAATCTGTTTAAGAAAACTGGCCTAGGGCCTAGGCCTAGGGCAGTATATTAGGGTTGTAAATGACTTTACCATACAGACCATAGATTATGAAAGTATTGCTATTATGTTAAACCTTCCTGGTGAAAAGGACTTATTGATTGTCTCTATCTATAGAATCCCAAATACGAATGTACCAAATTTTATCAATTTCTTACGATCCATCGCTGGTTATGAATATAACAACAATCATGGTAGGCATGGGACTTGGATCTTAGGTGATATTAATCTCAATATGTACGATGACAATGATGCAGGGTGTGAAAGTTTCAGAAATGTGTGCAACGATATTGGATGGAAAATACTAATTGATGAGGTGACAAGACCATTTAGTGGTACTTGTATTGATAATATAATTACAAATAGCTTAGATGTAACTAATCCAAGTACGGTCTCTGCCCTAATTTCTGATCACCTCCCAGTTTTTGGCTGTAGAGGACATGAGAATATCAGTTATGTTAGCACCAAATATAGAGGAAGAGATTATAGAAACTTTAATTAAGTCAGATTTAGAGATCTTTTAGAATCATGTGACTGGAAACCCTATTATAATAATATTACTGATGATCCTGATATATTATAGGATATGTTATTGACTCCTTTAATTGAGTATTTGGACACTTTTCACCCTCTTGTTGAATGATACATTAAAAAAAGTAGGAGATCATGGATTGATGATGAAGTTATGGATTTGGTATTTGAAAGAGAAGGATGGTTACGTCTCTATAGTGCCAATAAAAGTGCTCAGGAAAAGCAAGCCATAAAGGATTGTCGAAGAAAAATTAGAAAGAAAATTAAAGCCAATCAAATTGGTGGTGTCATGCAAGAGTTGCAAGTATGCTATGGTAATCCCAAAAAATTCTGGAAACACATAAATGACTTGTTTAAAAATTCGAATTCTATTGTGTATCCAGACATGAGACATCCCATAACTGGTGCAGATGTAACTTCTAATGATGTATGTGAGTATGTAAATGACTATTTTTGTAATATTGGTAAGGATCTGCATATTGCTGCTGTTGGAACTGATCAATATCTTGTGGATAATAATCTGGATATAGATGAACTATTGGCAAATGAAAACTTTTTAGATCAGAATATTAAGGTTAATAGGTGGGATGTCCATTTTGCTATAAAGGAAATTGACAACAATAAGTCATCAGGCATAGATGGAATAAGGGGAGATATACTACATTGTGCATTATTGTTGTTGATAAATCAATTCACCCATCTGATACAAATTAGTCTGGACACACGAATTTTTCCAAAATGTTGGGCAATGGCAGTTGTAAGACCATTACCTAAGGATGGAGACTTAGCAATGGTAAAAAATTGGAGACCCATATCAATACTACCAATGCCGTCTAAAGTCATTATTACTTATGTGAAAGTATTGTAACGGTTCGTATCGACTTATATGTTGGGTGGCTCTTTGGCTTGCTTAACACTAGAGATACCAACACAACACGAGTATTTTGGGTTGGGCAAAGCCCCAGAACTTCCTACCAGCTCGGGTAGGCCTTTATTGAGAAGTTATAACACATCTGGACTGGACTAGGTCCAGTCCACTTCTGCAGTTCATCCGGCTCCTTAGTAGGAGCCGGATGCGAGGCGTGGTGCTGCCCCCTCTTGTCCCAAAAGGGTATCGCAAAGCGACACCTGGTTGGCATAGAAGGAATGGCACCACACAAACACATCTCTCAGATGAAGTGCACTAATATATACATAACGATGCCGGCCCCTACACCACCCCCCCTAGACTTTACCTAGGGTAGGTGTTACAAATACCTATTGTTAAAGTTATATGACAGTATAAACATAGGTTAGTCTATTATTTAAATGCTATATAGATTATATTACATTAAGGGGCATTATAAATAATATGTACATAATGATAGGCATCGTCGTATATAACCCGAAGTAACTAAATAATAACATAAATAGGAGGTAGTGCCTTATGCACCATCAACCTATGGTGGAATATTAAAGTAACAATGTTACAAAGTTATTATAGTTAAGACGTGATTAATGATATGTTATTAAGTATATAACATGGTGTGGTACAAACATACTATATACAATATGAATGTAATGAACCCGAGAGGTAGGGTAACCCGAAAAAATTATTTTTTGAGTTTAGTTTATAAAAATATAGTTATGAAAAATAAATTATAATATACATAGTAATATGACTTTAAGAGGTGTCCTCCCGGGGTAGCAGGATCACCCTTACAATAAAACTAAACTTCCGGCGAACCTGGAATGACTGGTTTCTGGAGCTCCATTTGGCGATGTACGAGTGGTGGCAACCATGTTGCTGTGTGTAGTGCCCTGGTGAGGATGGGAAGATGGAGCCCCCCTTTCGAATGGTAATCCATGAGTGGTTCGGGTGGCGTCCATCTTAGCTGCAGTTCGTCATTCCAGTCCGTCGGATCCGGGTAGTCCTCCAAGAAATTAATCTCTGGCATATCGTATGCCTTTACCCTCGGGTACTAATGTAAGGAGGCCGGCAGATGGACACTTACAAGTCCTCAGACTTCTCTCCATCTGTCCATCTTCTCAGCAGGCTCCGGGTTAGGTTCGGGAGCCGAGCTGCTACTTCCCACAGAGAGAAGCTTAAGGGTATCGGTGCTCGTATCGCTAAGCAGGCTTAGAGCACACATACCTTCAGACGGGCTGTCCCCCACTGCCTCAGCAGTAGCATCCGAAGGGATGACCAGAGACAACGCGGTGCCGTCCCAGTCATCCAGGTGCTTGCTGAAGCAAAGTAAGAACTTCAAATCCGCCTCCTTGTACCTATTAATGTACTTCAAGTTCTCAGCGGCATGGAACTCTTTAAGCTTCTCTGCTTCTCTCTGCTTCTCTTTACAGGATTTGCAGGCCTCCTCGACCCGCTTTATCTCCTGCTCTTTTATTTTGTCTTCCTCCCTCTTCTGGATCTCAAAGACCAGATTGAAGGTGGCTTCGGTCATGTCTCGCCAGTATTCGATTGACTGCTGGTGATGGAGGGGCTGCCATTCCGCCATCAGGTCATTCTGGATCTGGCAAGTACGCTCGTCTCGATGGTCGATGAACGTATCCGGATCCTGAAGACCTGCCAATGTACTGGCCACTAGCCCCATAGTGGGGACCCGAGGGCCCTCAGATGAGGTAGCAGCTGGTACTGGTGCTGGAGACGGCACAATAACAGGCGGGGCACCTGCGCTAGGGACTGCAGAGCCCTCAACCGTGGTACCTCCCCTTCCTCGGCCGCTGCCGGGGGCTGGTCGGGTGGACTCGCATCCACCACGGCCTCTACCCCGAGCTTTCTGTCGACCCTAGGAGGTCAGGACCTGTGATTCGGGTCCTGCAGGTCCCATGGCAGGGAACTTCGCCATGTACCCCTCGTAAGCTTGGCGCTGCTGTCGAGACGACTCTTCTCCAGCCCACCAAGCACTGTGGCCGGTTTTGGAACCGAAGAAGGTGCTCCAGTCTTCCTGACTCCTGGTGTCTACACCTGGGGGGCGCTGTGCCGTGTAGCCAGGCGGTGGTGGTACGACCAGGCTAACCACCCGATGGGTCTGGTTGCCAGGCATGTCCAGAGCCGAGACCTGTTGTCCCGACTGGCGGCGATCAGCTGGGTTAGATGGTCTTGACTGATCCTTATTGCCAGACGGGCTTACGGATAGGTCTGCTTGGGTTCGTTTGGAGGTGGAAGTAGCTGAAGACTGTGCCCCAGCACCCCCCCTCAAATGAGCCTGCTTTTCCTTTTCTCTCTTATCGTCACCCCGCCACTTCTTAAGTCTCAGATGACCCTCGGTGGGCAACTGAAACTTAGAACCGGAGGGGTTCACGGCAAAGTTCACATTGCCACTCTTCCAAGCGCAGAACTCGGGTTCAAATGCCTGCTCTCTCACCTCACTAGGTGTCAACGAAGCCCACTTCACCAGGAGCTCATTGAAGCACTTCACTGCACGCTTGCGTGTCTTTTCCAGGCCGGTACCATGAGCTTTCTGCAGATGCAGGGCCAGGTCCCGGCGCCGGTTGGTCACGAAGGTGCCATCGGGGCGGTCTCCGGGGACACACCGCATCCAGGGCTTTTGGTGCATGTGATGCTCCACAATATGCCTGGCGAACCGAGGCTTCGTCTCGAAGATCTTCTCTCCAGTGAGTGAGAGCTGGCAGGACTCGAATGGGTACTTGTGGCGGTTGCCGCTGGGTCCCCATTGTGTCATAGCCCATTGTACCTTTGTCTTGGACTCATAATTGTAAACCATACCCAATTTGGACTTGAGCTGGTCAATCCAAATTAGGTAGAATTTACCAACAGGGGTGTCGTGAGGGCCGGTCTTCATCCATTCCTCGTCACTGTCACCGTCTTTGTTAACGACGCCCGGGCACATGTAGTGGATCGTGTCATAAGCACAATCCAAGAAGCAGTGAGGGACGTGCTCTTTAAATCCCTCGGCTGCATTCTTCCACATCCATTTCTGATTCTCTTCTCTAGGGACGTCCGTGAATTTGAATGAAGATGTAATTAACTTTAAGCGTTGGGTTATCGAAAACAGACTAACAGTAAATCCAACTAAAACAAAATTTATGTGGTTTTGTAGTGCTCATAAATTAAAAAGATGTCCGGATTCTATTATAGACTTCAATGGCAGCACTGTGCAAACTGTCACTTTCTTTCCATATCTAGGTGAACATATTGACAGTAAACTTAGTTTTGATAAACAGATTGATATTATTAAAAGAAATGTATGCAATAAACTATTTAGGTTTGCTAAGTTAAGAAAGTTTTTAACACAAGAGCAAAGCAGGGGCGTAGGAAAAGGGGGGGCCAGGGGGGCCTGGGCCCCCCCAATCAAGAAGGAGGTGGGGCCTGAGTATGTCTGGGCCCCCCAATATTTTCCAAGAACTCATAAACAATGGAAAAGAAGCTAAAACTTTACATCTCAAATTAGATTATTATGGTGATGTCATAGGGAAAATGGGGTTCTGAGCCTAAAGTCAGATCCAAAATTTACCAAAACTTACTTTTCTATATGAATTCTATATACGCATGATAATAGATGCCATCACGCATCAGCCGACAACTCAAGGTGGTCGCGATGGTGCCCTCGCCGGGCCCCCCCAATGAAGATTTACTTCCTACGCCTCTGCAAAGTGTAAAGATATACTGTTGTACAATCAGACCAATTATAGAATATTGTTCATTTATAAGTACCAGTTGTAATGAGGATGGTCTTGTGGCATTACAACGACTGCAAAATAGAACTCTTAGAGTTTGTCTGTAATGCAATATTAGACGGTATAGTGTGAAGGAGTTGCATGAAATTTGTAAGGTCCCAGTGTTAGAGAAAAGATTTGACATGCTATTATTATGCTTAATGTATAAGAAATCAAAGACTGTGTTAAATAGACCACAACCTTATAATACAAGGTCTAAAAAGAAGATTGTTTTTGAACTACCTAGGGTTATTACTAGACACTATAAAAGATCACCATGGTACAGAGGTGGCTCTCTGGAATGCTCTACCTGAGGAGATTCAGAAAGCTATGACAAAAGTAAAATTCAAGGAGGGTGTGATGAGGATAGAAAATATGAGGTTGAATGTGAAATTGGGTTATAATTGACAATGAGAAGCAGGTGTAGAAACCGCGCCGCTTCATATTCATATTCATACTCACATTGATGTGTAGAAGCAATTCATCAATTGGTTCGAGTATTGATTGTAAGAGGGCAGCACCTGTCTAAGCTGACCCCACTGTAGTTCAAGGTCAGCAGCCATTCACCTCTTCAGCAGAAGAACAACACTGCCACCGGTATGGGGCCTGCTAGTGTTGTGTGAGTTTTGTTGGGTTTTTGCTATGGCTGAGGGCATAGGAGGTGTAGAGGACCTTAACAGAGTGTTGGCTCTACATGCTTCATCCTTGGGAAGCCTAGAACCAGATTCCCACCAAGCAAGAACGACCAGACTTTGCAGGTCAGGGTGTGGACTGCGCCATTTTGGTCCTTGGGGCAAGAGGTGTAAGAACATTACATCAGGTAATCTACAGCCGGTGGGTGACCTAGATACTTTTGACAGTGAAGAAGGAAAGGAACAAGAAGCCATGGGTACTACTCAAGAGGATATAGAGAAGGAACTAGATCGTCAGCATCGGCGTAAACAGGAGCTGGCAGAGCAAAAGAAAACAGCGGATTTAGCAGCAGAGCTAGCTCAACTCAAGTTGGAGAATGATGCAGAGGAGCAACGGATTAGGAAAGCCATGGCTGGCGCAGCCGGAGATTCAGGTAGTACCCCCTCCCCCACTGGTTCACCAGGAACGGAGGACCCGACAGGCATGGCTGGTGGCGGCCTGGCTACACTCATTGCCGGGCTAGGCACAGCTGGCTTAGGCCTAGGAGCATTAGGCGCCTTGGGCAACACCTCTCCACTTTCACAGCTTGGTAAGGGTCTGGCCTTCAGTACTTGTCAACAGCTAGTAAACGCAAACGCTCACGCCATCCACTCTGTCCTGATAACTATATACCAGATGATAAGGACTATGATGACATGTCAGCGGGTGAATTAGCATATGGCATGGCGTGTGTATTAGAATACATCCATCAGTCAAATAATGAAAAATTAGATGTAGGAGCCTACATAAGCCATATGAAGTTTGTGCTATTTAAAGCTATGAGTGGCACCTATACTGACAAAGCAATGGCCAGGTATGAACACAGTGTCTCCCAGAAAGTTATCAACGGTACTTTAAGTGGTTATGTGGAGTCAGACAGCAACAGTTTCAACCAGGAACTGGATGCAGGTGGCACAAAGGCAGTGCAAGAAGCCCTTCAAGCCCTCATGAAAAAGCTAGCTCCACAATCACAGTCTGACAAGAAAGGCAAACAGAAGCATAAGGTGGACGTCCCTAATGATATTTGTGCGAAGTTTAACTTCACTTACTGCAATTTTCCTAAATGCAGCAAGTCGCACATTTGTGCAGTATGCCGTGGGGACCACAAAATCAAGGCATGCCCACTAAAATCAGCAGCTCCAACCTCCACGTTCGGTTCGGGAGTTCAGTCTACTAGCGGCCAGTCCAACGCTCATGTTTGACGCGGCATTATTGACTCCGTTCCATTAGCACGTGGCGATCAGCACGTGGTTATGTTTACAAACAGTTCTGACACGTGCGCCTCGGATGTCAACATGACGTCATCGGTTACTTGCCGATCAGCGGAATACGGTAACACCACAACCGGCAAAGCACCAGCTGCGGCTGTTTCGCTGGGTGTGGGCACGGTGTTGGCAGAAAGGGCTGAGTACATGGATTTAGGACGGCAACAAGTGCATTTACAAGATGGTGGTTATCGAAGCGAAGTGTTTATCAATGACGCTTCGAATTTTGACAATGTTATTTGTTATGACACTATTGAGCAACTATTGAGTTCAAATAGAGATTATCTGCCTCTATGGAGTTATCAGCGTCACCGCCTTAATAACATAGACGCTCAGTTATCTCCCTGCGGCTGGCGGGAGATGCTTTCAGGCGGCCCCGACGAAGTCTATGGCCCTTCGTGTTGGGACAAGGACTCTTTATTTCTTTTGAACGGCGTGATGTTTGGCTTCAAATTAGTCGACCCAGCAGCCCCTATTCAGGAATATCTCACGGCTAATTATAAATCAGCTGCCATATTAGCCAAAGACGCTATTGACAACATTATTTTGGCTGAATTGTCAACCGGTAAGCTGTCAAAAGTGGACTGCAAGCCAAAATGCGTCCACGCTGTTGGTGCAGTTCCCAAACAGACAGGCGGATTTCGGCCAATAACAGACGCCAGTAGGCCTAGGGGTGCTTCAATAAATAATTATATGGAGTCAACTTTTGAGCACTTTAGTTATAAGTCGATGGACAATGTTTGTGAATTATTAGAGCAAGGCTCTTATATCGCAGTAACTGATGTTTCAGCAGCCTACCGTTCTGTCTTGATAAGACCAGCAGATAGACAATGTCAAGGTTTACAATGGTCAGATGAAAGTGGGGATTATTATATGGTAGACAACTTCCTCAGCTTTGGAAGCAGAGCAGCGCCATATATCTTCACTAGAATAATGGATAGTCTCTGCAGATTTATGAATTTAAGTGGTTACAAATGTATTAATTATTTAGACGATATGTTAATCACTGCTGCAACGTATGAAGATTGTGTGAAAGCCCAGCTCATGTTACACCATTGGTTACGGAAGTTAGGCCTTTATATAGCTAACAATAAAGTGAAGTCTCCAGCTCGTGTGCAAACTTACCTAGGAGTGGAAATAGATACAATGGAGATGAAATTGAGACTCCCTTCAGAGAAGCTGACCAAGCTACATGTTGAACTGAGCTTCTTTAAAGGTCGCCGTCAGGCGACGAAAAAACAGTTACAAGGGCTATGTGGTATCTTGGGACATTGCTCAATGCTGGTACGAGGGGGCAGAATCTTCTCTCATAGGATAATTGCACATTTAAAAAGATTCACTGGTGGTAGGCGCTACATAAGGCTAACTAAGTCTTTCTTCCAAGACTTGGACTGGTGGCAATCTTTCAGTGACTGGTTCAATGGGGAGGCAAGGATCATGAAACCTTCCAATGCTCTCAACACAGCCTGTGTCTACACGGATGCTTCAAACTCAGGCTGGGGAGCGGTCCATAATACAGACTGGATCGCTGGCACATGGGAACCACGGCCACCAAACATTGTTACCAAGGAGCATCAACATTTTGTACAGGACCCGGCAGAAATGGAAATACCTAATAATATTAATGTTAGGGAGCTCTATCCCATCTTAAAAGCGGTACAACGCTGGGGAGAGGCTTGGAGGGACTGTACTGTTGAGTGTCAAACTGATAATACGCAAGTAGTCTGTGCCCTGAATAAAGGGAAAAGTGCAAATGACACTTCAATGTCTATTCTACGTTTGATTTTCTGGGAGTGTGTTCTTGCCAACTGCCATTTAAAGGCCATACATTTGCCAGGTGTAGACAACTCTGTAGCAGATTATTTATCAAGAATGTCTATGGTGATTAAACCCATTCTTCCATTGAACTTATGTTGCAGAGAGGACTTCCTTGATAAGGAGTTTGGATAAGAAAGCGGCAGATATGAAGGCTCGAGCATGGGCCCCATCTACTTGGAAGACTAGATCTTCCCAATGGAAGAAATTTTTGACTTTTTGTATTTTGATATCTTGTATTCCTATTCCTACAACGCTTCAGTTGATGTGTAGATATGTTGTATATTTGAGTGAGACCCTCACTTTCAAGAGCATAGATAATTATGTGAGTGCAGTCTTAGCACTAAATTTCATGTTTGGTTATGATGCAGCTTGGATACGTAGAGACTTCCAATTTCGTATCACCATGTCGGGTATACGTCGGTTTCTAGGAGATCCAGAACCAGCAAGACCGACACTGGACATTTCACATTTACTTAAAATGTTTACAAGAGTTCTGATAAAAGACAAAAATCACAGGTCAATGTGGTCAGCTGTAGTTTTATCTTTTAGAGCCTTACTAAGGAAGTCAAATTTGGTGGTTACCGGTACTAATGACGCTTTAAACTTACACGTACTTAAAAGGAGTTCAATCACCTTCACAGACTGGGGAATGTACATATCGGTATCTAGTACAAAGACAATTCAGTTTGGTCAACGCACACACATTATTCCTATAAATTCCATACCAAACTCTCCTTTATGTGCAGTATCCATGTTGAAGGCACATCTTTTTGATTTTCCAACTTCGGATCCTGAGGATCATTTATTCATGTGTGAGAATCAAGGGAAACGCATTCCTTTATCTTATAACAAACTTTTAATGTTTTTCAAAGACTTCCTACGACAGATTGGTGAAGATCAAGATAGAGCTGGTATGCACAGTATGCGCAGGGCTGGTGCAGCTTTTATGTATCAGATAGGTATGTCCTTAGAGGACATACGACAAGCTGGAGACTGGCGTAGTTTGGCAGCCCTGATTTATCTTGCCAAACCTATGAGTGCCAGGATCAAATCTGACAAGTTCATGGCTGAGTCTATTGCTTCTTTCAATGTATAAAAAAAAAAAAAAAAAAAGGTGTGTCTATTTCGATATTTGGGATGCTGGCGGTCACTTTGTTTTATGACAATGCCCAGATCCAATATGTATCGTCTTGTCTAATCCCTTCATATCTATCAATGTGTAGAAGCAATTCATCAATTGGTTCGAGTATTGATTGTAAGAGGGCAGCACCTGTCTAAGCTGACCCCACTGTAGTTCAAGGTCAGCAGCCATTCACCTCTTCAGCAGAAGAACAACACTGCCACCGGTATGGGGCCTGCTAGTGTTGTGTGAGTTTTGTTGTTTTTTTTTTTTCTTATTAATAAAGGGGCGGTCACTTTGTTTTATGACAATGCCCAGATCCAATATGTATCGTCTTGTCTAATCCCTTCATATCTATCAATATCCTTTTTCATGTTTACATCCATATTGATATTGTTGATGTTCCCATATATATATATATAACAGCATATACCACCTACTCTAGTTATCACTTATTTGAACTCAAAACAAGGTGTATCTAGCTGTAATCATGATGTACTGAAATAATGTGTAGAGACACAAATCTCTATGTATGACATATTATTTACTTTCTATCTCTTTTTGCTTTCAGTTTGTTTGTCTGTACTTTCTATGTTAGTAACCTATTGAGTGAATATTGCCAGTCCCTATTCTTCCATCTCCTGATTGGGTTCATATTGACATTTGTCAAGATCTATGAAATTATTGTACTGTTTCATTTATGACTTTCCTTTGAAAAATCAATAAAACTTGGTCTGCTCTATAGCATTATTTAAATGATCATAGCAGTTCATTAATGCAATGAGCAAGTCCGAAAAAAAAACAAAAAAAACAATTACATACTTGGGAAGGATAATTACCCCCAACAAGGTAAGTGCAGATCCGGAGAAGCTAGAGGCAGTAGAGAACTGGGAAAGACCCACGAGTGCTAAGGAGGTTAAATCATTTTTAGGATTCTGTTCCTATTACCATGATTTTATACAGAATTATTCTCGTGTAAGTTTTCCTATGCAATGCTTAGCTCATTGGACACCGGGTAGGGCACGGGACTCCTCCCGAAGGATTCGTCCAACAAAAAATACAATTTAGGCTCAGCTATGAGCTGCCAGGGGACGCAAAATAACCGGAGCAAAACCAATGGCGTCTTACCACCACGATTCCGCCCTAGTTATAACTGGGTCGAACCAACATGGTGTCATACCTCTCGTCTCGCGAGATCCCGCTGCGAGCTATCCGGTGACCTAGTAACACATCTTCCCGCCACCCCTGTGGCGACCTCTAATGGACTAAATTCGGACTAAGGTTCGGCTCGGTATACGAGACGCATGTTTCTACCGGGGTGCTATCATCTGGAGCTTGGTGGTATATACATCGCTATAAAGCGAATGTACCGGTTAATCCGACCATCACTCACAGGATACGACTACCCAGGGAACATATGTTCGACGCCCGTGCCACGCTACATATGTCGTTCGCCTGCGGCGAACCACACACAGTTGCTCGTTGAGTCCAACGCCATTACTACCAATTTTTAATTGGAAGATTGTCTCGCCGTAATGGCACAGGGGACAATTGACGCCGTGCGTCAAAGCGCTAACATTGAGTTGGACGAAGACGAGGCCACAATGGCCGCGTCTCGGGTTGAGGAGACCATGGAGACCTCCGATGCTGGCCTCGGACAAGCGCCAGAAGTGGAAGAGGCCGCTAACTGCCTCGCTGCAATGTCTACAGCAGCGACAGACAGGGAGCAGATGCCTCCTCCACCACCTCCGGGTCCAGCAACTTCTGCGTCAGGTTCAATGGATACTTCCAACCTGATGGGAATTGACACGGATGTCTTGGACATTCCATTGTATCCTCCGGGATTTAAGACAAGGACCGAACGCCTCGCTCATGTAGACGAGGAGGAAGGTATCGTCTACACGAGGTGGGGCACCTACATCCCCATGCACCCATCCATGTTTGGATGTGGTGCATTGGCCGTGGTGCCTGGAGAGCCAGAGGCTATCCCAGATGATTTCAAATCACTGGTGATAGACTCGTGCTCCGATGAGCTGGCTGAAAGCATGCCAGTGTCATGGCTCTGCAACTATAAATGGTTGGCTGGAGCCATGATGGTAGACGAAGACTTGGCGCGGGCTGCCCAGCTAGCACCTTACGTAAAAAAGACGTCCAATACTCATCATATTCACGTTATTACGTGAAACCGACCAGATAATTATGTCATTAGGAGGTAAAGATTTTTATGTGATGAATTTACTAGATGTTGATGTCCTACATGGGATGTAAAAAAGACATGTCCTATTTGACGTCATAATCACGTCTTTATCTTGTATATGCTATGATATTAGAAGTGTTAAAAAGATGTGCACCAATTGATATCAATAATACAACTCATAGTAGTTATTTTGCAATGTAATATAGTGACACATGAGTGATGTCAAAATTACATCTTGATCTGGTTAAACTTGGGACATTACAGAATTAAATCTATTTCATTTTTCTATGCTCTTGAGAAAAATGATGTTTTACCAGCAATACTAAAAATACTTGTTTATTGAATAAATCAAGCATAGTAAATATTACACGAAATATTTATGTCATTATGATGTGAATTCAAAGCTGTTGTATTCTTGTAACAATATGACGTCAGTGATATGTCACAATTATATCCCCTAGATAGTTCTGGTATCAGACACAAGGGGTCTCATCTAGCACTTTACTCACTACCTGATCCGCATTGCCACATTCCCAAATAAATAGTTGGATCAAAGTGAACCAACCGCCGGCAGTTATTGGAATAAACTGAAAGAAAGGTCTTCTTCAATATGTACTCTGTTGTTTCTGTGACATTCAAAGGAGAAATAATGACTAAACAAAAAATGCACATGATAGACACCTCTTTTAGGCCTTAAGAAAATATATAAGAACCAATATTGACTTCAAGTAGACATCACACCCCGGCCTCTGGGTTAGGTTAAGTGTGCAGTGCCCTTTCTATGGATATAGAATACCTATGAATACCTTTCACTAAACAGGTATTTTATGCATATCCTGTGCAGAGTGTCCATGCAGGATGCGATATTCGCATCTAATAGACATAATATTCTTATGTCTTGGGATATCTCTCATTGAGGTATCCTATCTGACTATGATTTGTGGTCAGTATTCCCATTCAATAGTATCTTTTATGTAATGATGCCATCTTTATATCACGTCATATTTGCATAATTGTGCTGATGTGGAAATAACATCTATGAGTAACATCTTATTTATGACATAAACCATAGTCAGCTTACATGTCAAGATTAACATCATTTTGATGAGTTTCAAGTACATCATATTGATGTATGATATATACATGCAAAGACATCTCATAGTGATGTGAAAACGTCACTATGAGATGGTTTTTTTTCCACAAAATTTGTGCGATAATATGATGTATGTGAGGATCATCACAAGATGTAAAAATGATGTGATTTACTACGAGTTTTGCTAGCTGTGTGTGCTGTTATCCGAAGGGATTACCCGGAGGGCAAAACAGTTAAGGGAGTCGGAATCCGACATGGACACCGACTCTACCGTCACCCATTCGTCGGTGGAATCCGGGCGAACCAAGAAATATGTTATGTATGCCTACACCGAAGGGACCGCTAACCAAGTCTGACCTTCGGATTGGACCTTCGGATTGCGATCGAGACGTCGAAATCTGAGGATGAGCCGGGCGCCAAAATACCAGAGGTGGCCGGTGCTCAGGCAAGGACATCACTCGTCAGCAGGCTGCTTTGGAAGCTAAGCGCCGTGAGCTTAACGCCCAGCAGAAGGAGCTAACCGCTGCCCCCCGTGCCCACCACAAGCAGCAGGCCCAGCTCCAGTCGAGTGCTGCATCGGATACTGACTCTACCGCCAGTAGCCGAATGAGCACCCGGGGTAAAGGGAAGGAATCCGGTAGGACGGATTCCAGCCCAGAAACGTCCCTCGCTGCTTCGCGGATTGTGCATATGACAAGATCCACTACTTGTGCCCGGGCGCTGTCAAAAAGGACGGTGATAGTGATGATGAGGAGTGGATGAAGACCGGTCCTCACGATACCCCTGTTGGTAATTTTTACCTAATTTGGATTGACCAACTAAAGTCCAAGTTAGGTATGGTTTACAACTATGAGTCCAGAACGAAGGTTCAATGGGCTATGACCCAATGGGCATCCAGCAACAACCGCCGCAAGTGCCCATTCGAGTCATTCCAGCTCTCACTCACTGGAGAGAAGGTATTCGATACCAAGCCTCAGTTTGCCAGGCATATTGTGGAGCATCACATGCACCATAAGCCCTTGATGCGGTGTATCCCTGGTGACCGCCCCGGCAAGTTATGCGATGGCACTTTCGTGACCAACCGGCGCCGAGACATGGCTTTGCATCTGCAAAAGGCCCAAGGTATCGGCCTGGAAAAGACACGGAAGCGTGCAGTGAGGTGCTTTAACGAGCTCCTGGCGAACTGGGCTGAGCTGCCACCCAGTGATGTGAGAAAGCTGGCGTTTGAACCCGAGTTCTGCGCTTGGAGGAGTGGTAACATCACCACTTACTGTGCCGTCAACCCCTCCGGTTCTAAGTTCCAGTTGCCCACCGAGGGCCATCTGAAACTTAAGAAATTGCGGGGAGACGACAAACGTGAGAAGGACAAGCAGGCTCGTTTGAAGGGAGCAGCTGGGACACAGTCCTCAGCCACATCCACCAAACGAACCTGAGCAGACCGATCCGTAAGCCCTGCTGGTAATAAGGATCAGTCCAGACCAGCCAACCCCGCTGATCGTCGCCAGTCCGGACAGCAGGTCTCGGCACTGGATATGCCTTGCCACCAGACCCATCGGGTGGCTAGCCAGGCAGTACCCCCACCACCACCACCTGGCTTCACTGCTGGTGCACAGCGCCCTCCAGGTGTCGACACCAGAAGCCAGGAGGACTGGACTTCTTTCTTCGGCACTCGCACCGGCTACAGTGCATGGTGGGCTGGGGAGGAGTCGAACGAGAAGCAGCGCCAGGCTTACGAGGAGTACATGGCGAAGTTCCCTGCCATGGGACCTGCAGGACCCGAATCCGAAGTCCTGACCTCCTCGGACCGAAGGCTCGGGGTAGAGGCCGTGGTGGATACGAGTCCACCTACCCACTCCCCGGTTATGGCCGAGGAAGGGGAGGTACGACGGTTGAGGGCTCTGTAGTCCCTAGCGCAGGCGCTCCGCCTGTTATTGTACCGCCTCCAGCACCGGTACTAGCTGCTGCCCCATCTGCGGACTCTCGGGTCCCTATCATGGGGTTAGTGGCAAGTACCCTGGTGGGTCTTCAGGACCCGGAGACGTTCGCCGACCACCGTAACGAACGCACTTGTAAGATCCAAAATGATCTTATGAGTGAATGGCAGTCCCTGCATCGCCAGAGGTCAATCGACTACTGGCGAGACATGACTGAGGCCACCTTCAATCTGGTCTATGAGATCCAGAAGAGGGAAGAAAACAAAATCAAGGAGCAGGAAATAAAACAGGTCGAGGAGGCCTATAAGTCCTGTATGGAGAAAAAGAAGGAAGCCGAGAAGCTTAAGGAGTTCCACGCCGCTGAGAACTTGAAGTACATTAATAGGTACAAGGAGGTGGAGCTTAAGTTCTTCCTCTGCTTCGGCAAGCATTTGGATGACTGGGACAGCACCGCGTCGTCTTTAGTCATTCCTTCGGATGCCGACGCCGGGGCAGTGGGAGACAGCCCGTCTTGACGTGGACCCGAGCACCGGTACCCTTACGCTTCTCGGTGGAGAAAGCAGCAGCTCAGCTTCCAACCCCAACCAGGAGCCAGCTGAGAAGATAGACATTGATGATGAGTCCGAGGACTTATAAGTGTCCATCTGCCGGCTGCCATCATTTTTAGTACCCGAGGGTAAAGGCATACTTTATATGCCAGAGATTTATTCTCGGAGGACTACCCGGATCCGACGGACTGGAATGACAATCTGCAGCTAAGATCAACGCTACCCGAACCACTCGTGGATTACCACCCGAAAGGGGGCTCCATCTTCACATCCTCACCAGGGCACTACACACAGCGACGTGGCTTCCCACCACACGTATGTCGCCGAATGGAGCTGCAGAAACCAGTCATTCCAGGTTCGCTGGAAGTTTAGTTTTATTCTAAGGGTGATCCTACTACCCCGGTAGGACACCTCTTAATTTCATTTATCTCACGATTCTTGCCCCTACAGTGCCTTTTTGGTCATAACCCCGTTGCGTTATTGGGGTTTAACCGCACTCTCAGAATCCATTTTTTTTCTAAGACGATTTTAGTTAGAACCTGACCAAGTTAATAAATTGGCAAAGTATACAATGTCAACTACGCCATAGTTTTCCAGTTAAAACCATTTAGGTTCAACGGGGAATCTATCCCCGGCTGCTGTGGCAGGAGGCAAGCTCGCTGTCCACTATACCAAGGAGCTTAGACACAGTAGGAGGGGTTACTGAGAGTATAGTCTATGGGTAGACTGTGACAGGCCACCCCCCTCTACCCCCCCCCCCCCCTTGAAACTAAGCTACCTTGTGGCTTCAGTGTATATTTCTATAGAGGATTTGGTGGTTTATGGAGCTGTGGTATTCCTTTATCAGGGTGATACCAAAGGGGAAGAAGGAACTACCCAGACCAAAAAATCCTGCTGAATCCAGAATGCGTGATCATGATGCTCAGAAATTGACCAAAAGTACCCAAAAATGAAGTTTGATGATGAAAATATTTCAAAATGTACAAAAGTAATATTGAAATGATTAAAAGTCTTTTTAGATAGATAAATTGCACCTCGGTGTACATGTCCAAATGTCTACCAATCTGACAAATACTCTAACTGTGCATTGCTCTGCCTATCCCACATACTGCCTATCCCTTAGTCTACCTATCACTCATACTACCTATCTCTTAAATCCAAAGCATCCTGAGCAATGTAAGACTATCTCCCAAAAGGCCTAAATACTGAAGCTTACTCCTTACCTTACCTATTCTCCTCTGTAATCACTTTCCCATAGTGTACCTATCCTCAATCTGCCTATCATTCATTTTACCTATCCCTCATGGTGACTATCCCTCAGACCCTCATGTTTAAACTGCATTATTCATCTGTCTATTTAAGCCTCAATGGTTAACAGTACATTGCTTATAATGTCTACTATTTTGATCTTACCTATCCTTCATAATTCCTATCATAAAGTCTACCTATCCCTCATTGAGCCTATCCCCCAACTGTGCACATCCCTCATATTTGACTTGCATATCGGTCCCTAGCACCCATGTTTTCTTTCTTTTACATTTGCTCATCTTACTAGGTACTGTCTGTACCTATCCCTCAAACTGCTTATTGCACATACTACATATCCCCCTTGCCACCGGAAACGAAAAATAAAACTTGCGGAAACGAAAATAAAACTTGCGGAAACAAACTCTAGAAAAAATGTAGGTAAAAAACAGATGTCCTTTCCAGGGCTATGTATTAAGCTCACGGCGTCATCACCGCTCACGGTGCCCATATCCTGATGTGTCTGTGAGCACAGCAGCTAGCCATAAGTAGGTAACTGTGTGCGACTTTGTTGGCAGAGATGGTGAACAAGTAACCAATGGATAATTCATGACGAGTGTGTGTTAGTGAAGGATAATGACACGAGGCCGTAGGCCGAGTGTTATTAGCCTTTGCTAACACACACGAGTCATGAATTATCCATTGACTACTTATTTTAAACCACAAAACCAATAAATAATCAATAGAATACCAATAAATTCAAGTTGAAAACAAAAATTATTCCCCCTCCCCGGGACTCGAAGCCAGCCATAGTGTGTGTACAGGTACATACACCTCCTCGCCCGGCAGCGGACAGCGACAGCAGCCGTCTCGGCTAGGCTTGGCAGCGGCACACGGCGCAAAATAGTATACATACAGACAGCGCACACGGCGAAAAAAGATGCTTCTCGCGGTTATGTTTGTGTAAAATCGATACATACACCTCCTCGCCCAGCAGTGGACAGCGACAGCGCACACGGCGAAAAAAGATGCGTCTCGCTGTTATGTTTGTGTATAATACACCTCCTCGCCCGGCAGCGGACAGGTTATGGTAGCAGTCACCCCGCAGTCGTCTCCTTCCAGGGCTTTGTATATATCCAGACGTGGTTCGAACCGAGCATTTCTTGTCAGTCCCTGTGGTGCACTGCATAGGGAGTTGGACTAGGGATTTGAGGCTGGAGGTTCGATCCCTACCCTGGCCTGGAATATTTCGTGGGTTTTAACATGTAACATATGACATGGAAGGACATGTAAGGTGTGCTGGTTATCCGTGGATAACGGCACCGGGTGCCTGTTATCCATGGATAACCGCACACCTTACAAAATTGATGTTACAGCCTACAGGGTGTGCAATATCGACAGATATGTGGATGGGAATAGCCACCAAAAAGCACTGAGTAACCCAGAAATCGTGGTATAATGCCTGATATACTAGTATACAGGGAGATGCCATGTTATTTCAGGGTGGGGTACCGGGGTATGGGTGGGATTTGCTCTCTGTATAATTGGTAGCCTACTGTTGTTTTGATAGAGGTCACCCATTAAGAACACGCAGCGACTACTGGGCTAGGGTGGGGTATGGGATGTCCTTTTAGTTGGTTCTACCTTAGTCAGGCAACCCCAGTCAACAAAAAAAAAACGTTATTTAACGTCAATAAACCGTTTTTACCGTTTTAAAACATTTTGCCATGATAAGGAGCCATAGGGAAACGTTCTGAAACGTTTTGCAACGTTTTTTTTTTTTTATGACTGGGACGTTTATACATCGAATGACACCTTATATGAGGGAGTATCATCAGTACTGTTATGACAGCTCCATTGAGAATTAAAGGCTTTAGTTTGAAAACTACATTCTACCAGTCAACATGTCTCTGCTGCATTGGTTACAAATAGCCAAGGTCCCTAAAGTCCCAGAGCTCCCGTCACCTAAAGCTGCATCTAGTGTACAAGAAGCTATTTGTACACAGGCTCCTAATGAGACTGTTGAAAATGTGATCTTAACAAATCTCTCTCCTCAATCCAGGAAGAGAAAACGTGAGTCTTAGGAAATTATGGTGATGAGCTCAGGGCCAAGATGGCAAGGGATGCCATCCATAATGGCATCGCAAAAACAGCTAGGAAGTACAGTAATGAGTTGGGACATACCATCAATGAAAGTACAATCAGATCTATGAAGAAGAAGTACCTGGAAATCACCAAAATTGGGACCCAGCCTGTCAGTACGATGCCAAGGGAGAAACGTGGGAAACCCTTGCTCATTGGGGACATTGATTCTCAAGTTCAGAAGTGAATCAGGAGTGTGAGAGAGGCAGGGGGTGTCATCAACACCAGGATCGTCATGGCTGCTGCTGAAGCGATAGTTTCAAGGCTGAACAAGAAACTGCTCATTCAGTATGGTGGGCATATTGATATCTCTCCGACTTATGCTCAGTCTCTACTCAGGCATATGAACTTTGTTAAGAGGAAGGGGACAAAGGGGACAAAGACATTGTCACCTGATTATGAGTCTATCAGACAGGCTCACCTGGATTGCTACACCCAAGCTTTAATGGAACACAGCATCCCTGATGAACTTGTGATCAACATTGATCAGACTGGCTGCTCCCTTGTACCTGGAGGGGATTGGACACTGGATGTGTGTGGTGCCAATCAGGTACCAATAACAGGAATGGAAGATAAGAGGCAGATCACAGCACTTCTGTCAATCACAAAATCTGGAAACACCCTTCCACCTCAACTGATATACACAGGCAAGACAGATCGGAGTCTTCCCCAGGGTGTCTCTTTTCTCCAGGATGGGATGTGACTCAGAATGCATCTCACTGGTCGACAGAGCACACAATGCTAAGATACGTGGACACTGTGCTAATACCTTACATCCAGCTCATTAGGAATAGGCTGGGAAATCCTGATCAGAAGGCCCTGCTTATCCTCGAAGTGTTTGCAGCTCACAGAGTGAGCACAGTCATGGAAAAAATGCAAGATGCTGGATTCGTTCTTCTATTTGTGCCTGCATGCACAGATAAACTGCAACAATCTTATTTGTTTTGTTGATATGCGTAGCCTATTATGAGCTGTATCTATCATATGAGGCATCTACCAGCGGTGGGGGAGGTTAGGGTTGAGCTGTAGGCATGGGTAGATGACTGCTTGATCACTACTTATATAACACTGGATGAATTTTCGCTGTGGACATAAATTCGAGAAATCCGCACAAATATGTACACAGCGAAAATATCTACGTTTACAGCATGGCGTCCCACAAGGGTCAGTTTTAGGACCCATGTTATTCATACTTTATATTGATGATGTAGTAAAACCCCTACACAAGTGCAGCATTAAACCTTATGATGATGATAAAGTCATTTATTATGCTGCTAAAACTGTGAGGACTTTGAGAGAGAGTAATGAGTGGAGATAATAAATTTTAAAGGCCTGGGTTAGAAATAATAGGCTAACGGAAACCCAAAGAAAACTTAGTTCACAAGGTTCTGTAGTGCTCAAAGATTAAAAAGATGTTCTGATACAAAAATTGAGTTTAATGGCACAGTGGTTAAGGGAGTAAGTGCCTTTGCATCCGAGAGAAAACATAGATACAAATGAACTTTTGACAAACAAGTGAAAAATGTAAAACGAAATATTTGTAACAAACTTTTTGGATTTGCCAAATTCTTACCATAGAACAGAGCATTCTAATTTATACTAGAACCATTAGACCAATTTTGGAATACTGCTCATTTAATATTAACTAGACAGCAACTTTAAGTGAGAGTAGTTCAAATGGTAACCAGTTACCAGAATGGGGGGTCGTAGAACAAGAGAGCATAGAAAGCGGGCAGGGGGGGGGGGGGCAAGATTGCTTCAGTCCGACCCTATTGAGTTATATACAGCCTTACTGATATCTTAACATCAATCTACTCCTGTAACATGATGCAGGTATATACACCCTTAGTGAGGTCTGAAAGTAGTGCTGGATGGGACCCTCCCCCCCCCCACTCCCACCCACCACCGCTACCCTGATTGCCCCCTTTGGGCAGCTACTAAACCACTGACCCTACTCCTGCCCACCCAGGACTACTGAGGCATGACTGCTGAGTGTCCCCCACCTCCTACACACAGTGGTGTGCCTGTCTACCTACAACCACCCACCCACCCTCCCCCTGACTACTACACCCAGGGCTTCCCTAGCCCACTTAAAAGGGTCTATTTCTCCTCTTTCCTATCCCCTCAGGGTGTGTGTGGTGCACATATGCGTGGGTACCGACACACTCCTCTATGGAGTTCTCACCATGGATATGACCTTAGCTGTCGAAATGGCATTAAACATCTATTACTCACTCACTCACTACTACACCCACAGGTGATTGTCTGATGGCGTCACCACCTACTCACCCCCTCCCCCCCCCCCACCCTGCCTTCACACCCAACTGGCTTAATTTGTGCAGAGGCGTAGGAAGCAAATCTTCATTGGGGGGGGGGGGCCAGTGGGGGCCCCACCTTGACCACCTTGAATTGTCGGCTCAAGCACAACAGTGCGTTTACATACCTATAAAAAAATTTATATGAATTTTAGATCTGATTTGAGGCCCATGCTGCCATTTTCCCTATCCCATTACTAAAGTTTTAGCTTCTTGTTCAATTTATTATGAATTCTTAGCAAATATTTTGGGGGGCCCAGACATACTCAGGCCCCACCTCCTTTTTGATTGGGGGGGGGGGGCAGGCCCCCCTTTTCCTATGCCCCTGATTGTGTGGTGACAAGTAGGTAATTATAGTTGTGTCTAGACCAATCAAACACCAGTCATAGCTTTCCCTGGTCTTCAAGGCCAAACCAGCCAGTATAACTTGCAGTATTACTTCACAGAATATAGTTCTCTCAACTGTTATCTTCTGCTTTGATCACAAACATTTTAAATGTAAGTTCCTTCATTTCTATCAAAACCATACAGATTTCTAATATTCTATCACATTCACTATCATATACATGACTTTTTGCTGTATCAATTAGTAGACATAAAAGATTCATTCAGAACTCCATTCAGGTATATGAATCTATCACCAACCTAATCTATTACCATATGGATATTCCCAGAAGTAAACAACCATATGTAAATGTCTGCTAAAGACGTTTCAATTCACATCAATTTGAACATGAAAACCTAACATTTTCCTCTTGCTTTTATCCTTTCTACATATTTCTCTAGCAAACACATTTGAAAAGAAATCACCCAAAAATTCCTACAACAAATCTCACAAGGCAAGTACAATTGCTAGTCCCTCGTAAAAGGTCGTAAAATCAGATACAAAAATGTGAATATCTCTGAAACTATTGATACAAAAAACATGAAATTTCTCAGACACCTATTGAGAGTGTGCTTGAAATGTAATATCAGAAGGTATCGTGTTTAGGAATTACAAACAATTTGCAAAGTTGGAATACTATAAGCCAGATTTGATATGTTGTCATGTTTCATCTATAAAAGGTTAAACACGTAGTTAGGGAAGAACAAATATACAATACAAGACCACAAAATAGGATATGTATAAAGTTACACAGGAAAACAGAACGACATTATAAAAGATCGCCATGGTACAGAGGTGTAGTGCTTTGGAACCTACTGTCTGAAGACATCCGTTACGTTCAGGGGAGAACTGGGTAAAAAAAAAAAAAGATCTAAGATCAGGTCTGAAATTTGGACGTAATTAGAGCTGATGCACATGAGCTGGTCTTTCTAAGCCATGTCTGTCTGTTTCTGTTGGGAATCAACCAGCTCGCCATTTCTATTTTCAGGTATAAGCTAAAGCTGTAGATGCTAAAGCAATGTTTATGATCTAGAGTATAAATCCTGGAGGATGGAGATGCAGGGCAAAAACATATCAGGTTTTAAAAAAGACCCTTAGTCAGCCTCGACATGGACACCACCCTGTAAACAAATCCGTCAGTGGCTATTACAAGCCCAGTAAAATGTAGGCTGAGGAACCCTGCCTCTCTTGCTCCTGTAGAGAGGCAGAGAACGCTGTAGCTTAAAACTGGGGGGAACAGGTGCTAACATGGGCTCGTGAGCACGTTTTTAACCAATAATACTCGGAATTTTGTGATTTTTCCAACTGCCTCAGATAGGCCAACTTATCTGCTTTCTAGTCCACCATATTTGGAAATCACATGACTAAAATTGAATATTTTAGAGCATTTTTCCCCAACCCTTCCTGATTTTGAATGTATTCAACTGCAGACTGGCCCAGTGACCATAGTCAGCACTTTGATAGGCTGACTTTGTCTCACTGGTGACCCCCTAAAATGCCTAACCAGGGGTATGGGTGTGGCTGTAAGTAGTGCAGGGACATGGGGGTATAGGTGTGGCTGTAATTAGTGCAGGGACATGGGGCTATTGGTGGGGCTGTAAGTAGTGTAGGGACATAGGGGTATAGGCGAGGCTGTAAGTAGTGTAGGGAGATGGGGGTATGGGTGTAGCTGTAAGTAGTGTAGGGAGATGGGGGTATGGGTGTGGCTGTAAGTAGTGTAGGGAGATGGGGGTATGGGTGTGGCTGTAAGTAGTGTAGGGACATGGGGTATAGGTGTGGCTGTAATTATTGCAGGGACATGGGGTTATGGGTGGGGCTGTAAGTAGTGTAGGAACATGGGGGTATAGGCGAGGCTGTAAGTAGTGTAGGGGCATGGGGGTATGGGTGGGGCTGTAAGTAGTGTAGGGGCATGGGGGTATGGGTGTGGCTGTAAGTAGTGTAGGGAGATGGGGGTATAGGCGAGGCTGTAAGTAGTGTAGGGGCATGGGGGTATAGGTGTGGCTGTAATTATTGCAGGGACATGGGGGTATGGGTGGGGCTGTAAGTAGTGTAGGGACATGGGGGTATTTGTGTGGCTGTAAGTAGTGTAGGGACATGGGGTATGGGTGTGGCTGTAAGTAGTGTAGGGACATGGGGGTATTTGTGTGGCTGTAAGTAGTGTAGGGACATGGGGGTATGGGTGGGGCTGTAAGTAGTGTAGGGACATGGGGTATGGGTGTGGCTGTAAGTAGTGTAGGGACATGGGGTATGGGTGTGGCTGTAAGTAGTGTAGGGACATGGGGTATGGGTGTGGCTGTAAGTAGTGTAGGGACATGGGGTACAGGTGTGGCTGTAAGAAGTGCAGGGACATGGGTGTGTGGCTGTAAGTAGTTCAAGTACATGATCGTATTTGTTTGTTTCTTTAGTTTTACGTCCGGGGGCCATCGAGGAACTCAGACATACATGATCGTATGGTTGGGGCTGTAAATAGTACAGGGGTGTGGGGGTACAAGCCAGAGAAACCATGGACTTTGATCAATCAGATATGGTTCACTGAGGGATTCCATGAAAAAAGACAAGTGTAGGGGCAGTAATTTCCTGTGCTTGGTAGACCAACCCCTGAATGTGTACTACGCCAACCCAGGTGAGGTTGAACATGGTAGGTCAGGGCTTCTAGCTCAGTGGTAGAGCTTCCGCCACAAGTTCAGGAAAGTACTATCTTTTGTTCTAAAGATTGACTACAGTATGATATATTCTTGTGATGATTTTTAACAGGCAGAGGCAGCAGCTTATATACGCTAATTGGAATGAGAGGTTAATCCGGGTTCACTTTGTGTATGTATGAAAAACTATACAGATATGGTAAAATAAAACAAAGTAAAAAAGTGTTTCAAAGTGGATAAATTTATTACACTGTTTACATAAGAAAACATTACAAATGTTTGAAAAGAATATTCCAGTAGCAAACAGTATTGACTGATGCGTGTGGCAGCATATGTATTGTCTGCTCTTTTTTTGTGACACTGCTCACCTACATGCCATGACTACCCGAAATATCCTCACCACAGTCAGATTTACAAGGCCCCCAGAACAGGTAGATGGCTCTGCATCAAGGGAGAACAGACCTCAAACTAAGCACACACTACCACGTTACATCAGTGTCCCTCAACACTAACTACATACAATGTATATGTAAATGCCCGCTCCCCTCACCCTTGTCATCATCTACAGAGTGACCTTCAAATTAGATTCTTTCAATCTGGCGGGAACTGTTTTCTAATTCACTAACTATGAGCAAGTCCACGTGTACATATTGCCGATTCTAAAAAAGGGCTCTGAATAGAGGCTAACTCTGCCGACTCTTGCACTGAGACAAAGTCGCCAATTAAGAAAATACTACATAGCAGACTCTATTTTGCTGCCAGTTTCTGTTGCTGGATTCATTTTTATCAAAAGACATGAAATTTGAAGCAGACTAAACTGACACGCCCATTAGAGATGTGATCTACAGGGTTTTTGGCACAGCTGCAAAATAATTCCCTTGTATCATTCAACGAAACAATTGTGAGGCTGAAATCTAGTTCAATAAGAGGTAAATTATTTTCTTTTAGCATGACAAATTACATCTAGGAAACATCTACTTGATGTATAAAAGTTTAACCAACAGTAGCAAAGACGGGCTTGTTTGTTTGCTTAGTTTTACGTCCGGGGGCCATCTAGGAACTCAGACATTCAAGCAAAGAGTATAAGATGGGCAAATGAGACAGCCTTTGTAAGACGGGCAAATGAGACAGCCTTTGTGATATTAAAGGTGAACTAAATACTGGAAGTTTATTCACAGAAGATAAATCACATTGGGTTATGTCTACAAACTAAACTGCCTCATGTCTTGGAATCCTCATATAAAGAACACAAAGTTTTCGACATAATAAGAATTATCTTGATGTTGACTGATTTTATGATCCTATAACCCCGGTAGAATATCATATGGCTGCTACTACATGTAAAACAATCCAGGTTATGTTTGATATGCTTACATTATCATCGCTATGTAATCTGCTATAAATGCAAGGCGACAGCATGGATGTTGTTTCACTTCATCCATCATGTGGGAATTCAGATGCTGACGGCCTAAAATTTAACAATCTTTTCGGATCAGCAATAGTGAGAATTCCTGAAACAGTAGAAATCACAGCTACGACCAGCAAATTTAACACGTTTTAAGTACAGCAAGCATCCAGTGTCTAAAACTGAGAACTTGTCACATGTCAAGCACCTGGAAACTCTGATTCTCATTAACTTTTCCAGAAAACCCTCACTTCACATTTCCTCCAACTTGTTAGAAATGCACCCCAAGTCGTTATAAACCGTATTTCACCGGTAGCAGTTTAATAACAAATACATCTTAAAAAAATCTCAATATCATCATCAGCAGTGACTTTAGCGTCTTCTACGCTCAATAATAAAACCTGTCAAACCATGTCAACCCTCCCTTACAAAGTGATATGACCAGTACCCTCCCTCCACTCTAACCTGTGTAACTCTGAAATGTCAAGTCTCTATATACACTACTTTGAGATCACTAGACAAGAAAAGTATTGGCAAGCATTTCGTTTGGTTTAAAACATACAGAGATTTTAAAAGTTAATAGAAGCAGAACAATTGCCCCTTCATCTGACAATGTTAACAGTGAATCTGTCATACAGCAACCATTCACAAACAGCTGCCTGCTAAATAACATAACCATCTATATCACGTTCTGTTGACCCACTGTTAAAATAAAACTCTAATCCACCTAGCCATGTTAGATCCAAACAAACTTGCAACTCTGAGCCTTTCTTTTGGCAGCATTTCAATCACGTGGAGATTTACTCCGGTCGCGATTTCCTTTTGGTGAACCTCCATGTTTCGGTGAACGGGACCGGCTGCGCGACTTGGATCTGAAAATACAAAATACAAATGTGAGATCTAACAAGTAGGTAATTATAGTTAGACCAATCAAACATCAGTCATAGCTTTCCCTGGTGTTCCAAGGCCAAACCAGCCAGTATTACTTCACAGAAAATAGTTCTCTCAACTGTTATCTTCTGCTTTGATCACAAACACTTTAAATGTAAGTTCCTTACTTTCTATCAAAACCATACATATTTCTAATATTCTATCACATTCACTATCATATACATGACTTTTGCTGTATCAAAAAGTAGACATGAAAGATTCATTCAGACCACTATTCAGGCGTATGAATCTATCACCAACCTAATCTATGACCATATATATTCCCAGAAGTAAACAACAGTGTTGCCGAAATGACGCCGGCAAGCCGGCTTTTGCCGGCGTAGAATCTTAATGGCCGGCGTAGGGCCTTAGCACGCAGGCCATGATGGCCTGCCATAGTGAGTGAGAGTGAGTAATAGATGTTTAACACCATTTCAACAGCTAAGGTTATATTCATGGCGAGAAATACATTACACAATTCCACAAGGGAATGTGTCAGTGCCCGCGCATATGTGCACCACACACATCCGAGGGGATAGGAAAGAGGAGAAATAGACCCTCTTAAGTGGGCTAGGGAAGCCCCTGGGCCTGCCATAACATAAGCTTCAAAATGGTGAAAGAAGTTTTCAAATCGGTCAATTAGAAGCGAAGATAGGGCCATATTTGTAAAATTATTTGTATTAGATATTTCTTTCAATCTTTGCATAGTATAAAGCAGGTTATAATAAAGTTTATAAAGGTACCTCACTTTGGCCTGCGTCCAGAAAAAATTTTCAGCAACACTGAAACAACCATACCGTAATCTCCCGCGTAGAAGGCGCGTCTTATACGCGAATCAGATCGTTCATGGGTCTTATACGCGGGAGGGTAATTGCCTTGAGTTGGGTGTGCGCCTTTCCAAAATCTCAAATGGGAGACTGATTGAGCAGCAGCCCGGTCGGAGTGGGGGGAAGGGGCGCCTTCTACGCGAAACAGCCCCCCTGTGAGTTGGGGGGGGGGGGGCGCCTTGTACGTGGGTTTTTCCAGAAATCCATCCAGAAGAGGTAGGTGCGCCTTCTACGTGAAAAGGCCTTCTCTGAGTTGGGGGTGCCTTCTACGCGGGAGATTACGGTATGTTCATGTCTGCTAAAGACCAGACGGCTACTCCCCCTCCCAACCTGCCTTACCATATAAGGAAACAGTCAACAACTTAAAACATTCATTGACATCACCATTCATGCATATGAATCCATCAGAAATCTCATCTATGACCATATATGGATAGTCCCACAAGTGAATGTATGCTAGAGACCAGATGCCTACTTCCCCTCCCAACCTGCCTTACCATATAAGGAAATGCAACTCTTGTCTACTGCACTGATGTCATAGCATCTGGCCTATCTTTTTAAATCATGTTTCACTTCACATCCACTTTGAACATTGAAACTAAACCTTTCCCTCCTTATTCTCTTAGCATTTCTACATATACATCTAGTAAACACATGAAAAAAATTCACCCAAAATTTTCCTGGTACTTGTTCTACCTACAGTATCTATTACAAAGCAAGTATAATTGCTACTCCCTGCAACAAACTTTTTTATTGTGAGGTTGTAAATCAACTACAAAAATGGGAATATCTCTGAACCTATTCATAGAAAAAACCTGAAATCTGTCAGACATACTGCTGATGGCATATTCTAACATCTGACTGAAAATGACATTCTTACATGCAGTAGTAAAAAGGTTGATTTACTATGGAGCTTATTTGGACACCTTCAACAAACCTCTACTTTTCTATGCTTCAATCATCACATTTTAACAATTCCTGGAAATTTGTCGTTAAAAAGATGTTAAACTTTCTCACAGTACTCTCAATTTGAACATATTCCATTTATTGCCTTTGCTATTCAGCTCAAACTTTTTCTTAATTTTTTGTCAAAACCCCCATGTAAAGAATGTGGGGCCGTTCGCTATGACAACATAGCTCCAGAGCAGGGCACGACCCCCCATAATTAACATCTAAAGGGGAAAAATGACTTCTGTTTTTCAAACGTTTAGAAGCACAACAACTCAACCCGGCAAGTTTAAGAAGAGATCTATTGAAACAAGTAAGACATTAGGGGTTTGTCCAATTGTAAACAATTGGGGGAGACAATAGAAATTACAAACATTCCCCCAGCTGTGTTACTTATATAATATATGTAGCCTCATGAAACAAGGGGGTGTGGATGGGGGTCCCCCATGTCACATGTCGATTTTAAAAAATGGTCATGGCACTTGTCACTTAAATTCCCATGTCATCTCTGAGAGCCTATCATGTCCCATGTCGAATTTAAGAAAGCACCTATGTCATGTCACTACTTGTTTTGCCTCATGTCACTAAGGCCCATGTAACATGTCGATTTTAAGAAATGGCCATGTCACCATGTCGAATTTAGTGGTCCATACCCATAAACAAGCCAGTTTCCCGTCAGAATAGGACCCAGTTTGCCATGAGAATAGGCACATGCAGTGAGCCTGCAGTGAGGAGGCACCATCTAGCGAGTATTGAAAGAACTAAGTCCCACCAAGGCCCTATCTGCACACTACCTATTGCAAAAACAGTCAACTAAATTCAACACATTGAATCAAAGAGAGAAAAATATTTTCAACCAATCACAGCACAGCAATAATTCAGTGCGGAACACCCCAATATTATGTAAATGAGCTGTATTTGAATGTAAACTATAATGGGAGCCGGCCTATGTTATTACTTCTTAAGACCTGATTAGGTAATTAAGAAAAGTTATTCATAACAAACCGTCTCCCATAAAAAGTAGTTTCAGGATCATGATAATGGAGCCTAGAGGCTGTCATTAACCTGGACTTACCCCCTTTTAGGTGATGGGGATGCACCCCTGCGGCGATTGGCTGAACGGGACCTGCTGCGTGAATGACTATTTTCCATCCTGCCACGCCTGCTATAAAAAAAATATATATGGAGGGTGAAAGTGAATTCTGTGCTGTAGCCAAACAACAGTAGGCCACACCAAAAAAAAAATAAGTTGGTCTACGGATTTTTGTTTTGATAAAATGGTGCGAGCGAGCGAAATTTTCTTTTTTATAAGATTTTTTTGGCGTCCAATGGATTCCTTGCTGGAAAAGTGAGGCAAGCAAAAAATTTTATTTAAAAAAAATAAAAAAATTGCAAAACATCACAAAGAGAAAAAAAAAAAAGATTTGTATTTCTGAAAATATGGAGAGGGAAATCCGTAGACCAACTTATTTTTTTTGGTGTGGCCCTAGCTAATTCCATATTTGGGCTAATAAGTGCACATGTGTGGAAGTATATAGATCTCAAAGGTGTAGGAAGCAATTTTTTTATTGTTGGGGCCCAGGGGTTTCGGTTGAGGGGTCCGCTATACTTTTATATATAGGGGACCTTTCAATTATTGGGGTCCCCCTTTCCTACATCCCTGGGTCTTATACCATTTGTAATACTTGGCTTAAATAGTCACCAAAATTCAATATTTTAGGGTCCTTTCTAGTCTAAATTGATCGAAATAACGGTTACGTTCTTATTAGGTGAGTGAGTGAGTGAGTAATAGTTGTTTAATGCCATTTCGACAGCTAAGGTCATATTCATGGCAAGAACTTCATTACACAATTTCACAGGGGAATGTGTCAGTGCCCGCACATATGTGAACCACACACATCCCGATGGGATAGGAAAGAGGAGATATAGACCCTTTTAAATGGGCTAAGGAAGCCCTCTTATTAGGTTGAATAAGGTATTCCAGATGTATTTACAGTGCTTGGCATCCCATTTGCTACATCCACTAAATTTTAAGATACACCTTAGTTCTTCTTCAAATTACCTTTCGAGATAATTACTGTACACAGGTACATCTAAACCAGACAGCAATTTCTTACATTGTCACAAAAAGTTTCTCACACCACTCTCAGTTTGTCTGTGCTCCACTTAGTGTGTTTGCAATTTCTCTTGACTTTTCTTTATTTTTCCCTAAAACCCCACTGTTAAGAATGGGGGTCGCTGTAGAAAACTATTTGTCTATACAGCATCCCATGCCCCCCCCCCCCAATGATAACGAACAGCTCATGTTACTCACCTATCTCGGGCTCCATATGGACTGCGACTACGGGAACGCCTGGAAAAGGAAAGGCAAGGAGTTGCTTATTAGTTGAAGTATATTAAAGACATTTAACTGGACAGCAATTTTAAGTGAAAGCAGTCAAAATGGTAACCAGTTACCAATATGGGGGGTAGTGGAAGCTGAGCTGTAATAACTACAGAGCTATAATATAGAACAATAGAACTTGACAGAGAATTGCTGATAAGTACTGACCAAACTAGACAGCAATTTTAAGTGAGAGCAGTTCAAATGGTAACCAGTTACCAGTATGGGGGGCCGTGCAACAGGATTGCATCATTCCCACCAGGGAATGATGCAATCATATATGGACCATATATGGATATTCCCACAAGTAAACAACCACAAGGGGTCAATGGTTAGGAGATTATGTTAAGGATTCAATTGAAAATTTAGGATCTAAGATCTATGATCAAGAGGCCCGTGTTAAGGATGCAATTGAGAGGATTCAATTTAGGATCTGTCATCTATGATCAAGAAATTAGGATTTCATATTTAAATTTGACGATCAATTCTGAGTTTAATATCAATTCTAAAAGCAGTTAAATTGCAGTGCGTTTCCTGGATTAGAAATTTATCCCATATTTTCGGCAAAGTAAACACAGCAAAGCTGTAATGCCGTGCATATTCATATCATGTTCTAAGAAGTATAGAATTGATTTACAACATTTTTAATATGATCTTAGATCAAAATTTTCAGAACAAATATTATTTTAATACGGAATCTAAAAGCCCTTCATATGTTGTGTGTTTTGCAATTTATTAATCTATAACATACTTTTAGGAAAGTAAACACAGCAATGCTGTAATGCCGTGCATATTCCTATTATGATCCAAGGAAAAAAGATCATTATATATGAACTCTATGGCCTTTGGAATGGACCTATACTTAAATATATGCTCTGATTGTGGTGCTTCCTCGCTCTCCATGTAAAATCCTGTCCCATTGCTATAGTATGGAGTAAACCTATGCCTGGATTAAAATATACAAATAAGGAATGTGTGTGAGGGTTGGGAGTAGTGTGGTGGTGGTATTGTTGGTGGTGGTGTCACAATGGTCACTAACATCCATCTGATAACTTTTGAAGATCAAAATTGACCACATATGACCTGGATCCCTGTGTTTCCTAAAACCAAGTTGGCCGACACACAAGGAAAACAATAGAATTAGGTGGTTGAGGTGTCCCAATGGTCACTAACATCCATCTGATATCTTTTGAAGATCAAAATTGACCACATATGACCTGGATCCCTGTGTTTCCTAAAACCAAGATGGCCGACACACAAGGAAAACAATAGAATTAGGTAGTTGAGGTTTCCCAATGATCACTAACATCCATCTGATAACTTTTGAAGATCAAAATTGGCCACATATGGCCTGGATCCCTGTGATTCCTAAAACAAAGATGGCCAACACATATGGAAAACAATAGAATTAGGTAGTTGAGGTATCCCAATGACTACTAACATCCACATTCATAACTTTGAAAGATCAAAATTGACCATATATGAGCTGGATCCCTGTGTTTTCTAAAACCAAGATGGCCGACACATATGACAAAAAAATAGAATTAGGTAGTTGAGGTCTTTCAATGGTCACTAACATCCATCTCATAACTTTTGAAGATCAAAATTGACCACATATAGTATGGAGTAAACCTATGCCTGGATTAAAATATGCAAATAAGGCCACACCAAATAAAAAAATTGGTCTATGGATTTTCATTTTGAGAATATGGTGCGGGAGGGCGAAATTTTTATTTTTATTTTCTAGAAATTAATAAAACCATAGTGTTGTAGATTTTAATACAATAGTAGAGAATAGTCCTGTGAGACATGGTGCGGCGACTTGTAATCTTGTGTCTAGTTTCAGTTGGTGAGACAGATAGGGCATACTATCACCTGGGCTTTTGGTAGTATATAGCACAAATTCAACCTGAACTACCCACTGCAGCTAAGTACTAATAGTCTGTAGACTGTCCATTCTGCATGCACCTCACTCAGCTGCCACAGGGACCTGTCTTATTCAATGTTCAATGCCATAGTCAACAGGTGTGTCATTATGAGTGTACACTGTCTCAGATTGCCAGGAGCCTGCTCTGCCTCCCCGGCCCCCCTACACACACCCAACTGCCAATCACTTGTAATAGTCTGTACCTCGTCACGGGCCAGTGGTCAGCAAACCGGCCAGATCACTCCAAATCTCTGTAGAGGGGGAGCACAGTGTAAGTACCTCGGTGTACATACATGTTTTCAGTGTTCCACAAAATCGTTTATATAATGAAAGGAGTAATCAAATTAATCTTTCATCACCAATAGTAGATACATATTCTGAGAAAGCATTATTTCAATGTAAACTAAAAATTTTACACAGAAAAGAATGTAGCAGTTCCACAAGGTGGCCTTACACTTCAACCTCCTCTGATTTACAAAAATCCACATATGGCAACACACACTTTAGCACTGATTTCTCCATAGAGATCTTTGACAGTGAATACTTTGTTCAAATACAGAAAATATGATCCAATTGTACCATAACCCACTGAGATAAAACCTGTACTACATATATATAGTAGTTTCAAAACGAACAATTCTAAAACAAAGGCTACAGGGATGCATTTCTGAATCTTAAAATGCTCTAATGCTAATCTGCCATAGGGCTCCAAATGATGAAATGTCTTATCTGCGAATAAAATCAAAAGTATGAGACATATTCTGAAAATTCCTTCACTGATAAGTAAAGTAAACACACTGTTGTTATTACATTAGAATAGTGAGCAGGAATAGTCCATAGCAGAGGAGCCACAAACAAAAATAGATTACAAGGCCTCCCTATCCCTTACACCATGGCGACTGTGAACCATACACTAGTCTACTCATCTCACGAGTAGTACTCACTAGTCGCCGCACTAATTATTGTCTATGGATTCTGAACATCATAAATATGGAGAGGGCGATTTTTTTTTTTTTTTTTTTTTGCCATTGCATATTTAGGGAGTGGTCATTATTTATCAACAGGGGGGAGGGTGGGTTTGAGGGGGGGGGGCGTAAATTTTTCAGACCCCTCCCGAGGGGGGGGCTAAAAAAATTTTGACCCCTCTTGAGGGGGGGGGGCTGAAAAAATTCACCCTCTTTTTAGCAAAAAAGCCTGTGCGCTACTATAGATCAAAGAGGGGCGCGAAAACTCTCTGCGCCTCTGGCGCGGGGGGGCGCTAAAAATTTTGACTGCCATCGAGGGGGGGGGGTAAAAAATTTCCGCGCATCCGCGCGAAAACCCACCACCCCCCATGTTGATAAATAATGACCACTCCCTTATGCCTATCCAATGAGGGGTCTGCCATTCCTGTACCTTTATTATTGATCATATATTTATTGCTTGATCAAAAAAAGAAAAATGAAAATCCCTGCAAATGAGGCGGGCGGGATCCATAGACATGTTATTTTTCAAATAAAAATAAAATTTTAATTTCTGAAAAACAGGGGCGGGAAATCCATAGACCAATCTTTTAATTTGGTGTGGCCTAAGGAATGTGTGTGAGGGTTGGGAGTAGTGTGGTGGTGGTATTGGTGGTGGTGGTGTCACAATGGTCACTAACATCCATCTGATAACTTTTGAAGATCAAAATTGACCATATATGGCCTGGATCCCTGTGATTCCTGAAACCAAGATGGCCGACACACAAGGAAAACAAAAGAATTAGGTAGTTGAACTGTCCCAATGGTCACTAACATCCATCTGATATCTTTTGAAGATCAAAATTGACCACATATGACCTGGATCCCTGTGTTTCCTAAAACCAAGATGGCCAACACACATGGAAAACAATAAAATTGGGTAGTTGGGGTGTCCAAATGGTCACTAACATCCATTTGATATCTTTTGAAGATCAAAATTGACCATATATGACCTGGATCCCTGTGTTTCCGAAAACCAAGATGGACGACACATATGGAAAACAATAGAATTAGGTAGTTGAGGTATCCCAATGACTACTAACATCCACCTCATAACTTTGAAAGATCAAAATTGACCATATATGAGCTGGATCCCTGTGTTTTCTAAAACCAAGATGGCCAACACATATGAAAAACAATAGAATTAGGTAGTTGAGGTCTTTCAATGGTCACTAACATCCATCTGATAACATTTGAAGATCAAAATTGACCACATATGACCTGGATCCCTGTGTTTCCTAAAACAAAGATGGCCGACACACATGAAAAACAATAAAATTGGGTAGTTGAGGTCTCCCAATGGTCACTAACATCCATCTGATAATTTTTGAAGATCAAAGTTGACCAAATATGGCCTGGATCCCTGTGTTTTCTAAGACAAAGATGGCCGACACATATTGAAAAAAATGGAATTAGGTAGTTGAGGTCTTTCAATGGTCACTAACATCCATCTGATAACTTTTGAAGATCAAAATTGACCACATATGACCTGGATCCCTGTGTTTCCTAAAACCAAGATGGCCGACACACATGGAAAACAATAAAATTGGGTAGTTGAGGTCTTTCAATGGTCACTAACATCCATCTGATAACTTTTGAAGATCAAAATTGACCATATATGAGCTGGATCCCTGTGTTTTCTAAAACCAAGATGGCCAACACATATGAAAAACAATAGAATTAGGTAGTTGAGGTCTTTCAATGGTCACTAACATCCATCTGATAACATTTGAAGATCAAAATTGACCACATATGACCTGGATCCCTGTGTTTCCTAAAACAAAGATGGCCGACACACATGAAAAACAATAAAATTGGGTAGTTGAGGTCTCCCAATGGTCACTAACATCCATCTGATAATTTTTGAAGATCAAAGTTGACCAAATATGGCCTGGATCCCTGTGTTTTCTAAGACAAAGATGGCCGACACATATTGAAAAAAATGGAATTAGGTAGTTGAGGTCTTTCAATGGTCACTAACATCCATCTGATAACTTTTGAAGATCAAAATAGACCACATATGACCTGGATCCCTGTGTTTCCTAAAACCAAGATGGCCGACACACATGGAAAACAATAAAATTGGGTAGTTGAGGTCTTTCAATGGTCACTAACATCCATCTGATAACATTTGAAGATCAAAATTGACCACATATGACCTGGATCCCTGTGTTTCCTAAAACAAAGATGGCCGACACACATGAAAAACAATAAAATTGGGTAGTTGAGGTCTCCCAATGGTCACTAACATCCATCTGATAACTTTTGAAGATCAAAATTGACCACATATGACCTGGATCCCTGTGTTTCCGAAAACCAGCCCGACAAACATGGAAAACAATAAAATTAGGTACTTGAGGTGTCCCAATGGTCACTAACATCCATCTGATAACTTTTGAAGATCGAAGTTGACTATATATGGCCTGGATCTCTGTTTCCTAAAACAAAGATGGCCGACATATATGGAGAACAATAAAATTAGCTAGTTGAGGTGTCCCAATGGTCACTAACATCCATCTGATAACTTTTGAAGATTAAAATTGACAATATATGAGCTGGATCCCTGTGTTTCCTAAAACAAAGATGGCCGACACACATGGAAAACAATAAAATAGGCTAGTTGAGGTCTCCCAATAGTCACTAACACCCATCTGATAATTTTTGAAGATCAAAATTGACCATGTATGGCCTGGATCCCTGTGTATCCTAAAATAAAGATGGCCGACACACATGGCAAACAATAAAATTGGGTAGTTGAGGTGTCCCAATGGTCACTAACATCCATCTGATAACTTTTGAGTTGGTTAATAGTCAGTGGTGGTGAGAAATGCACCACCAGCAGAAGAGAACCACATGGTGCTGGGGGAGGTGGTGCCAGGCAGGTATGGGGCCACCCCAGGAGCACAGCCACCACCACCATTCAGAGGTGGGTGTGGGGGGGGGGGCTATATATATACTATATACGGCACATGGCTATTGTATTATTGACCAATGGGAGGCATCCCTGGCATATACTGCGGAGTCGGGGGCTGAAGGTGTTTGTCATAGTTGCGTCGGGGTCTAATGGCGGCCCCCAGCTGATAATGGCTATGTGATCTATACCATGGCTCTGCCTGAGGTGTCCAGGGCTACCACCACTCTGTCCCCAGGGTCTACAATAACAGGTCCACCAACACCACCACTGCCACCACTTCTATGCTTGACTGATTTGCAGATTTTAATCCAGGTATAGGCATACTCAATACTGTACCTATGAGACAGGATTATACATGGAGAGCAAGGAAGCACCACTATGAGAGCTTGTATTTAAGAATGGGTCCCCTCCTATAGCCGTTCATTCCTAAGAATGAACGGCAATAATGTATGTTAAGGACCAGATGCCTGCTCCTCCCTCCCAACCTCCCTTACTATATAAGGAAATGCAACTCTGGTCTACTACACTGAGAAAATAGTTCTGGCAATCTTTTGCTTTGATCACAAACACTTTTAAAGTTTCCTTATTTTCATCAAAACTATACATATTTATAACATTGTATCACATTCCCTATCATAAACTTAACGATTTGATATATCAACTTGTAAACAACTTGAAACATTCATGCATATGAATCTATTCCAATCCTAATTTATGATCATGTATGGATAGTCTCACAAGTAAATGTATGCTTAAGACCAGACATCTGCTCCCCCTCCCAACCTCCCTTACCATATAAGGAAACCTAACTCTGGTCTACTGCACTGATGTCATGACACCAGGCCTAACTTTATAAATCACGTTTCAATTCACATTGTAGGGGCCAGCTCTGCCATAAGGCCAGCAGCCCTGTTCTGGATGTACCAGCCCCCAGGGGCTGGCATCCGGTGGTAGCTGCCCCTATGTGTCATACCAATCCAGATGTAGATGGAAAGTAGAGAATGTCAGACAGGGAAGTAGCTCAGCGGTAGAGCTTCCACCTGCAGGTTGGAGGGTCCCGGGCTCGACTCCCGGTTTCTCCAGGACATTTTCCGACGACCTCTACATTGGTGGAGAAACCGAGTGGTCCTGCCCCTGTGTGGAGGACCAACAAACTCGGTACCTGGGCCGGTATGACACGAATGACGGTTCAACCTCCTAGTGCTGAGGGTACCTCCGCAGGGGAATGGACAGCACACTCTGCAGATGTGACGTTTGGTACTAGTCCTGGGTGTCTGGTGCCGAGCCCTAGGTTAAATCTGGAAGAACTTGTTGTAGTAAAACAAACAATGAAGAGGGTGCCCAGAGTGGACATCAGACAAGATGAAAGGAAGGCTATTGACACTAAGGTTATGGAGTGGGTCAGTAAAACTAGGGCAGATGGGAATGCAGTGACAGGAAGATTAGTTTAAGTTCAGGCCAGAAAGTTTGCCAAGCAGGCCAAACTTCCCTTCAAAGCTTCCAATGGTTGGCTAACCAGATTTAAGAAGAGGAATGCCCTCAGCACACGCACACCTACCTCACTTGGGCAAAAAATACCACCAGATGCCCAAGAGAAGGTCCTAGCTTTCCAAAAGTTCATAATAGATCTGAGGAACAAGTACAACTACAAACTTGATGATATCTTTAACATGGATGAGACACCTCTGACATTTGTCCTCCCACAGAGAAGGACACTGGCCCCCACAGGAGGTAAATCTGTACTGGTAAAAACAACTGGCAATGAGAAAAGAGGTTTCACTGGCATCCTAACAGTCACAGCATCTGGCAGGAAACTCCCCCCTTATCTCATCTTCAAGGGGAAGAGACCCTTAGACCCAGTCCCTGGGGTTGTGATGGAAGTACAAGAGAAAGGGTACATCAATGAAGAGAAATGTCTAGATTGGATACGCAAGACATTTCCCAGGCAGCACGGCAAACCCAGGCTTTTGGTATGGGACTCCTGTAGGGTTACTAACAGAGGCCGTGAGGGAGGCCCTCACTAGGAGGAACATCCAGATAGCTGTCATTCCAGGAGGATTGACCCCACTGCTCTAACCTCTGGATGTGTGACTGAACAGACCATTCAAGTGCCATATGAGAAGGAGATGGGAGGAATGGATGACAGATGCAGTCCCTGTCCTGACAGATCATGGAAATCGTAAGGCCCCAATGAAGGACGTACTGGCAAGGTGGGCTCTGGAATCCTGGGAGGCCATCCCTGCACCCATGGTGGTGAAAAGCTTCCTGAAAACTGGCATTAGCAATGCCCTAGATGGGTCTGGCTGGACAATGAGGATGAGGAGGAGGTCCAGGAGGTCCTCCATGACCTCCAGAGGGCAAACAATGAGGAGGGGGAGGCCCATGTTCACCCTGAGCTGAACTTCGATTCAGACTCTGATGGTGAGAATGACTTCCTCGGATTTGGCCCTGACGACTAAAGAACCCTGTAGGCCAACCCTGTGAACCCTGTGAGCATTGACCTTAAGCTGATTGACCTACCAGTATATTGATGGGTTCTACCTGTCCATTTGAACATTTGACCTTAATTTCCAGTGTATTTGGAACGTTTCCCTAGAGTTGATGGGTTCTACCTGTCTATTTGAACATTTGACCTTGATTTCCAGTGTATTTGGAATGTTTCCCTAGAGTTGATGGGTTCTACCTGTCTATTTGAACATTTGACCTTGATTTCCAGTGTCTTTGGAACGTTTCCCTAGAGTTGATGGGTTACCTGTCTATTTGAACATTTGACCTGGATTTCCAGTGTATTTGGAACATTTTCCTAGAGTTGATGGGTTCTACCTGTCCATTTGAACATTTGACCTCGAATAGACTGGTCATATAAGAATAATTAGCATCATAATGTATATTCTATGGTAAAACATAAGGTTGCAATGAATTTTTATTAAAAGGGCATTAAAATGATGTTAAATGCTAAAAATCATTCATGTCAAAGTAATTAAGTGTTTCAGGTCGTTTAAAACTGTCTTACCTTTTAATAACTACCAATTTCCTTTGAAAAATGGTGATTTTTTTTTTTATATTTTTCAAAAACCCCGGTCATAAGCCGGGGGGGGGGGAGTTTGGGAAAAAATTAAAGCCGTTTTGGGCCCAAAATAGAAAAAAAAAATCCGGCTTATGACCGGGAATTTACGGTAGGTAATAGAGTCCAAGTTGCATTTCCCACTAACGTATCCGCTGAATCCAACCCAATACTGGACAAATGTACCGTATCAGGTTCAAACTTAATTTCACCCTTTTGGCTCATTGATCCGTCACATAAGACATCACAAGTGGTGCCCGGAGGGATTTTTACGGTATGTATAACCGAAGCTACTGACGACACCTGTCGCAATACACATTGCACATGCAAGCCATAGGGGTTCCGTCATCATACCATCTCTCGGATCCAACATTGCCCCGTATAAGCTTGCAAAATCCAAACCGAGGATTCCATCATCACTAACCTTCGCTATAGTAGGCAAAAAAACGAATTCTTTACCTCCTATGAGGATAGGCATAAAAGTCCTCCCAAAGGTCTGCATACTGCTTCCGTCAGCCGTGCTGGCATTTACCTCCGTTTTGAGGTTCTCATACGACTGTCCGACACCGAGTCAAAGAATCTTTTGGACACACATGAATGGCTAGCTCCAGTATCCAGGGATATTGCTAGGATTTTTTTGAATGGGCCAATGGCGCACCTTTTCGGGGAATAATGCGCCATTTCAAAAAGTTATGGGCCATTTAAGATAAAATACATGCTCTGTCATCTTCAAAAAATGGGAATTGGCCCATATCAAGAGTTTTACGCACTAAGGTTGTTGTTATAAATAATGATGTATCAACCCAGCTTTTTACAGCCATTTGACCCTGTCCATTCAACCTTTCTTAGTTTTTGATAATTATTTCATATGTCGATAATGCATTGATTAATTCTGGAGTGTCTCTAAAATTGTGTTTTTAAAACAACCTTTTCATCTAATGAATGCTCTTGGACTCAGGATAAATGTATCTGGTGAGATCTGCATCACGAAATGGATGATATGAGGATCCTTTACGATTTTCAACAAAGAAACCTTTTTAGCTTGAAAGGCGGCAATATCTAGATTTAATTTTTTTTTTTTTTTTTTTAACAACAATAATATATTGGAAATTTCAATTCTTAATTCATCTGTCCAGTATATAAACGACTGGTTTCCTGGTGATTTAAGCTTCCCAATGATATATAACACCCTATATCTAGATGTCCCATATCAGTTTGATGTTGCTCTGTTTATTGGTATTCTACTTCATGAAGATATATGGGACAATGGGCGCACTTTTCAACATTTAAATGTGCCATTTAACATTTAAAAGCGTGTATTGCGCGGTGCGCGGCCCACGAAATATCCCTGAGTATCCACTAAGAATTTTCCTGACCCGCCCTTTCACAGTTACAGGCATATACCACTGTCTCCCTCCCAATGGGGATGGGTTGCTGGTAAACTGACGAAAGTCTTTGGAATCACCAAGATTCAATCCGAGTCCTCTTAGAAACTCCAGACAAGGATGACTTGGGGGAAGGCGTGTCCCACACACTCAGATTAACTCTTTAATCCATCCTTCCTTTCCCCTAATGCGACCACTCGCCTCTTCGTCTCCTCCAACATCCATTGTTGCACTAGGGTCCCTGGCCCCGGTAGGTAAACTGGGATGCGCACCCACAGTCACCCGACCTCCAAGTAAATCTGATCCGGTGTCTTCCACCGGTGTACCCCCAGAAGCTTTTCGGCATTCATTTCTAGATGGGCTATACCCAATGCCATAGATACAACCCCCTCTAATTTTCCTCAATATTTGAGGCTAACGCATCCTGTACATTTCCCTCGGGTTCATCTTCGGCTTCATAATAAGCTGCCATAACTGGTTTTGGAGCAGTACACTACGGAATAGTGTCCCAATAGTGTAAGATTTTGCCCTTAAAAAGTCCCTTAAAAATTAATTTTTAACTACTTTTTATAACCCTAACACATTTGTGAAGGGACATCCCCTCAGCTTAGAAAACCAAAAAATACCGACTTAGGACATCCGGTTCCATTTTTATTGCTTGTTTTGTGTCATGTAACGTCCGGTACCAAAATGATGAAATATGGAGGTACCGTAATCTCCCGCGTATAAGAAGTGCTGCGCGTATAAGACGCACCCCGAACTCAGCACATGCATTTTCGCGTATAAGACGCACATTTTAATGCTGAAATTTGTAAGGTTAGTACATTTCTATAGAAAAATTACCCCTCGTATAAGACTCCCCCCCAACTTGAGAGAAAGCTATAAGACTCCCAGGATTTTGTTTGGCGTAGAGGACGCGTCTTCTACGCGGGAGATTACGGTAAATAAAGTTATTGTCAGTAATAGAGAATGTCCCATTATGCAAAGCAAACACATGCAATAGCAAGGCCAATATGTCTATTATTGACTTCAATTACGAAATGGAACAAAATTTGAGTTATTCATGTACAGTAGACTGCCTCTTACATGATGATAAAAGTACCGGACGTTACGTAACGTCCGGTACTTTTATCATAATTATTTCACATAAGCTGCTCTCACATGGAGACAAATGCTGATACACACAATTTTTTCACCAAAGTAGGGGATAATAGGTCCCTTTATATAGGTACCCTAAACTCCCGCGTATAAGACGCGTCCTCTAGGCCAAACAAAATGCTGGTGCGTCTTATAGGATTTTCTAAAGTTGGGTGTGCGTCTTATACGAGGGGTAATTTTACTATAGAACAGTACTGGATTTACAAAATTGAGCATTAAAATGTGCGTCTTATACGCGAAAATGCATGTGCTGAGTTTGGGGTGCGTCTTATACGCGCAGCGCGTCTTCTACGCGGGAGATTACGGTAGTAACAAAAATGTTGAGGCTTTATTTTTTCCATGTAATATAACTGATTTAGATTTAGGTACTGGACGTTACAAATTACAGATTTCCATTTTCAAAGACACATGATAAAAAATTCTCATTCAGTAACATGTCCAAACCTCATGGAAATGATACCTATAATCATATACAATATAAAAAATAACTTTGGGATACTCCAGATGTTTTTTATTCAATACAGGACACTTGTAAAAAATAAAAAAAAAGTCAAAAAAGAACAAATTTGGCCATTTTTTCACTTTGGCAGGCTACAAGTCTAAGAGTTCTTGATGCATGACCACAAATTAACATTTTTCCGATAGCCCTAAGTGTCCTCTATCAAATGAGTCTATGTAAGACAAGATTGGTTCACAAATTCTTTCTCCAGAGTCATAAGAGTCCAAAATAACCCCAAAAACACTAAATCTACTGCTTTCTGGCGACCTGACCCATTTATATGCTTCTTGCCCGACACAGCAGTGACCAAATCTATGAATGACCGAATCTATGAGATGAATGACCGCATCTATGAGGAGAGGTGAGGGGCAAAACTGCTACCGGGGCTTCATTCCCCTACTCTTTTCGAAGGATAGCAAGTGTTCTTTTATTTGCCTGGTCCCATAGACAGGGCCAGACAAACCACGGCCTTTGATCACTCAGACATGGTTCACTGAGGGGGAATCCCATGGCGAAAGGCAAGCATGTACGCCCGGGCCCGCGCATATGGATACCAGCTGCCCACATGCTCACCCCAAGACACAAGAAACCCCAAGTTTGTCGCCTTTTACGAATCTGGTATGTCCACTGGTAGAATGGAAGGAGGAGAATTCCTCCTTCATGGACTCCCAATGAAGTTATTCTGCTCCTCCATGCCCTCACATGAAGGTCCCCACTCCACAGGGGGAAGGTCTTGAAAGTACTTTCAGTCAGTTTAGTGGCTGCTTTACCAGTATTAGTGGGCACAGTTGATGTCTCGGATACTATGTTTGTACCCTTCAGTTTGTTATACAACTTTCTAGAGATGTATTTCCTGCCAGTATTATTTTTCCTAACCTGCATTGAACAGAACGTGCCATCCTCCTGTTCAATGTCAATCAACTCGAAGTCGTCTGATGAACTAGAGGCTTCAGGTTGATGCATTGCAGCAGCTATGGGGGTACTAACAGAATCATTCGGTATCTCCCCCGCTAACATAGATATCTTCTTCACCACCATATCTATGCCATTAAATACATCGTGTAATGTAGACCCTCCTTTCCAAGCATCCCTTGCAGTCAACTGCTCGTCTCTGTCAAATCGTCCATATACCAATCTTCGTTTTCAGTCCCCGGCCTGGCCTTGCTCAACAGAGGGTGTAACTCCATTCCATAGGCTCTGAAAGCTTCTGTTAGCTTTTGTGTTCGCTTCCTGAAACGAACTATCGGATCCTCCTTGACCATGTTACACAACAGTCCACTAGCAATCTCGACCAACTGCTCAAAGCTTCCCATCAGGCCATACCAAGTGCACCTTTGAATCACGGCCATACGACCTGGACCAGCCTTGAGGCATTTAACCAAATGTGGTCTCGCCTCGTATGGTGTCCACCCATTACAATTCATCACATTGATGAAGTCTTCAAACCACTCCTTCCAGGGTTGAGTACCGTCATATTCCTTTGGGATTATGGCTCCTCTCCTGGCTGAATTGTGAGCATATGTCAGTCTACTGTACTGTTGTTTGCTCCATTCAATCACCTTGGTTTCATTCAAGGTTCGATTGCTAACAAGCCCACTAAAACTATTGTTAGTGGCATTACCTGCATTAGGATTCCGCCCAGGCGGAGGACCATTTGGTGGAGGTGGGGATGTAGGCCCCGAAACACCTTGAAATTGTCCTCCACCCATATTGGCGCCACCATAGCCGGATCCACCCTGATTAGTACCCGAGGTACTACCACCCCCTGGGTTGTTTGTATAGGTAGTGCCACTGGCCCCACCAGACCCAGGGATACCTCCTGTCCGACCCTGCTGGCTTGCCCCCTGCGCATTTTGTGAAGCACTCGGATTACCAGCGGCCAATCCAGTATCACCGGCTTGGTTCACATATATATGGAACCCATTGGTCTCGACACTTCCATCAGAAATGTCATTGCTGACTATGTCCGGATCCACTGATAATTGGTGGAGAGTAGGTACCTCACTTATACAAACCCTGTGAGTTCTACCATTAGGGTCTTGGGTTCTTACATAAACCCCTTCCTGATCCACATTACAAGTAGCATTATCATTTATAAAGGGATTGTATGCATTCGTCGGTTGTTTGGGCGTTGAACAGGTGCCAAACTCGTCCTGCTTAACGAAGGTTTGGTCCGCATCCGGATCAGGAACCAACGGAGGTGGGTTAATCTTTTCCTTCTCCTGTAAGTAGCTTTCCATAGCTGAGTCAGAGAAGCAACATTTGCTGTTAAATTTCTCTGTTCCTCTTGCAACTGAGCATTCTCGGATAGGATCTCAGCTTGCATCCTCTCGTTTTCTTGAACCGCTCGGTTCCGTTCCTGTTGGGCAGCTAGTGCCTTTCTTCAAAGTATCTTTTAATACACGATACTTCATTTTTTTCTTTCTGAGTTTTGTGATACTCAGTCGTCTCCTTTTTAATCTCATCTCGCTCGCTGACAAGCTTGGATTCCGTTTCAGCATTACAAAGTTGGAGTCTCTTGAGTTTCTCCTCCATTGCATTCAACACGGCCTGTAGTCTATTCACATCCCAAGCTTTAGAAATTTCTTCGGATCTAGCCCTTTCAATGGCTCTCCGCCTTTCCTCCTCCTTGAGTTCTGCTAGTTTGTTTTCCCTTCCCCTTTCTTCTGTAGACTGCATTAGCACTCTATGAACCAGAGAGGGGAGTTTATAAGTCAGACTCTTTCAGGATAACTTCCTGCTCTATAGAGCGAAGCTTGTTGATCCGCTCTCGGGTCTCATCCTCAATCTTTTTCTGAGCAGCCATGAACGCTTCATGCTGCTCAGGAACCATCTGACATCCATGTCTTGACTTCTTACTCCCCCCTGGATTAAACACTGAGTCAGACATGGCCTCATCCAAAGATAATCCCAGTGTTTGCGCATCCGTAGCTTTAGGTAACCTGGTGCACTGGATATCCAAGATATCTCTTCGGGTTAGAAGCGACCCGCCAGTTTCTTCCTCTGTGTCAATACTAGAGGAACTTTGAAGTTCATCATGATCACTTTCATGATCAGAGGATGTTAATAAAGGTTGATGCGGTTTTGTTCAGGTTTCCTCTAACCCTACACTAGCAACCTTTGGTGTCCCTGTCCATTGGATAGCACTCTTGAGCTCTGGGTGTACTTAAGACCTTAGCGGCACTGTCGAAACCACCCACCTCCAAATCACGCCTACTTGTGATTACTTGAGACAATTGGCTCAAGTTTAAACAAGCAGGTCTGATTAACCCGCCTAACATACCCATACCATTATGGCTAGGGGTACCAGGGTACATTCTCATGACGCCGCCCCCAATCACATTGGGTCCGGCCATCATTGCGGGTGGTGAGATGGTGTTCTGCATACCTGCCGGGTCAACTAAAAACTGTTGACCTGGTACCCAGTTATATAGTAACTGCTGAGCGGCAATGCCATCCTCTTCGAATTCTTTCAGGCCTATGCTTGAAGAACTCGCATCTCGCTAATCATGGCTTTTGGCCATGCTCCATCCCGAACCGTAGCTATAAGAACCAACACGACACGAGTAGTTCCGGTTGGGCAAAGCCTTCAAACTTCCACCTCTCGGATGGCCTTTATTTAGTTACAACTGGAAGGTAGGGTATCGCGTCTGGACTGGACGGGGTCCAGTCACCTGCTGAGCGCCCGGCTCCTTAGTAGGAGCTGGAAGCGAGGCATGGTGCTGCCCCCCCCCTTTGTACCAAACAGTTATCGCAAAGCAACGCCTGGTTGGTACAAAAGGAACAAGCAACACACGAACATGTCTCTCGGATGATCAGCACTACCGTAATCTCCCGCATATAAGACGCGTCCTCTACGCCAAACAAATGCCTTGTGCGTCTTATAGGATTTTCTGGAGTTGGGGGTGCGTCTTATATGAGGGGTAATTTTACTATAGAACAGTACTGAATTTACAAAATTGGTACCTAAGAGGTGCATCTTATACGCGAAACAACCATTGACAAGTTAGGGGTGCGTCCTCTACGCGCACCGCGTCTTCTACCGGGCAGATTACGGTAGTATATATATAATGATGCCGGCCCCTACATCATCAACTTTGAACATCGAAACCTAACATTTTCCTCCTCCTTTTATCATTTCTACATATACATCTAGCAAACACATAAAAAAACATCACCCAAAAATTCTCTGGTCCTTCTTCAACCTACAATATATTTTACAAGGCAAGTACAATTGCTACTCTCTGCAACAAACAATTTTATGGTGAGGTCTTAAAATCAAATACAAAAATGGGAATATCTCTGAGACTATTCATACAAAAAACATGACATTTCTCAGACATACTGCTGATGGCATATCCTAACATCTGACTGAAAATGACATTCCTACAGGCAGTAAGAAAAAAGTCGATTTACTATGGAGCTCTATGGACAATTTGGATACCTTCAACAAACCTCTACTTTTCTAAACTTCAATCAGCACATTTTAACAATTCCTACAAATTTGTCGTTCAAAAAACGTTTGACTTTCTCAAAGTACTCTCAGATTAAACAAATTCCAATTACTGCCTTTGCTATTCAGCTCAAACCTTTTCTTAATTTTTTTGCCAAAACCCCTATGTAAAGAATGTTGGGCGGTTCTCTATGACGACATAGCTCCACGCTATGATATGGCGTGAAGCCCTTTGCTTTAATATGCTGTAACCAGTCTTTCTCGTAACCCCATATTTCTTTATCTATTAGGCCTTCCGTTATCATATTCATCATTTCGAAGATTTTGTTTTTTAATGGGGTCATCTTATCTGGTTAGCATTTCCTTCTTTCCAGATATGTAATGTTGAGATGTGCAACACTGCCCCCCCCCTTACCCCTGGCTCTACTCAGTGACCCTCTATTTTCAGTGACTGACAGTGTCACTCATGTCTAGTCTGGGGGTTTCCACACCATCTACCGCTCAGGGAGCTCTGTACGGTGTGGGAGAGTTATAATACCAAATGTTTCGGGAGCGCGGAAACTTTCCGCGCAACCCTTCCCCTCCATCAATTTTGCAAGACAGATAGATACAGACCCAGAGCACACTTTCTGAAAATATGGAGGCTCTATGACCATTTTAACATAGGAAAACTGACATTTTGCAACATTCCCCTTCCCGCACAGGTGGGATATTTTCAAAACAAACATGGCGGCCCTCGGAAATGCAAACCCTCATACGGCCAACATCTACCTGCTGTATCTCAATAAAGAAGGCAAATTTTGTTTCCATTTTTGTAAATGTTGTAGATGTGAACATAAACTTTAGTTCATATCTTCTACAAAACTCAGATTTACTTTAAGTATATTGGTGAGCCACTTGTAGACAAAGTAGTTTCAACTTCCGGTCCCCGAACCATACAGCACCAGCAGCTGAAAGAGATTATAATGGAGAGGAGCCGGTCCCTAACATCATATGCCTAGGCCTAGGGACCGGTTGGCAGGTCTACTCATGTCATAAGTCTCATCCCCTCCTCCCGAAAAAAAAGAAGAGAACAAAATAAGAAAACACTGACCACACAAGCAAACCCCTCCCGACATATCAAACCTTGACTTTTGAACCAGATAAGCTAGGAACTTGCTTCAAAAAAGTATTTTCTCCTTTCAATTAAAGAGACAAAGTCGTAGTGCAGCATGAGCGATAATACAAGAATTATGCTGTCGGCCGGTAGTATCTTGATAAACAAATGGAATCAAGATCTAAAGTACCTTGCTATTGCAATTTCGTTTTGAGTTGATGTTCCATAGTTGCTTAAATAGATAATCCATGGTGATATTAAACCCTCGCTATCCTCGTAGTAGACACCCAAAGTGCGCCATTTTCAGTCAGTGCGGGACAGTAAACAGGGATGTAACTCAGCCATGGGCAAAAATCAGGAAGTCACACATTTACTTCATATAAAAGCCTTCTATTTTTTCCCCAAACAGCCCTCTTAAACAATTGTATAAGGAAAATACCGTAATCTCCCGCGTATAAGGCGCGTCTTATACGCGAATCAGATCGTGACTGGGTCTTATACGCGGGAGGGTAATAGCCTTGAGTTGGGGGTGCGCCTTATACGCGGGTTTTTTCAACATCTCATTTGGGAAAATGCGCCGATGACAGCTTGAACTCATAGCGCCAGCACCGTGGCAGACCGGGAGGTGTCGATGCGCTCGCCGGGGATAAGGCCCACCATGCGCCGATGACAGCTTGAACTCATATAGCCAGCAGCCCGGTCGGTGTAGATTTGCTCGGCGGGTTTGACGCCGACCGTCACACCGTGTGCCGATGACAGCTTGAACTCATATAGCCAGCAGCCCGGTCGGTGTAGATTTGCTCGGCGGGTTTGACGCCGACCGTCACACCGTGTGCCGATGACAGCTTGAACTCAAATCTACAGCGACCGGGCTGCTCGGCGGGGAATACGTTGACCGTGTGCCGATGACAGCTTGAACTCATAGCGCCAGCACCGCGGCAGCCCGGCCGCTGTAGATTTGCTCGGCGGGGAATACGCCGACCGTGTGCCGATGACAGCTTGAACTCATAACACGAGCAGCGCGGCAGACCGGGAGGTGTCGACGGCCGCTCGGCGGGTTTGACGCCGACCGTGTGCCGATGACAGCTTGAACTCATATAGCCCGCACCGCGGCAGACCGGTCGCTGTAGATTTGCTCGCCGTTTTTTTACGCCGACCGTGTGCCGATGACAGCTTGAACTCATATAGGGGGGTGGGAGGGGGGGGGCGCCTTCTACGCGAAACAGCCCCCCTGAGAGTTTGGGGGGGGGGCGCCTTATACGCGGGTTTTTCCAGAAATCAATCCAGAGGAGGTACGTGCGCCTTCTACGTGAAAAGGCCTCCTCTGAGTTGGGGGGGGGGGGGGCGCCTTCTACGCGAGCTGCGCCTTCTACGCGGGAGATTACGGTACATGTCATTCGAAATTTTCAGAAATCAGGAAAACCTGACGACTTACATCCCTGAGTAAATAGAGTCTTCACTGGTGGGCCGATTCTGTATTATCGCCCACCTGGGGGAGTCAGGTTCCTGTCTGGCATTGTTTAATTTTCAAACAATAGGTGTCTCTGACCTCCCTCTTTCTCTATCGTGAACCCTTTCGGGGAGAAACGGTATGATCGGAAGTGTGTCCCTGGTTCCGGTGGTGAATATGCGAAAGTCTTTACAAGCGAAAATGGCGCTGCGTTAGCGCTTCTCCTCAAAAGACGTAACCTTTCTCTATGTGTGCTAGTGGTGCCCTCTAGGGTGAGGCCTGTGCAGTAGACAGACCAGAAACTGACTGTGCAAGGCATTATGGGATATCAGAGATCCGACTAATGAGAAATCGTTCTGACATCAGTGCCACATTACGTATAATGTGTCTCTGACGCCGTGCACCCCTGGGAAGTATAAACTGACCAATGAAAAAGAAGTGTGTCAAGCACCCTGTCAATGTATCATGGCCGCGATGATGTGGTACTACTTGCACACTTGTAAAGTTTGAAGCTCAATATCTAATAAACTATGCATAATTATGTTATCATATTTTATAAATTTCTTGACAAAGACTGGATGTAGGGCCTCGTAACATTATTTTGTACCCACATATCCTGTAAATGCCCAAATCGAGACCAAAACAAAGAATTTCTACCGGCAAGGAGGTTGGGAGATCTCTCACTGACAGTGGAGAAGAATATTTTTATTTCTTAAAAAGTACTGGGAATCTAAAGTGTAGTTTCATTGGATATAATGTGAGATCTAAATCTCCAACTAAATATTCATCATTAATATAAATTTAAATGGATTAGATGTTGAAAATGCCAGGAGCTATATTTTGCAGCTTGATACAGGCCTAACAATGCAGCCTTGTCACTTGCGTAAGGATATGAGTACAGATTTACGCCATGGCCGACACTAAGACAGTGACGCACTCCAGTAGAGGGTGGCGCTGTAAACAGTATGATGAGAAATAATTCTGTTTCAAATTCAAGCAATGTCAAATTCCCTGTGAATGTGTTCTGTGATATTATCTTTAGATAAACACTACATATTATTTAATAGGAGGCATAGGTACCAAAATTTGGCAAGGACTTTTCATTAACTTTCAGCCAATAGCTGGAACAAAAATTCATTTAGCCCCTCGGAAACAAAAGTGAGGCTCCTCCGCATGGTCAGAATCCAATCTCTTTTCTATTGAAACATGAAGAGAGACTGAACCAGCTTGCAGCGAAACTCGTTCTTGGGCAGGGCTGATGGGGGTAATGCCAAGGGGGGCCCGGGAAGGGACCCAACAAGGGCTGGGGATGGGACCATCGAGGCCTGGGGATCGGGGTGAGGCCTGCAGACGGCCCTACTCTAGGGTTGGGGGTTTGTTTGTTTGTTTAGTTTTACGTCCGGGGGCCATCAAGGAACTCAGACATTCAAGGTTTCTCGGACATTAAGTCCTTTCTTTTCTTTTTGGACAGGTATTTATATGCTGCTTGCCCGACACAGCAGTGACCGAATCTATGAATGACCGAATCTATGAGGAGGGTCGAGGGGGAAAACCGCTACCAGGGCTTCATTCCCCTACTCTTTTTGAAGGATAGCAAGTATTCTTTTATTTGCCTGGTCCCATAGGCAGGGCCAGACAAACCACGGCCTTTGATCACTCAGACGTGGTTCACTGAGGGGGAATCCCATGGCAAAAAACAAGCATGTAAGCCCAGGCCCGCGCATATGGACACCAGCTGCCCACATGCTCACCCCAAGACACAAGAAACCCCAAGTTTGTCGCCTTTTACGAATCTGGTATGCCCACTGTTAGTATGGAAGGAGATTTCTCCTTGTGGACTCCCAATGAAGTTATTCTGCTCCTTCATGCCCTCACATGAAGGTCCCCACTCCACAGGGGGAAGGGTTGGGGGATTCTAAACAAAATTTGGAGGTCTGAAAATACAGGGATATAATTGAATTTATGGGATTTCTGAACATCTGAAAACACACGGAAATCTGACGGTCTGACATCACTGGCCATAATGATGTCAGATACAGACTAAAGTACCACCCACCTTCCCCGCTACAGCCAATCTCGGGAAGTTGTATGAAAAATGTTCCTCACATCATTCTCAGTTTGTCCCTATTCCACTTGGTGTCTTCGCAATTCAACTTTAACTTTTTCTTATTTCCCCCCAAAACCACTACGTAAAGAATGATTGGTCACTCTATTAGCTATGGGTGTGAAATGCTGAAACCAATTTTGTGTCTAAAGATGGTTAAAAAGTGATGCTTGTGACTTAGGGACAGCGACAATAAATACATTGGCATATACATAAAAAGTGATGGAGTGACGCTCCATCCTTCCTAAAAAGTGACGGCATAACATCCTGAAAATTTTGAGCATCCATGCATGGGTACAATATCTGCTGAAAAACTTTGAGGCATCATGAGTATTTTTAGTCCAGATTTGTTTTACAAAGGTCAACATTACATACACACATTATGCCACCTCCTGGTGTACAAGGAGCCTTAAAATCACTACCGTAATCTCACGCATATAAGGTGCGTCTTATAGGCCAAACAAAATGCTGCTGGGTATACGTGGGAGGTAAATTGCCTTCAGTTTGGGGTGCGCCTTATAGGGGGGGAGGGTATTTTTTACTATAGAACAGTACTAAACTAACAAAAATCTGCCCTCAGAGGTGCGCCTTATACGTTATAACAGACCTCCCTGAGTTGGGGGTGCGCCTTATAAGCGAGCTGCGCCTTATACGCGAGAGATTATGGTAGTGGGTATTTAGATGGTACCAGTAACCAATTTGGAAGGTATTATACATTGCGACGTGATAAAGATTCAGTGACCCCCCACCTATTCCACAATAGATATATGCAGTATTTCATTTTCCCGATGAATAGATAGATTTCAAGAATGGTCATGGAGTACATAGAACAGAAGGAATTCTGCCTTTTGGCAGAGATTTCAGAGCCCTATTTATGTATAAGTTGTATCTTGACCTGAAGAAAATGCTATAAACTGCACCTTTGCCCTTGATAACATAATTTTACCAGACCTAAAGTGCACACTTTAGGACCATCCAGCTGCAAAACGCCTTATATTCGAAATCCATCAAAATCCTGTGGAAAAATGCTCTAGTACAAGCTGCAGCCGCAACTTTGGGAGATACTATGAGTTCCACCCGAGGGCTGAAGATTGAAGGTTTAGTTCCAAGGTTCACACTATTTATTGGCCACACATTTACAAATACCGGGGGTACGTTCTAACTTATGGGTTTTTGAGAGTGAAGCTGAAAATCCACCATACCTCATAGGGCTTCCACCTCGGAAGCGGCCACGGGGACTTCTGGACCTCCGACTGCAATAGGGAAGAAACATCTGTATTAGTGATTCCATCACATTTAGGACACATCAGTACTACTGAAAATATTATGGTCACAGGCCCTATTGGCTGCAGTAACTAGCACGTGTATACCACCTGCCAGGTTAGGAAAGGACAGCATTACACCTTAAGACACCTCCCCAACTCCTACATCGCATAAGTGGGGTCAGAGGCAGGATGGGGACCAATAGCCTAAAGTTTAAATTTTTTTTTTACTGATTTAATAGAACAGAAAATATGTTCATTCGATTTTTCCACAAACGGAATTACAAATACGGTAAAAGTGCTATTTGGTACATCTCACTACCTAGGCCCCGGTTCAAAAAGAAATCCCAGGCTAGTTTCAAATAGCTTAAAGTAGAATTAGCTTAGATTTCAAGCTAGTTTCGTAATTTTCAGTTCACAAGAGAAGCTAATTCAATCTAAGCTTATTTCTAAGCTAGTTTTTCCAAGCCACCTCCATGAGGTGGTTTGAGAATTAGCTTCGCATGTTTATCTTCTCTCTATGTAAAAATAATGTTCAGATGTGGATTCCTCGTCTATTTCTGGGTAGAATTATGTTCAGTGGACAATAAAATGTCCAAGAAATATATAAAAACGAATATGCTGAAATTTTACCCAATATCAACCAGGTCCAAGCTAATTTTCAGATCTAGCTTGGAAAGTCAATTTATAGGCAAATAACTAGCTTAAACCATTTAAAAATGAGCTTGGCCAAGCTACTTCCGTAAATGGGGGGATTTTCTTTGTGAACCTTATTTTGAGAAGTGGCTTGGCGAAGCTATTTATAATAAGCTTGAAAAGAACTAGCTTGTGAAATCTTTATGAACGGCGTCTGGTGCTGTGTTGTACCCAAAGTAACTGTTGGTACAGTTTTCCGATTTGGGTGAAAAAATAAAATCAGGTGACACCAAGGAAGTTAGTCTACGGATTTGGGTTTTTGAAAACTGGGGCGATTGAGCAACTGGTTTGATCCAATGGTAAATAACTAAATGTCTTTTCTGGAACATGCTTTTTATTGGTTGCTCACACAAGCTAGAAAAAAATATCAGTGCAACCTTTTTTATTCACTTTTGTGAGGGTGTATGGCTAGGCCTAGGCAAACATACACCAGACATACCGTATTTGACATAATAAGGGCCCAGTCACTAATACACCCCTTCCACTCTTTTGGCGGTATTTGGAAAACCATCAAATTTTGTCAACGAATGATTCCTTTCCAATGAAGTAACATCATAATTCAGTACAGCACATCAGTACTTATCAATACATGTGAAGGCACTAGGCCAATGTAGTCCAGGTGTGAAAGGGTCAATGGATGGTATGGGGCACAATAATGTTCATTTACATTGGTTAGTAAGGAGTGGGCATACATTATTAAGATGAATGTTTGGGCTAATTTTTCCAGCTGAAATAATCTTTAAGCACCATGGGTCCTTATTACCCCAATCTCCCACATATAGGGCGCATCCCGTGTATAGGACGCATCTAGACTTTTGAAAATGGGCAGAAAAAAACAGAAAAAAAAACCATAACTTTTCTTCTATTGAAGGATTTTAAAAGTTCAAAAAGCTATATGTAGGTAGGGCCCATCTGCACACCGATGTGTCTTTCTATGACTTTTGGGGAGTGTAACATCAAAATGAAGGTCTTGATCTCCCCCTTGCGGATTCAGGGAAAACTAAAACCTTGCGTTTACATTGTGCCTTCTACGCGTGAGATTCCGGTACATCGAATACGATATCATGGTTCCCATAAGAATCTCAGATTGAAATTCCCTGACCAAATTATGGCATCACAGAAATACCAACATTGAACTGTAAATCTATACCAAGGGTCTAATTTCGAACAACAATTATAAATTCTTTTTTACATTATCAATAGTGAATCAAAACCTTACTTGCAGAAATGAAATTGCGAACTTTGGAAATAATATTTGAATGCCCTTAGGGGAGACTTGTCTAAACTCAAACACAAGTTATGCATTTTGCCAGATTTTCCCTGACTCACTATAATTTTGTATAGTTAACTGACTTTCCCTGACCACTTTATTTTCCCTGACCTGTGGGAACCCTGCGATATATCTCCAACTACAATAGCACACAGTACTGCAAGAAGCATGTTTCCACAAAGTTGTGAATAAAACTAAGGGAGCGTTCATTATTTATGTTGGGGGGGGGGAAGCATTTTGAGGGGGGGCAGCTTATTTTGGGACATTTGCGAGGGGGAGGCACTTTATTTTAGGGTATTTCTGTGGGGGAGGCACTTCATTTTTGGATATTCATGTAGGGGGGGGGGGGCGCGCTTCATTTTAGGACATTCGTGCCAGGGGATATTTTATTCTAGGGCACTGGTATTTGTCATATGCTTCGGCTTCTAAATCATTTTCTCCCAAAGTCTCCCCTGGCTTATGACCAAGTTTTATTGCTATAAATTATAGTTTTCCTAAACCTCTTGAAATTTCAACCCGAAATCAGCTCATGACATTTAACCAAACTCTAGCCCTGGCTTATGACTGAGGTCGGCTTATGAACAGGGTTTCACAGTAATTCCTAGTCTTAAAGAGGGGGTGTGCACTTATTAGGGTATGTGCGCTAATTACATTGAAAGCGGTGTATAGACTTTATTAGGCAATTGGAACCTTATGAGGCATCAGGTGCAACTTATAGCACTTTACCAAATTCAGAATATCTATTCTAATCGTAGATATTTTCGTGTGTATGAATTTTTGCAGAAAAGGTAAAAAAGACATTTTCGTGTGTACCGTAATCTCCCGCGTAGAAGACGCGCTGCCCGTATAAGACGCACCCCAAACTTAGCACATGCATTTTCGTGTATAAGACGCACATTTTAAGGGTGATTTTTGTCAATCCAGTACTGTTCTATAGTAAAATTACCCCTCGTATAAGACTCACCCCCAACTTGAAGAAATCCTATAAGACGCCCCAGCATTTTGTTTGGCCTAGAGGACGCGTCTTCTACGCGGGAGATTACGGTACTTAAATTTGCAATTTTTAATTCAAAAGACAGTATGTATTGTCAGGATACAGAGGGCTAATGTAGTGATCATTTTTAAGAATTTTTCCGACCCCTTGACCAGGGGGGTCAAAACAATTTCACCTGTTTTCAGCGAAAAAGCCCACGCGTTACTATACCAACTTAGCAGGTTTAATTATTCAGAGATGTCAGTTGGGTATAGGCTCAACCACTGAAAATCTTTTGGTGTTATCAAAACACCCATTCTCCCAATGTATTATGCTATAAAAAGCACCCATTTTGTCTTCATTTCAACCTATTCCCCTCACTCAAAACCATTAAAACCTCTCTGGAGTGGATGGTCATAGAAATACAATTAAAAACACTGCATCAGAATTTTAGCCAATCAGCAGCCAGCTGAAATGAGATTTCAGAGATCCTCTGATCTCTGAAAGGGGGTTTGTCTAGAAAAAGCTAGAGGGCAGCACAAGGCATGCTTAATTCCACCTGCTGAAGCCTGAATTATGCTCAGCCTTAGGCTCCCTAGAAGTAGAAGGGCATGTTGTAAGGGTGTATCTATGATTCATGTAATTCTCTATCCATATTATGATCACAATTTGGAAGAAGCCTCTGAAATGTCTGATTTTTAGGAAAGTTTGAACATCTGAAAATAGACAGACCTCTCAAGGTCTGACATCTCTGATTATTAGCCAATGAAATGATCCCAACTGTTCACTGCAGTCCTCTCGGGGGCCAACTGGTACCGATCTGGTAGGTCTTGACTGTAAAACTCGCTGGTAACAAGCTCCAGCAATGGCCACACCCATGGGATAACCTGCTACATCGGAATAGGTTAAAAGGGCGCATTTGCACATGCTTTTTGGCTCTTCAGGTGTGGGCCAAAAAAATTTTGACCCCTTGAGGGGGGGGGGCAAATTTTTTTTAGTATGTCCGATGAAATAGAATATAGGGGGACTTACAATGGCATCCATTGGGGCAACAATCAATGTTTGTAAGTGGTACCACCATTGGTAGTGATTGTGTCTACAGGAGTTTTCACACCTTCTACCGTAATCTCTCGCGTATAAGGCGCACCTCGCGTATAAGGCACACCTAGAGTTGAAGAACATTGTCAAAAAAATCAAAAAATCATAACTTTGCTTCTACTGAATGGATTTTCAAAATTCAAAAAGCTATGTGTAGCTAGGGCCCCCCACACCCCCCTATGTTATTTTTTGAGTTAGTGGGGAGTGTAGCATATCAAAATAAAGCTCTTGGTGTCCCCCTTGTGGATCCAGGAAGAACTAAAACCCCTCGTATAAGACGCGCCTTATACGCGGGAGATTACGGTACTACACGAGCTTCAGCAACATAAAGGGATGCACACATAGTAAGGTGCTATGCCTTCAGGTAGCCAGCATTGTTGTTCAAAGAAAAAATCCCTTAGCACAGGAAAGAGCCATTTCATGTGCTAAGGGGAAGAGTGATTTTAGGATATTTCTACTGAGGGAATCAATTTTAGTGTATTATAGTGAGTGGTAATGAGTGGGGGGGGGGCGGCGCTTTATTTTGGGGAATTCACAATGGGGGGGCACTGCATTTTGGGGTATTTACATACGGGGGGCAATTCATTTTGGGTATTTTTGTGGGGCAGGCGGTTCATTTTGGGATATTCACATGGGGGGGACACTTCATTTTCAGGTATTTGCCGAACAAGATTCTCACCCCCCCTGCCATAAATAATGAACGCTCCCTAAGCCAAAAGATCGATCTACAAAGACAAAACAAAACATATATATTATTCACATCATTCAAAATAACAACTTAAAACTCATCCATTGAGTCTGAATATCTGCAAACTAAATATATTGAAAAGATAGATGGATGTCACACAAAGCTAGAGTGTTGGATTGACATGCGACATTACCTGAAGAAGGGGCTCCGGGACCGGGACCTGTACCTGCATATAATTGTGAAACGTGTTGATAAGGGTAACTCTCTCCTAACTCATAGATTTTCCATTAGCTCAAAGGAACCTGTACTTTGGGTTTCTTAGACCTGAAATCCCCAAAGCCCACTAACCCTCAGTCTCTCCACATCTAGCTCGCTGCTGGTAACTGATTCACAACGTTATTTTCTCACTATATACATAGTGGATAACCAATGTTTCAGAACCAAAGGCAGTTCAATGATTATCCACAAGCATGGTTCCAACAAGAATCTCAAATTGATATTCCCTGACCAAAAAAAAAAGAATATTTTCCCTGACCAAATCATAATGAAGAATACCTTGACAGAGCACAGTTTAACCTCAAATCTTTGGGGAAATATGTCTAAAATCAAACACACAATTGACTCACGGCAACATTTTGTAAAATTCTCTGACTTTCCCTGACCTGTGGGAACCCTGACAAGTCAAGATTTGACGAGTTTATATCTGGGTTCGGACATACCAATGCAATATATATATGATTCACATATGTGGGCACTTGTGCTGCGAGACCCCCCTTTTCTCACACACGCAAGAATTACATTTTCTAGACTTCACACTATGCTGCCGCCCAAATAATACCACCCACCATCCAGTCATCTAAACGTCAAAGCTTGTATCATTTTGTATTGTACTATTTGTAACATAATTTTTTTGGGCTAATCATAATACCCTGGTATGTAACTGGTATATGAATTTGTGTTTATCAGAGCACTGCATTAATCACAGAGATGTAAGTCAGGTACTGGGAAAATCCCTGAAAAGCTGTTATCGCGACACTGGGAGAGTTGGCAGACCCCCTGGTATAAGCAGAGTGTTCAGGGCAGACTATGACCAGGGCAGTATCATGGCACCCCCTGGTGTTAAACAATGTACTATGTTGCTGACTGATGATTTTAGACCAATCAGAGAGCAGCATTCCCTTCACTTCTCCCTGGGAGGGTCTGTCCCTGAGATTCCCTGCCCAGAGTCTCCCCTGGACCAGTGTGTCAACGAACCGTTACAAGTCGATGTTGTAATTAACACTGAATCCAGAGAAGTTCTTTGATCCTTGTTTATTGCATGATGACAGAGTGTACATATAGGTGATGAAAATGGTTAAGTCTAGGCCTTAGGCCTATGTGTGATTGAATCCTATGTTCTATGTTCAATGCCCTTGTAGGGTTAATAATTTTACTGCTGCTATGTGGCACTGAGGGGTTAATGACCACTGGTGCATGCAGGCTTGAAGAAATAACTTATTGTTCTTAGTTGCTGACCTGTGACCACCCCAGAACAGAGACTATTCTCTGTCTCTGAGGTGTAAATGCTAGCTGTACCATCTACATGGCCTATGGGCTACCTTCAACTATATTATATGGCTATTATATACCAAAACATATACACCAATACCAATGTGTACAGAGACAGAGTATGGGCCAAATTTCCCTCTTTGTTCCTATGTCTGTCAGAATCCCTCTTTGTTTCAATGTGGTTTTGTGCTGCGGTCTATGTATATATAAGTATGTGATTGACGTCTAGTCAATCACATAACAATGATACACTTGCCAGCGTGCAGGCTCTGCTCCTAGCTCAACCTGTCAAAGGTCCTAGATACTACCGTAATCTCCCGCGTAGAAGGCGCAGCTCGCGTAGAAGGCGCACCCCCAACTCAGAGAATGGCTTTTCATTGATTGATTGATTTGTGTTTTACAGCACTTTAGCGGCACTAAGTGGCTATCCTGTGCTTCACAGGTTGATATGCACTATCAGCGGAAATGGTGGTATGATTTGTCTATGTGGGGGAAGTAATCATCAGGTTTCAACTAGATGTTATTGTACAGCCCAAGGGCTTTCATATATCCCAATATTTCCTCTGGTTTGTGTTTCTCGAATAGTTCTTTCAAGCTTGTACAAGCGTGGTATTGTGCCCTGTAGGGACACTGTTGGCAATCGATGAGAATGTGCTCCACTGTCAGGGGGTTCTGACAGCGGGCACACTTGGGAGGGTTTTCTCTCCCTATTCTGTAACCATGGGTCAGTCTTGTGTGACCTATTCTGAGGCGGCTCATAGTTTTCTCTTCATTTCTAGACTTGCACTTGTAGGGTTTGGTCATGTTGACCTTTGTTTGGATCTTTTGGAGTTGGTTTCCCACCTCTGCGTCCCATGATGTTTGCCATTTGTTATAAGAATGGCTTTTCACGTAGAAGGCACACGTACCTCTTCTGGATCGATTCCTGGAAAAACCCGCGTATTAGGTGCCCCCCAACTCACAGGGGGGCTGTTTCGCGTAGAAGGCGCCCCCCCCTCCCCACCCCCCCCACCCTCACTATTGTACCTCCCAGTCTGCCGCGGTGCTGGCTCTTTGAGTTCAAGCTGTCATCGGCACACGATTGGCTTGAACCCGCCGAGCGCCCGTCGATACCTCCCGGTCTGCCGCGGTGCTGGCGCTATGCGTTCAAGCTGTCATCGGCACACGATCGGCTTGAACCCGCCGAGCGCCCGTCGACACCTCCCAGTCTGCCGCGGTGCTGGCTCTTTGAGTTCAAGCTGTCATCGGCACACGATCGGCTTGAACCTGCCGAGCGCCCGTCGACACCTCCCGGTCTGCCGCGGTGCTGGCGCTATGAGTTCAAGCTGTCATCGGCACACGGTCGGCTTGAACCCGCCGAGCGCCTGTCGACACCTCCCGGTCTGCCGTGGTGCTGGCGCTATGAGTTCAAGCTGTCATCGGCACACGGTCGGCTTGAACCCGCCGAGTGCCTGTCGACACCTCCCGGTCTGCCGCGGTGCTGGCGCTATGAGTTCAAGCTGTCATCGGCACACGGTCGGCTTGAACCCGCTGAGCACCCGTCGACACCTCCCGGTCTTCCGCGCTGCTGGCTATATGAGTTCAAGCTGTCATCGGCACACGGTGTGACGGTCGGCATCAAACCCGCCGAGCAAATCTACACCGACCGGGCTGCCACGCTGCTGGCTATATGAGTTCAAGCTGTAATCGGCACACGGTCGGTGTATTCCCCGCCGAGCGCCCGTCGACACCTCCCGGTCTGCCGCGCTGCTGGCTATATGAGTTCAAGCTGTCATCGGCACACGGTCGGCGTCAAACCCGCCGAGCAAATCTACACCGACCGGGCTGCCGCGCTGCTGCCTATATGAGTTCAAGCTGTCATCGGCACACGGTCGGTGTATTCCCCGCCGAGCGCCCGTCGACACCTCCCAGTCTGCCGCACTGCTGGCTATATGAGTTCAAGCTGTTGTCAGTAGACCGTTATAGGTATTGTACTTATCATATTTATTTTTCACCTTTGACTCTACCATGTAACCCAGTGTCCGAGTCTACCCACAAGCCAAGCCATACCCATAGACCAAAGGCTGGCGGTGTCAACTGCACTCAGTGACCCCGCCTCCTCCCACTGGAGGATATGCCATCAATCACAAGCAGCTCGCTGCATGCTGGAAATTCCTAGCAGACAATGTTTAGACCAACTCCTCCTGCTGGAGGACATGCCCATTGATCATGAGCAGCTCACAGCATACCGGGAATTCCCAGCAGCTATATTTAGAACCATACTGAACTCTGTGAACCCCAGTGCTATGTTTAGGATCCCCCTACATACCTGCACTGGAGTTCCCCAGTTACTATATTTAGCTCACCTGATACTATTTTTAGGATGAGCTGGGTGAGCGGCTCCTACTATAAATACCTGTAGAGGGAGCAGCTCACTCATCTTTCCACCTTCATACTTCATACCTCACACACTCACGTGAGACCAAGGCCCTTGGCTCAAGGGCTAGGCTTGGACACTGTTGGGCACCTTTATACTGTATCACCAACTATACCTCGTGGACTTCAATGAATAAAGTGGATATCAAACTGGATTCCTGATTCGTCTGTATTCATCCTTATTCATCATTTACGGACTCGTTGACACTGTCATCGGCACACGGTCGGCGTCAAACCCGCCGAGCAAATCTACACCGACCGGGCTGCCGCGCTGCTGGCTATATGAGTTCAAGCTGTCATCGGCGCATGGTGGGCCTTATCCCCGTCGAGCGCGTCGACACCTCCTGGTCTGCCGCGCTGCTGGCTATATGAGTTCAAGCTGTCATCGGCGCATTTTCCCAAATGAGATGTTGGAAAAACCCGCGTATAAGGCGCACCCCCAACTCAAGGCAATTACCCTCCTGCGTATAAGACCCAGCAGCATTTTGTTTGGCGTAGAAGACGCGCCTTCTACGCGGGAGATTACGGTAGGGAGGTTGTACGTGGTATAATGTAAGTAGGAAAAGAATGAGCTTAGAATAGATTGTTGGGAGCTGCTCACCAGGTCTTAAATACTAAGGTGAGCAGCTCACAGGGTGATGAAATGTCCTGGTGGGAACAGGTCAGATCTGGTTGGGTCTGATCAGATCTGACGGGTCGCCATACCCGGTAATGATTTTATTTATAGGTGGACCAATCAGGATGAAGGGAGGTTGTGGAATTTCCCTGCATCCTAGAAATGCGTCCACAGGTATGTCGGTATGTTGTGATACTCCCAGTGAGTCAGTGCCCAGAAATAGGATGGGTCCGGCCCTCACAACATCCTGGTATGGGTGATGTAAGAGCAGCTCACTGTACACACTGGGGAGGGGGGATTGAGCTGTGAGCTTGTGAGCAGGTCCTGAGCGTATATGGCGAAGTATTTTATAAATGTGTAAAATAATGAATAATACCCAGAATCAGGGGTGTGAAATCCCGAAACCCATTTCCTCTGAAGTGTAATATACGGCTTGCTAGTTATTGCTTTTATGTAGGATAAAGCTTAATTAAAGTGATTTTAATGTTATTTGGGCAAAATATAACAACACTCTGATGTGCAGGGATGTTTGGAATTACAATTGGGAGGCCAACAATTCTCAATCTGGAATGACATTGGCAGACATTCCAAGTCAGACCCCCCCCCCCCCTACAAATGGTAATTTCTTTTCTCAGTGGATTTGCATAGATCTCAATAATGGTCTTTCTGAGCTCCAAAAACGCGGATTTCCGCGTTTCCGCGGAAATCTCACACCCCTGAGAATGGTCCATTGACAAGTGAGTCCCCCTGCTCACACCAGGGGGGGCTTAGTGGAGTCCCTAGTTGAACTAGACAACTGAGGACTGTGTCTGTGCGAAGAAAATGACTAGGGAAAGAAGGCTGTGAACAAATCTATCCCTGAAGACCCTGGATATCCTTATTCAGACTACATTTTAACAATTTTGAATTCCCTATTTTCAGGGAAATCCCTGACAACTTACATCTCTGTAATCAATATAGGCAGTGACTTACCGATAGGGGCTCCGTGAGCGTGAACGGTACCTGCAGAATGCACATACAGAAGCACTGCTTATCATCTACACATAGGAATAATCATCTCTTTACAACACTGGGCAAGGAAAAAAAGAGTGATGACCATGCTCTATGGTCACCCAACCTTTTAGATCACACAGATATCAACATGCTGTAATGACCATTAACTGATGGACATGTAAAGTGACGTTTCTGGACCACAAATGTACCTTTTAGCCAACAAAAAAGTAGATTTTTGACAATACTATGTAGGACACAAAGGTCAATGCATGCTGAACATTCGTTCATCTCCATGGACATTTCTTTTACCATAAATTTTTTAAAACAAATAAGACATCAGGGGTCTGTCGAATTGTAAACAATTGGGGGAGACGATAGAAATTACAAACATTCACCCAGCTGTGTTACTTATATAATATATGTAGCCTCATGAAACAAGGGGGTGTGGATGGGTCCCCCATGTCACATGTCAAATTTAACGAGTGCTGAAGCGATTGTTATTGCTGGTAACTCGATTGGAAAGGAGGATTTCTTTTTTTTTTGTATGAATGTGATTTAAATTGCAGCAGGGTTCTCTGCAGAATGTAAGATAACACCGAAAAATCCTGCAGTGAGCTGGAGTAAAATTTCATTTGTTAACGTCCTTAGCCTTATTGTAGGCTAAATTTGGTTGTTTAGTCTCATTCATGACAGTGTATGGATTACAGATGGGAATTTAACAAAGAAATTGAAAGTATTTTCATAAATATGGCCATAACTTCTGTTCTAATTGGCCGATTTGCAAAATTCAAAAACCTACATGAAGCTAAAATGACACCGGCGGTGATTCTGAGATGAAATCACACTAGCGGCAGTAAAAATCACGCCGGCAGCCCACCGGCGTCATTACAGTGTGAGGAGAACCCTGCAAATTGCATGCATTGCAATTTTATGGAATCATAGGTATATGATTATTTCCCTAGACAGGGGAGTCCCATGTCCATTGTTGATTCTAAGAAATACTTCTCGTATCTTGTCTGTCCCTCCACCCATTTCCCTTTAACTACATGAGTGTTATAAATGTGCCTGTTCATGAAAAACACCTCACTCTCCCCTGCTAAATAATGATCTACAGTAGGTGACATCAGCACTGTTCTATAGAGGTGGTGCATCCTGGTGAGTTATAAGTGAACTAGGCGGTTGCAGCTGGCTCATATTTTAGCATTGATTGATTTGTGTTTTACAGCACTTTAGCGGCACTAAGTGGCTATCTCGTGCTTCACAGGTTGATAATTTAACAGAGGAATGTGTCAGTGCCCGCGCATATGTGCACCACACACATCCTGAGGGGATAGGAAAGAGGAGATATAGACCCTTTTAAGTGGGCTAGGGAAGCCTGTCATATTTTAGCAGGGGGGATACTGGATGTACTTAACATAGGTGGACCAAGTATCAGAAAATCTGTAGCCTACAATATATCATATCTTTTACTATATTCATTTCATATTGAGTGTGAGAATAATGCTATTAGACTGAGTTATATACTGCTAACTTCAAATTGGAACCAACCAAGAAGAAAACACTATGGTATGGCATATTCATCTCCCATTGCCCCTTAGCTGGAAACACCTCAGTTCCTCCCTACTAAATAATTAACAATGATCGATTGATTGATTTGTGTTTTACAGCACTTTAGCGGCACTAAGTGGCTATCCCGTGCTTCACAGGTTGATAATTTAACAGAGGAATGTGTCAGTGCTCGCGCATATGTGCACCACACACATCCTGAGGGGATAGGAAAGAGGAGATATAGACCCTTTTAAGTGGGCTAGGGAATTAACAATGAGAACACCATCCTGCTGAAAAGGGCGGGAAAACCAGTCACCTAAAATGTCACCCCCATAGAAAAGCATTGAGTGCACTAAGCGTCTTAAGTTGAACTTCAGGTGACCTACTTTTTTTCAAACCTAAATTTTACAAAGATTAGAATCTTATAAGAGGTAAATATTACACCTCCATGATCTTGAACGTACACTATCACTTGACAGGTTTCATTTAATCTCATATATGATGGTTTTGATGTAATTTGAGGGTAAACTCAACCACGTCTTCTCAAAAATGCTCACTTCCGGTCTTAAAAAAATTTCCCAGCCCCTACCTGTCTCTTGAAACTCAGCTTTCCAAGTTAAAAATGGTCATGGCACTTGTCACTTAAATCCCCATGTCCCATCTAAGAGCCTATCATGTCCCATGTTGAATTTAAGAAAGCACCTGTCATGTCACTAAGGCCCATGTCACGTGTCGATTTTAAAAAATGGCCATGTCACCATGTCGAATTTATTGGTCCATACCCATAAACAAGCCACAGTTTCCCATCAGAATAGGACCCAGTTTGCCATGAGAATAGACACATGCAGTGAGCCTGCAAGTCACAGGGAACTAAATCCATTTCCTCTGTTTTTATATAGCGTAACACACAAAAACAGCCGCCTTAAATGTTCCTTGGTCATAATTTCAACTATTGCATGATTAAACCATCCCTCATACACAATGTTGTATAGGCTTAACCCTTAAAATCTTAAATAACGGAATGATATGTGCAGTGAGTGCCATTTTTTTTTCCACCCTATTTTGGGCTTGATAATCTCAATTGTCCAGATTAACTTTTGCATGCCTCATAAAATCCCCAAACCTTGGCATAATATAAAAACACACCTACTATTCCATTAACTATTTGGGAACACCTGTGATTTTTTTCATAATTTTCCCAATATTCTTATATTCCAATTCTAAACCAATCAGCAGCCAGCACACTCTTCAGTGCAGGCCTGAATACCATATGACTCACGAGAGCAGCATTTAGGTCCATGTGACCTTAATTAGGCAGGGAGTCTTCAGATTAAACCAAAACTTTTTTTCTATCAACCTCAGGCTCTGTCCTATCATATCCTGAAGTGAGGTGGCAACAGCTGTTCTCAATGTTATGATATGAGAGGGTGCATATGTGCAGCTTACAATAAAATTCCCACTGGTTTTCAGCGCTGTTTCCGAGCAGCGATTATTGTCAAAGACTCATGCACGAGACAAGCCCAAGCTCTAGAGCTGCCAAACTGCATACATTTATTGAATACAGTCACCTGATGATGAAGAGGGCATTGTTTTTGCAAGATATGGTTTGGCATCCCCCCCCCCCGAAAAAAATCACAAAATCATGGAAAATATAACAAAATTGCTGAAAAAAATGATGAAAATTAAGCCTATGATTATTCCCACTTTTTGAGATGATATCTTATCAGTGGAGCATTTCTGTACCTGTGCCTTTTCTGGCACATACATTGAAAATATCTATAGTCAACATTGTGCCAATATCTGCGATCAGGGAGAAATTACCACTTAATAATTGGATAGTTGCTCAAAGGGTGAAATTTTGACTGAACAGCGCAAACCCGACCGAATTGTTAACTGTCCCTATGGTAGGGCCTAAATGGACATCTGTGCATAAAAAGCCCTAGAAAGATTAAAATAACACTAAAAGCTAATTTTCAGCTGAAAATTTCATCCTGTTGATGGGTTATATCCAGAAAAAGCGGTGTTCAGGGCAATTTATGGAAATTGCAACATTTTGGAAATTACCCTATCTCCGCAAGTAGTATTTTCCAAGGTTTTTCTGATTTATACACCCATTTATGTGCCTGATTTGGTAATATTCCTACAAAACTAGCCCTGCTGTAACAGAAAAATGACTCTAAAATGTGATCTGAAATATGAAGGTAAAATGCCCATTCCTCCTATAGGTCACAGGGAACTAAATCCATTTCCTCTATGTTTTATATAGCATAACACACAAAAACAGCCGCCTAAAATGTTCCTTGGTCATAATTTCAACCATAGCACAATTAAACCATCCCTCATACACAATGTGACAGAATGTTGTATAGGCTTAACCCAGAAAATCTTAAATAACGGAATGATATGTGCAGTGAGTCCCATTCCACCCTATTTTGGGCTTGAAAATCTCCATTGTCCAGATTCCATTTATTAACTATTTGGGAACACCTGTGATTTTTTTTCATAATTTTACCAATATTCTTACATTCCAATTCTAAACCAATCAGCAGCCAGCAGACTCCTGAATACCATATGACTCACGAGAGGGCAGCATTTACGTCCACATGACCTGCAGTGAGGACAGTGAGGTGGCACCATCTAGTGAGTATTGAAAGAACTAAGTCCCACCCAGGCCCTATCTACCGTAATCTCCCGCGTATAAGGCGTGTCTTATACGCGAATCAGATCGTGACTGGGTCTTATACACGGGAGGGTAATTGCCTTGAGTTGGGGGTGCGCCTTATATGCGGGGTACCTCCACTTTCCAAACCAGAAAGACGTACACAGGGTTATGTATTTTCTTCAACCAAAGAAAAGGTGTAGTCTATACCATGGTGCTCTAAATACCCGTAAACTGCTGAATGAAACATGCCTTTCTGCTCACCATAAAAGTGTTTGGAAATGTGTGTACACCCCACTCACTGAGAGCTTTGTTAATTACACTACCGTAATCTCCCGCGTAGAAGGCGCGTCTTCTACGCCAAACAAAATGCTGCTGGGTCTTATACGCGGGAGGTAAATTGCCTTGAGTTTGGGGTGCGCCTTATACGCGGGTTTTTCCAACATCTCATTTGGGAAAATGCGCCGATGACAGCTTGAACTCATAGCGCCAGCACCGCGGCAGACCGGGAGGTGTCAACGCGCTTGGCGGGTTCAAGCCGACCGTGTGCCGATGACAGCATAGACTCAACAGGTTGACAATGCGGTGTGGCTTGCCGGGGTGTAGGGAACACGTGGGCCGATGACAGCATCGACTCATAGCGCTAGCGCCGCGGCAGACCGGGAGGTGTCGACGCGCTCGCCGGGGATAAGGCCCACCATACGCCGATGACAGCTTGAACTCATAGCGCCAAGCGCGGCAGCCCGGTAGCTGTACATTTGCTCGGCGGGGTTGACGCCGACCGTGTGCCGGTGACAGCTTGAACTCATAGCGCCAGCACTGCGGCAGACCGTGAGGTGTCGACGGGCGCTCGGCGGGTTCAAGCCAACCGTGGGCCGATGACAGCTTGAACTCATAGCGCCAGCACCGCGGCAGACCGGGAGGTGTCGACGGGCGCTCGGCGGGTTTGACGCCAACCATGTGCCGGTGACAGCTTGAACTCATAGCGCCAGCACTGCGGCAGACCGTGAGGTGTCGACGGGCGCTCGGCGGGTTCAAGCCAACCGTGGGCCGATGACAGCTTGAACTTATAGAGCCAGCACCGCGGCAGACCGGGAAGTGTACAATAGTGAGGGTGGGGGGGGGTGGGGAGGGGGGCGCCTTCTACGCGAAACAGCCCCCCTGTGAGTTGGGGGGGCGCCTTATACGCGGGTTTTTCCAGGAGTCGATCCAGAAGAGGCACGTGCGCCTTCTACGTGAAAACCCATTCTCTGAGTTGGGGGTGCGCCTTCTACGCGAGCTGCGCCTTCTACGCGGGAGATTACGGTATTGACCTTTTAATCAAGAGAATTCATGCAGCATTATAATCAATAATCCTGTCATAGTGTGTGCTGCCACCTGGTGTTTTTCTAGGAATCATTTAACTCATTAACTACTTTTTGAAAGGTACAATACTGTTCATTTTTTGAAAGAAATAATCCTCTGATTTGCATTATTTGTTAACAAGTTATAGATAAGACAGGTTCAAACCAAATTTGTTATTTGTTAATATCATACCCTCCCATTGATTATCTAGGCCCACACTGTTATAACAGGGAAATATGCCTGTCTTCTAGAGACATGGCATGCAGGAATACCAGTAGTTTGTAATGTAAAGAATAGAGAATGACATACAGCTCATACAACACCAGGTGGCAGCACACACTATGGCAGAATTATTGATTATAATGCTGCATGGATTCTCTTGATTAAAAGGGCAATACCGTAAACTCCCGCGTATAAGATGCGTCCTCTAGGCCAAACAAATCCCTACTGCGTCTTATAGGATCTCTTCAAGTTGGGGGTGCGTCTTATACGAGGGGTAATTTTACTATAAAAATGTATTGGATTTAAAAATTGAGCCCTAAGAGGTGCGTCTTATACGTGAAAATGCCTCTGCTGAGTTTGGGGTGCGTCCTATACGTGCAGCGCGTCTTCTACGCGGGAGAATACGGTAGTGTAATTAACAAAGCTCTCAGTGAGTGGGGTGTACACACATTTCCAAACACTTTTATGGTGAGCAGAATGGCATGTTTCATTTAGCAGTTTAAGAGTATTTAGAGCACCATGGTATAGACTACACCTTTTCTTTGGTTAAAGAAAATACATGACCAGTTGGGGTATTGATAGTTGCAGGCAATATTTGAAATGCCCCTTTGGGTTGGGTCCTTTGGGTGGACCATACTCCTTGAGTTAGGGGTGCGCCTTGTACGCAGGTTTTTCAAATATTAGACTCAGGAGCAGCAGATGCGCCTTCTATGCGGATCTGCCTTCCCTGAGTTGGGGGTGCGCCTTCTATGCAGGCTGCGCCTTCTACGCGAGAGATTACGGTATTGCAAAAACAGTCAACTAAAATCAACACATTGGATCTTTTCAACCAATTACAGCACAGCAATAATTCAGTGAGGAACACCCCAATATTATGCAAATGAGCTGTTTTTGAGTGTAAACTATAATGGGAGCCGGCCTACGTTACAACTACTAAAGACCTGATTAGGTAATTAAGAAAGGTTATTCATAACAAACCGTCTCCATAAAAATCCATCAGTCAGAGGTGTAAAAAAAAATGAATAAGTAAAAAATCTATCCATAATCCAAGTTATTAGAATAAAACAGCCTGATCAATGTAAACCAAAAAAGATTGGACATGTAATGACCTACACAGGGGTCTAAGAGCACACCTATCAGGGTGTCAAAAGTGACATTTTTTTTCACACAGCCTCTTACATGAACACATTTCAATATTGGGTTGACTTACCGATATGGGCTCCGTGACCGTGAGCGGTACCTGCAGAAACAAACACAAAACAGTGTCCAAAATCCATGTAAGAGGAATCTAAGTCCCTTTCTCCTACTCATCTACCAGGATGTTAAAACCAGAGCAATTCTCATTTCACCGACTTTCTAAAGACAAATTCACAGGACTTCACTGCATTTTTTATTACATTGATTCACTTAAACAAAATTTATAATACAGTCTGGAACACTGCAGATATGTGGTGCGGCAGTGGTGGACAGCACTGCGGGGATGCAGTTATGGCGACTTGGACAGTCTTCCACTCCACTCCTAGTCAAGTACTGAAGACCATAGACAAGTAGTGTGGGCACTCACCTGGGGCTGTTACTCCGCGAGCGGCGTCCCCTCCGTTCGTAGCGGCCATGTGGGGGAGCCCCTCTGTACGACTTTTCCTTGGTCCTCATTTGCTGGGGTGCTGTAATTAGAAGTGAAGCTTTTAGTCTCATTGAGATGCATTTTACGAACATAAAAAAGAAAACAATAAGGTGCATCTGGAGATTGATTTTGAAGGTTTAATACTTTTCTTTACTAGCAAAGGTATCCCGCCTAATGAACGCACCCCAACTTCTGCTGATTCTAGGAGACCCAAGTGGACTCATTGCATAAGACGCATCTCATAAGTAGTAGTTTACAGTACTTTTGGTGATACAGAAAAATGATGGCATATCAGAAAGCCCTTGGATGCAGCTATGTTCTAGTTATTACTTTATTGGCATAGCAACAAGACATGTTATGAAAAGGAATTGATCAGGTCCATCGCACGAGATAAAAATATAGAATTGAGCAAGTAAAAAAATTTCAAGTAGCTACCATGAGTTTTCCCCTAAAATATGTCAAAAACCAGAGAAATTGAAATTGTTTGTACCGTAATCTCCCGCGTAGAAGGCGCGTCTTCTACGCCAAACAAAATGCTGCTGGGTCTTATACGCGGGAGGGTAATTGCCTTGAGTTGGGGGTGCGCCTTATACGCGGGTTTTTCCAACATCTCATTTGGGAAAATGCGCCGATGACAGCTTGAACTCATATAGCCAGCAGCGCGGCAGACCGGGAGGTGTCGACGCGCTCGCCGGGGATAAGGCCCACCGTGTGCCGATGACAGCTTGAACTCATAGCACCAGCACCGCGGCAGCCCAGTCGGTGTAGATTTGCTCGGCGGGTTTGACGCCGACCGTGTGCCGATGACAGCTTGAACTCATATAGCCAGCACCGCGGCAGACCGGTCGGTGTAGATTTGCTCGGCGGGTTTGACGCCGACCGTCACACCGTGTGCCGATGTCAACTTGAACTCATATAGCCAGCACCGCGGCAGACCGGGAGGTGTCGACGGGCGCTCGGCGGGTTCAAGCCGACCGTGTGCCAATGACAGCTTGAACTCATAGCGCCAGCACCGCGGCAGACCGGTCGGTGTAGATTTGCTCGGCGGGTTTGACGCCGACCGTGTGCCGATGACAGCTTGAACTCATATAGCCAGCACCGCGGCAGACCGGGAGGTGTCGACGGGCGCTTCAAGCCGACCGTGTGCCGATGACAGCTTGAACTCATAGCGCCTGCACCGCGGCAGACCGGTCACTGTAGAATAGGGGCTGGGGGGCGCGCCTTCTACGCGAAACAGCCCCCCTGTGAGTTGGGGGGCGCCTTATACGCGGGTTTTTCCGGAAATCGATCCAGAAGAGGTACGTGCGCCTTCTATGTAAAAAGACCTTCTCTGAGTTGGGGGGGCGCCTTCTACGCGAGCTGCGCCTTCTACGCGGGAGATTACGGTACTTATAATGTGTGTTACCTCAGTGCACTAACAACAATTTATATATATACACACACACACACACACGTCTGCTTTCATATCATATCAAAACTACCATCATTCTCAGAAAAGTCATTTCTTTCCTTGGGAGAATACACAAATAAACTCAATTTTTGGGACTCCCAAGTAGAAGTGCCAATTCTAATAGAATTTGAGTCCAGAAAAGTACCCAGTACTTACTTTTGCGGTCTCCTCTTGCAAATTCGATCTCCAGTTCACGCCCATAGAATCTAGTTCTGTCCAAGTTGTACATTGCATCCTCAGCATCACGAGGGTCCTCAAACTTGGCTATTGTTAAGGACTGTACTTGCTAATTTCAGTCGTGAATAAGGTAGGCATACAATGCAGAGAAATATTGTGGCATTAGCGGGACATATTCCGCTCCTTCATGGTGAATTTCATGAAGGATGCACTTTACTGGGATACGTTATTTCAGAGATGCCACTCACTGGCTGACAAAAACCAGGAAAACAGGACTTTGGACCCATTTTCCTAGGTATTTAATACAGACATTTTGGAATCAAAACCAGGAATTCCTGGTAAACCAGGAAAATTGGCAACTCTGGTTATTTAAAGCTTATTTAACTACCTGGCAGTAGCATCCCAGTATGGCTGATAAAAAACTTCCAAAACGCCTGTGTAAAAACTAAATAAATGCCAGGCTAGTAACATGCATAAAATATCTGTAAGAACGGTTTTAGACGACCTCCCTCGTACTATATTATTTAGCACTCAATTAAGCACACCACAGTTCATCGAATCTTATAACTTCACACAGCACTGTTTTCTTTATCATATGCTTACCTCCCCAATACTACTTGATCTGGCTTAAGTAAGAACGGACTGGTAATGTGTAAGTCTTCTAAGTTTATGTTTACCGGTACTTCCCCAATATACTTGCTCTGGCTAAAGACGGACTGGTAATTTGTTAGTCTTCTAAGTTGTGTATTATTCAGATGTACAACTATACGAAGGACTCTAATATAAGAAACACACATTTTAAGTTTTATTTAAAGGCTTTTCTCTTTCTTGCCTCATACTGATGAATTATCCTGGACGTATATATCGCTGCCTTAGTGCAGTAACGTTGCAACTGCATCTGGGTCAACAAGGTAAAATGGTACCTCCGTGAGGGGCCTCATAGATGTTTTACATTGTTTACAAAGATCAGATAAAACCTTAGGCACTAAGGCGACGATATGTTTTGCTACTCTCTATTCCTTTTGGGAATGAGTTTGATATCCTGTCTATAGTAATAACAGAGACCGCAATATAGTAGACTAGTTATATTGCCATACTCACTTGGAGGGGGGAAAGGCAGGAAAGTCTAGAAAGCCTTTGATTTTACCATCTGCAATTATTAGAACACATGAACCGGATACACAGCACAACTTTCCTGGTCTTTCTTGAAACATATCCCAAAACTTTGCCTTTTTCATTCCTGTACTTTTCACCTCGCCACTTGATGCGCAGAACTTGGGGTTCCAAGCTTTCTTGACTGATGGCCAGATATCCCATAATTTGGAAGTGGGGAGCTTGATATGACTGTGTATGTGAGCTTGTTACGACTTGCCCTTGCTAAAACTTGGTAGAATGGAGCTTGTGATAGGGGACTATGCGACTGTGTCTTGTGCTTGATCAGAGCTACTTGTTTCAAGGTCACGCTTGTGGCCAATAGATGCGCCAATACCTGGCCTTGAACGACTCTTGATGCCGGTCCTCCATTGACTATACTTTAATTCACACTTGTAACTTGACACTTGACTTAAGTGATGCCGGTTAGTAACTTTATCTTTGAATCTTGTCTTTGTTTTCTAGCAAAAACAAAAAGCAGGGAAAAAATGATTAATTCCATGTGCTGTAATGTACTTCCAGGATACTTTCTACACTGTTTGAAAATTTCTGTTACAACCACCACCACAGCAGAGTTCACAGCGATACATTAGGCAAAGCCTGTTTTAAATATAGGGAGTTTAAATAGGTCCTTCTAATCCGCATACTATTCATTTCTGTTTTCTCCCTCTAATTTCTTTTCTTTTCTTTTTTGTTTTTTTTTTGGGGGGGGGGAGCACCAGGTAACTGCATTAGGACATACCACAAATACGAAAAGACCTGCAGAAACAAAGAAAAATGTAAACACACATACCATACAGACTTTAACTAAATGGAAGTTTTTTTATCGATATTTTTTTTAGCCGTGCCATCACAGTAATAAGAAACAATAAATAAAAATGTGTACCAGTAAATAGTATGTATGTGTGCAATTTATAAAACCACCTCTCCTCTGGTTTGTCATTAGTTATTGGGAGAGGTAACCCAAGGCAAATCACAACTTTTCAGAGTGTATATATGTATATTTATATCCAAGCTTATGAAATTACATTCAGTGTCCAAAATCTAAGTAACATGTCTAAAAGTATGTAGTCATGATAAGCTCTCATGATAAATCGCTCCAACTTAATTGATAGATTTTAACCTTGATTAGAAACTTAAGCTGGATTATGATAACTGGACCCTATTCCCTCGCAATTGGAATTCATTTCGAAGAAATTCTCTCCAGCACCAAAAAATCTTGCAGGTTATAACGAGCACTTAATGTTTAGTTACACATGCATACTCGTCAGTATTTGGCCTATTAACAAACATAAAGTCATTTTTATCTAAATAACGCCTGCATGTAAAGGATATTGTACATAGGCAAAACCTCTGCCCCTCCGAGTAAAGTGGTCCATCGGGATATAGACATCTGATATGGGACCATACTTAGAAAAAAGACTCTTCAGCTCATCTGGTCTGTTTGGTAGATGGAAATGGGGACACAATGATAAACTTTCAACAATTGTCAGAAACATAGATGATAGAAGTATGAACAATTGATTATTAGAGTTGAGACAACAAGTATATCTCTGGCCAAAAAGTAGTATTATAAAAGGTCAGACGTGTGATATAGTTCACAAGTAAATCAGGCTGTCAGGCTCTGTATAGTAATATAAATATAGGATTTTATCTACCCTAATCTCCTGCGTATAAGGCAAGTCTTATGCGTGAATCAAACTTAAAGTGCACCTTGTAGGATTTTTCCAAAGTCAGGGTGCGCATTACACACCAGGTAATCGACAATATCAATTGGGAAATGACATCACATCAACAGTATATCCTCCGAATCTATGGTTACAGTAGACATTGTACATACCTATGACTAAGGGATAGGGGAGTTTGCGCCACAACTTCACAGCTTTTTGTTTGCCCTTTTCAATGAAGTAGTACACCATACTTATTTTCTACTCTAGGCATCAGCAGGTGTCAATACCGCTGCACATTCAGTGTTGCAAAAACTTTTTCTCAATGAAGGCCTAAGGGAGCGTTCATTATTTATGGGAGGGGGGGGGACGACAATCTGTCAGAATGAATATGTAAAAAAAACTGACCCCCCCCCTTCGGAATGGGTTGAAAACAAGTAAGACATTAGGGGTCTGTCCAATTGTAAACAAATGGGGGAAACGATAGAAATTACAAACATTCCCCCAGCTGTGTTACTTATATAATATATGTAGCCTCATGAAACAAGGGGGTGTGGATGGGGGGGGGGGTCCCCCATGTCACATGTCGATTTTAAAAAATGGTCATGGCACTTGTCACTTAAACCCCATGTCACCTCTAAGAGCCTATCATGTCCCATGTTGAATTTAAGAAAGCACCTATGTCATGTCACTAACTGTTTTGCCTCATGTCACTAAAGCCCATGTCACATGTCGATTATATGAAATGGCCATGTCACCATGTCAAATTTATTGGTCCATACCCATAAACAAGCCACAGTATCCCATCAAAACAGGACCCAGTTTGCCATGAGAATAGGCACATGCAGTGAGCCTGCAGTGAGGACAGTAAGGTGGAACCATCTAGTGAGTATTGAAAGAACTAAGTCCCACCCAGGCCCTATCTGCAAGCTACCTATTGCAAAAACAGTCAACTAAAATCAACACATTGGATTAAAGAAGAAAAAATCTTTTCAACCAATCACAGCACAGCAATAATTCAGTGCAGAACACCCCAATATTAAGGAAATGAGCTGTATTTGAGTGTAAACTATAATGGGAGCCGGCCTATGTTATGACTACTAAAGACCTGATTAGGTAATTAAGAAAGGTTATTCATAACAAACCGTCTCCCATAAAAACTGACCCCTCCACTTAGGAATGGGTTGAAAAAAATGACCCCCCTTACGAATAGGTTGAAAAAATGACCCCACCCCTCAAAATAGATAGAAAGCAGATGACTCCCACCAGAACGTTCAACATGGGTCATGGTCTATATTACCTCATCTACATCAGGCCTATACCGCGGTTGCAAGTGGTCCCGTGTGTGCCAGTACCATACATGCAGGCCATACAGGTGTCAGTGCACTCAGCCACCAGCTCAAGCCTAATTAACATGCATTCTTGCAAGATGTGCAGCTACAGGGGTCAGAAGACACTCTAAACATGGGTGAGTGTTCACACCTGTATAGGTGTGAATACTCCACACCTGGAGGTGTTATGAGTGAGAGCATACACTAACCATACCTTTGAACTTATACATTTAAGCCACTATGTGCTACTTATTGAATCTTAACAGAACTTCTGTGTGTAGGGTGGGGACAGAGTGGATTCTCGCTAGGTATGACATCAGTGTACCCTACAACCAGCAGAAATGCACATGCTGATAACCAGCTTCAACTAGACATGACGGCACCACCCCCATCCCACTAGGTCGGAATCGATTATAAGCTTACTACCGTAATCTCCTGCGTAGAAGACGCGTTGCGCGTATAAGACGCACCCCAAACTCAGCAAAGGCATTTTCGCGTATAAGACGCACATTTTAAGGCTAAAATTTGTAAGATTAGTACATTTCTATAGTAAAATTACCCCTCGTATAAGATGCACCCCCAATTTCAGTACATCCTATAAGACCCCCCAGCATTTTGTTTGGCTTAGAGGACGCTTCTTATACGCGGGAGATTACGGTAGGTGATATTGGGCCTAAAACAAAACAAAAAAACAAAACAAAAAAAAACCAAGGCCTCTCCATGCAACAGGTAACCATGCTACCCTGTGACATCACGTCGCTATGACAAAGATGGGGTCCACTATAAAAGAAGCTTTCACTGATGAAGAGCTTCAGAACGCGGTAGCTGTTAGAGTTGAGCAGATCTCCAATGTGGAATAGCATCGTTTTACATAAAACAAAAAAAAGGTTGTGTTCAGGTATCCTGACCAACCCTATTTTTTTGGAGTTGCAAGCCGCGTCAGTGGCAGGGAGTGTAGCAACTCCATAATGTTTTCGGTTTTCTCCCTGTCAACTATGACGTCATTGGTGACGTCATGCCTCAGTGACGTCACCCGCAGTGGCTAGCGATGGAGTGGCAACTCCTATCCGTGGTCCTTGCCACATTTTTCTTGTTTGGGGCTGACCCTAATTTTTTTTAAAAGATTTTTTTTATAAAAATTGTAAAATATCAGATATTTTCCGAATATAGGCATATTTGGTATCATATTAAATATCATGATGTCAGGAATACAACTGGCATTCAATATTAACCAATACAACTTCCTATTACACTTGTGAACAATCCGAAACTTGTTGGGCAAATTTTCTCTTAAGCATGGCCCTTCAATTACCCCTAAAAAAAAAGTTTAAAAAAAATGAAAATAATCGGACCTACCGTAATCTCCCGCGTATAAGGCGCATCTTATAGGCCAAACAAAATGCTGCTGGGTCTTATACGTGGGAGGTAAATTGCCTTGAGTTTGGGGTGCGCCTTATAGTGTACTGTGTGTTTACTCTATTAATCTGATGTTATTTTGACCTTGCTTTCTAATCGCTGCATATAGATGTAGTAAAGTGCATTTTGGGGTTTGAGCTAGCTCCTTATCAATGGTAGAGTGTGCCACTACCTCAGCCCAGTACACATATCAGTGGTAACACAATAACCTTTATCTCCTCTTCATATCAAGGCTCACCAGCGATAACTCCCACTTACTAAGATCACATATTATCATACAGTAGGCAAGGCAGCAGGCAAGTTTGGTCCAATTTAAATTCTAATTAAGCAATGCAGTGTACTCACATGGAGAGTCTTAATAGGTGTTATGATAGTCCAACTTTAATGTGGATCCTAAGTCCACACAGGGAGGATCCCTGCATAAAGAGAGAGAGGCCCTTCCCAGGCCTGGAGTCCGTCGATGTTAATTACTGCTATTGATTTCTATCTCCATTTTGTATTAAGTTCATAAGTTGAAACCTTATCATTCCCGGGCAGTGTTGTTCTAAGTCCCAACTGCTTATGTCTGAGTAACTTCTAGATCTACTCAGCTTGTGAAAGGTGAGGATGTTACCACTAAAAGTGCATGTTGTATCTCCATTACTATAGTGCTCCCTTCTTTAACGTGAGTAGGCTACTCCCTGTTGTAATCTAATGGTATCTAGCGGTTAACAGATAGCTTAGATATGAGTGCCCAACTTTCAATGCTGTCTCCATGCTCCCTCTGAACGAACTCCCCGTCTCCCACTCTGAATTCTACAAATATGTTATTCGAGTATTATTGTTATCCCGGCGCGCCTGCGCAGAGACATGTATTTGTCTCATGACATCACCATCTCATTTATTTCCCTTTTTATTACTCAACTTTGTAAAGTAGTTGATGTCCCAATCTAATATTCTTCTTCCCATTATTCATCATTAATCCCTCCAGTTCTACTGGTCCTAAACTAATTATCTCTTTCATTTTCAGATGGGATTTCGGAAGTTTATCTCCTTCATCTCTCGACTGGAGCCATCAAGCCTTCCGTCTCAAATCTCATTATGGACCTGAACATCACAATTTATACCTTAATTCCTGTAGAACACGCCATCAATAAACATTAATCACTTTGTCTTGCCTTACTGCCTTTTTCTTCGCCTCACTATTAAATTACTTTACATATCCCATCATTGTCAGCACTGCTGGTCACACATTACCGTAAACTCCCGCGTATAAGACATGTCCTCTAGGCCAAACAAAATGCTGGGGCGTCTTATAGCTTTCTCTCAAGTTGGGGGTGCGTCTTATACGAGGGGTAATTTTACTATAGAAATGTACTAATCTTACAAATTTCAGCCTTAAAATGTGCGTCTTATACGCGAAAATGCATGTGCTAAGTTTGGGGTGCGTCTTATATGCGCAGCACGTCTTCTACGCGGGAGATTACGGTACTATCCATTATGGATTACACCATCGTACAATAAGGGGGGTATCTTTTACTATAGGACTCAGTATGGAGGCCTAGTGGAGCCGCCATTTTGAATTTCTCTGGTTGAGGTAAAACACACTGATAACACCCACCATGATGGGTACATTGTCCCCGGTTAACACCCACTTCCAGGGACATGCTGGTCCCATCTTATCAGTGTGTGTTGCTGGAACCAGCTCCAAACCAGCTAGTGGCCAATAGAACAGTACTAAATTAACAAATAATCTGTCCTCAGAGGTGCGCCTTATATGTTATAACAGACCTCCCTGAGTTGGGGGTGTGTCTTATTGGCGAGGTGCGCCTAATTTTTTTGGCTATGTTACCTGAACACAAGAATTTTTTTTTTAGGCCTTAGCAGCTTTTGAACTATTCTAGTTACAGGGGCGGTGAAATATGAGTGAAGTTGGGGGGGAGGGGTGAAGCCCGGAGATTAAAGAGTGATAGTTTGGTGGAGATATGAACTCCCATCTTGGGGCCGAAGGCCCCTGAAATTTCACTTCTAAATTGGATTTTGCTCTATTTTAGGGCAATATGCATCCAAATTTCCTCAGTTCTTTGAAAAGTTGGGAGGGAGGCAACACATACTTTGCCCCCCCCAACTTCAACTTTCCTGTACTCCCCTCTCCTGCTGCCTATGAGTTATGTATCATGATGGGATGGTAGTTGGCCAGCTTTCATTTAATCTTTTGAACAATCAAATTGTGAATACCCTGCTGTTAATTGATTTACCTCTTGGCAAAATACCAATTTGAAGGCTCCTCCCTTAAAGGGGGGCGAGCATGGGCTACTACTGATGCTGCTAAAATATGTATGCCTTAGTCAACTATACCATGTGGCCTAGTCCTAAGGACCAAAGGAAAAATTATTCTGATTGAGGCACTTGCTTCTGGTCTCTTTTTCAAAATTTGTGTATACATAAACAAACTTTTGTAGCTTGTCTTACTCTTTAGATTTCATTGTAATCTCAGTTTTTATATTAATTTAATGGGCGTTATGGACATAATCAATTTTGTCAGGGTTGATTCCATCAAGGGGTGAAAATAAGGGTTAAAACTGGAAATGCTGATCGCGAGTTGCAGTGATTTTAGCATGTAATGTTTTTTACTGCTGAGAACTTTGTTGGTGCCCTGCTTACTCTAGTGATGTGTATGGGGTTGCACCACAAAGTCCTGTTTGTGGCGTACCCTTACCAGCCCCCCCCCCCCTTTAAAAGAAAGTATTTATTTTTATGATGACATCTTTTGAGACAATCAGCAGGGCCAGCAAAAGAACATGGAACAAAGTGTCAAAAAAATATTTCAATCTCAAGAGCTGAGCAGTGTTACCCCCCATGGAAAACTGTATACCATAGTGGTAGAGACTGTCTGCGACATGTCGCAAAAAAAAATTGTGCTGTCATAAAATCTGCATCACATTGGCAAATACTCCCCAAATGAAATTTCCCCACCGCTCGGGAATGGGTTTAAAAAAAATGACCCACCCCTTTTTAGAATAGGTTGGAAAAAAAATGACCCCCCCCCTCTCTGAATACCTCCAAAAATAATGACCACCCCCCTTCATATGATCATCCCCCACTGCCATAAATAACTAACGCTCCCTTTAAAGTGGCCTGCGTCTTTCAGGGATGAAAGTGACCAAACACAAAAAAAAACCACCTGAAATGCACCATTAGAACCCCTTGGGCAAAGGTTTTGTATAGGAAATGTATAGGCACTTGGAACTCGAAAATCCCTGAAATGACTTGACCATTTTAAGGCAGCAGGTACAAAAATATTCATCATACTGTGGTCGTAGATATTTTCACGGTCATAAATTTTCACGGAAATGATAAAAAACACTATTTCATGTGTATTTAAATTCACGGATTTTCAAAAAAGTTCCAGAGTGTATTATGTTATGTTTCTAGTACTAGCATAACCACAGCCATGGTTTTGTTTGCAATAGCTTTTACATTAATTGTGATCTGACATCCAGCGGGTGATTGCAGCAAGGTGCTTAATACATTGAAGTATAGTCCTCCCCCATTGACATATACACACCCCATACCCCTTCTCTCCTTTTTTTCTACTTGTAGCTACCATATAGTATGGTAGTATTTGCTCAGGAATTTTTTTTAATTGGATATAGAAATATTCACTATGGACATAAATTCATGGACTTTTAATTTCCGTGAAATCCGTGAAAATATGTACAGCGCGAATAATCTACGACCACAGTTAGGCACTTGCATAAACCACTGCCGTGCCCGCGCTGCGTGTAGCGCCGTTACTGTTATCAAAACAACTTTCCATGCTGCTACAGTACAAGCAACAGATAATAGGGGCTGGAGGGCTTAATATTTGGGCTAGAATAAAAGTTAATATACCAAATTGAAGCTTAGAATTAGGCGATTACAATGAGAGGTGTATATTTGGTATCCATAGAATATTTCTGTATGGTCATGGTTTTTGAATTTATTTCTTATTTTAAAATGACCAAAATTAAGAGAAAAAAAAAGGTTCGCCAAAGTTCACCTACATAGTTGTGTTCCTACATATCCTAAGTATATTCCCTGCAAATTTCAAGTCTGAAGGAATAAGCCCAACGAAGCCCCAGCCATAACAGTTTACCCTTGCCAATGCAGCTTCAGTGCAGGCAACCTAGACACTGGGACTATAGCATAGTATAGGGACTGAGCCATTCTATGGGCATAAGATAATGTGTATATTATAGATATATTAACATCCCTTTGATGTTGTTTTAAAAGAAATGGTGCTTATGATGCCTTTACACCCACTCACACTTCTGAGGGGTGTGAACACATCTAAGAGAAATGCTCACTTTGATGCCTTAACACCCTCTCACACTTCTGAGGGGTGTAAAACACATCTAAGGGAAATCCTGTTATCTTTTACATTTGTTCTATTATGCTGTAGTGTATTAGTAAAGCATGTCTCCCCTTCGATTTCCGGGGGATTAATTATTGAGTGGCTCCTATGGAGCCCCTCGATCTATTCAACATGGTAGTATCAAAATGAAACCCGTACTATACTGGCCCACAGTAATAATTGACCTCCTCTTCTAGGTCAGATTTATTCAGAAATGGACATATACTTCTAGGTCAAAGGTCAATGTACACAAACACATTGACTTTTGACAAAGACATTTATTAGTCCAGACCCTAGTGAAGAAGTTATCTACAATGTACCTTTCCCTGGTAATCCGCATTTCGACTTGCCTTATTTCAACTAGGTTGACCTATTTATGAATTGACCTTATTTTACTAGGTCAAAGGTCAATACACACAAACTTGATAGGTATCAAAATATGTACCTCTTGCTGCTGGTGCTTCATGCAAAAATTCAGTGTTATATCTGCAATTTCCTATTAATTGCGAGAAAACAATGTGATTAATTAGGTCATGCATGGATTAATCAGGTCAAAGGTCAAATTTAAGGTCAAGATATATAACATGCATGAGAATTCTGATAAATGATAATACATTAGGCAGCATACAGATTCTCATCTCAACAGGTCCATTGTGTTCAGGTACTTAGCTATGTTTTGGCTTCATAGCCTGACCTTGAAGGTCAAAGGTCAATTATAGGTTCATGGAGGTTGACCTTAATATCATACATCATCATTTATCAGTAGGATAAATGTTAATTCTGATGGCAAGTACACAAATTATGAGAAACCTCTGGTAGTTATCATAGTTTGAACAAATTGACATAGTTAATTAGGTCAAAGGTCAATCATAAGTAGGTCACAGGTCAAATGGGCATGGAGGAACAAGGGCACGATAACTGAATAATATATACTGAAAATTTCATGCAAAAATATGAATTATTGACTGAGTTATGTTAAAAAAACCTCTTTCCTCTGTCTATTCTGGCCCTATCTGGATTCCATTTTGATAACAGTCCTCTTATCAGCTTAACCATTGTGTCAATGGGGATCGAGTGTCCATCAATTTTGGATCTTAGATTAAGATTGCTCGGGAACTATATACAGTAGAAAGACAATCTAAACAGATCTGAAAAGCTGGCAATGAGCTCTACAGGACAGGGCCCATAATCAAATGTTTCAGACAATTAAAAAAATTTATGCAAGTCCCTACCACAGTTATTGTATTTATACACAACTTTGCTTTTAACTAACCGCTTTGAAAAATTATTTCATTATTACTAGTATTAGAAAGCCGAGATAATGGCCGTGGGGGGGGGAGGTCTTTGACACATTCACACAACTGTGGCTCATTTTAGATGGTGGCATGTACTAGGCCACCCTTAGAAATATTTTCGTTTCCTGTCCAGAGGCCTGGTGGATTTTTTTGTGACAATGGGAAATTTTTTCCTGAGTTCTGAAAATTAATTTTTTTTTTCATCCATCAGCACAAGAATCTAGGTTTCCAATCACTGAATCTTAGAATGCTCATGGAAAATAAAAATATTTTCCTAAAAAAAAATTGTCCCTCCCTCCCTCATGGGTCTGAAAAATCCCACCCTCTGGACAGGAAACGGGACATATTTTTAAGGGTGGCCCTACCATAATCCATTATCATCATAGTGTGTAGAATGTACTTTATCAGGCCACAGTTTGGGTGTTTGTTTTTTTTGTTGGTTTTTTCACATGAATGATTTAGAGGAAGTAGGTGCACCTTCAGACCTTGTTAAGTTAGGGTGCGTCTTATACGCAAGCTGCACCTTATACGCTGGAGATTACGGTAATGAAAAAAACTAAGTTTAAAGGGGGCCTAGCACTAAAAAATTGTGTCACCCTGATTGGTCAAGGGGTGATCACGTGACTTGCTAACGCGGGTACATCTTATCCGTGCTAGCCCCCTTTTAGATGATGTAAAAATCTGCCACAAGTGAGAACTGCACCCTCATATATATAAGCTGCACCTTTAAGGTAGGCAGAAAGTTACAAGCCATTTTTGAGGCTTAAAAAATGGCAGTTTAGTATGTCTGAGTGTCAAATGCCCTTGTAGCTGTATAATAAGGGAGTGACCATTTTTTAACAAAGGGGGGGGGGGCGCTAGTGAGTTCGCCACTCAATTTTTTTTTTGTTTCTCTTATCCCCCCCCAAGGGACGAAAATTGGGTGTGGACATGCCCTTTTAAGCTATAGTGATGTGGTTTTCCACTGAAAACAGGTGAAATTATTTTGACCCCCCCCCCCCATCAGAGGGGTTTAAAAAATTCTGACCCCCGGTAAAGGGGTTTAAAATATTCTGACCGCCCCTCAAACCCACCAGCCCCCCCCCCCTGTTGTTAAAAAAGTATCACTCCCTAAGCCAAGGCTAAGCCGCACCTTGAGTTCAGCACAATTTAGACTTTTGACCATTTCCAGCGGCTAGGTTAGGGCTACCCAGGGGGGCCACTCTCAAATTTATGGAAACCATGTGCGTACATCACCTTGGAGGTGGTACCCATTTTAGTGGGGCAAATTTTCAGAAAAACACCCCCCTTTGGACGGGTTCCCCCCTAATTTTTCCAGAAATCATACCCCTTTTGGTGGGACACCCCTTGGTTTACAAAAACTGTAACCCTTTTGATGTGTTGCCTCTTAAAAAATTGGGGAAAAATGACCAAAATGTGCCTCTTTCCATTGAAAGGTTTGAAGAATGGGTTCACTTTTAAGACCTAAATTCCTACCCCTTTTAGTAGCATGTTCAACTCGCACCCGTGAGTCAGTGACAAACCGGGTCACGATCGCCGAGTGCCAATTTTGGTCGGTTTTTGCTTCAAAACAGGAATTATCTTTGGAACTCAGACTTGGGAGGTATCTGGTTGTTTTTATTATTGTCTTGGCATTCTAAAAATGTTTGTTAGACGCCTGAGATGTAAATATTACAGGAGCTGGAGCTGTTGGAAGATGGAGTACTTGTTGACATTTTGCTTCTGAGGAAGTGGCACATTTAGTGGTCACTGCATGGTGGCTGAGTGCTGCCGGGCACCAGTTTAGGCTGTATGTAAGCTGGGTTCTGATTGGTGGGTTAATCACCTGTATAAACTGGTATACACCTGACTGGTTTCATTCAACAGGTTTCAAGTTAAGCTACAAGGAGATATTTGGTGGAAGTTTGGGTGACAATTTGATGCGTTTCTGTGCTCATGTAAAATTAAGTCTAAAATGAGGTAAGAAATTGACAAAAACACAGTTATATCATGGTTATAGAATAAGATGTCAACCTTCCCTCACTGATATCTGAATTATTCACAGTCTCTTCTTTCAAATGAGTCTACATAGACCCTTGTAGGATAAATATTAGTTAGCCGGAATTGAGTTTTAAATTTTGGAGAGTTGGAATTTTGCCGTCCCTATGTTAAGCCTATGGAGCGCAGCACACCCTGTGACGCTTTTTCATCTTAGCAATGCACAAACTACTGTTTAGCAGGAATATCTCTATTTCATTATTGAAGCCTCACTGATATTTAAATTATTTATTACTTATTCTTTAAAATAAGCCCAAGAACAGACCTGTAGGATGAATTTTAGGGTGCCGGAATTGAAGATTAAAATTTGAAGAATTTTCTCTTTGCACCATCCCAATGCTATCCCTATGAGGTTTTCACAATGAAGCATTCAATAGGACACTAGAATATTTGTTTCACCGAGGGAGTGCTTATTATTCAAGTAGAGGGGGTTGGTGGATTTTGTGCAGATGCAATTTTTTTGCCCCCCCCCCCTTTCTTAGGAGGGATTGAAAATGAAATCCTCCCCCCGACGTGCCAAAATTTTCATGATAGGCCCCTTTGTTTCATAGTAAGGGAGTGATTATTTTTTAACAACTTGGAAGGGGGGGCTGGTGGGTTTAAGCAAAAAACATTTTGCCATTTTGTCTTTTAGGTCAAATTTTTTTGACCCCTCGAAGGGCCAAATATCGTGTGCAAATGCGCCCTTTTATCGTATAGTAACACGCAGACTTTTTCGTTGAAAACAGGTGAAATTATTTTGACCCATCCTTGTCAAGAGGTCAAAATAATTCTGACCCCCTGTCAAACCCACCAGCCCCCCCTCCCGCCCTCTGTTGTTAAAAAATGAGCACTCCCTATAAGGAAGTCATTATTTAGGGAGTGGTCATTATTTATCAACAGGGGGGATGGTGGGTTTGAGGGGGGCGTAAAAATGTCAGACCCCTCCCAAGGGGGGGGGCCTAAAAAAATGTTGATCCCTTTTGAGGGGGCTAAAAATATGTACCCTCTTTTTTTAGCAAAAAAGCATGCGCGCTAGTATAGATCAAAGAGGGGCGCGAAAATGCTACGCGTCTCTGTCACTGTGGGGCAAAAAATATTGACTGTCGTGGGGGGACTATGAACAGGAAACTTACAAATGTCTATGGAATGCATATCTGTGCCCTATTGTTTGCTTTGAATCCCTCGGGTAACTTGAGGTCATATATGTGCATATATATGATAATAGATAGTTGAATTGTTTTGAAGCATAAACTGGCAGATATCGGCACCCGACTATAGTGACATGGTTGGTCGTACTCAGCAGTGAGTTGAATCCGTTATATAGGAAGTTTAGGTCACATTTAGATATGCTCCAGATCCTTTAGCCAACCAACAGGTCTTGTAGAATACACATTTACGATTTCAGTGCACTTGGAATCAAGTCTCTACTCCATATATTTGCTGAGATATTCATTATTGAAGATTTCTATGACCTTGACCTATGACCTCTGGCCATAGAATAAATATTAAGAAAAAAGAAAAATGTACCTATTTGTATAAATTGTACACTAAACCACCATGAAAACAGTATCCAGTGTGCAAAACTATTGTTTTTTTTGCTAAATTCTTGCGAAAACAAGTCTCTGACCTTGACCTTGCTTATGTGACCTTGATTGGTGCTGAAGGTCATGTAAACCCTTTGCATAGTTCCCTAATGTATTTTGTATGCTAGTTCATGATTATTGAGTATAATTATGGGAAATATAATAATTTTGGGCCATTTTACCTCAAAACCTGTTAGTTGTGACATTTGACCTTGAGCCAAGGTCAAGGTCACTGACACATAACTGGCAGGCACCAGAACCTTAGGCGGGTATATGCCGAAAATTTCAAGCCAATATATTGGACGGTTCTTGAAATACACCAATATCAAATTCATTACATTTTACTATTCTGGCTGGTTCCAATGGCTGTGGTCCCTCAGTATCAAAAAATGTGCCACATTTGAGGTTCCTTAACCATTGGGAGGTTGTCACCAAAGAAGACCAAATCTCCGATGTTCTAATGTAAATATCTCAGCAAATAATAGTAGTAGAGACTTGATTCTTGGTGCATTAGAATCGTATGACTGAGCTCTACCAGGCCTGCTAGTTTGTTAAAGGATCTGAACCATGTATAAAATTCACCTGAACTCCCTACTTTTAGCCCAAAATGGCCAAAAATGTACCCCTTTTAAGGGATCCGGCCGTACCCGCCCACAAACCCCAACAGGTACCCCTTTCCCTCTACTTTTTGTACGCACATGGTTACTATAGTTCATATATTATAGGGGTAATAGGGAGTGCCCCCCCCCCCCCCCCCCGGGTAGGGCTACTGCAGTACGGGTACTCTACTACCGTAACCCTCAGCTCAGGGGACAAACTGGCATCTTCGATCATTGCTTTTACGGCAAAAATGATACCACGCCATTCACGGGCGTATTATAAATATTATTGAATCCGCAACAATCACGCGGCACTGATTCAGCCTTTCAAGTTTCAGGCTGAATGATTGGTCAGATCCGAGTCAGTAGACTACTGTCTGCCTCTGTTGTCCAATTTCTACGTGATAAACAATCGACAATAAAAGAACATGGACCAATGTCGTCTATAGATCATACTTAAACTAAATGCACTATTATTTACCTTGATCCATCCGGCACATTGCGGACATAAAGAGAAGTATTAGGCGGTCTAGAGTATCGCGACATGTTTTCGCGGCTTTGTGCACGAAACCGGAAAGAGCGATGGCGCAGGCGCTAAGCTAGGCGATGTCACATTGTGACGGTAGATGTCGCCACCACCAACGACCCAAGCTGGCTTCAGCTCTGCACTACAATACAACAACCACACTTTACCACGAAGGTTGTATATAAAAGCAGAATCCAACGGCTCGCGGGCTATTTGAAGGTTTGTCTTAGCTCATTGTTATTTTGCTATACTGACGTTATTTGGAGATAAACTACAAGGATGCTCGTATATTTGATGTGGTAGATTCAGGTGCACGTTTACATTTAATAATTGATTGCATCTACTTAGTATTACAACCCACAACGTGCGAAATTAGTGGCAGTCGTTAGACTTTAAGTCGGAAGCAGACATCTCACATCTGTCAGTAGTCAGTAGCCTAGGTAGCGAAGTCAGCCCAATTTTTTCTTTTAACCACACCTATGAAAACTATACATCACTGGAAAGGGCATGACGAATGCAGTTCAATGGTGCAATAATTTTATCTCTACCATGTATAGTTACTGAGAAAATTACATTTCAATTTTACAGTTTGCGGGGATTTTTCTGAGAACAAAGCTGTGACTGAGAACTTGGCTTTACCCTAACATCCAGGTTCGCACCCACTTCTTCCTGAAGCGCTTTACCTTTTCTGCTCTTGCCACCAGAATCTGAATATGTAAATCATATATTTTCTGAAAGCGCTTTCAAAACATAATGCCAAAAGAGAAAAACAGTTCTGTTTCAGGTAAAGTACAGAAAAATATTACCATAAATACCAATGCATAAACCAACTTTGGAATAAGCCACAAGCCGCACCTGGGCTCCGGCTGGCCTAACTGAAACACATTTTTAAAGGCCTGCTAGTAAACCACTGGTACATCTAGCAGTTCTATGTTGTTTATATTTACTGGAATATTTGAGTTTCAATATTGGGAAAATAACCGCCCCCCCCCCCCATAAGGCTCGCCCTGAGATTGGCAATGTCCAATAAGTGGAAGTAAGCTCAAGGTAGTAGGGTAATTCTAATGCTCTCAATAAAGTACCGGGTAGCTGTTTTATGGAATGCAGAATATGGCCATAATCAATAAAACTCAGCATTAAATTTAAGATAAAAAACATTTATTTCATGACTTAATCTTCTAATTGGGAACAATTGCACAATATTAGTATCTATCTGTAAGTTCATAATCGATGAGTCCTTTGTGAGTTCATAATCTAAGAGTCCTTTATATAACACCATGCTAAGAAATACCTCAAAATTCATTAGAACCACTGTGACATCCAGCACCACAATAAAGATCAGATCATGTGTTATCAGCTTAGATTTGCCATGCTATCAATAGCAGTTTATATCAAATTGTACATTCAAGGCCATTCTAAGAAATACCTCAAAGTTCATTTGAAGCACTGTGACATCCAGCATCACACTACTTATAGATACGATCATGCATTATCAGCTTAGATTTGCCATGCTATCAATATCGATTTTTATCAAATTGTACTCTAATACCTTACATACAAGGCCATTCCAAGAAATACCTAAAATTCATTAGAAGTACTGTGACATCCAGCATCACACTATATATAGATAAGATCATGCATTATAATCTTGCCATTTAATTTGCCATGCTATCACTATCATTTTTTTATAGCAAATTGTACTCTAATACCCCATACATTATACATTATGTAAGCCCAATATATATATATATATATATATATATATATATATAATTGGCGCATTGCAAAAAATCCTGTCAAAAGCCCTGCACCTTACATGCAAGGTAATTTATACAAATAAACAGATGTATATCATATTCTCATGAGAAAATAGCCAGCATATATACAACGCCCCACAGAAAGTAATGATTTATGAATGTGGCCCTGGCCTGTCTACTCCATAGGACCATGTTCATGTATCATGCAAACCTTGAGGGGTCAGTACACACTCCTGGAGGGTTGGCATGATCCACCAATGAGATGCTGGTGAGTACACTCATCAGCAGTTCATCGATGCATCATGCCGACCAATGAGCTTCATGCATTTCTGCATTACCATAAATTCTCATATAAGCCGCGGCTTATACCAGAATCAAAAACAAAATTAGGCTTATAAATGCTAATCCAAATTCACAGGAAGCACACAGCTGTGAACCCATGAGAGTGGTGTCTAAGTAAACCACCAGTCACTAAAGCCCATTGAGATTTAGCTCCGACTGCAATGTAGAATAATTTAGGCACTTGGACAAAGACACATGTAATAAAGTTTGCACACAAAACTTATAAAGATAGTAAGATGGCCATGGATAGGTCAAATGTTCTTTGCCTCCCATCTGGAATGGACAAAGAATTCCTGATCCTGTCCAGCCTCACATAAGTGTGCATATCAAACCAACATTGTAATACCAGTGTTGTAGTAGACAGCATGGAGAATGGATTTTGCCCAAGTCTGGTTCGTTTCTACATAACCATGCAATCCATCCCACAGCCAACCATAAGCATTGAATTGAGTATTGCCCTTCTTATAATTGATAGGGCAGTTCAACCGTGGTCCTACTAAATTTGAGTCTATATTCATCGAGGTGATGGCATGGTTTATGTGGAATACAGCATCATTGATGGACTCCTGTTCACATGCAAATGATCTGTTCCATACTGTTTTTGTTTGGGTATTGTAGACAAGCAGGTCTAATGCTGAGAGGTGGCATATTACACTTTCACTAGTGTAAGCTTTGAGAACAAGGAGGGCAGCCTCAAGTTCTTCAACGATATCCTCTACAAGAACATCACATGAAGTGAAACGTGCTGTTACTTGTCGGTTGTTTGCTTTCTTTGTCAAATTGTTCACCCCAGCGGCAAGGTAGATGCGATCTGGCTTGAAAGACTCGATCGTAGACAATGACCGTGAAACTGCTGTTTGGATTGTAGCACCACTGTACCAGTCAACATAGATATTGGCTGGTTCACTGTATTTGGAATTAATGGTATCAATTTCCTTCTGCAGAAAGGTACCAGGTACCACGGGAATCTATTATTATCAAGAAGTTTGGTTTACTCTCTGACCTGACAGCTGGCAGTTTCTTAGGTCTTTGCCTAGGAGGCCTTGTGAATGTCTTCTTCCCTGCCGCTGGAGGTTGATGCAGTTTTTTAGTCTTCGGCATCTTGTCCAGATGATCTGGTCTGACCAGATCATCTGATGAGAGAAATGAAATAGTCCTTTAGCATCAAAAGATTTCAATCAGCCTTTTATATCATTCTTGTGGATAACTGTAAACTACCACATACTTGCCACAGCATAGATGCAAACTATAAACTCTCTTAAGGGGCTTTAAAGCTGGTATTTAGCAATATAGACCTAGGCCCTAGGTAGCGAAGTCAGACCAGATTCTTTTTTTAACCAAATCTATAAAAACTATACATCACTGGAAATGGCATGCCGAATGCAGTTCAGTGGTGCAAGAATTTTGTACAGTTTCTGAGAAAATCACATTTCAAGTTTACTGTTAGTCTAGGAATAACACCCCACCACCCACTCCCGCAAGTCCCTAGCGATTTTTCACCTCCCGAGGGGGGGGTTGAAAAAATTTTGACCCGTCGAGAGGGGGGGCAGAATTTTTTTCGCGCGTCCGCGCGCTAACCCACCAGCCCCCCCCTGTTGTTAAAAAATGATCACTCCCTTACCTAGTTTTTCAAGACTTTATCCCATTACACCTACCTAATGAGCAATGGATAGATCTTGAGAAAAGAAGTGGATTTGTTTTTTAAATGAAGTCTCTATGTCAATTGAAAGTGGAATTATGACCGGTCAAAGGTACCAAATCAGACCCAGAATTCTGCCATAGTTAAGAGTTTAATTTGGATCCGATTTTGTGATCAAGCAAGATGAATCCAAGGTAGACTAGATCACTAAAATGATTATTTTGGGCAATTTTTTTTCAGATGAGCAAGATATACCTCCAAGAATGTAAATAATGATACATTTTAACTTAATCAAACAATGTAAAAGCATCTTTTTGATGTCATCTTTTCCCTTGAACTGCGCGCTCTGACAGAACCACGGCAGAATAGCGTCTTTGACTCAGGATGTTTGAATGATCATAACTTCCATTGAAATTGTCATAAAAACTTCATTTAAAATGCAAAACAACTTATTTTTATCACAGCTATCAATTTCTCACTATATAAAATGCATATAATAACGTCTTAATTGATAGGTAAGTGCCCAACATGGGGGAGGTTGGGACAAGTGTCCAGAGATAATCTCGCCCAAAAAGTTTGCAGGGTCTGTCAAACATACTGCAGCCCCTTAGAAAAAGAAAAGCTAGACATTTTCTAGATGATTTTTATCCATAGAACAGGTGGGAACCATTTATTTTTAGGTGCTCAGTGATCTTCTCGTCATAAAATGATTCTAAACTTTTGGTTGAACTTCAATGGGGTCAAAGGCAAAATTGTCTGCATTCAACCTTGTACAAAAAATATTCATTTTAAAGGTCTAGCCAAGCCTGTTAAAATGAACCCTTGTTTGTAAAGATCCTCCAGTAAATAGCTTCAGAATAAGCTTGCAAAGAAAGGAGAGTTTAAAACCACCCAGTTTCAGCTTTATCACAGTTTTACACCTCTACTGCAGCAGACTCACATACTGGATGTATTTCAGTGCCTACCCTATCTCAGTATCTGTCACTATTCGTTGAGACGGAAAGTCCCGTATCCTTGGTGATGTGCTGACGTCGGGACACCGGATGCCGGGGACAAAGTGGATCTCTGCGCTCTACGCTCCCCGTTACGTACCATAATAAAAATGCTACACTGGAGCCCTGCACATTTCTTAGTTTCATGTTACGGCCGTTACACGATACCAATCTCTTATTTATAAATACAGTGTCATCTCCTCTTCCTTTAGATTGCACTGGCTTAATGACAATATGATGCTTTTTATGTTATTGGAGAATTCAGACACTGAATGGTCTGCACAACAGCAAGGCATTAAAAATTGTCCCCCCGCACAATATTGCGCGGTCTGTGTGCATGTGACACATAACCCTGGCCACGTCCTTGGCATCGTGGTTACCGTCCGCACGAATAGTAAATCAACAAATGTGAATTTCTATTTTCGGACCCTTTTCCAGTCAAAATTTGACTATATTCCAGCACCAAGGGTAAAAATACCCAAAGAATTAGAATTTGTGTGTCATTTTACTCTAGATCCAGCCATTAATTTGATATCTTAGGGAGTGATCATTTTTTAACAACAGGGGGGCTGGTGGGTTTGCGCGCGGACATGCGAAAAAAAATTTCGACCCCCCCTACAAGGGACAAAAATCGCGTGCGAACGTCCCCTTTTAGCCTATAGTAACAGGCGGGCGTTTCCACTGAAAACAGGTAAAATTATTTTGACCCCCCATCAGAGGTGTTTAAAAAATTCTGACCCCCCCCCTCAAACCCACCAGCCCCCCCCCCCCGTTGTTAAAAATGATCACTCCCTTGTTAGTTCTCAAGGGGTATGGGTGTGCGCAGAGTGGAATGTCTATAAAACCTTAAAATGTAAATTGCTGATATTTTTGTTAATTCTTGGTCAATTTTTGAGGTTGAAACCTCTATTGAAAGCTCAAGACATTATTATTTACCATAGAGAGAGAAATAATGAAATATCTGGACAGATTCTATATAATTCAGAAGAGTTTTGAATTGAAGCAGAAAATATTAAAACCAAATATTTTCCTAACTTTTTTGAACTTATATAGGGATAACCACAAAAGTGTCTACTTTTAGGATCTTTAATCAGCTATTCATTATCTAATAGCCCAAAGCTAAAGAGTATAAGAGAGTTGAGTAAAAAATTCAAGAATTTCAGGTCAGCTTATCACACTGCCATTTAGAAAATTTTTACTTTCCAACATGATCTATAATACTTATCATAGTTCCTTGTGGTGCAAAATATAGCCCTATAATCGCCACACTGTTGTGCTTACAGTCGTATAATTGGTTAGTCTCTATGATCATTCAGTCAAGTTTAATTTGACATTAAGTAATGCAAGGTCTAAAATAATCAGTCACACTTCTTAGTACAGCCAGAAACGCCCATACAGCGAGGCTTGGCATTGCCGCAAAAGGTGTGACCTACTTTCTGCATAGAGGGATTCCCTATGGGGTCTTAACTAAACTTGCTTTGGCCCTGTTTATAAACACACATGCATGGCTAGGGTACCAATGGAAAGGTATTGAAATAAGGATTTTAATGGTGCCCAAATTTCCAAGAATGGGTGAGCAGAAGTTGGGCTGGTAGAGGAATGAAAAAAATATGTTTTTGAAGATTTGCTTCATACCCTTTTACTGTTTGCTTCACAAGATTCAGGGTGGAAACAGGACCTTCAGATCAAGAGGAATCTAACCATGGGTCACCAGGGCTTTTGACAGGGCTGCGCAGTGCGCAATACACGCATTTAATGCCTAAATGTCGCATTTAAATGGCTAGAATGGCCATTCATTTACAGAATGGCGCATTGTATTTGCTAAAAAGTGTGCAATTGGCGCATTGCAAAAAATCCTGTCAAAAGCCCTGGGTCACTTTTACCTGTACAGCCAGGGGTAAGCTCAGTAGCTGTAATCCCAGGCCTCCTACCGATTCCTTTATTCCTTTAAAATTCCTTTAAAATAAAAAAATTCCTTTATTCCTTTAAAGTTAAATCCAAATATCCTCAGAATTAGCCCTTTTTTCTTGAGGTTTACAAGAGAATTGGTCATACAGAACAAGCAATATGTGATAGCTTTCTTACAGAAAGGCTCCTTGGTGTGCTTGTTCATAGATATACTTAATTATATCATAATGTAGGTTCATAATAAGGGGGGGGGGGCTGGCGATTTTTTTTTTGTAGGGGGGGCTTGTGATTTTTTCCATCCCTAGAGGAGGTTCAGATTTTCCAAGACAATTTGTATTACCGTAAGCTCCCGCGTAGAAGGCGCGTCTTCTACGCCAAACAAAATGCTGCTGGGTCTTATACGCGGGAGGGTAATTGTCTTGAGTTGGGGGTGCGCCTTATACGCGGGTTTTTCCAACATCTCAATTGGGAAAACAACCCAAAAATAGGGCAATTAAAAAAAAAAAATCAGTTTTTATTGCCGGTCGGTGTACGCCCACCATGTGCCGATGACAGCTTGAACTCATAGCGCCAAGCGCGGCAGCCCGGTCGCTGTACATTTGCTCGGCGGGTTTGACGCCGACCGTGTGCCGATGACAGCTTGAACTCATATAGCCAGCACCGCAGCAGCCCGGTCGGTGTACAGGCGCTCGGCGGGTTTGACGCCGACCGTGTGCCGATGACAGCTTGAACTCATAGCGCCAAGCGCGGCAGCCCGGTCGCTGTACATTTGCTCGGCGGGTTTGACGCCGACCGTGTGCCGGTGACAGCTTGAACTCATATAGCCAGCACCGCGGCAGACCGGGAGGTGTCGATGGGCGCTCGGCGGGGAATACACCGACCGTGTGCCGATGACAGCTTGAACTCATATAGCCAGCAATTCGGCAGCCCGGTCGGTGTAGATTTGCTCGGCGGGTTTGACGCCGACCGTCACACCGTGTGCCGATGACAGCTTGAACTTATATAGCCAGCAGCGCGGCAGACCGGGAGGTGTCGACGGGCGCTCGGCGGGTTTGACGCCGACCGTGTGCCGGTAACAGCTTGAACTCATAGCGCCAGCACCGCGGCAGACCGGGAGGTGTCGACGGGCGCTCGGCGGGTTCAAGCCAACCGTGTGCCGATGACAGCTTGAACTCATAGAGCCAGCACCGCGGCAGACCGGGAGGTGTACAATAGTGAGGGTGGGGGGAGGGATGGGGAGGGGGGCGCCTTCTACGCGAAACAGCCCCCCTGTGAGTTGGGGGGGCGCCTTATACGCGGGTTTTTCCAGGAATCGATCCAGAAGAGGTACGTGCGCCTTCTACGTGAAAAGCCATTCTCTGAGTTGCGGGTGCGCCTTCTACGCGAGCTGCGCCTTCTACGCGGGAGATTACGGTATGAAGTAGAGGCTTCTTTTGTATTGGGTGAGTGAGTAATAGATATTTAACGCCATTTCAACAGCTAAGGTCATATTCATGGCGAGAACTACATTACACAGAGGAATGTGTCAGTGCCCACGCATATTTGCACCACACACATCCGAGGGGCTAGGAAAGAGGAGAAATAGACTAGGGAAGCCCACTTTTGTATTGGGATACTTCATTATTTAACAAGTGGGGGAGGCAGGGTTGGTGGATTTTTGTATGTACATAGAAATCACCCCCCCCACCCCAATCAGACTGGGTTAATGTTTATGGTCTCCCCACAGGGAGTGATCATTGTTTATCAATGGAGGGAATGGTAGGGGATACACTTGTGTTTTTAGGATATTTGATAAACATTACTGTCTAAGGCTACATAGATTATAAGGTAAAATTTGGTTCGAGTCTTTTTGAACCAGGTAGAATTTAGGTGTCATTAAAAAGTGACCTTTGACCTTGACCTTAATTGATGTTCTTCTGAAAATAATGTCAATTGTGTTTGCAGGATACACATTACTCTCTAAGCCTACATAGATTATAAGGTTAAATTTGGTTTTAGTCTCTTTGGACATAGGTAGAATTCGGGTGCCACTGAAAAGTGACCTTTCACCTTGACCTTAAATGACCTTTATCTGAAAATAAGGTCACTTGTGTTTGTAGGATATTTGATACACATTGCTGTCTAAGCCTACATAGATTATAAGGTAAAATTTGGTTCTAGTCTCTTTGGACCTAGGTAGAATTTGGGTGCCCCTGAAAAGTGACCTTTGACCTTGACCTTAAATGACCTTCATCTGAAAATAAGGTCACTTGTGTTTGTAGGATATTTACACATTACTATCTTAGCCTACATAGATTATTGGGTAAAATTTGGTTCTAGTCTCTTTGAACCTACCATAATCTCCCGCGTAGAAGACGCACCCCAAACTCAGCACATGCATTTTCGCGTATAAGACGCACATTTTTATGCTGAAATTTGTAAGATTAGTAGATTTCTATAGAAAAATTACCCCTCGTATAAGACGCACCCCCAACTTGAGTGAAAGCTATAAGACTCCCCAGCATTTTGTTTGGCGTAGAGGACGCGTCTTATATACGCGGGAGTTTACGGTAGGTAGAATTTACTGAAAAGTGGCCTTTGACCATGACCTTAAATGACCTTGACAGATGGAAGGTCACAGGTCAGCTAGGTTGATCGGGCATCCAGTACTCATTGTTACACGTTTTATTTGTTGAGGAAATCAGTTCAGAATTGATGAAATAAGAACAGAAAATGTGTTATCAACTACCGTAATCTCCCGCGTATAAGACGCGTCCTCTACGCCAAACAAATGCCTTGTGCGTCTTATAGGATTTTCTGAAGTTCGGGGTGCGTCTTATACGAGGGGTAATTTTACTATAGAACAGTACTGGATTTACAAAATTGAGCCCTAAGAGGTGCGTCTTATACGCGAAAATGCTTCTGCTGAGTTTGGGGTGCGTCCTATACGCGCAACGCGTCTTCTACGTGGGATATTACGGTAGTACAATGCACCACCAGGCAGTTATCTCAGTGGTCACAACTTTCTATATACTTCCCTATGGTAGAATGGGCAGAATTCATCGACGACATAATTGCCATTTTCTCAGGAACTAATGAAGATATTGACTTGAAATTTTCACTGAATGTCTATTTCAGTGAGCTCTATCCAGCCATAACAGCAGTTTAAACATAGAGTGTATTTGAAAATTTTGTGACTGTGCCTTCTCTAGTTGATCGTTGCCCAACTCATAGCATAATGTTATGAGTTGGGCTGCTTGGTACGCCCAGAGCTTGAGACTCTCCTCTTTGAAAGTGGGTGAAAAACGGAAGTGGCACATACATTGTTTACATGTGCTTCGTTTAATAATTTAGAGATCTCACTTGGTTTAGAAAATCTAGGGAATGATTCTTTCCATCAATCTCTAGCAATTTGTAAAAAATTGAACTTGGATTCGGTATATTTTAGGAGGTGCATGAGATTTAAATTTGCCGACATACATGCACCGACCTTACGGGCCGCCATGTTTGTTTTGATAAGACTTCCAATGAACGGTAGCACAATGACTTCTAAAAATTCATTTTTGGTAGGTTCTCCTTTAGCTATCGAAGAAAACAAGAAAAGTGTGGCAATGACCATGGATAGGAGTTGCCACACCATCGCTAGTCACTGCGGGTGACGTCACTGAGGCAGCATGACGTCACCAATGACGTCATAGGTGACGGAGAAAATCGAAAACATTATGGAGTTGCTACGGTCGCTATGCTCCCAGCCGCTGACTCGGCTTGCAACTCCAAAAAATAATGACTTTGGAGTACGGTTCTGAATTATACAGTCACAAAATTTCAGCTCAATTGGTGAAGAAATAATGTCAGGGGATTTGCGCCATGTGGACGGGCGCAAATGGGTGACTCTTTCTCAAAAACTTGTGAGGGGGTATCGGAGACCCCCAGAAAAGTGGTCGACAGTGGTGACAACACTTCTCAGACGAGTCAGAGAAGCATAATTATAATTATAATAATGCTGTTTGAATTGTCTTTCTATTAGTATAAGAACAGAAGTTATGAGAGATTGAATGTGGAATTTCTAAAATATTTTCTGTCAGTGGATTCCCAGCCATTGTGGGTCTTATCAGTCCCTGCCCACTGCGCACAGGCGGCACTGTTTCTCACACATTTCAGACCTTGCTTTACTTAATTTCAAATTAAATTTGATTAAATAATCATAGAGGGTAACCAATTACACCACTGTAAGCACAACAGTTTGGCGATTAATGGACTATATTTTGCATCAAAACTGACAAAAGGAACTACCGTAAACTCCCGCGTATAAGGCACGTCTTATATGGGGGATTTTAGTTCTCATTGCATCCACAAGGGGGACTCCAAGACCTTCCTTTTGATGTTACATGCCCCCTTAGCCATAATAGGATATATGGGACCCAGGGGGGTTCCATGGGGCCCAAGTTACACATAGGTCTTTGAATTTTGAAAATTCATTCAGTAGAACCAAAGTTATGAATTTTTCATTTTTTTGAGAATTTTCCAAAACTCTGGGTGCGCCTTATACGCGGGCTGTGCCTTATACATGGGAGATTACGGTAAGATAAGTATTATAGATCATGTTGGAAAGTCAAAGTTTTCTAAACGGCAGTGTGATAAGCTGACCTGAAATTCTTAGATTTTTTAATCAACTCTCCTGTACTCTTTAGCTTTGGGCTAATAGATAAAATATAGCCGATTAAAGATCCTAAAACTACACACTTTTGTGGTCATCCCTATATAAGTTCAAAAAAGTTACGCAAATATTTAGTTTTGATAATTTCAGGTTTAATTCAAAACTCTTCCGAAATATATACAAACTGTCCAGATATTTCATTTTTTTCTCCCTCTATGGTAACTCTCAAAAACAAAAATTGACAAAGAATTTACAAAAATATCAGCATTTTATATTTCAAGGTTTTATAGAAAGTCTGTGCACACCAATACCCCTTGAAAAATGATAGATATTAAATTAATGACTGAATCTAGAGTAAAATGACCCATAAATTCTGATTCCTTGTTTTTACCCTTGGTATAGGAATATAGTTAATTTTGACAGTGGAAAAGAGCCCTAAAATAGAAAATCATATTGATTGATTTACTATAGTGACAGATAGGGACTCGCGGGAGTGAGTGTAGGGGTGTTATTCCTGATAATAGGATGCAGACACTTAGCCTTACAGTAACTTACAAGTACCAACCTAGCTCAGTTTCTGAACTCTCATCTCTGTTCCTCCGTGAGAGTTCAGAAAAGCTGTAGTTTAAAAGTGGAGGAAACCCTTATATTATTGTCAGCGCTTTGATAGGCTGACCGTGGTCACCAGTGACAGAAGGTCAGCCTATCAAAGGCTGACTGTGGTCACTGGGCCAGTCTGGAAGTAACGCAATCTCCCGCGTAGAAGACGCGGTGCGCGTAGAAGACGCTTCCCAAACTCACGGTAGGCTGGTTCGCGTAGAAGACGCATCCAACCCCTCTGAATCGATTTGTAAAAAAAAACCGTACAAGACGCCCCCCCAACTCAGCAGGGGGCGGTCCGCGTATAAGACGCACCCCCCCCCCCCAAATTTAAAAGAAATGTTAAGTCTATGCTGTCGTCGGCCCATGCGTCCCTACACCCCGGCATGCGTGAGGACCATTCCCCGGTCTGCTGCGGCACTGGCGCTATGAGTCGATGCTGTCATCGGCCCACATGTTCCCTACACCCCGGCAAGCCATGCCGCTTTGTCTATAGTGTCAACCTGTTGAGTCTATGCTGTCATCGGCACACGGTCGGCATTTTGCCCGCCGAGCAAATCTACAGCGACCGGTCTGCCGCGGTGCAGGCTCTATGAGTTCAAGCTGTCATCGGCACACGGTTGGCGTCAAACCCGCCGAGCGCCCGTCGACAGCTCCCGGTCTGCCGCGCTGCTGGCTATATGAGTTCAAGCTGTCATCGGCACACGGTGTGACGGTCGGCGTCAAACCCGCCGAGCAAATCTACACCGACCGGGCTGCCGAATTGCTGGCTATATGAGTTCAAGCTGTCATCGGCGCATGGTGGGCCTTATCCCCGGCGAGCGCGTCGACAGCTCCCGGTCTGCCGCGGTGCTGGCGCTATGAGTTCAGGCTGTCATCGGTGCATTTTCCCAAATGAGATGTTGGAAAACCCCGCGTATAAGACGCACCCCCAACTTGAAGAAATCCTACAAGACGCACAAGGCATTTGTTTGGCGTAGAGGGCGCGTCTTATACGCGGGAGATTACGGTAGCACATACAGAATAAGGAAGGGTTTGGAAAAAAGTGCTCTAAAATTTTCAATTTCAGCCATCAGCCTTTTACAAATTGAGTGGATTGGGATGCAGACAAATTGGGCTATCTGAGGCCATTTAAAAAATCACAAAATTCCAAGTATTAGTGGTTCCGAAAGTGCTCACAAGGCCATGTTAGCACCCCTTTCCCCCATTTTTAAACTACCGTAAACTCCCGCGTAGAAGACGCACTGCGCGTATAAGACGCACCCCAAACTTAGCAAATGCATTTTTGCGTATAAGACGCACATTTTGAGGCTCAATTTTGTAAATTCAGTACATTTCTATAGTAAAATTACCCCTCGTATAAGACGCACCCCAAACTTGAAAAAATCCTATAAGACCCCCCAGGCATTTGTTTGGCCTAGAGGACGCGTCTTATACGCGGGAGTTTACGGTAGAGCTTTCTCTGCCTCCCTACTGGAGTATGAGAGGCAGAGTTCCTCAGCCTAGTACCAACCCGGGCCAGGGCCCCTAGCTTTAGTTTAGTTTTTCTAGCAAGGCTGTTTTTTTATCAGGCTCTGTGGGAGTGTCTTAGCCTTAGGCTTAGGAAGTTAGGGAGTGATCATTTTTAGGAAGACCATTTTTCGTGTAAGTATTGGATCAATTGATTAAGCCAGAATGAATGATCTTCCTCTTCTTATTGATGACTTGTCCAAGTAATAACATTGCTATTCCTGGAGGTATGTGGCCAAAATTATGCAATGTGCTGTGCAGTAGGGAGAAATATATGTTGGAGCAATGGCATACCAGAAAGGTTGTCGGATCTATGTGAGATGTACAAAGAGACTAATGAGATTGGATAAATAAGGCATTTCCAATGCTTTACTTGAAGATTAATGTGAGTTATATCAATATTTGGGTGGGTTTGAATCAAGCAGTTAGTGTAATTAAGTGACAGTAGATGTGTATAGTCTGTTTACATGGAGTCATGGTAGATTTGCAGTTTCATAACCCCCTGGCCAGCACTTGAAATGCTGCCATCTGGTGTTATTCTAGGAACCACTTAAGGACATACAGGACATAACACCAGATAGCAGCACACACTATGACGAGAGTATTGTATTGGTGAGATTGGAGTAGCCTTTTAAGGATGTGATCATTTTTTTAACAGGGGGGGGGGGGCTGGTGGGCTTGAGCGGGGGTCAGAATTTTTTCAACCCCTTTCACCTACTTTCAGTGGAAAACCCCACGCGTTACTAGTATAGGTTAAAAGGGCATGTTCGTGCACGATTACCCGGGGGGGCCACTCCCTATCTTTTCTATGTGTGAACAAGCCCTTTGATTTAGTACCCTATTCATGGGTAGAAATATTGAGAGGTTTGACTCCTAATCAAGGGAAAATGCCAAAAACAAACCCCCCTAACCCTAGAAAATTACATTCATATTAAACAAAACACTATGATATCTACCTAATTAAACCCATTTTGACATAAAAATTTAGAGCACCCCCTAAACGAGGGCCCGTGCCTAGGGACATGGTATCCAATAGTTGGGTGTGTGACCCCCCCCCCCGATTACGTCCCTTACGGGGGGGGGGGGTCAAACAAATTTAACCCCCACAAGAGGGGGGGGTCAAAAAAATTTTCATGGCAAACGCACCTAGAGTTTTAGAATATGGCCAAATAAGATGGATTTTGAAAATTCAAAAAGGTTTGTGTACCTAAGGCACTCAGGTACCTCCTAAACCCACCTAGGTCATATTATGACTTAGGGGGAGTGTTTGATATCAAAAGAAAGGTCTTGATCTCCCCCTTGTGGATCTAAGGTGAACTAAAACCTCGCGTATGTAGGGGCCGGCATCGTTGTATATATATTAGTGCGCTTCATCCGAGAGATGTGCTCGTGTGGTGCTCATTCCTTCTATGCCAACCAGGTGTCGCTTTGCGATACCCGTTTGGTACAATAGGGGGCAGCACCATGCCTCGCGTCCAGCTTCTACTAAGAAGCCGGATGATCCGCAGAAGGGGACTGGATATGGTCCAGCCCAGACATATGTTCTGAGTGAATAAAGGCCTACCCGATCGGTAGGGAGTCTGGGGCTTTGCCCAACCCGAACTACTCGTGTTGTGTTGGTATCTCTAGTGATAAGCGAGCCAAAGAGCCACCCAACATATAAGTCGATACGAACCATTACACGTATATGACATGCCTTATACACGAGAGATTACGGTAGTGTTATATACCAAACACTAGGCTGATAGGATTATGTGTAAGCCGTTGATTTTCCGGTAACATGGTCAAAAATGTTGAGATCAGTAGGTCTGATTTTTTTTTTTTTTTTTTTTTTTTTTTTTGAAGCAAAGGTCTCACATGGTCATACTTTCCTAGGTTTTTACTGGCTACTACAAGAAAGGATCGTGTCTTGTATGAAATTTATGGAAATGATGGTAAATACAGGGAATTTGGAAGGGCCGCGCATCGCACATATTCCGCATTTAAAACTTAAATGGCGCATTAAATACTCCATAAAATGCGCCATTGGCATGATGGGCATGACCCCAAAATAATTGAAAAAGATTTCCAGTAGCCTGAGATGTATAGAAAACATAGTAATGTTACATGTATATGCTATTAGAAAGCTAAGATCAAGATGGAAACAGTCATGTGTATCTCACTTTGATTTGTAGTAACACCTGTAATAGGAATCATTAGCAAATAATTCTTTTTTTTTTGGGGGGGGTTGGGTTGGGGGAATCCTATAAGCAGTTTCAGTGAAAAACTCTATCAGGCACAAGTGCATGCATTTGTCAGTGGTCATTGTTATGACAGCACCAAGACAAATGTCATTTATGATTCCAAATTAAATGGACATTCAAAGTCAGAAAGTTCTAATCATATCTGCACCTTACCTGGTTCATGAATTTTTCTTGAACTTAGTGTCTGTCTTGGCATAGACAACAGTCAAATTTAATTGAGTTTGTCCAATTTTTAGGATTTCCTTTTATAAGATGCCAGGTTTTACCAAACTTCAACCTACAATCACTTTGCTAGGAATTTGTATCACTGTCTGCTCAAAATCATAACAAAAATAGTAAGAGAAAGAAAAATAAGACCCGCAGGCATTCATAACATTGATGGGAGTCCCCACTAGACTCCCTAAATGAATGTAGCCTGTATCCAAGATCTTAGGATTATGAAAGTACAAAAAGAAACCTTTGTGAAGTTTAGATACTGTATTCTATGTAATGAATGCACACACCCTAAAAAGTGCATGCACCCTTTCTGGTTACATTTTAGACTAGGAGTGCAAAAAAGAAATCTGATTGTGAGGCCCATTTAAACTCTTTACTACTGGACATACATTTCAGATACTTTTCTAAAGACTGTCTGCTAATTATGTTGAATACAGAGTACCATAACACTATAAAAAAGCAAAATAGAAGGGGAAATTATCAGTGAAATTATATCCCTTCTGCTGCCATAGATTCTGCATTTTGTTCATAAAGTATGTGATGGCCCATTGGTCTTCCAAATGGCGCATTGTTTGGGCCATGAATGCGCCATTGGCCCATTGCAAAAATTCCTATCAAAATCCCTGTAAATGTGTGTATAATCCAAACAAAAGTTCAGAAATATTTGTGAAAATTTGAAATACCGTAATCTCCCGCGTATAAGGCACGTCTTATACTCCAAACAAAACTATGCTGAGTCTTATACGTGTGAGGGACATTGCCTTGAGTTTGGGGTGTGCCTTATAGGGGGGTATTTTTACTATAGAACAGTACTAAACTAACAAAAATCTGCCCTTAGAGGTGCGCCTTATACATGAAACAGACCTCCCTGAGTTGGGGGTGCGCCTTATAGGCGAGGTGCGCCTTATAGGCGAGAGATTATGGTAGTCGTCGAAAGTCTTTAAAAAAAATCTTCAAAAAAAAAATGGGAAAAATTGAGTCAGGAAGGTCAGGTGACCGGAACCTTTTTTTTTTCTTTTTTTTTTGCAGGAAAAGCCTGAATATATTGTGGATTACTGGATACTCCATTTTTGACCTTTAGAAACACACAGCTTTCCACTGAACAGGTAACCTTCACTCTCCCCCAACCCCATCCCTATAAGAAGGGTTAAAAACTAAAGTAGTCAAGAGGTCAAAAAAGTTCTGCCATACACGCCCTGCCCCCTTGTTGGAATGTTCCCAAATGACATAATTGGTACGAGGGCATGGGGAACATTCGCAACTGATAGACAACTATCACTCAGTGACATTCACAAATAAAACATTATTGATATTAGGACATAGGGAACCTTCACAAATAACACATTATGATATTGGTACTAGGACATGGGGAATGTTCACAGATGATACATTATTGGCACAAAGGAAGCAGAATGTTCACAAATGATTTCATCACTGATACTATGACATGGGCAACATTCACAAACGAGGGTGTGTTATAGGTGCATCCTCTATGGGAGGTTTTGCTGTGAATTTATGCTCTTGTACACAAGTAAAAGTGTATGCTTCACTCATAGCATGTATGTTATTGTATTCCTGCCTCTATTGACGGAATGATCTTCACATTTGTTTACAAATGCCAACTGCGCTAATGTGCTACTTGTTTAACAACGGGGAGGGGGCTGGTGGGCTTAGGGGGAGTTGACTGGGGAGGGGGGGGGGGCAGAATTCAACCTGTTTTCAGTAGACCTGCCAACCGGACCCTAGGTATATGATGTACAGAGCTCCATGAGTGGCAGACGGTGTGGTGCACACGAACCCACTAGCTCCCCCCCCCCCCCCCCCGTTGTTAAAAAATGATCACCCATCTGATAGGTCTTATCAGTAGAACTCGCTGGTAACAAGCTTCAGTAATGGCGGTGCCCATGGCACGACCTGCTAACTCCGAATAAGACATGCCTTATATGCAGGATATTACGGTAGAGGTACACACTGACGCTGGGCCGGGGTTTAATGGCCCATATTTATAGGGCATTAGCACATTAGGCTATGGAGGCCGCCATTAGACCCCGACTGCACTATGATTAACACCTTCAGCCCCCGTCTCCGCAGTAAATGCCAGGGATGCTTCCCATTGGTCAATAATACAATAGCTATGTGCCGTATAGGTTGGCCCCTGAATTTTCTGAAAATCTGATTAAAAGGGCATCTCCCTTTAGATTTTCTTACATAGGACTGCAGGCCCGGGTGGGCAAAGCCTATTTTTTGTGTCTACTGCTGAATTAAAGGTTGCTAGGTTCCCGCCTTAGTCAAAACTTGAAGTAAATTTTTATTCAAGTGTATACAATGTTTTAGTATTGGCAAGCCATTTGCTGCTTTTATTCTTTAAGTGAACTATACTAAACAAAATTCTCTGTCTACTTCAATTTTTCCTACAGAAAGATGGCAGCTCTGCAGAGCCCCTTACTGATGACGCCTGTCATGGGGGAACTGATTTCTCCATCCACTCACCGTATACCCTGCATCAACACACCATGCTCAGTGGTGCTTCCCCGGCAACTCGCTGAACAGGATGACGCCAACGAGAGGAAGGAGAGACGCAGATCTCGCCTGCTTGAAATGCAGCGCCGCAATCTTGGTAGTCCGGCTACACCAACAGATAAGTATGCTGACATTTCAAATTATGTTGGATCAATAACTATTTGATAAAATCTCATTCCAACTATTCATGATTTTTAAAGACTGGTTGACGACCATATGTCGGTCGGTCAGTCGGTCGGGGGACTATGGTCGGGGGACTATGGTCGGTTGGGGGGTACTCAGGCATGCCTCAATACTCAGAGCTGTGCTGGTAGTTGTGTTGGGAGGGGGAGGAAGACAATTAAGCAGCTAAATGTGTCCTTAATGACATAGTAGGAAAGTCATGGGCAAGTCATCTAGCCTAGGCTCTGTACCCTTGCCTCGTTTCCTTTCTGTCTCTCCAAGACATACTTTCGCCTCAACTGTTTTAAAATAAACGCTCTCTTGTTGAGGGTACCCTTGGTGATAATGAGACATCAATTTAGAGTAATGTAAAGCCATACCTCAGTGGATCGTAGAGGCTCAAACTGTGTAGCCAATTGGTGGCTGACTCAGTACGGCGTACCTGACAGTGTCACTTTTGACTATTTTGTACACAGGTTTTTTTATCCCCTGATTTTTTAAAAAATTTCATATCCCCCCCTCAAGAGGGGTCAACACATCATTGAGTGTCCTTACTATACAGATCACTGTAGTTGTAGGTCTATTTCTTGCATCTCCTCAAAATTTTGATGTTTGTTACTGTTTGGGGGGGGGGGGGGGGTTCCAAATGCCCTTTGAGCCCCTCAATGAAGGTTTAGTGGACATCACTGAATTCATTTTTGTGGCCCACCCCCCTTTCAGTGTTTGCTGCCATTTGGGGTAAAGGTCTATCCTCTTGATGAAAGTTTAATTTTTTGGCTCTATCTAGAGCTATTTGTTAGTACATACCCACAATTTGTCAGCAAGTCAGCAATATGTCAGTACTCAATACCTTAAAGGGTGGCTAGATTTTCAACATGGGTACCGTTCAAAGATCGTTCCTAAAATCTCGGGACCCAGCGGAAAAATCACAGCGCCTTGATTGGTCAAGGGGTGGTCACGTGACTTGCTAAGGCGGGTACGTCTTAGCCGTGCTAGCCCCCCTTTAAAGTAACAGGGATGAGGAAGGAATATTTGTCTGTAATCCTTGTCTCCCACATTTGTTTACAAATGCACAGGTCCCCTGATGTCCTTCTTGTATTGAGTTTAGAGCTATAAAAGGTTAGTGTTAGTGCTATGGTATGATAGTAATTACCGTAATCTCCCGCATATAAGGCGCGTCTTATACACGAATCAGATCGTGGATGGGTCTTATACTTGGGATGCAGGCTGCCTTGAGTTGTGGGTGCGCCTTATACGCGGAGTTCTTTTGATTCCCAATCCTTACTTACTTACTTACGAATTTTATCTCACCTCGTGCTTTCCTTGCGGCCGACACTCAAGGGTGAGAGGTCCCGCGGGTTGTATCCACACCGAAGTGAGATTACCCTTGTGGTGTTGCATGCCTGGACCCTAGTCTAATGGGGAGGGGGGATGATGGTGACCGCATCATGGGAAGTTAGAAATCACGCCCCTACACATTTACCGAGGTAATGGTTCTTTAACATCCGTCACTACATAGGCATAGTGAGAGATGGACAGGCCTGTTTCAAGTCATTTGTCTGCCATGACCGCCGAGAGACTTTCCAGCACAGCCTAGCCAGAGCAGGGAGGAACTCAACTGACACCTTACGGCGACTTTTGGAACCACCACTATGCCCCGGCCGGGCTGGGAACCGAACCCACGACCTTACGGCCTGTGAGCAGTCCATAGAAATGCTGATCATATATTTTTTTGATTGCCACAAATGAGGTGTGACCTGAAGTAGATCTTAACTCTAACATTGTAGCATCAGTTTTTTTTTGGTTTCTTTTCTTTATTTGAGCATTACATCAATATCAAGGCATGCTAGGAAATGAATTAAAATCATCCCATTATCTAAACACAGTTTTGAACATCTGCTCTTGAGTCAAATATATAGCAAACATATAGGAATGGGATAGTGGCTTCACCTGGTGGCAACTCTAGGAATCATCCATTACTATACACTTGCTATATATTTAAATCAAGAACAACTAATGTGATTATTTCCCTAACATGCCTTAACATTTTAGGAATGGTTCATAGAATTGCCACCAGGTGAAGCCACTATCCCATTCCTATATACCGTAATCTCCCGCGGGGGGTTTTAGTTCTCCTTGGATCCACAAGGGGGACACCAAGACCTTTCTTTTGATATGTTACATGCCATAATGGTCATACCAGCGCCTGCGGCGCTGTGATCATAGCCAAAACAAACAAAAAAATACAAAAAAAAAACTTAACCACTTACACTACCGTAGGCTAGTGAGGACAGGAGGCTTACCACCTCTATATTCATGAGTAGACTGTAGGCCCATCCCTGACCCCACCAACGCGGGAAACGTTGGACAGCGTCTCATGTGTGACTGATTAAGGCTGACCTCTCAGTTGCGTCAGACCCAAGGGAATGTTGCATGGCGGGACTGCCTTAATGGGCATAGTGCGAGACTGTTGGTCAGGTTGTAAATCAAAACTTTCACACGGAAAATCATTGTTATATTTTTTATCCGTTGCCTTTTCTTCAAATGTCCGATAGAACTGAGAATAGGATAGCTAGGGAGGAGGGAATGGTGAGTCAAAAGTGAATAAAAATAGATAGCTTGGGATAAAAAGTCTCACGTCAGTGCGTGAAAAGAGCAGACAAACAGACAGACGCAGCCCCCAGTCGGGTGCACTGCGCTCCGAAACGGGGGAGGTTTCATAGATAAGTTGGGTAAATAGGGCATAGGGGGCCCAGGGGGGGTCCAGGGGGCCCAAGCTACACACAGGTTTTTAAATTTTGAAAATTCACTCAGTAGAACCAAAGTTTTTTCATTTTTTTGAGAATTTTCCAAACTCTAGGTGCGTCTTATACGCGCACTGCGTCTTATACGCGGGAGATTACGGTACTTGCTATATATTTGACTCAAGAACAGATGTTCAAAACTGTGTTTAGAGAATGGGATGATTTAAATGTATAACCTAACATGCCTCAACATTGATGGATTGCTCAAATAAAAAAAAAAGAAACAAAAAAACTGATGATACAATGTTAGAGTTAAGATCTACTTCAGGTCACACCACATTTGTGGCAAAAAAATATATGATCAGCATCATAGATGACTAGACTTGAAACCTATATAAGGCTTTCCCCAACTACAAGGACCCCCAGACCTCCTAAGTAAGGGGTGCGCCTTATACACGGGTTTTTCAAAATACCAATTCAGGGGAGATAGGTGCGCCTTCTACGTGAACCAGCCTTCTCTGAGTTGGGGGTGCGCCTTCTACGCGGGCTGCGCCTTCTACGCAAGAGATTACAGTACTCACTATTTGTCAGCGGTTAATCAATATATGTTAGTAATTGCTCACTATTTGTCAGCAATTAGTCTATATGTTAGTAATTGCTCACTATTTATCAGCAATTATTCAATATATATTAGTAATTACTCACTATTTGTCAGCAATTAGTCAATATATATCAGTATTTAATCACAATTTGTCAGCAATCAGTCAATATATGTCAGTACTTAGTCACTCTATATCAGCAATTATCAATACATGTCAGTATTTACTCACAATCTGTCAGCATATATATCAATATATAACAGAGAAATAGCCATTGATTCAATTGTGCATCTTGCCATGACTGGTATTTGTAAAAATATGTCAGTATCTATGGACTATTTGTCAGCAATTAGTTAAACATTTATCACAATTAATCGATCGGCTATTACACCTCTGGTGTAGTTTTAACTCACAATACATATCCTATCAAAAATTAGGCAAAAATAGACCTATAATCAATCTCTTAAATACAAATCTCGCCATGCGTGATCTTGTATATGTATATAACGCAAACACTTCAATTTCAGACGGAAGTCATTGACAACACCATCAGCAGGCCTGACAAATGCACAGCTGGCCGATCACTACACTAACTGTATAAAGCTTTCTGCAGAAAATGTAAGTAGTAGCGAGGACTTCAATGTAGTGTAATATAAATGTGTACCGTAGTGGCCCGTTTGAGCACAGGTGTTCAAATTAGTGCAGGTCTTGTTTTCAGGGTGTCCGGCGATCCTACTTTTTCCTAAATTTTTTTTATGATTTTGCTATTTTTCCTACATTTTCTCCAAAATACCTACTTTTTCCTACTACCGTAATCTCCCGCGTATAAGATGCAGTGCGCGTATAAGGCGCACCTAGAGTTTTGGAAAATACTCAAAAAAATGAAAAATTCATAACTTTGGTTCTACTGAGTGAATTTTCAAAATTTAAAAATCTGTGTGTAGCTTGGGCCCCCTGGACCCCCCTGAGCCCCCTTATGCCTTATTATGACCATTATGGCATGTAACATATCAAAAGAAAGGTCTTGGTGTCCCCCTTGTGGATTCAAGGAGAACTAAAACCCCTCGTATAAGACGCGTCTTATACGCAGGAGATTACGGTATTTCCTACTTTTTGGCCCAGCCCCTGCTGGGTCATTGGCGGCGCCTTGGCGGTCATAAACTGACAGTCATGAATTTGAACTTTAGATGGGAATTGCTCATCGAAATTTGGGGATAATTAAACAAAAAATCATGGAAAAATGTTCTTTAGGATCTAGTCTTTCATTGTACATGCACAATTCCTGGGAAAAAAATTTCTTTACCTATGAAAATAGCTGAATAAAAAACCTACTTTCTCACGAAAACGAGGCTCCATAGGATAGCATTGCGCGGTCGATTTCGGCGGTCGACAGGGGGTCAAAATAACACATAGACTCCTATGGGAATTGTCCAATTAAGACGCTTTTTTTCAGCAGGTAAGGTGGGATATCTGGCACAGGAGGGGTTCAGACCGTTGATATATGAGTGTCTAAATCGGACCACCATAATTTTGTTATGTCGACCGCCCCACTTCCGGTCTGGATATTTGACGCATGCGCGCAGAGCAACCGGTCGTCATATTTTATTTCTTATTTAATAGTAAATTGAGGTGTATTCGATTCAATTCGATTAATATTGTCTAACATGCATGGAATATATTCAAAAAGCCATTAATTTCAAGTTAAATCGATAGAATATATCATTTCTCCGTTGAAAATGCGACTTCCGGCAAGGAGGGGTCGCGCATGCGCACGGAACATCAAAATCCAAAATGGCGGACAGGGAGACAATCGCCTTACGGTGCTATCGAAACTGCCGGATTTTAACAAAATGGAGGAGAATTACATTGTCTCATGGTTAATATGTATCCTTGTTCAAGACTTGCTGGTATTGTGCAATGCTTAACTCGCCAGGAGAGGAGTTATTCGCCAATGAAACATGCGAGCGATAATGGGTGCATCCTCCATAGCCTTAAGCATTGACGACTTCGACACACTGTCACTATAGTGCCAGTCACCTAGGGTAGGTCATGGATGCTCCAACTGTAGACGCTGGGCCATATGTGATATATATCACACGTTAAATTTTTTATTTTCCTTTGGCGCATGCAATATAAAAATAGCGTTAGTCGCTTTGAAGCACATCTTGCTTGTGTCAGTATATCATTATAGTAACTTATGTCAAGTGAAATCAACCCTCAAGTCTTAATGTGTGCCATGCATAGGCTATTTTAGTTCCCAATGAGGTATACCTGAGGGAACTTATCACAGGCATGGTAAATTATTAAGGAGTACCTGATTTTATTACCAAAACTATGGCATGTGAACGATTTTCCTCCTCTTATATGTTTAACCACAGGGGCGTAGGAAAAGGGGCGGCCCGGGCCCCCCCCCCCCAATCACAGAGGAAGTGGGACCTGAATATGTCTGGGCCCCCCCAAAATGTGTCAAGCCCCCCTATAAAATGTACAAGATTCCCGAAGCTCAGCACTCAAATTGGACAAGTATGTCATTAAGATATGGAAAATGGCAGATTTGTTCAAAGATAAGCCATCAAGGAGTATTCTTTTATATAAATCCAATACAGTGATGCATTAACACCAGCGATAATTTATGGTGGCTGGGGTGGACCCCCGGGCCCCCCCAATGAAGATTTGCTTCCTACGCCTCTGATCCATTTAGTCTTGTACTGGCTAGTAACATTACTTTGGGTAGATAGCAAATTCTGTAATATCATTGGCATTATTATCTGCTACTCAAATTTTGCCATGTCTGTTGCGCTCCATTAGTACTTGCAAGAAACTGAGTACTGGAGTTGTAGCGCTACTACATTTAGCCTCCACATGGTTTATGAATAGTGCAGTTTTACTGTTATCTAAGATATCTATGACTCAGCATGTGAGTTGTATCATTGCAATTTGCAGTATTTATAAATCACATCTTCATTAAAGATTCAGAGATATTGGCTTGTGGAATGAAAGAGCCAATTCTGACACCATTGGTGCATCAATTGATGTTTGATTATGCTAAAGTTGTGTGGTGATGGTTAGTGATTGACTTGGTGGACATAAATGCTTTGAGCATTAGAACTAGTATTATACTAATGTTTCACTCATAAACCCTTTAACAGAATACGTGCAAACACCTGACTTATAGTGATCAGGGAGGTAATATCAAAATGTGGCTACATGAAACGTCAATATTAGACTAATGTTGTCAGTGTTGGCTGCAATCAAATAGGGAATTTCAGTCAGATGGAGATGAGGGGTCACCACAGGGGGAGTGATAGACAGGGATCCGTATAGAGAGTGATATTGTGACATACCCTCTGTGTAGTACATGAATACATTGTACAAAAACTGTGTCTATTAAGTAAGTTCTATAGAGGGGTTAGTACCTCACAGATCTTGTATGGAAGCCATGTTGAGGCAAAACTTTTGCCATAAACTTGCCATTACAAGTTTCACCTGTTAGTGTGCTGAAACAACTAGCCAATTTCTCAATCTCAATCTAGGATCAGTAATCAGTACCGTAATCTCTCGCGTATAAGACATGTCCTCTACGCCAAACAAATGCCTACTGCGTCTTATAGGATTTCCTCAAGTTGGGGGTGCGTCTTATACGCAGGGTTTTCATTTTTCTGATGTGATCAAGGAAACACCTTTAAATCATGTAGGGAGTGGATGGGCCGATAACAGCTTCAACTAAACAGGTTGATACTATAGACAATGCGGTGTGGCTTGCCTGGGTGTAGGGAACTCATGGGCCGATGACAACATCAAACCATAGCGCCTAGTCCACATGCCTGCCGGGGTGTAGGGAATGGATGGGCCTATGACAGCATCGACTCATAGCGCCTCGACTGCGGCGACCGGGGAACTGCCCGCACGCCTGCCGGGGTGTAGGGAATGCATGGGCCGATGACAGCATCGACTCATAGCGCCAACGCCGCTGCAGACCGGAAGGTGTTAACGCGCTCCCCGGCCTGAAGGGAAGGCATGGGCCGATGACAGCATCCACTCATAGCGCCTAGTCCGCACGCCTGCCAGGGTGTAGGGAGAAGATGGGCCGATGACAGCTCTAAATGTTTCATTTCTCTTAATTCTAGGGGGGGGTTGGGGGTGCGTCTTATACGCGAATCCCCCCCCCCTTGCTGAGTTGGGGGGGTCTTGTACGCCTACCAGGCGTTGGGGGATCGTCTTCTATGCGCACCGCGTCTTCTACGCGGGAGATTACGGTAATACATTGGCAACAATTCATGACAAGGAAACAATTTACTGTTTTATTGCCGTTCGTTCTTAGGAACGAACGGCTATAGGAGGGGACCCATTCTTAAATACAAGCTCTCATAGTGGTGCTTCCTCGCTCTCCATGTATAATCCTGTCTCATAGGTACAGTATTGAGTATGCCTATACCTGGATTAAAATGTGCAAATCAGTCAAGCACAGAAGTGGTGGCAGTGGTGGTGTTGGTGGACCTGTTATTGTAGACCATGGGGACAGAGTGGTGGTAGAGATACCTCAGGTAGAGCCATGGTATATAGTACATATAACCCCCCCCCCCCCCCCCCGCGCCCACCTCTGAAAGGTGGTGGTGGCTGTGCTGCTGGGGTGGCCCCATACCTGCCTGGCACCACCTCCCCCAGCACCATGTGGTTCTCTTCTGCTGGTGGTGCGTTTCTCAGCACCACTGACTGTACACTGACTATTAACCCACTAAAGGCCACCTACATGTATATTCATGTATACATGTACACATAAGTATGATGCACCTTTTGAGGAGTTTTAAGTGGCGTGGCATTGGATTATTTGGAGTCTTGGGACCGTTTTCCATGTGTGTCGGCCATCTTAGTTTTAGGAAACACAGGGATCCAGGTCATATGTGGTCAATTTTGATCTTCAAAGGTTATCAGATGGATGTTAGTGGAGACCTCAACTACCTAATTCTAATATCTTCCATATGTGTCGGCCATCTTGGTTTTCGGTCACACAGGGATCCAGGCCATATATGGTCAATTTTGATCTTAAAACGTTATCAGATGGATGTTAGTGACCATTGGGAGACCTCAACTACCTAATTCTATTGTTTTCTATATGTATCGGCCATCTTGGTTTTAGGAAACACAGGGATCCAGGTCATATGTGGTCAATTTTGATTTTCAAAATTTATCAGATGGGTGTTAGTGACCATTGGGACACCTCAATTACCTAATTCTATTGTTTTCCTTGTGTGTCGGCCATCTTGGTTTTAGGAATGACAGGGATCCAGGCCATATATGGTAAATTTTGATCTTCAAAAGTTATCAGGTGGATGTTAGTGACCATTGGGAGACCTCAACTACCTAATTCTATTGTTTCTATGTGTATCGGCCATCTTGGTTTTAGGAAACACAGGGATCCAGGTCATATATGGTCAATTTTGATCTTCAAAAGATATCAGATTGATGTTAATGACCATTGGGAGACCTCAACTACCGTAATCTCCCGCGTAAAAGACGCGTCCTCTACGCCAAACAAAATGCTGGGGGGTCTTATAGGATTTTCTGAAGTTGGGGGCGCGTCTTATACGAGCGGTAATTTTACTATAGAAATGTACTGAATTTACAAAATTGGTACCTAAGAGGTGCGTCTTATACGCGAAAATGCATGTGCTGATTTTGGGGTGCGTCTTATACGCGCGGCGCGTCTCCTACGCGGGAGATTATGGTACTTAATTTTATTGTTTTCCATGTGTGTCGGCCATCTTGGTTTTAGGAAACACAGGGATCCAGGCCATATATGGTAAATTTTGATCTTCAAACATTATCAGATGGATGTTAGTGACCATTGGGAGACCTCAACTACCCAATTTTATTCTTTTCCATGTGTGTCGGCCATCTTGGTTTTCGGAAACATAGGGATCCAGGTCATATATGGTCAATTTTGATCTTCAAACATTATCAGATGGATGTTAGTGACCATTGGGACACCACCACCACCAATACCACCACCACACTATTCCCAACCCTCACACACATTCCTTATTTGCATATTTTAATCCAGGAATAGGTTTACTCCATACTATAGCAATAGGACAGGATTATACATGGAGAACGAGGAAGCACCACATTCAGAGCATTTATTGAAGTATAGGTCCATTCCAAAGGCCATAGAGTTCATATATAGTGATCTTTTTTCCTTGGATCATAATAGGAATATGCACGGCATTACAGCATTGCTGTGTTTACTTTCTTGAAAGTATGTTATAGATTAATAAATTGCTAAACACACAACATACGAAGGGCTTTTAGATTTGGTATTAAGATAAAATTTGTTCTAACAATTTTGATTTAAGATCCTATTAAAAATGTTGTAAATCAATTCTGTAGTTCTTAGAACATGATATGAATACACATGGCATTACAGCTTTGCTGTGTTTACTTTGCCGAAAATATGTAAAACTGATTTTAGAATTGATATTAAACTCAGAATTGATCGTTAAATTTAAATATGAAATCCTAATATCTTGATCATAGATGACAGATCCTTTCAATTGCATCCTTAACACGGGCCTCTTGATCATAGATCTTAGATTCTAAATTTTCAATTGAATCCTTAACATAATCTCCTAACCATTGACCCCTTGTTTCACACATTGTGCTCCAACATGGCCACTGTACATCATTTTGACATAGCAGACTCGCAGTAAATGCCTTCATGAAACCACTGTATATCGTGTTTAACATACCAATGATACAGGTACAAACTGAGCACCATTTAAATATGTTCTGGAATATCATCCTAATAGATTCTACATATAAGCTTATCAATTTTGAGGACATAGTTTTGTTACACATGCATTGTTTATTCTACATATGTCCTACTTTTTCTTATAGTTTCCTACTTTTGTCCTACTTTAGTCCTACTTTTTGAAACTTTTCAGTCCTACTTTTGTCCTACTTTTTCAAAGGGGTCTGCCGGACACCCTGTGTTTTAGTGCAGGGGAGAAGATGGTTTTAGAACTCAGAAATTCACATACTTTTACACTTCAAACATTATAAATAAGCACAGGACCTATATGAAGGCTGAGTAAATCAGAAGCTTGAATCTATTTGTACATGTGTGCTAAAATGGACCAATATGATTAACTTGTTTCCATAGTATGAGAAAGTGGCACAAACGTCTGGCGTAATCGTAACATCATGAATTTTGGTGTACGATACATAGTTTCCCCTGTACTTCCACACTAATTTTTCACCCACTGGTAAAAAAGATTGCTGGCTCGTCTTCTCATTCTCATAGTTGTAGTATTGTAGAGATTCTGAACATAAACAAGAGACTGTGTGGGTAGGGTGTTAATACCAAAGGATATCATTTTAAAAAATGCATCATTTCAGGTTAGTGGGATTGATCTTAGCTGTCTTAGTCTGTGTGGTTATACTATAGGTCCTTTTTCAAGGCCTGCAGGTAATGTACATACCAGCAATGTCGAGAAAAGAAACCAAAATAGTGACCTGCCTAGAGACGATCAGGGACCGGGTGGAAGAGCGCCATAATGTTGACCAGGCCCCCTTGCAGTGCTACCCACGGCCATTGCGTATCTACAGTGGAACACTGCATATCCTATATTAGTATTATTGTGTCCCACCAAGTGTTTACAGTGAATGCATATCCCCTAAATTAAAATATTGTGTGACCCAAAAACAGATATGGTTCATAAAATACACCTGTTTTATTCTATTTCAGAAAATCAATGCCAAAAATGCGTTTGGTCTTCACCTAATTGATTACCTCTCCGAACTGTTAAAGAAAAAGGAGATGAACAACTTCCAGGTAATTTAAAGATAAAAAATATTGCCATAACCTTACTCTGACTGTAACCCCATATCAAATGTATAAAGTGTTGAAGTTTCACTCACATGCTGGCTCTGGTCGTCAGGAGGGCTCCAATTATTCACAACTCATTGTTGTCGATTTTCGAGTTCACTCGCCATGACATAGGTACAATTTTCATGGTTAAGATAAACAGAACACAGCTATGATATTCTGAAAGACTAAAGATGTATTTGTAGTTGAATCAAATTCAAATAACCAACATGCATTACCATAAATTCTAGCGTATAAGCCACAGCTAGTACAAGAACAGGTGGGTAGAGGGAGGGTTAGATCTGACACATACCCACTATTTTCCAAATTTTGAACATCCATTTATTATAAAAAAGAAACTTACCGTAATCTCCCGCGTATAAGGCGCAGCTCGCGTATAAGGCGCACCCCATACTTAGCAGTGCCTGATACCCATATAGGGTGCACCTGGTGCTTCCAAATTGTTATTTTCAGAAACCTCACATATAAGGCGCACCCTCAACTGCAAGGGTATATTTCATGTACTAGGCGCAGCCCCCTAACTTTGAAATAATACAGGCTGGCTCGAATTTTATCTCACCTCGTGCCTTCCTTACGGCCGACACTCAAGGGTGAGTCTAATGGGGAGGGGGGATGATGGTGACCGCATCTATGGGAAGATAGAAAGCACGCCCCTACACATTTACCGAGGCAATGGTTCTTTAACATCCGTCACTACATAGGCATAGTGAGAGATGGACAGGCCTGTTTTAAGTCATTTGTCTGCCATGACCGCCGAGAGACTTTCCAGCACAGCCTAGCCAGAGCAGGGATGAACTCAACCGACACCTTACGGCGATGTTTGGAACCACCACTGTGCCCCGGCCGGGCCGGGAACCGAACCCACGACCTTACGGCCTGTGAGTGGACGCGCTACCGACTGTGCCACGCCTCCCGGCAATAATACAGGAGTAGGATGTTGATCATATATTTTTTTAGAATGCCAAAAATAAGATGTGAGCAGAGTATAACTTATCTCTACCATTGTATTATCAGTAATTTTTCTCCATTTGAGCATCCACCAATGTTGTGGCATGTCAGGGAATGACTATAAATCATCACATTACCTAATCTTAGTTTCAATATCCTTTGTATTTAGTTATCTAAATTCAGCCATATTCCAAATATATAAAATTGTTAGAGTGGCGTCATCTGGTGTTACTCTAGGAATGATTCCTAAAAGTGACACCAGGTGAGGCCACTCTTCCATTTTGATATGAGGTCAAACTTTGGGCTTATGTTTTAAGACTTCAGCTCCCCTCCCACCCTACCAGCACCTACTGTAGGGTGTTCATCGCTTTTCACACCCTCCTGTGCAGCGTTCACACCTTCCAATGTGGCCCTCACACCCTGTCATTTGCCCCTACACCCTGTCATGTGACAGTAACACCTCAGCAAGGCTTTTCTCAGGCCTATACAGTGTACATGGATGGCGCCACCGGAAGCCGGGAGGCGTGGCGCAGTCGGTAGCGCGTCCGCTCACAGGCCGTAAGGTCGTGGGTTCGGTTCCCGGCCCGGCTGGGTCACAGTGATGGTTCCAAACGTCGCCGTAAGGTGTCGTTTGAGTTCCTCCCTGCTCTGGCTAGGCTGTGCTGGAAAGTCTCTCGGCGGTCATGGCAGACAAATGACTTAAAACAGGCCTGTCCATCTCTCACTATGCCTATGTAGTGACGGATGTTAAAGAACCATTGCCTCGGTAAATCTAGGGGCATGCTTTCTATCTTCCCATAGATTCGGTCACCATCATCCCCCCTCCCCATTAAACTAGGGTCCGGGCACAACGCCACAAGGGTAATCTCACTTCGGTGTGGATACAACTCGCGGGACCTCTCACCCTTGAGTGTCGGCCGTAAGGAAGGCACGAGGTGAGATAAAATTTGAGCAGCAGCAGCCACCGGAGTGGGACATTCAGGTACCCCGCGTATGAGGCACACACCCAACTTGGGGAAAACCTATAAGGCGCACCTTGGATCTGGTTCGTGTATAAGACGCGCCTTATACGCGGGAGATTATGTTGTATATATACATTTTCAAGTTTTATGACTTTTCCACAAACTCAGGGTGTCGCTTATACATGGATGTGGCTTATACATGAAAATTTACAGTATATTCTATGAAAGGAAGAGAATTCTAATGATATGACAAGAAACCATGACTGTATCACGGGTACTTTTTATAATGACAAGTTACATATTGGGACTAGGCTAGGCATGTCTTTAAAGTGGGTGGAACCTGCCCTATCTCTTTACCAACAAAATCAACCCTTGAATATCGGCACTATACTACTGCATCATAGTTAAAAAAAAAGTTTTGTCTCTTTGTATTAGATCGCCAGTTCTACGCTCGATGCCAGTGCCAAGATTTATGCTGGCCGCGTGGACGCCATCCACACGGAAACATACAAGGTGCTGACTGGACTCGGGCGCAGCTCTGACCGACGTGACTCACAGGGTGGTGGTGAGGAGGAAGTGATGGATGGCAATCAACCTGAGGGTGATGGGAAGGACCCACAAAAAAACAAAAAGCGGCGTCGTAAAAAGGCAACAGTTGAAACCAATCTGAAGAACATCAATGTCAAGAAAGTGGAGTTGGAATTTGAAGTATGTATCAGTTTCTCCCTTGTTTTGCATCCCCATAAAGCTCATACAAAATATTTTGGGGAACTGAAAACGATGTTTTGTATATGCGCAGCTGATCGTTGATTATACTCAATGTGCTATCAGTAAGAAATCCGTTATCCCTAGCATAGAACAACCTTCGTATATTGGAGGAATACCATAGAAAAGGTTTCCCTGCTCATAATAATATTATGGAATACAGGTATTATATCATACAAGTTCCGTTTATGGCTATAATATTGAGTGGCAGGAAAAGACGCTTGTTTTTTTCCAAAGTATTCCAGCGCGCATGCCCTTAACTCTACTTCCTCCTTTCTCAAGGTTCAATCACCATATTCAATCTGTACTCACTAAAGATCAGTTTATATTTTTCGAAGTTTTTCGAGAAATGATATATAATTATGGTAAAGACTACAGGTGTCACTACTCAGCTATCACCACATTTGACTTATGCAGAAGTAGCATTTACAAGTATCAAGTACACTCATCCAATAAATTCTCATGTGTAAGGCGCAGCCTGAATTAGTGGGGGGCGGATGCTATAAGTTGTTTTTTTTCTAATGATTGGATCTTAAAAATTCAAAAAGCTACGGGGCCTGGACCCCCACTGCTGGAACAAGTGGAAAAATATTGGGTATGTGTCAGACAGTACTAGGACTGGGTCTGGTTGTCAAACCAGCCATGGCTGGTTTGAATTTAGGTAAGGTTTGAAATAATACCACTTACTGTGGACCAGAAAGCACAAATTCTTCTACAGATCATGGTAAACTAATCTACACCAGCCACTTGTTTTATCCTCCAGGTGGACCCACTGTTCCAGAAGACATCTGCAACATTTGACGAGGGTGGATCAGGCGGACTACTCCTGAACCATTTAGGTTGTCTGGATGACACGAGTGCTATCGCTGTAGACCTGAATACTGTTGCTGCAGCAGAGGCAGAAGCCCTTGCATCACAACGGAAACCTACAGACATCTCTGACCTTAAGGGTAAACAACTGCTTATATGCCCAAAGGCTAGAACTTGAATAAACATTATTGCCAATAGGTGGCTTATTCATGAGTTCTAGATGGTGTAAGAGACAGTCTGTAGGGTGTTCTGAAAGTAATTTTGTGTAATAAACTATCCAAAAGTGTTCACGCCATAGGAAATTTTAACACAGTAAAGCCTTTAAGAAGATAAGCTTCTTGATTAAAACCAGATTTCTCTGAATTTAAAGCAATCTACAACCCAGAATCTTATCATTTGGATTTCAGATTTATATTTTGGTATGGCACTTGATGCGCTCCGCATTTGTCCAGAGTTTGCAGATTTTTCCTTTACCAAATGGTCAAAAGAAGAAGAGGTGAGCATCATTGTCTTAAAAATCTGCCTTTACAATAATAAAGCGTGATTTAGTGAGCTGTCAGGTAAATAGTTAAATAATATACCATGTGCGACAGTGCCCTCGCCTAGAAAGAATTTGACTAAAGTTGTTAAGTCACACAAAAGCAGGCACCGGCCGTTTACATTTATTTTTGGCATATATTCAATAGTTTGGAATGAATGAATTTAGAACTAGAGATGATGATCTACATTGCGACCATGTCTAGTTCCCAGAGAGAAATTTGATAGGGAAAATGTTATATTTTTTGTAGGGAGAAAACAGCATTATGTCTAAGATGGCCAAAGAAACAGACCGGCGCTTCGACATGGAGGCTGAGGTGGAGGAGGTGACCATGGCCGCACCAGACAACGATGATGATGATGATGATGGTGGGCTGCCCATGGATGACTTTACGGGAAATGATGATGATGCACCGCCAGAGAATGGTATGGTACTACAGTATTTTCAGGCATGAGATTCAGACAGGTTTTTAATTCAGTGAAATTATCTCCTTATTTCACAGATCCCTTGAACAGCATTTAGATATATGCATGGGTGGGGGTCCTAAATTCAAAATGGAACCTAGTCATGAGGACCAACGGTCATAATACATTAATCCGCTATGCAAGAGGGTTATGGAGACACAGACACATGGTTTAGTGAAGCAGCACTAAAAGCCCGGGGGGGGGGGCACACAGTCAACATTTAGATACTATGTGTGAACATGATTTCAAGGCGAGGGTCCGTTTATGGACCCAAGTCGCCCCCCGCCCCAGGGCCCTTTATTAGGGATGCCTTTGAGACTATTGTAAATGGGTCATTTATAGACTGTACAGGATGTGTAAGGTCAGGTTCTACAGCCACGTGGTAATCCAGCCACTGTCATGCACAGCCCAGAGCGACATAAGATGAAACGGCCAGGGAGAGGAACATAGTGTGCAGGGGACAGGGTGGATGCACGGTGAGAGGCTGTGTAAACGCTCAGGTAGATAGGGTCATAGGCAATGGCTTCTATAATATGGGTTGCAAGTTATTCATTGGCAGTATGTCTAGGCTTGCGTAACCAATGCTTTGAAGTACATGCATTAAATTCCAAGTGTTTGATTTGTACATATGCTTGGCATTACAAACAAATCTGTAACCTTCTGGCATGTTGGGATATATATAGCTCTTATGCCATTGAGTGCAAGGCAGCGAGTCAAGAAGTCTAAGAGCAATTCCTGCTGAGAATATGGGTTTTGTTTTCCACATTCACTTGAGATACTTTGACACCGATCGATCACATTAGCGTGAATTACAGATTTCCCCTAGATTCCAGTCACTAGCCTTCTGTATTCCAATCACTAGCTGATGAATACAATAGAGGTGCAGGTCTAATTGTCACAAGAAGGTTCAACCAAGGACAGCCGATGCCCACTCCCCTGCGCAATAACACCCCACTGCTGGTCACGTCACTAATTTAGATTATAATTTCTGTGAATTTAAGCACTTTTAAATTAATCTAACATGAAATAGATACAGAGATGAACTCTTTGGTATACACTGCCATCGACCCACCCTAATTTATCGCAAGGTAGGTACTTTGACATCGCCACTCTGGGGGCTGAGAAAAGCTGACAGGCTAGATTGGCACTTTCTACCAGGTTGGAGTGTGGCCAATATTCACGACCTTACCAATATCGCCGATTTGGGGCCTTATTTATAGACTGTTTTCAATATGTATCAATAGTCATTCTTGATGGTTAGATATAAAGCTAACCACCAGCGAAATCAGGGAGAAAAAAAATTCCAATTAATAAGCATTTTACAGTAACTTGAATATGATGGTGATATTGAAGCTTTAAAAAATCCATTAACAATTGGAGACACCAAAAAAATAACACCAGACACAGCTTTAGGACGTAATTATCTACCAGGATATGAATTTTCATCTATGTACGATTTTGCCCACTGATACTTTTGAGAGGACCAAAATATGAAACATTGAAAAGAAATTGCTCTTAACATTGCCGCTATGTTATGATTTTTTATTAGCATTTTATCCCTTCTTAGATTTAACTTGGGAACTAAACAAAGATATCCTATCAAATCCATGATCCTAAATATTCTAGAAAACTAACTTTTATGTAGATGGGACCACTAGAACATTGCTTTCTGGGTCCTTAGATATCAAGTGGGAACAAAAAAAATGGTACCTGTGCATGCTACCACACACTGGGCCCACCAGATATTATAACACCTTTCCTACCATTCCTATAGTGCTACTTGCCTTAATATTTTGGACACTATTTGCCCTGTATCTCTGGTTCTAGACAAGATAAAAACCTAATTCAAAAAGAATTTGAAATGTCCCAATGAGCTCTAACGCATGTGGCCACAGAAATCTTAGAGTATTCGGTTTTAATTTTTTGTTGAAGTGCCTACCCAAGGTTGTTTACCTCTGTCTCATTTACTGTAATTCCAGATATGATGATAAATCACATGGCGGCTGGAGATACTGTTATCACCCTGGGCAATAATAAAGAAGCACAACTAGTCGAATCAGCCATGAATGATCTGACGTAAGTTATTTCATACTACCGGTAGTACAGTTGCAAAAACAGATTCACAGACATTTTTTTTTCAGGGTGGGATGGGGATGGTGTAATTTTGTATGTGGCAAAATGAGGGTGATATTAAAGTCAGATTGAAAGAATTTTATTAGCGTAATGGTAAGTGTATGTCTGGTTGCTAGGCAGCAGACAACATAGAGCATGCACATTAGAACCTGTTACAACCTCTTTAGTGCACAATTCAGCAGCATCAATACACTTCAGTTTGTGTCAGTGATCATTCTCAACATCGTTTTTTACAAGATATTCAAGTTCTACAACTTCCAAAGGCCATCAACGTAAATCTATTTTTCAAATTAGCCGATTTTTTACCCTGAAACACAAATTCAGCTTATAGGTGAGGTTTTGATATAAAAGAATAAAGAGGAAATCAATTTAAACCTCAGGATGAGTGAGTGAGTAATAGATGTTTAATGTCATTTCGACAGCTAAGGTCATATTCATGGCAAGAACTATATTAGAAAAATTCACAGGAATGCAGGTCATGTGTCAATTAGATGGGAGCTGTTTGATATGACTACACCTATCTGGCATGAGGTTCATGGGAGCTGTTGTAATGACTATACCTGTGGATCTTAAGTAGGCCACTACATTGGCAGCTGTTGTTTCCGACTAAACCTATTTATAGTGTCAGGACCCTTATAGCTTGCTGACTAACCTGCTGATTAATTAATTAATTATATGTATGAAGGCTCAAAAACTCTTGTTAATATTCAAAATTCATTAAATGATCATACCTATTAACCCTACTTTTCAAAATGGTATATCCACATAAGATTAGCATACATTGTTTATCTCTTTTATGTTGTACATATTGTATATTCCTGTATTACTTATCACATCTTTGTACATTCATCATATTTCATCTCATGTGCCTACAACTAGAGTTTTAAATGTAAGAACTCCCAGGGATTCATCTTATTGTCTCTACCACCTTTCTGTACATTGTGATTAGGCAGTAAAATCAGTTTTCAACCTTAAAAAAATGTGCCAGTGCCCGTGCATGTGTGCACCACACACATCCGAGCGGATAGGAAAGAGGAGAAATAGACCCTTTTAAGTGGGCTAGGGAAGCCCGAAACCTCAGGGTTCCCACAGGTCAGGGGAAAGTTAGGGAAAATAAAGTGGTCAGGGAAAATGATTATTTTTGGTTAGGGAAAGTCAGGGAATTTCAATCTGAGATTTTTGTGGGAACCATGAACCGTTTTTCTATAAGCCGAATTCAGATTCAGCTTATACTTGAGGTAGGCTTATAGGCGAGGTTTTACAGTATGTACATAGCTTTTGCATTTTGCCCATTTTATTTCTATCCCATCAGGCAGGGCTCCGTGAGCTCCTGGATGTCGGTTCTGGCCTCAGAACCCTCTGAATACTCCTATTTCTCCACCAACATCCTACAGTCCTGGGCTGGGCCTGAGCATTGGAAATTGAAACCCAAATCTAAAGGTGAGTAACTTTACATGCCGTGAGAAGAAAGTTGGATAATATACACACAGTGTCCTATCGTGTTAGGGAGCGTTCATTATTTATGGCAGGGGGGGTGAGCATTTGAAGGGGGGGGGCAGCTCATTTTGGGACATTTGCAAGGGGAAGGCACTTTATTTTAGGGTATTTCTGTGAGGGAGGCACTTCACTTTTGGATATTCACGTAGGGCAGTGGTGGGAAATTTCCGCGGAAACGCGGAAATCCACGTTTTTGATGCTCAGAAAGACCATTCTTCAGATCTATGCAAATCCACTGAGAAAAGAAATAACCATTTGTAGGGGGGGGGGGTCTGACTTAGAATTTCTGCTAATGTCATTCCAGATTGAGAGCTGTTGGCCTCCCAATGGTAATTCCAAATATCCCTGCACATGAGAGTGAGTTACATTCTGCCCAGATAACATCAAAATCACTTTTATTAAGCTTTATCCTACATAAAAACATTAACTAGCAAGCCGTATATTACATTTCAGAGGAAATGGGTTTCGGGATTTTACACCCCTGTAGGGGGGGCGGCGCTTCATTTTAGGACATTCGTGCCAGGGAATATTTTATTCTAGGGCACTGGTATTTGTCATATACCAGATTTTTTTCCTATTTTCGAGCAAAATCGGCTTCTAATTCATTTTCTCCCAAAGTCTCCCCTGGATTATGACCAAGTTTTATTGCTATAAATTTTCTAAACCTCTTGAAATTTCAACCCGAAATCAGCTCATGATATTTTCCCAAACTCTAGCCCTGGCTTATGACTGAGGTTGGCTTATGAACAGGGTTTCACAGTAATTCCTAGTCTAAAAGAGGGGGTGTGCACTTATTAGGGTATGTGCACTAATTACATTGAAAGCGGTGTATAGACTTTATTAGGCAATTGGAACCTTATGAGGCATCAGGTGCAACTTATAGCATTCTCCCAAATTCAGAATATCTACTCTAAACATAGATATTTTTGTGTGTATGAATTTTTGCGGAAAAGGTAAAAAAGACATTTTCGTGTGTACTTAAATTTGCAGATTTTTAATTCAAAAGTCTGAGTAGGCAAACAGAAACGATCATCCATATACCCCCGCATGGATGTCCCTTTCCCCTTACCTGTTCAGAAGTATGTATTGTCAGGATACAGAGGGCTAAGGGAGTGATCATTTTTAGGAATTTTTCCGACCCCTTGACCAGGGGGGTCAAAACAATTTCACCTGTTTTCAGCGAAAAAGCCCACGTGTTACTATACGGACTTAGCAGGTTTAATTATTAGCCAATGAGATGATCCCAACTGTTCACTGCAGTCCTCTCGGGGGCCAGCTGGTACCCATCTGGTACCGTAATCTCTCGCGTAGAAGGCGCAGCCCGCGTAGAAGGCGCACCCCCAACTCAGGGAAGGCAGATCCGCATAGAAGGCGCATCTGCTGCTCCTGAGTCTAATATTTGAAAAACCCGCGTATAAGGCGCACCCCTAACTCAAGGAGCATGGTCCACTCAAAGGACCCAACCCAAAGGGACATTTCAAATATTGTCTGCAATTATCAATACCCCAACTGGTCATATATTTTCTTTAACCAAAGAAAAGGTGTAGTCTATACCATTGTGCTCTATATACCCTTAAACTGCTGAATGAAACATGCCATTCTGCTCACCATAAATGTGTTTGGAAATGTGTGTACACTCCACTCACTGAGAGCTTTGTTAATTACACTATTGACCTTTTAATCAAGAGAATCCATGCAGCATTATAATCAATTATCCTGCCATAGTGTGTGCTGCCACCTGGTGAAAAGTACCCCTCGTATAAGACGCCCCCCCAACTTGAAGAAATTCTATAAGACCCCCCAGGCATTTGTTTGGCGTAGAGGACGCGTCTTATACGCGGGAGTTTACGGTAGATATAAATGTACCCCTTTCCTGGCCATATTTTGAGATTTTTCAGTGAAAGATACCCCTTTCCCGGCCAAAAATTTCAGAATTTCCTGGCAAAGGTAGCCCTTTCCCAGCTACCTCTTTCCCAGCCATATTATGAGGATTTGCCTGAAAAAACTCTTAACTTTGGTTCTAATTGCAATATTTGAAAAATTCTTTTGCCGTTGAAAAGTCCTTTAAAAATGTTCCCCTTTTTGCCCAAAAGGACCCCTTACAATGGGTCCGGGTGGGTCCGCTCCTAGGGTCCAAAAAGTACCCCCTTTCCTGCTCGTTGCCGTTCATTCTTAGGAATGAACGGCTATAGGAGGGGACCCATTCTTAAATACAAGCTCTCATAGTGGTGCTTCCTCGCTCTCCATGTATAATCCTGTCATAGGTACAGTATTGAGTATGCCTATACCTGGATTAAAATGTGCAAATCAGTCAAGCATAGAAGTGGTGGCAGTGGTGGTGTTGGTGGACCTGTTATTGTAGACCCTGGGGACAGAGTGGTGGTAGCCCTGGACAGCTCAGGCAGGGCCATGGTATATAGCATATATAGCCCCCCCCACCACCCACCTCTGAATAGTAGTGGTGGCTGTGCTCCTGTGGTGGCCCCATACCTGCCTGGCACCACCTCCCCCAGCACCATGTGGTTCTCTTCTGCTGGTGATGCATTTCTCAGCACCACTGACTATTAACCCACTAAAGGCCACCTACATGTATATTTATGTATACATGTACACATAAGTATGGTGCACTTTTTAAGGAGTTTTAAGTGGCGTGGCATTGGATTATTTGGAGTCTTGGGACCGTTTTCCATGTGTGTCGGCCATCTTGGTTTGCGGAAACACAGGGATCCAGGCCATATATGGTCAATTTTGATCTTAAAAAGTTATCAGATGGATGTAAGTGACCATTGGGACACCTCAACTACCCAATTTTATTGTTTGCCATGTGTGTCAGCCATCTTGGTTTTAGGAAACACAGGGATCCAGGTCATTTGTGGTCAATTTTGATCTTCAAATGTTATCAGATGGATATTAGTGACCATTGAAAGACCTCAACTACCTAATTCTATTTTTTTCCATATGTGTCGGCCATCTTTGTTTTAGGATACACAGGGATCCAGGCCATACATGGTCAATTTTGATCTTCAAAAATTATCAGATGTGTGTTAGTGACTATTGGGAGACCTCAACTAGCCTATTTTATTGTTTTCCATGTGTGTCGGCCATATTTGTTTTAGGAAACACAGGGATCCAGCTCATATATTGTCAATTTTAATCTTCAAAAGTTATCAGATGGATGTTAGTGACCATTTGGACACCTCAACTAGCTAATTTTATTGTTCTCCATATATGTCGGCCATCTTTGTTTTAGGAAACACAGGGGTCCAGGCCATATATGGTCAACTTCGATCTTCAAAAGTTATCAGATGGATCTTAGTGACCATTGGGGGACCTCAACTACCTAATTCTATTTTTTTCAATATGTGTCGGCCATCTTTGTTTTAGAAAACACAGGGATCCAGGCCATATATGGTCAACTTTGATTTTCAAAAATTATCAGATGGATGTTAATGACCATTGGGAGACCTCAACTAGCCTATTTTATTGTTTTCCATGTGTGTCGGCCATCTTTGTTTTAGGAAACACAGGGATCCAGCTCATATATTGTCAATTTTAATCTTCAAAAGTTATCAGATGGATGTTAGTGACCATTGGGACACCTCAACTAGCTAATTTTATTGTTCTCCATATATGTCTGCCATCTTTGTTTTAGGAAACACAGGGATCCAGGCCATATATGGTCAACTTCGATCTTCAAAGGTTATCAGATGGATGTTAGTGACCATTGGGACACCTCAAGTACCTAATTTTATTGTTTTCCATGTGTGTCGGCCATCTTGGTTTTCGGAAACAGAGGGATCCAGGTCATATGTGGTCAATTTTGATCTTCAAAAGTTATAAGATAGATGTTAGTGACCATTGAAAGACCTCAACTACCTAATTCTATTTTTTTCAATATGTGTCGGCCATCTTTGTTTTAGAAAACACAGGGATCCAGGCCATATATGGTCAACTTTGATCTTCAAAATTTATCAGATGGATGTTAGTGACCATTGGGAGACCTAAACTAGCCTATTTTATTGTTTTCCATGTGTGTCGGCCATCTTTGTTTTAGGAAACACAGGGATCCAGGTCATATATGGTCAACTTCGATCTTCAAAAGTTATGAGATGGATGTTAGTGACCATTGAAAGACCTCAACTACCTAATTCTTTTTTTTTTCAATATGTGCTGGCCATCTTGGTTTCAGGAATCACAGGGATCCAGGTCATATATGGTCAATTTTGATCTTCAAAAGTTATGAGATGGAAGTTAGTGACCATTGAAAGACCTCAACTACCTAATTCTTTTTTTTTTTTTTTCAATATGTGTCGGCCATCTTTGTTTTAGAAAACACAGGGTTCCAGGCAATACATGGTCAACTTTGATCTTCAAAAATTATCAGATGGATCTTAGTGACCATTGGGAGACCTCAACTAGCCTATTTGTTTTCCATGTGGGTCGGCCATCTTGGTTTTAGGAAACACAGGGATCCAGCTCATATATTGTCAATTTTAATCTTCAAAAGTTATCAGATGGATGTTAGTGACCATTGGGACACCTCAACTAGCTAATTTTATTGTTCTCCATATATGTCAGCCATTTTTGTTTTAGGAAACACAGGGATCCAGGCCATATATGGTCAACTTCGATCTTCAAAAGTTATCAGATGGATGTTAGTGACCATTGGGACACCTCAACTACCTAATTCTTTTTTCCATGTGTGTCGGCCATCTTTGTTTTAGGAAACACAGGGATCCAGCTCATATATGGTCAATTTTGATCTTCAAAAGTTATGAGATGGATGTTAGTGACCATTGTGACACCACCACCACCAATACCACCACCACACTACTCTCAACCCTCACACACATTCCTTATTTGCATATTTTCATCCAGGCATAGGTTTACTCCATACTATAGCAATGGGGCAGGATTTTACATGGAGAGCGAGGAAGCACCACAATCAGAGCATATATTTAAGTATAGGTCCATTCCAAAGGCCATAGAGTTCATATATAATGATCTTTTTTCCTTGGATCATCATAGGAATATGCACGGCATTACAGCATTGCTGTGTTTACTTTCCTGAAAGTATGTTATAGATTAATAAATTGCAAAACACACAACATATGAAGGGCTTTTAGATTCCGTATTAAAATGATATTTGTTCTGAAAATTTTGATCTACTATCATATTAAAAATGTTGTAAATCAATTCTATACTTCTTAGAACATGATATGAATATGCACGGCATTACAGCTTTGCTGTGTTTACTTTGCCGAAAATATGGGATAAATTTCTAATCCGGGAAACGCACTGCAATTTAACTGCTTTTAGAATTGATATTAAACTCAGAATTGATCATCAAATTTAAATATGAAACCCTAATATCTTGATCATAGATGACAGATCCTAAATTGAATCCTCTCAATTGCATCCTTAACACGGGCCTCTTGATCATAGATCTTAGATTCTAAATTTTCAATTGAATCCTTAACATAATCTCCTAACCATGGACCCCTTGTTTGGGTATGGACATGGATTCCACATATCCACAAGTGCCCCCCCCCCCCGGGGTTTCCTGCCTGCAAGGTCCTGATCTACACTACCCCCCCCCCCCACTGTCCCAGTTACTAGTACCTGTTCTTAACCTTTTAAAGGCTGCTAATGCTTTGGGGCCCTTGAGGAAATACCACACTCCCCCCCCCCCAATAATATAGCCACACTATGCTATATTATGCTCAGTCTTGCCCGGTCGGGATTCTAGGGAATACCTCTCGTGTATGGGGATGATGGTCCCGATTTTCTGGGGAAGATTACTACGCGAGGTACCTGCCTACAAATAAGCACTACAGCAACGAGCGGAAAAAACTTCTTTTACCCACAAACGCTAGGTGCCAGAGACGACTCACGCTAGTGCTCGAGCTGGGGCCAGATTGTATTATGCTATGATTTCACTGCCAATATTCCCTAGAATAGCAGGCACACCCTTCCAGTAAAACATGTGTTACTCTTTACAATGTAGTATTGAAGTGTTGTATTTTTTGAAGATGTTGCATCATCAGAGTATTAAATACGAGTACAAGAGACTTGTATCTTTGCTGTAATCAATGTTCTACTAAAATGAATGTATATTTATATGAGGAAATAAAGATGAAAATATGACTTGTTAAAATGCCAAAATCCAAACTTTTCCGTTTCCCATTGAAACCTATATATAAGCCAATTCTTTCTCAAGTCAATTCCCTATAGGATCCAATAGTGAAGGTTCCAAACTGAACAAAAACCGTCTGAAATTAAGACGCTTGTGGTTGACAACTCAATTCCCTGTTCAATTCCTATATGAAGGGCAAGGTATAGCAGTTAGTTGCTCACACACTTGATGGGACATAGTTTATCATAGGCCATGGGCATTATGGGGTATGGGAACCCTGAGCCTTTTGTGCTAGATAGCACAACGTCCATTCATATTGTTCTATGAATAGAGGCAGTTATAACAAACAGTTATCTCTTGCTATCATCCTATTGAGTCTCTGCCCTCGCTGGTAGCCAAGATTTCTAACATTTTTCATTCTCTTAAATCCAGATGAAAAAATAGCCGACAAAGATGGTGATAAGAAAGACGCTAAAAAGTCAAGAAAGCGAAAGGAACCATGTGTATTAACAGCTGAGGATATAGAAGATGCAGCAATAGAAAAATCCTTCAAGGTAAGCCCAAGGCCACCATGTTGACCCGCTCTGCATGTTCCTATAGCCAAGATGATCGGCAGTCATTGACAGACGTTTTGCTGTTGTGATGCATCTATCACCTATTGGGTGCTAGTTGCACACTAGGAATCCAGGTCAGGCTGATAACTTTAAGACACTGTGACAGCAAACACCTGTCCATGTATGTCGACGACATGTCAATTTGTAGCTGATCTTCTTTTTCTTAATATATAGCTTACAGTGACAGTGTCATTAGATCCAGTTACAGTATGCTCTCGCTGAGGTTATTTATTACATAAGTACACAGGTCAGCCATTTTTCTCCATTTACCCAGTTGAAAAAAGTAATATAACGTACCACTGAATTGAATTAAGATACCGTAATACCTTGTGCATAAGCCACCCCACATATAAGATGTACCCTGAGTTCAAGAACATCCTATAAGGCTTGGTTTTTAACCCTTTAGTACTAATCTAATGTAATTTTACCTTGCCTTAAAGGCGCACCCCTTGTTTTGGGATATTCTACAAGGTGCAGTAATTTGCATCTAAGCCGCGGCTAGTACGCAAGGTACGATGGTAATCATAATACATGGGCTGAACCGAGCGGCTAAGGCCCACAGTTAAAGTAGGTGAGAGCATTCTGTCCTTTGACACATTCAATGTACTTAAATCCATTCTTATTGTCTATTATTTCCTGTACATGTATTAGATCTTTATTCATCCCACATGTACAAAGTTTTAATTTGCCACCTTACACTACTATGTGTGCATATCGTGTTGTGTTTGTGTGTAGGAGACGCGAGCAGCCACCACCCTTACCATGCGCACCCTCACCAAGAACAGCAAGTCCAGCACCACATTGCCCGAGGACCTGCAGTATGAAGCGCAGGACTTACTCAAACTGGCCACCAAACCCAAAGTCATGGTAACTATCTGCCACCAAACCTAAGTTTATTGTAACTATCCACCAGCTAATCTAAATTCAAGGTAACTATCCACCACCATACTCAAGTTATTGTACCTATCCACTCACTAATCCAAATTCACGGTAACTACCCACCACCAAACTCAAGCTCATTGTAATATTTATCCCATTCAGGGCAGTTCCACAGATCCATGGGAAGGAATTCATCTTAGGTCGTCCTGATATTGTGTTATTAGTGCATATCCCTCATATTTGGCCAAATATTGCACAGAAATTTCAAAGAAAGACAAACGGAATTAAAATGAATAATCTTGCCTTCTACCTTCCCTTTGGGATACACTTGAGTGAGATACATGCAGGGGATGGACAGAAGCACTTTGTGGACACATATATGCCTGGTGGGGCATGATAATTTCTCTGCTACATGTCCACCATATCCAGACTGAACAGTCCTGCGAAAAGGGTTGGTTACAAAGAGTAGGAAATTTTAGATTTTCCAAGGTATTGGTAGCCAGAGTCTATCCAAAAGAAATAAAATTCAAAGCTTTTACCAAGTAAAAGATAGATGTCTGTCCTGAGTTTAACCTTGTGTATTCAGTTGCTGTGGTGTGTTACCTGCTATTGTATTTTGTTCACAGTTCGTTTTCCCATGTGCTTAAGTTTATATTTGATTATGCACAAACATAATATGTATGCACTGTGACTTGGCCCCGTTGGCTATTAGCTAAGTTATTACGGTTATAGTATCTCACAGTGCCTTGTACTTAAAAACCAATAGCCACTGAACCTTCCTCCTAAAGGAGCTCTCATTCGGCGACATCGTCTGTGCGCAAAATTCGGCGGCGTTAAATCCTCGATTCAGTGCTCCTCTAACTTTGTCTTATGCCACATAAGGACTGTCACTAACTACACTTATATCTCCATGGACAGGGATACCACTCCACATACAGTGCCCAATAGACAGTTTTCATTAATACCCAGGGATTGAAAGGATAAGATATTGTGTATTCATTTTACATAAAGTATGCTTTCATATTACATCAAATAGAAATTTGCGAATCAAACCTTTGTAAATCTAGTATATAACTTCCTCGCAGGGAAAAAAGGAATAGAACATTATGATCTATATCAAAGGCCTTGCGCATTTATAAGTACGAAACAGAGACCATAGAAACATTGTCCAAGATTTCCTGCTGACAGATTTGTATGGACAAATTGACCTTGAGCTGAGTGTCCTTGGCCTCCAGCGATGGGAATTTTCAGGGTTTTCACAGATTTTAAGTGTTTTCTAGTTCCAACGTCTACCTATATATTCCTATAGAAACCCTGTAATGTTTTAGACGTTCTAATGAGTGTTTCAAGGATTTATGTGCTCAGCCACGTTATCCCTGGGTCTGACTTTGTCCTTGATATGTGAGTGAGTGGTCTCCCTGTGCTGGTGTGTTGCTGACTGGGCTGGGTGAGTCTTACTCAGGGATGTAAGTCTTCAGGATTTATCAGGATTTCCTGATTTCTGAAAATTTTGAATTCCATGTACTTTCCTTATACGAGTGGTAAGGAGGGATGTTTGGTAAAATAGAAGGCTTTTATATCAAGTAAATGTATGGCTTCCTGATTTTTGCCCATGCCTGACTTACATCCCTGCTTACTGCTATGGCTGCTTGTACACCAGGTGCGACTCCTCAACACAGGCACGGATGACGTGGACGATGGCGTTGAAAACTACGACTACAGCAACGACAACGACAAAGAAAACTTTGTACCTGATCTACAGGTGATAATGGCTGCCACTGCCCCACCCAGCCGGCATTTCTAGTCTATACTCTTTGTATACATTGTACTGTGAGCTTTGTTCACGAAAGACTGCACAAATTAAGTTTTTCCCTTCAAAACTTTAGGAATTAAATTGTTAGTAACATGTGCTTTTGCATATCATAGTTATATTGTTTTTACGTTTGCAACTATCCAATGTTGACATAAATTTGGATTGTGTTTTTTTTTTTTTTTTTTTTTTTTTCTTAAATGATGTGCTAGATGAATCAACATAACATCTTTTGATTTTAGCCCTTTCTATCTTAAAACAAGACGTGAAGTCTGATGTGTGTGATTACAGGGTGGTGATGATGACGATGTGGGAGATGATGGTGACCATGGCGGCTTTGACTTCACAGGGGACGTGTTCAGCCAGTCCCAAGACCCCAGTACGCAGCCATCACAGAGTGAAGACCCCAACACGACCGTGTTCAGGGGGGACAACCTCCTACAACAACCTCACAAGGTTTGACAACCTGATCTGTCATCACATTATGGTAGCATTGATATATACTAGGTGATGTACTTGCTTATAAACGCTAAGCCTTACGTTCTGTAAGTGTTGAAATGGCTTTGTATACAGGTTCTATTTTTTATTGGAAATGCCCTTGGCATCTCCATATAGGACCTGACAGGCTTTGTGTATCGTGAAAATTACCTGAGTCGACCAGTGCATTTGAGTATAGCCTTTGGTTGGAGCTGGTGTAATACCAGTCAATTACATGGCCTAAATACCAGTAAATAATGCCGGTAGGTAGTTAGATTATGGTCTATTTACCCTACCCTTTCCCTGGCAGGTGCCCCGTCACTAATCCCCAAGTTTGGCATAGCTGTGAACTCTCCAGCACTGCCTATATGTAGTCTGTACTGCCATGTCACGCCTCAGTAGTGTCAGATAGCCAGCACATTGAATTACATACATGAACAACGACTTGACTTAACCCTTTATGGATGGCATGATGCATTAACACACAATTAAGCCTTTATGGCTGGTATGATGTATTGATGCACCTAAACCTTTATGGATGGCACAGTGCATTGATGCACATTTTACCCTTTATGGATGTCATGATGCATTGATGCACACTTAACTATTTATGGATGGCACAATGCATTGATTGTATTTTTATTGTTATTGAAAACACCAAGTAGCTTTTGACAGTTCATCATGATTTAATGTCAATACCTTTGTCCCATAATAGTACAAAGGGCATGCTGAATAATTTCATATTCATGGGCATCTCCTTTGGACTGAATCCTTCACCTGTGACATTCAAAAAGAGTTATAAGAGACGGGGGTAGGAAAGCCAGGTTTTAAGACACCAGTCAGAGATGCCACTTTTCCTAACTTTTTAGGAATTCCGAATTTTTTACTTTCATTCCTATAGGTATTTCCTATTGTAAATTGAGAAAATTAGGAGGATTTCCGAATTTTTGGGGATCAGTGAGTGGCATCCCTGCGCCTGAAGTCTTAAAATGAGGCCAAAAACAAAAGAGATTTCATTTTGAGAAATAAAGGGTTAAATCATGGCTTTTTGGTAGTATGATGGTAAAATATGTTAAGTTCACGTAGGAACAGAACTCTTGTTGTAATCCACTATAGACAAGACACGATTCTTATCACAAGCATGGGATTTTTCAGATTTCCGGAAATTTGAAGGTCGGACAGGTCATTCTTGTGGTTTGCACAAATCCACTGAGAAACTATTTTGACATTAATGGGAGGGGGGGGGGGGTCTTAGATGTTTGAGGGGCCTCATCCTATAAAAGTGCAAGAGGAATTTAATTGCCCTCTTGGAAATTTCTTCAAAACCCAGCCCAATGCCTCTTATTAAAATGCCAAGATGTAGAGGTCAAGGTGACTCACAGTGATTTTGCATCGAATGGTTAAGGGATGGTGATCGACGCTTGATTGACAGATCGACATTCCTTTTTGCAAGTGTGATGCAAACGGGTGGGGATAAGGAGGTTTTGGCTAGATTGTTTTAAATAATGACTCATCCTGTTTTTAAGTTACCATAGGCTTCACTGTTAGTCCCATTTCTGCTTGGAGAGGGAGTAGTCAGTGGTGCTAATAATGAAGCATGTTGGCATGCCTTACCTGGACGAGTCCCTTCACAGGGATATGGGGGTAATAACAAGGTTAGAGAGGAAGATTTTCACATATCTAGATTATACAATACTACTGGAAAACACTTATCTGTTCAATGAATGCTTCTTTTATTAGCTGGATGGGGATGTATTAGCCCATCTTTCTTAAAACATTTTAAAGAAGTAATGGATATGAATTATGCTTGTATCTTTCACCATAGGTTGCCAAGATTGACATCGGCTATGCCAAGACAGCAAAGAAAGTGGATGTTAAGCGGTTGAAGAGGACCATGTGGTCGCTGCTGTGCACAGAACCTGATACAGCTAAGGTCCGTCACCAATAAAAATACCCAATCATTACCCACTGTTTGCTTAATATTTGGTAGAGAAAATAGAAGAAATTGATTTATCGTTGAGCTAAATTCAACACTCATTTTTTGTATAATTCTTACTGCTACAACCTCATTCATAGATGAAGTGATATTAATCAGATCATCGTCCTTTATTATTTCACCCTTCAGACTGAGGATCAAAACTCTGAGGAGGATCAAACCAAGGAGAAGGATGAAAAGAAGAAAACCCCAGCAGACGGGAGTGGAGATGCTAGTAAGACAAACGTAGCAGGGGAGCACAAGTTCAGCGAGTTAGTGAAGGATCTCCCTAACGCCATCTCCAAGACCATGGCTAATAACCTCAGTGTTCCTATAGCCTTTGTCTGCCTGCTGCATTTAGCTAATGAGAAGGTGCGTTTCTATAGTTTCTGAGCGTTTTACAATAAATGCCCGGAGGTGGGAAGAGAAGGAAAAGTTGAGACTGCATTATTCTCTTACTAACCCATTGGTAACTGTGAATTAAAACACTTTGGTTAAAGTAGTTATGTTCTCAAGGAATTGGCTTTTGAAATAAGCCTACTTGTAGTGGCCCGTTTAAGCACCCATACAATTTCAATACCACTCTACCCTTGTATTTATTTGAGACCAGTGCTTATTTGACTGTTTTAGTGCTCAAGATTGATTTCAGTAACCACTGTGCTTATTCAAGACAGTCGCATATTTGATAATTTAAGAACCCGTTGTGTTTTGTTTGCAGACATTGAAGATAGAAAGCGATGCAGATATGTCTGACCTGCGGATAACACAAGGGTGAGGCAAGAGACTGGGCCATTGCTCCCAGCGTATTTACATTGACATCCATGATATCACGACAGGACTGTACCTGCACTCCTGCTACACCCATCAAGCATTCACCGACATCAGCACAGAGTAACGGATCACATCTCACCTCCTCACTGCACTTGCCAAAACCACAAATTCTCCCCACCAGGCAGGCTCTTCCCTCATCACCCTGCCTGGATTCATCCATCTGCCATCAAGTCTTTCATTCATCAGAGATTATTTTCTATATGTTTAACAACCAGATACATTCGATTGAACAGACGCCTTACACTGGGTACCAACAATCATACTGAATGTAAAGCGTGTACTGTCTTCTCTGTGGGGCACACACCCACCTAGTTTCATCCTCAAGATCATAACTAATCCTCCCGATGCCATTTTCCAAATCACATATGGAAAAGACTGAAAATCTTATGTTGACAGTCCACGTTACAAATGTATAGAGTGGATGTATACAATTTGTATCCAAGTGTTATCCGAGCAGCTATGTAAATATCTATTTGTTATTTCATATGTCCATGTGCTTGCGCTATTTTTCAGGCTGAAGCAGTTGCTGTCCATATCGGAATAATCGCTAGACGCAGCAAAATGTACACACCAAAATTACACTCAGACTTCCACAACACCGCTGTATATCCACTATAACCAACCTCACAAGGACCTTCTATAGCAGCACACGGGGTATATGTCTATACAACTAGTGTTTATGGTTCAAACCATACACGGGCCTCCCTAGCCCACTTAAAAGGGTCTATTTCTCCTCTTTCCTATCCCCTCGGGATGTGTGTGGTGCACATATGTGCGGGCACTGACACATTCCCCTGTGAAATTGTGTAATGTAATTCTCGCCATGAATATGACCTTAGTTGTCGAAATGGCGTTAAACATCTATTACTCACTCACTCACTCAAACCATACATAACTTCCCTGTAGGTTCCGTCACAATACAGTCTGGAAATATGTATTCTAATAAATTTCTGAAAGGAAAGATCAATTTCCTCGATGTGGTTACACAAATATGACATGTATTTAGTTTACTCTGATTTCTGGCAGCTATTGACAAGGGTAATGAACATGTTAGAAACAAAGCAAAAAAAACAACACAATCTTCTATTAATTCAATCCCTGTCCCATGTGGTATATGTAGGAACAATGTCAATGTTAAATCATTTAAAAGATCAATGAATAACACACAAAAACGGTATTTGTGAATACTAACTCTTATTCTTATTCCAGTCCAATAGTTTGGAGTGGAGAAGGGGTGGGTCTGCTCCTAACTGGGAAGTCTTAACCAGGGTCGGTATATAACAGTTTTTGTATGATAGGTCGAATCACGTGTATACCCTTTGTATTATAAGTTAATTGTACATAAGAAAATAACTACAGTGGTACTAACCTAGGAATACTAATGTTTGAGGACCTTGTTCAGGAAGCCTTTAGCTGTCATTGTATGATGAAGTTACAAGCCTGCTTATATACTCACCTATTGACTAGCCATATACCGTTACGTAGTTGGCAGTGATCTTATCTTTGTGTCCTTTAAGTTTAAGCTTGTGAAGTACCCGGTATTTATCATGAATGTAAGGCAAGTACTATACAGCTGTAGAGATATCCCCAGGTTGTCACTTTGTGTCAAAAAGTGTTCAGGAAGTAGACCGCAGCACAGCATATTGTCATGACTACCATAGGTCGTCATCAGAATGCTGCATTTGTGCATTGAAGTCATGGAATTGTGTAAGGCCGCATACTCTAACTCCACATGGATTGTATAAAATTTATCTATCAAACATTTAGTTTAAAGATAGCAGATACACACAATTTTGTACAATAGATTTTTGTTATGTACATATTATTGCACCTCGTATTTACTTGAACAAAACTCCGACAATGTCATAACATCAAAAAATATTGTTGCAATAACAATAAAACGGTGGAACTTTTATGAAAAAGAAATAATAAAAAAGTGCTGTGTTTCATTCCTGATTACAGGAAATAATGACAATACCATATATACATACATGCAAACTCCTCAGTTTTCTCAGTTTATTCTGGGTAGATAGTATGTGATGAAGTTATATTCATAGCCCAGAAGAATCTCCTCCTTAGGGGAGCGTTCATTATTTATGGCAGGGGGGGGTGACAATCTGGCAGAATGAATATGTAAAAAAAAAACTGACATCCCCCCCCCCCTTAGGAATGGATTGAAAAAAAAATGCCCCCCCCCCTTTCGGAATGGGTTGGGAAAAAAATGACCCCCCCCCCCCTAGGAATGGGTTGAAAAAAAAATGACCACCCCCTCAGAATAGATTGAAAGAAAGATGACTCCCACCACTTTTAACTACATTCAACAAAGTAGTGGTTCGGATTAATGTCTCGACTAGTTCGAAGTGAAAACCAGACGAGGTATCTCGGGTTAGTGCAACCGGCACGTATTTATTACGGTATATGTTTTACATCCACCTCGAAATGTACTGCTTAGCTAGGCGCAAGCTCAGGTAAAGGTGGTCCCACTCCTTTGGCAGGCAGAGCCAGACTAACGCCTTCCCCGGCCCCAGGTAGGAGCTGGAGTGAGGCGAACAGTGCTGCCACCACCCCGCAGAGACCAGGGTCGAGGAGACCTCTAGTGACTACCGGTGATGGGCACACCGCTCGAAACGCCCTCTCGAGGGAGACGCTCACACTATATCACGATCTACGAGCCCCTACACTACCCCCACCAGAATAAGGAAAGGGGTGTGCAAAAAAAACCATAGTTTAACTAGTTATTCTAAAGAAATTAGGGCTCGAAGTAATAAACGAGAGTTCGAAGTAGAACGTGATATGTTATTTGTGCGACGTCTTAATAATAGGAGTCGACCACATATAAATATTTTAAATAAAGTAAACATACATATACACTATGGAATAGGATTAAAGAGAGATATGGGTCGAAACAAGTTCGGAAGAACATGTTCGAGACCATACATAGAGTATTTAATTGTATGTTAAATAACAATATACCATGTGTGTAATTATATGTGATACTAAGTTGCTGTCCATGTATGAACACTATATACTAGTTTTTTTTTACACAGTTTACAATAACTGGGTTTTTATAACTATAAGAATATACATATACATCTCTATACCACTACTATCCTCGAAATATGAACACAATTGGTGTGTACCTGAGAAATATTAAATGGCATTACGGTAACAGATCTTGTAGGTTTATAGCACCAATTATTTTGTTCTACTGTTAACAAATTGACATATTTTATGAGCTCGATCCTAGTGGACGACGTTAGGATCGAAATTATTATAACAGAAACAATATTTTTATGCGTAGGGTAAGAGGACTAGTGGTTAATTAAATTATATACAATATGGTTCTATAGCAGCCCACCAGCGTAGTGGGTCTGCTGTACAATAATAATTAACTTCGGGGTCGTTCACTGCTTGTCTGCAGATCCATTCGGTGAATGATGGACTTGGCGGTGGCAAGCCGCGTCGCTGTGTGGTGTGCCCTGATCAAGATGGGAAGATGTAGATACGTCCATTGGGTTCCGTGGGTCTGCATCCGTCCGGGCATCCATCGGGTTCAGGGCACAGTCTTGGTGTTCGAGGATCCCATAAGGCAGGGTCGTCAACTGTATTTGCCTACATCGAGTGTTACAAGTCTGTCTCCATCACCGTTTCCCCAGAATGGGTTTCCGGATCGGAGTCCAAACTGATCAGGTTATGGACCACTGGTGTTTGGGCAGGGGTTGTGGCTACCGTGGCTGCTTCGGGGGTAGAGGCTGGCACGTCGGTTTGTCTAGTCAGGGTGACAATTGGGGCAGCAGTGCCGCCTTCAGACTCCCTCCCGGGTACGGTTGGGGGCGCGCCAGCACTGGCGGAGGCTCTCGGGGTGGGCATGCTAGTGAATCCGAAGGATTCGATGTCTGCCTTGAGTTGTCTAGCCTCCTGCAACTTGGCCTGGAGCTTTTCGAAGGCACTCTCGGCAGTGCCATCCCAGTCTTTCATGAAGCAGCCGAACACTGCCATGAATCGAACGTCCTGATGGTCGTACTGGCTCCTCAGCTCCTGAAGCTGCGACTCATATTTCAGCTTCATGGCCTTGGCCTCGTTTTCTCGTTGAAGCGAGGCTTGAAGCTGGTCCCTCCGCCTGTCCCTGCATGTCTTGTGAGATTCGGGCGATTTCTCGCCGTTGAATCTCATGCAGACATTCAAAAACGCCTTCGGTGACACCTCGAAGGTAGCCGGTGGCCTGACTGATGTGTCATTCCTGCCACGCCTGGAAGACGTCGGCCTGAATATCACTGTGTCCGGTTTCTGATGTAGTCATCGGGGTCCTCCAGCTCGAAGTTAGATTTCACCAAATGTAACACATTGGTGGTCTTCATGTTTCGTGCTGGAGGAGTCGGCACGGGAGTCGTGTGAGTATCAGAACCGCTCTCATAGGCGGAGCTCGAAGTGGCAGTGGCGCTCGGGGATGGGGTAGCGGTGTTGGTTCGTCGAGACGACCCAACTACAGCTCCACTCTCATCTATGGTCAGGCCTCGGCCCCTACCAACCTCGGGGAGGGGTTGACTGGGGTCTTTCAAGACGAGTTCACATCCGGGTCGTTTCGGGTCCACAGGTCGGACCCGCCCTCGAGAAGCGGTAACAGGAGCAGCAGGGGGACCCATTGACTTTGGTTTCCCTGAAGGCAATAGGGTTTGGGACTTGGGGCCTGGTGTTTGGGTTTCAGACAGAGTGGGGAACTCGTCTGATTCGGCCGACTGTGCCTTGAGTCTGGCGAGCAAAGCGTCCTCCTCTGGCGTGCCCTGGTACGGAAGGGTAGACTCAGTGTGACCTGCAAACTAGTCAGAATGTGAGAGGGTGTTCCGTCCCTCAAACCAGGTCTGGTGGTTACCTGTCGAGGTCCCTGCTACAGGTCGATAGGTGCTCGAGCTAAGGGGCGAAACGTGCTTGAGGCTCGAGGGGTCTCGGGATGTAGCACCCGCGATCATGCTAGGATCGGGGGACCTCTTCTTATGTTCAGGAGCTGGGGCTGGAGACTGTGACTCCGACCTTGGCCGCTTGGCGTCCCGTCGGGGGTCGCCACCGGGGTGTGGTCGGGGTCTTCCATGACGGTCGACCGCGTCGGGATCTCTCCTCTGGACTTTGACACGCCAGTGCATTTCGGCAGACATGTCAAATCGGTGAGAACGCACGTTCTTGAGGAAGTAGGCGTCCTGCTTCCCCTCGACCGTGTGGCACAGGTGGTCAGTCCTCATGGTGATGGTCGATCTCTCCTCGGTGGTCATCTGGTCCCACTTCGACATAAGTCGTTCGTGGAGTTTCAGGGCCTTGAGTCAAGCGTCGCTGGCTTTGAGACCATGGACCTGAGCTAAGTGCTCGGCCATGCGTCCCCGCCTCATGGTTCTCAGCCCTTGGCATTTCTTGTTTTCGTTCTTCTCATTGGAACATCGGTACACGGGCCCGTGGTGCATGTGATGCTCCACGAGGTGTCTGAAGAACGAGTCTTTTGATGGCCAGACTCTCTCAGTCTCTGCGGCGTTGACGCAGATTTCGAACGGGCATGTCGGGTTTGAGGGTGTCCAGCTCGAAGCTACATACTGGAGCTTAGTTCGGTGCTCGAAGCCATAGTAAGACTTAGGCGTCTTAGCTGTGTCTCCGAGCGAGGCTACCCACACGCAATAGAATTTCGCGGGGCCAGAGTCCTTCTTTAGGATTTTCATCCATTCCTCGTCGTCACTATCGCCATCGCGATTGGTGGCGGGAGGAATCGAATAACTGTCAGTGTGACGCTGGCGTCCCCCAGGGGCTCCTCCAACGAGTCGATGTTTTCCAGCAGGTGCCGGCTCATTTCGGCAACCTGCCGGTCGCGGTCTCCATTGCCCTCTTCCTGGATCTCTTCCTCCTCGACCGCGGTGCTAGTAACGGGCTCCGGGGCCAGAGGGGTCGTTCTTCGAGAAGGTCTCGTCCGGGTAGATCTCGAGGGGGATGGGGCGTCATCCTCCTTTGTAGTTTTACCACTTGTGGAGTGGGGACCTTCATGTGAGGGCATGAAGGAGCAGAATAACTTCATTGGGAGTCCACAAGGAGAAATCTCCTTCCATACTAACAGTGGGCATACCAGATTCGTAAAAGGCGACAAACTTGGGGTTTCTTGTGTCTTGGGGTGAGCATGTGGGCAGCTGGTGTCCATATGCGCGGGCCTGGGCTTACATGCTTGTCTTTTGCCATGGGATTCCCCCTCAGTGAACCACGTCTGAGTGATCAAAGGCCGTGGTTTGTCTGGCCCTGCCTATGGGACCAGGCAAATAAAAGAACACTTGCTATCCTTCGAAAAGAGTAGGGGAATGAAGCCCCGGTAGCGGTTTTCCCCCTCGACCCTCCTCATAGATTCGGTCATTCATCTCATAGATTCGGTCATTCATAGATTCGGTCACTGCTGTGTCGGGCAAGCAGCATATAAATACCTGTCCAAAAAGAAAAGAAAGGACTTAATGTCCGAGAAACCTTGAATGTCTGAGTTCCTCGATGGCCCCCGGACGTAAAACTAAACAAACAAACAAAAAACTTCGGGTTCGACTCCGTGAGTCGTCGCTCTCTTCCGCTTTCTCCTCCACCACCTTTTTCTTACGGCGGCTCGATTTGGGCTTAGCCTCGGGCTTGTCCGTGGATTCTTTCTTGGCTTTCTCCACGTCCTTCTTTAGTTTCGACTTGCGCTTCATCAAGTCTTTGCGCTCGCGTTCAATGGCCTCTTGACGGGCATCAAGCTCCTCGAGGCTCATTTCTTTGGCGGTGTTTACCTTGGTGGAGTAGCAAGCTCCACCCTCAAGGCTCGAGGCAGCTTCGGGAATCTTGCTGGCCACGTCTCCGTCGCGAGCGGTCTCGTTGGCCATTCTCTGCTCTTCCTTCTTGAGCTCGGGGTCCGCCAACAAAGCGTCTTCCTCCTCGCGAACAGGAGAGTTTTTCTGAGAATCGGACATGAACGCGTTCTCGGGTGCGTTCTCGGGGTGGTCCTTGTGGGAGGAGGACTTCGTGGGAGTGAATGCTGGGAAGGCGTTCCTCGAACCCGATTAGGCCATACAGCAGGGGGTACACTGTCTGTGACCTAATTCGGTCGTCCTCGCAGATGGCGTCAACAGCGGCAATTAGGCCATCGCTGATGCACATCGCTTCGGCGAGTCCGAAATAGTTTTCGAACCAGATGTCGGAGACGTCGGTGACTCCGGTGTCGGTGCATCCGCGGCTGATCCTAGATTGTAAATCATAGGGTATCAGCCGTGGAGGTTCGCCTTTAAGGCCCAGGTACTTCGGTGGGCAGTACCGATTCTTGCCCGTGGCCGTCCAGATGAATCCTTTGGTCACGTTCACGTACCCAACAGCTGGTGGTCGGTCAGTGAAAGTCACTGGGACTTCGATGATGACTGAAGGGGTGGTTCCTTCAGTCGTACTCGGGCGTGGGGTTCTCGGGGCGATAAGTTCTGCACCTCTCGGGATGCTCAGGGTGTCGGGAGCCGTTTCGGGGATGGATGACTCCATTTCGGTAGTGTCCATTAGTTCTACTACTGGACTTCGGGGTGCCTCGTCTTGGGCTCGAAGTGGAGTCGGGTGTCCTTCGGAGTTGGCCGTTACGGTCGCCATCACCTCCAACTGAGCCATATTTCGGGCTCAGACGGCTCAGGGGGTTGTTCTCCTTCGTTCAAGGAACAGAAGGAGTGGATGGCAGTCAGCTAGGAAGACTTTGTCACTATAAGTGGCAGAGGAAACAGCGGCACGTCTTACCTCGGTAAGACGGTTCGCGTGCTGTGAGCGATATTAGGGGCACAACAAGCGATGCGGAACCATTGCGCATGTGCCGCTGCACTGCGCCACTCTGACATTCCGCTCTCTAGCGCCCCCCTTCCCGCTCATGGCAGGCGTCCGTACTACCCCGGATAACCGGGGATCGGGGTTGGTTTTCTCCATAGGCCATTGGTGGACTTACCCCCTCCGCTACTCATATCGACAGGAGTTCGGCAGAATAACATGTAGCATCATGCGTACACGTCAGCCAAGCTGTCTGCCACCCACAGGAACCATGAGTAGGGTGGTAATGTCCGGCATGGTCGTATTTCGAATCGTAATCGAGGTATCTCAACCTCCAAACACATAACAAGACACATAAACAGGACAATACACTCGTGATTTCGGAACATTAAGTAACGGCAGTCCGCCCGGCAATTCTGGGACTGCATCTCACCTCTTTTCCCTTGTTGTTCAACTGAGATTCTCGAGAAGGTCCAGTGGAACGTGCCAACATCTTCCCCCTTCCTCGAGTTCTCCGTTCCGCCGAGACAATTTTCTCACGATTAGATTTTAAATTCGTGTCAGTTTCGACCTTTTGGGGTCATCCTCTCTTTGGCTTTTTCTCATTCGCCACTTTAGCAGGTCGGCCTCTTCTCCTTTTGGGGCCATACCCTCCATTTTCCTCGACAATTTGTTGGTCTTCATTAGGATCTCGTCCTTCTGTTCATTCATCGGTTTGGAAATTTCGTCGCACTCGGAGTTGGCGGCATCTCGTCCCCTCCATCTCCTCAACCTACACACGTTAGACTTATTCATGCGGCCTGTAGCTAGACTCATAAGCATAACGGTGCTCTCAGATATAACTCGGGTGACCACATGAGGTCCGTCCCAGCTCGAGATCAATTTCTTGCACCTTAAAGGTTCATGCATCCTAAACACTCGGTCGCCCACACTGAACTGTCGTGGCTTTAGGTGGGTGTCATACCCAACTTTCTGCCAATTCGCGTTCTTTAGTAGTTCGTTTCGAACTACTTCATAAGCTCTCTTAAATTGGTCTCGCAGAGACTCCACAAACATCACAGTACAAGGGGCTTCGGGGCTTACCCCTATAACACCATATACGAAATCAGCGGGCATTATAATGTCCTCCCCAAATACTAACAAATTCGGGTAGCAGTTCGTCGCGGCGTGCACAGTGCTATTATAAGCATGTACTACATTGCTCGTCCCAGTCGTTTTGGCAAGAATTTACCAAGGGTTTAAGGACTTGTATCAATGTTCGATTGAATCTTTCTACCTGGCCATCAGATTGTGGCCTGTATGGATTGGTTCGAGTTTTACAAATGGCCAAATAGTGGCACATCTCTTGCCACAGGTTGGACTCGAATTCTCATCCCTGGTCGCTGTGCATCATTAATGGTGCACCGAGATGTAACACCCATCCTTTCACGAAGGCAATAGCGCAAGTGGCTGCCTTGTGATCAGGTAAAGGATATACTCGAGTGTATTTGGTGTAGTAGTCAGTTACTACCATCATGCAAGTATTGCCCCGAGGCGTGGGTTCGATTCCGCTGATGATATCAATGGCTACCCGGGCGAATCGAACTCCGAACAGCTCTTGCACCAGGGGCATCTTTCCCATTCCTGGACCGGGCTTATTCCTGCCGCATTCGGCACAAGTCATCACCCATCTTATGATGTCGTTATGCATTCCTGGCCAATAGTACCTCCTGGCTAGGCGTTCTAAGGTCCTCTTCTTCCCGAAGTGTCCGCTCGTTTTATGCCGGTGGCAATAAAACATAATATCTCATCTTAGTGACATAGGAATCACTATCTGTAAAACCCTGTCCTTTGTGGGACAGGTTTTCCATCGACACAGAAGACCGTCTCGAATCTCTAGCTCGGTCCATTGGGCTAGAAATTTGCGGGTCTCTCTGTCTTCGAGGGACAATGCCGGCCGTTCGGGTTTGGCATTCTTGTTCAGGTAGCAAATCACTCTCTTGATAGCGGGATCATTTTGTTGGAAATGTAGGATGGTCTCTTCTGGCCATTCTATAACATTCTCCATACTGGCGCTAGGCAACGGCATCGACTGTCTAGTTCGAACCGTTGCGACCACCGCGTTGTGAGCCCCGCAATCATCACAATCGATTTTCTGGCACTTTCTGATAGGCCTCCGGGAGAGGGCGTCTGCATTGATATGCTTCGAGCCCAGTCTATGTTGGATCTGGCTATGCTCCAACCCAAATTCTGACAAGTGTGCCAGCCAACGGCCAATCATACCTTCGGCGTCCTTAAAATTAAGTAGCCACCTTAGGGATGAGTGGTCGGTTCGGAGAGTAAAGTCGGTACCCCATAGGAAGTGTCGAAACTTTTTAGTATACACCATCACAGCCAGCAACTCACGTTTGGTGGTGCAATAGTTTCGTTGTGCCCTATTCAGAGTGTTACTAGCAAAGGCGATTGGTACTTCGACCCCATCCTGGACCTGCGACAGGGCTGCACCAATACTGTCATTGCTAGCATCTGTGTCCAGAATGAAATGATCATCCGCAGTCGGATATTTTAGTACTGGCGTGTTAGCAAACAAGTGTTTTATTTGCTCGAAGGCTATGTCCTGTTCGTCTCCCCATGGAAAACGTTCCTTTGCCCGACCTGTGGTCCAATGTGCCAATATTTGTAAGGGGTAGCTTACTTTGGAGTAATTCGGGAGGAAGTCTCGATAGTATGAGCAGAAGCCCAGGAAGGATCTTACCTCCTTCGCACATATGGGTTTCTGCCATTCGGACACTGTCTGGAGTTTTTCAGGGTCGGCTTTTACACCGTCCGGAGTTATTATTCGGCCGAGATATGTAATAGATGATTTAAATAAATTACATTTCTTTGCTTTTAATTTCAGCCCATTTGCTAGGATTCTCTTCAAGACTAGTTCGAGGTTGTTCATGCAATCCTCAAAAGTCTTTCCAAATACTATGACATCATCGAGGTACACCAGACAACTCTTCCAAAGAAGGTCACTCAGCATTTCCTCCATCATAGCTTCGAAAGTGGCCCCCCTTCCCGCTCGTGGCAGGCGTCCGTACTACCCCGGATAACCGGGGATCGGGGTTGGTTTTCTCCATAGGCCATTGGTGGACTCACCCCCTCCGCTACTCATATCGACAGGAGTTCGGCAGAATAACATGTAGCATCATGCGTACACGTCAGCCAAGCTGTCTGCCACCCACAGGAACCATGAGTAGGGTGGTAATGTCCGGCGTGGTCGTATTTCGAATCGTAATCGAGGTATCTCAACCTCCAAACACATAACAAGACACATAAACAGGACAATACACTCGTGATTTCGGAACATTAAGTAACGGCAGTCCGCCCGGCAATTCTGGGACTGCGTCTCACCTCTCTTCCCTTGTTGTTCAACTGAGATTCTCGAGCAGGTCCAGTGGAACGTGCCAACATCTTCCCCCTTCCTCGAGTTCTCCGTTCCGCCGAGACAATTTTCTCACAATTAGATTTTAAATTCGTGTCAGTTTCGACCTTTTGGGGTCATCCTCTCTTTGGCTTTTTCTCATTCGCCACTTTAGCAGGTCGGCCTCTTCTCCTTTTTGGGGCCATACCCTCCATTTTCCTCGACAATTTGTTGGTCTTCATTAGGATCTCATCCTTCTGTTCATTCATCCGTTTGGAAATTTCGTCGCACTCGGAGTTGGCGGCATCTCGTCCCCTCCATCTCCTCAACCTACACACGTTAGACTTATTCATGCGGCCTGTAGCTAGACTCATAAGCATAACGGTGCTCTCAGATATAACTCGGGTGACCACATGAGGTCCGTCCCAGCTCGAGATCAATTTCTTGCACCTTAAAGGTTCATGCATCCTAAACACTCGGTTGCCCACACTGAACTGTCGTGGCTTTAGGTGGGTGTCATACCCAACTTTCTGCCAATTCGCGTTCTTTAGTAGTTCGTTTCGAACTACTTCATAAGCTCTCTTAAATTGGTCTCGCAGAGACTCCACAAACATCACAGTACAAGAGGCTTCGGGGCTTACCCCTATAACACCATATACGAAATCAGCGGGCATTATAATGTCCTCCCCAAATACTAACAAATTCGGGTAGCAGTTCGTCGCGGCGTGCACAGTGCTATTATAAGCATGTACTACATTGCTCGTCCCAGTCGTTTTGGCAAGAATTTACCAAGGGTTTAAGGACTTGTATCAATGTTCGATTGAATCTTTCTACCTGGCCATCAGACTGGCCTGTATGGATTGGTTCGATTTTTACAAATGGCCAAATAGTGGCACATCTCTTGCCACAGGTTGGACTCGAATTCTCATCCCTGGTCGCTGTGCATCATTAATGGTGCACCGAGATGTAACACCCATCCTTTCACGAAGGCAATAGCGCAAGTGGCTGCCTTGTGATCAGGTAAAGGATATACTCGAGTGTATACATTTGGTGTAGTAGTCAGTTACTACCATCATGCAAGTATTGCCCCGAGGCGTGGGTTCGATTCCGCTGATGATATCAATGGCTACCCGGGCGAATCGAACTCCGAACAGCTCTTGCACCAGGGGCATCTTTCCCATTCCTGGACCGGGCTTATTCCTGCCGCATTCGGCACAAGTCATCACCCATCTTATGATGTCGTTATGCATTCCTGGCCAATAGTACCTCCTGGCTAGGCGTTCTAAGGTCCTCTTCTTCCCGAAGTGTCCGCTCGTTTTATGCCGGTGGCAATAAAACATAATATCTCATCTTAGTGACATAGGAATCACTATCTGTAAAACCCTGTCCTTTGTGGGACAGGTTTTCCATCGACACAGAAGACCGTCTCGAATCTCTAGCTCGGTCCATTGGGCTAGAAATTTGCGGGTCTCTCTGTCTTCGAGGGACAATGCCGGCCGTTCGGGTTTGGCATTCTTGTTCAGGTAGCAAATCACTCTCTTGATAGCGGGATCATTTTGTTGGAAATGTAGGATGGTCTCTTCTGGCCATTCTATAACATTCTCCATACTGGTGCTAGGCAACGGCATCGACTGTCTAGTTCGAACCGTTGCGACCACCGCGTTGTGAGCCCCGCAATCATCACAATCGATTTTCTGGCACTTTCTGATAGGCCTCCGGGAGAGGGCGTCTGCATTGATATGCTTCGAGCCCGGTCTATGTTGGATCTGGCTATGCTCCAACCCAAATTCTGACAAGTGTGCCAGCCAACGGCCAATCATACCTTCGGCGTCCTTAAAATTAAGTAGCCACCTTAGGGATGAGTGGTCGGTTCGGAGAGTAAAGTCGGTACCCCATAGGAAGTGTCGAAACTTTTTAGTATACACCACCACAGCCAGCAACTCACGTTTGGTGGTGCAATAGTTTCGTTGTGCCCTATTCAGAGTGTTACTAGCAAAGGCGATTGGTACTTCGACCCCGTCCTGGACCTGCGACAGGGCTGCACCAATACTGTCATTGCTAGCATCTGTGTCCAGAATGAAATGATCATCCGCAGTCGGATATTTTAGTACTGGTGTGTTAGCAAACAAGTGTTTTATTTGCTCGAAGGCTATGTCCTGTTCGTCTCCCCATGGAAAACGTTCCTTTGCCCGACCTGTGGTCCAATGTGCCAATATTTGTAAGGGGTAGCTTACTTTGGAGTAATTCGGGAGGAAGTCTCGATAGTATGAGCAGAAGCCCAGGAAGGATCTTACCTCCTTCGCACATATGGGTTTCTGCCATTCGGACACTGTCTGGAGTTTTTCAGGGTCGGCTTTTACACCGTCCGGAGTTATTATTCGGCCGAGATATGTAATAGATGATTTAAATAAATTACATTTCTTTGCTTTTAATTTCAGCCCATTTGCTAGGATTCTCTTCAAGACTAGTTCGAGGTTGTTCATGCAATCCTCAAAAGTCTTTCCAAATACTATGACATCATCGAGGTACACCAGACAACTCTTCCAAAGAAGGTCACTCAGCATTTCCTCCATCATAGCCTGAAAGTGGCCGGTGCATTACACAGCCCAAAAGGTAGAACGTTGTACTAGAATAGGCCCATATGGCTCGAGAAGGCTGTCTTCTCCATATCCTTAGGGTCCATTCCAATCTGCCAGTACCCAGATTGGAGGTCGAGGGTACAAAAGTATTTATTCCCCCCAATGAGTCTAAGGTCTCGTCTATCCTTGGTAAGGGATAGGAGTTTTTCTTTGTCAAGCCGTTCAGCTTTCTGTAATCGATGCAAAATCGAATAGACCCATCCTTTTTCGTGGTCATGCACACAGGGCTAGACCAAGGGCTCGTGCTCGGCACTATGACCCCTTTTTCCAGCTGTTCGAGAATTTGTTTCTCCGCCTCTACCTTCTTTTTCAGTGGTAACCTCCTATAGGGTATTTTGAATGGCTTCGAATCACCAGTGTCAATCGTGTGTAGTACCTTGCTAGTGCGACCTACCGCGCGCCCCGGTTTCCCGAAGGCATCGTTGTAGGTGGCGAGCAGGGCTCGAAGTTCCTCTTTTTCTGACTTCTTCCTCAGGGAAGAATCGTTAACCAGCTTCATTAGGTCATCTGGTAGTCCCCGAACTGTCCCCTCGGGTAACTCAGTTCGAAATCGGGATTCTGAGACGTGTTCTGTCAGGGACATATCACCGATTTTCTCATTCTTTCTCAGATACACCGGTTTCAATCCCCTGTTCATAATTGGGACTACTGTCCACGATCCGCTTCCCACTAAAGTGTCAACTGAATCTAGCTGTAAGCTAGATAGTGTTTCGAAATTAGGTTCGAAGACAGCGTCCGAGCCTCGAAATGCATGGTTCGAAGAACACAAAACGTCACAAGCCGTTCCTGGCGGAATTTTCACTCTCTGTACCACGGTGGCTACCGAGGATACATGTCTCAATATGCATGGGATCTCGCAATTGTAGGGTTGCCTTATCTTCAACATCCCGAATCAGGGGTCCAATACAGCACCATACAAACTTGTGAAATCCAGGCCAATTATCCCGTCATCACTTATCTTGGCTATAGTAGGGCTCATTACGTATTCGTAGCCCCCCATCCCGATCTGTATGAAAGTCTTGCCAAAAGTCTGCATCTGGCTACCGTCGGCCGTGCAAGCATTAACGCCAACAGGTAGCGTTTCATGGTTGCCGGACACCAGACTGAAGAATTTTCTCGAGACACACGAATGGCTGGCACCTGTGTCAATCAAAAATTCCCCAGTCCGCCCCTTCACCGATACAGCACCATCGTTTCCCCCCCAAAGGTGAGGAGTTCTGGGCGAATCGGAGTTGTTCCTTGGAATCACCGATCTCCCATCCGAAACCCTTCAAGAAGGTTACACACGGATGGTTCGGGGGGAGGTGTGCCGCACTTACTCGCGTCAACTCTTCTACCCAACCTCCCTCTTCTTCGACGTAGGATTTCTCCCTCAGGTCCTGGCATACGTTTGGCCCTACCCCGTCGAAGCCCCCGGCCCGGGCTGGGGTGAGAGGATCCTTCCCACGTACCAGTCCCCCGGAGGGTATTGATTCCTGTACTAGCTCGGGTTCGCCAGCGGTGGCTTTTTGGCAGATTTTCGAATCACGGATCACATCCTTTGCCATAGGTGTGACCCTCTTTAGTTTCCCTCCTCCTTTGTCTCTTCGACATAATTAACTCGGGATAGTACAGGTTTTGGGGCTGTACACTCGTGAGCATAGTGCCCCATTTCTTGGCAACGGTAGCACCGTAGTCTGCTACGATCTACTCTCCGACGTGCGGGTCTGTTGTACATTGTCTCGGAGAAAGTTTTCATGAAATCCTCCATCATTTTCTTCATGTCTAGAGGTTCGGGCGTAACAGTAGTTCTCGGTGGGGACATTACTGGTGCTCGAGCAACGGCCATCTCAGGTGCATGGCTATCTGAGTTGGGCCTTGGCTCCACCCGGGGTTCATTAGCCCGTCGGTTATATATCTGCCGAGGGATATATTTGCGTTTAACATCTTTTTTAACCTGTACTGCAGAGATACTGCCGTCTTCCTCCTCGATTTCTATGATCTCGAAGTCATTATCAGCCATTTCAATGTACGTCGGTTGGTGTATCCCCGACACAGAAGCCGTACTAGTATTAGTACTCGCGCAAACCTTAGTATTTGAGGCATTCATTTTTACCTTTCCCGCCATGAGGGTCTTCTTCACCGTCCAGCATTCAATTCCCTCGAACAGGTCAGTTAATGTAGGATTTCGTCCTTTCCAAGCATCTAAAGCTGCTTGTTGCTGATCCTCGTCTCGAAATCCGCTCACGAATTGTGGTAGCAGATCGTTCAGGAAAAATTTATCGGAAGGATTGGTTCCTGGCCGTGCCCTCTGTAACAGGGATCACCAAGTTGTACAGCAAGATGCTGGCAATCTCAACTAGCTGTTGGAAAGTGCCCCGTTCGAAGTACACTTCGTTCCACTTTTCGACAGCTATCCGGCCGGGGCCGTGTTTCAGGCATCTGATTAGATGAGGCAAAGCCTCCTCAGGGGTCCATGCGTTGCACCTCATGTCATCAGTAAAGTTCGAGAACCATTCTTTCCAAGTCTTTACACCTTCGTATATCTTGGGTAGAATGGCCTGACGTCTGGCTGCGTTGTTGGTCCGTACCAATTTTTGGCATTGGTTAACACTCCATTCTCGAATGGTCTCCTCACTGTGTGCAGTGTTCGAGGTGTTAGCTGATTGATTCAGCATGTCTTCTAATACGCTACTTCTGGACCGGCGCCTCGAGGGTCCCCCTGTAGCGCCCCCAGCCCCGGGAAGGGGTGCAGTCGATCCTTGGGTAGTACCCAAAGCACTACCCCCTACCGCACCTTGGTTCCCGGTGCCCAAAGGTTCTGACTCATCTACCGAGTTGTCATCATAAGACAGCTTGAAGTGGCCTTCTTGTTCATCAGTAGTACTGTATTCGGTTTCATTGTTCTTGGCAGTAGTGACACTGAATCGTATCCTCCGTTTTTCGGGTTCAGTCATCCTTGGTTCGTGCTTCGGATCATAGACATCATCCTTTCGAACATGAACATCGGCATTATTGTTTACGAACGGGTCGTATCGATCCGGCTTTTTTAGAGCCTCGGCTGGTGTTGATGTTGCTACAGGTGAAGGTCCCTTCACGAACATGGCATCAGTAGGTATTTCGTTTTTAGATAATTCTTGTTGATAAAGTATATCTAACTGTGTTACAGAAGCACTTGTGTCTGTTTCGAAAGATGTGTCTTCCCTCACAACAGGGTCTGTTTTATCGATCTGATCATTACTCTCTATTCCCGACACGTATGTGTCGAGGGCTATCTTTCGCTTTGTCAGATTGGCTATTTCAAGGCATAGCTCTTGTTGCTTCAGGAACAAGTCTTGATTGCTGTCTTTAATGGATTCCATCACATCCTCATTCTTCAATATGCATTGATCCCGAATCTCTAGCAACTTATTTGCCTCGTGCCGGTATTGTTCCATCTCGACCTTTATTTGCTCGGCCTCTTTCTTTAGTTCGAGATTCCTGATGGTGGAGCTAGCTTCCTGTTCCTCCAGGTCAACTTCCTTTCTAAGCTTCTCGTTCTCCCATTCGGCTTTAGCAAGTTCTATATTCCTTTGCATGACGTATGCCTGTTGTTCAAGGTCGCCATTGACTTTCTCTTTCAATTCGGCTTTTTCCTTGAGTTTCTTCATGTCATTCAACATTCGTTCTTTCTCGGTCTGATACTGGTGACATTGTTTCTCCAGATTTCTAAGCTTTATGTTCGGAGCCCTTGATGTAGGCGAACTCTATTCATGGCGTCGAAACTCAGCTTGGCCTGCTCACGCAAGTACTCTGCTGCCGACTCAGTAACTCTCTTCGTACCTCCTATGTCGAATACCGAGACGTCTACGTCGTCTAGGGATCGGCGAGGACTCGTTGTTTTTGTTTCTGCTAGGGCTGAGGCTGCTCGTTGAGCGTCGAGGGTCATCATCGTAATCGGTGGCGGTGTCCCTGTGGACTCGGTGCTTAATCTATAAGTATAGTTCGCGGCTGGAGTGGGCATCTCCTCTGATTCAAGATTTCGAACTACCTTCTCCACTTTGGGTCCAGCTATAGAGGTATATCCTCTCATCTGTGTTCTGTTAAAGTCGTTAGCATGAGCAGTGTCATTCGGTGTGGATCCCGAGATGTTCGATGCTTCATCTCGAGATCCTTCGTGCTCGTGTTCGGCCTCCAGGGCCGTGCACTAACACCAAGGACTGGTCACGGCACCAGTGTAGTGGTTCGGATTAATGTCTCGACTAGTTCGAAGTGAAAACCAGACGAGGTATCTCGGGTTAGTGCAACCGGCACGTATTTATTACGGTATATGTTTTACATCCACCTCGAAATGTACTGCTTAGCTAGGCGCAAGCTCAGGTAAAGGTGGTCCGACTCCGTTGGCAAGCAGAGCCAGACTAACGCCTTCCCCGGCCCCAGGTAGGAGCTGGAGCGAGGCGAACAGTGCTGCCACCACCCCGCAGAGACCGGGGTCGAGGAGACCTCTAGTGACTACCGGTGATGGGCGCACCGCTCGAAACGCCCTCTCGAGGGAGACGCTCACACTATATCACGATCTACGAGCCCCTACACCCTACCCCTTGGGCTCTATTACCTCATCTACATCAGGCCATTCATTATACTAGGTGATATTAGCAGCTTTTGAACCATTCCAGTTTATATCTTTTGAGCAATCAAATTGTGAATACAATGCTGTTGATTGGGCTACTACTGAGGCCATTTAATTATAATTACTTGGATTACGGATCCGCCGCTGGGATTTTTGGCAAAATAGAAAAAAAAATTTATTTTTATTTTTTTTCCTTTGGCCGCTGGGAATTCTCAAGATTTTTGGTAAAAAAATATAAAAAAAAGGTCAATAGTCACATGTTAACACCCAATAATTCTAGACTTTTCCTACATTTTGCTCCCCAAAAGATATTTTTGATTTATCAAAAGGACTTTGAAAGCCGGAAAAGTGCATTTTTGCTGGGATTTTTTGGTCTCAACATCAAACTTTTTAATTTTTTTACCTTTGGCCGCCCAAAATTCCTGCTAAGAAATCCCGTAATCCAAGTAATCTTAATTAAATGGCCTGATGCAGCTAAAATAGGTATGTCCTAGCCAACTATACCATGCAAACTACTCGTGACCATTGGAAGAATTGTTGTGATTGAGGCACTTGCTTCTGGTTTCTATTTTTTTTGTGTATACAGAAACAAACTTTTGTAGCTTTGATGTGTATGGGGTTGCACCACAAAGTCCTGTTTGTGGCGTACCCATACCAGCCCCCCCCCCCGCCCTTTAAAAGAAAGTATTTATTTTTATGATGACATCTTTTGAGACAATCAGCAGGGCCAGCAAAAGAACATGGGGGTAATGTTTTTTACTGCTGAGAACTTTGTTGGAGCCCTGCTCACTGTAGTGATGTGTATGGGGTGGCACCACAAAGACCTGTTTGTGACATACACATCCCGGGCTTCCCTAGCCTACTTGGTCTTCCCTAGCCCACTTAAAAGGGTCTACTTCTCATCTTTCCTATCCCCTCAGGATGTGTGTGGTGCACATATGTGCGGGCACTGACACATTCCTCTGTGAAATTGTGTAATGTCGTTCTCGCCATGAATATGACCTTAGCTGTCGAAATGGCGTTAAACATCTATTACTCACTCACTCACTCCTAGCCTACTTAAAAGGGTCTATATCTCTTTTTTCCTGTCCCCTCAGGATGTGTGTGGTGCACATATGCGCGGGCACCGACACATTCCTCTGTGAAATTGTGTAATGTCGTTCTTGCCATGAATATGACCTTAGATGTCAAAATGGCGTTAAACATCTATTACTCACTCACTCACATACCCATCCCTACCCCCCTCCCCCCTTATTGTAATGCACTGAAGCAGTCCAGTTTTTATGGAGACGATCTGTTATAAATACCCTTCGTTATTATCAGAAATTTGTCCTAGGAGATTGTCTCCATCTTACCATAGCCTAACCTACAGAGCTCATTTGCATAATGTTGTGGTGTTCCGCACTGAATTATTGCTGAGTTTTGATTGGTTGAAAAGATTTTTTTCTCTTTGTTCCTATGTGGGCTAAAAGCTAAATGGTAAATGACGGGGGACCACCCTCGAAAGTAGGTCATGAGGGATGCGTTAGGTTGCTAACTTTTATCTCTTACTACGTCTGCCCACATGCCAGGTTCTTTGAAGATTCAGAGAAAAGGTGACTTAATGTTACAATTTTAGGGAGCATATTTAAAGATTTATTTTGGGGAATTGTAGATGCAAAAATTTGATTGGGGGTTTGGGGGCAGAGCCCCCGAAAAAGGTTAGTTCTTAACTCTATGTCCATTTTTCAGTGGTACCGAACACACCGTTCATGACCTGCTTTTGGGACCTGCTTTTTGGTCATTTACCTTGTGGCATAGTTCATCGTTTTTGCAATAGGTGGCGTGCGGGTGTTGTGCAATGTTCGCTGTCAGGTATGCTTTCTGCCTACCCCCTAGGTATACTCTAAGTACATAAAAACAATTCTTATTGGTCGGCATCATATACTGAGAGTAGACCTACCTAGAGTAGACCTATTTGTTAACCTTGCGCATGCGCTCCTCGATTCATCATTATCATGCCATTTTGATACGATAGGTGGCAGCCTCACCAGCCATGCATGCTAATCTGGATGTTAGACAGAACTATAATTTTGGTAGTTCTTTGCCTTTATTCTTCATAAAACATCAAAATTGTTGTTTAATGATGTTATCTAACCTCGCTGAGGAGTTGGTGGTGAAATTCTTATTTTATCTGTAGTTTTGGACTGTATTCACTTGGTAAAGTGGCTATATTCCCCTGTTATCGCTCACCGTGGTATTACCTATTTCTAACGTCTCCACACTACTGTATACAGTAGTTCAGTCCCCTGACGCCCTTCTTGTTACAATAAAGCATCAGGAGTCACTAGAGTCAAACACATGTTACAAGGAATCTGTAAAAAGTAATCCTCATCATGAAGTCCTCATCCTAAAGTAGCCGAGGAACCATTGTTAATCAGGTTTGAGCATAAAGATGGTTGTCTCATGGAATTATTTCTGATTAGATAATCGAATCCATCAATGCAGTTAACGGTTGCAGATGTGACAATGATGACATCTTTTGAGACAATCAGCAGGGTCAGCCAAAGAACATGGAACATTGTGTGGAACATTGGGCCAAATATTCCAATCTCAAGAGCTGAACAGCGTTCTCCCCCAGGGAAAACTATATACCATAGTGGTACTGACTGTCCTCATCCTTACACTCAAAAGAGTAAGACTCCCAATCATATAACATAATTAAATGAATTAGAGGTAGCTGGTAACAAAATGTTGGGCAGAATTATACCTAGAATTATTACTGAAAACTAAATAGGTAAATTGTGCTTTGTTCTAAAATTTGCATTACATTGGCAAATACTTCCCAAAAAGAAATTACCCCACCCCTCAGGAATGGGGTGAAAAAAATGACACCCCCCCTCTAAGAATATGTTGGAAAAGAATGACCCCCCCCCCCTCTAAGAATAGGGTGAAAAAAAATGACCTCCCTCTCTGAATACCTCAAAAAAAAAATTTGGTCATCCCCCCTGCCATGAATAATGAACGCTCCCTTAGGAACAGTGGTGTGTGTTCTCTTTCAGCACATAATGTTTGAGAGGTATGTGCCCAAGTTACAAAATGTACATAGCTGGCTGTTCCTTCAGTTGCTTCTACCCCCTGTCGATATGGCCACTGCAGGCAGCAGGGACCTTGGAAATCTGGGGGAGGGAATCCACATGGCAGAATAGTCTCCATTCATGCAAATGAGAGTCTACACTCTCCTAGCAGCTTTCTCTCCAAGCCGAGTCTCCATTGCTGTACATTAGGATGCAGTGTAGTTTTCTGGCATTAGTGAACTGTTAGTGTACGGGATATGGGTAGGTGCCTAAAGGCTGGGAATTCCTTCATGGGGACCTCTTCTATGTTTACAAAGTGCTGCCAGAATCTCCTAGATAGCTCCCAGGAGCTCCTTGATTAACTTCCAGATGACAAGGAGAGGTGCCAAAATGTTAGGAATATCTTCCTAGAGGGACAGGAGGCTTTTTCTGTGTATCCAAAGTGCTCTCAGAATATAGATAGTTCACCAGGAGCTCCCAGATGACTAGGAGAGGTGCCAAATGACATAGAAATTCTTCACAGAGTTACATGGGTTTTTCCCCAGCTTTCTAAAGTGTTCCCAGGAGCTCCCAGATGGCAATTTTAAGCTGGCAAGGATAGTTGCTAAATGGTGAGGAATTCTTTCACAGAGGGGCAGGGGACCTCTTTTACGTTTGCAAAGTGCTCCCAGAATCTTATTGATAGCTCCCAGGAGTCCATCCCTGACCTCTTGGCTTATTTTGGTCAAATTACTGTAAACTATAGTCCATCCATGAACACTTGGCACATGTTAGTCAAATAACTAAACTATAGTCCATCCCTGAACATTTTGCACATGAAGGTAGTCCATCCATGAAGCTTTGCACATGTAGGTCAACTAACTTCAAACTATAGTCCATTTATGAACACTTGGAACATGTAGGTCAAATAATTAAACTACGGTCCATCCCTAAATACTTAGCACATGAAGGTCAAATAACTACAAACTATAGTCCATCCCTGACCTCTTGGCTCATTTTGGTCAAATAACTGTAAACTACAGTCCCTGAACACTTTGCACATGTAGGTCAAATAACTTTAAACTATAGTCCATCCATGAACACATGCCACATGTTTGTCAAATAACTGTAAACTATAGTCCATCCATGAACATTTTGCACATGTAGGTTAAATAACTAAACTATAGTCCATCCATGAACACTTTGCACATGTAGGTCAAATACTACAAAATATAGTCCATCCCTGACCTCTTGGCCCATTTAGTCAAATAACTGTAAGCTATAGTCCATCCCTGAACACTTGGCACATGTTGAACGAATGACTGTAAAACTATAGTCCATCCCTGAACACTTGGCACATGTGCATAAACTAGTCTATATATACTATACTGTGATCATATTTTATTTGCTCTCACTGCATATCCTTCCAAGGTCTCATCTTTTATTGGCCCAGGGACCACCCTGAGTCTATACCACCGGGTAGGTGGTGTATGATAAAAGTCATTCATGTTACATTTTGCATTTTAAATTTTCTGTAAGAAATAATAGTTACAAAAGAATGAAACTCCTGTATTTGATAGTTTAAATATTGGTCTATTTGTGCAAATATCACTTTTAAAAATGAAGTTTGTTATTTTTAGTGATTTTTTATAAATAAAAAGAGTGCTGACTTTTTCATTTTCGCCAATCCACGTCTCCATAGGTTTACCTCCGGGCCAGACTTTTCTCTCTTTGTTTCTATTTGGTTCGAAAACAGCATCTAAAAGTGTGATGTTCTGGACGCCTTTCAAAAACCGCGCGAAAAGTCATTAGCTGCGCAAGCGCAGACCGTCTCCTACATAGGACAAGTCGCCATCTTGGATTTATTGTGTGGCTGTGGAAGAAGACGTTCTCCCTGTTTTCAACGTGAACTTCAACATATTAGGTAAATATGGTATCGAACAGCGGTCATACACTGTTCGGGGTATTGGTACCTAGGGGGCCTCCCACCTGTGTGACCCAGTGCCCTACCTGTCACTCACCTCTCACCTGCACTCCACTCACCTGCACAGGCAGGCCCAGACAGTTCAGTCCAGTCACTCCACTCACCTGCACAGGCAGGCACGGACATTCCAGTTCAGTTCAGCTCTGTCTGTTTGTTTTTTTCTTTTCTTTTCTTGTTTTGTTTTAAGTTGTTAATAAATAGGCCGGCGTATTCGTGCAGGCCCAAGTGGCTATCTTGTCCCTGTTTCTCCCTCGCTAGGATCAATATTCATATTTTGTATATATAAAGGTCTCAGGTGTCGCCTGTCTCTGTCTGCATACTTCTGATTTGTCTATTTTCTTGGTCGTGTTGAGAAATCAACTCAAACTTCCCGTCTGGGTAGTAAACATTGATGGCCAGTTTCGCCAGCACTGATGTCGTGTTTGACAATATAATTTCACACTGAAATAAAAGCAGATTATTCACAAGAATTAAAAAATATCGTGTTCCATATTTATCTTTGATACCATATCATTGATAATATTACATATATATCTTGCACTTTACATCGTTCTACTATTGCATCCGTACATATGATTCGTTTCACATTTTCATGGAACCACTGTCTTAATTGGTTTTCATTTTCCATCGTCATATATTATTAGTTTATGACTGCTCAGTATAATTTCATATCGACACTCTTCTAGTGGAATTGGATTTCTTCAACTGTATTTCAGTTTTTGATAGCATCTAACTGTTATTTCTTTTCATTGAAAAAAAATTGTTCAACGTTTCAAGTTTTTCGCTTGCTAAATACTTTGAATTTTTAACACTTTGAAAAGAAGCCTACAACATATGAAAAATCCAAAAATTTCACAAATACACAAAAAACATTCTCCACAACAAAGAAAGCAGATTTGTCACACAATAATAAAAATCATCCTCTATCATCCAAAAAAAGAATATGAACAGTATCAAACAGAACACAACACATGAACAAAAATCAGAACTTTCTAGAGAAAGATGCAATCTTAGGGAGTGGTCATTATTTATCAACAGGGGGGATGGTGGGTTTGAGGGGGGTGGTGTAAAAATTTCAGACCCCTCCTGAGGGGGGGCTAAGAAAATTTTGACCCCTCTTGAGGGGGGGCTAAAAAAAATTACCCTCTTTTGAGCAAAAAAGCCCACGCGCTACTATAGCTCAAAGAGGGTCGTGAAAATTCTCTGCGCCTCCGGTTTGGGGGTGGGCGCAAAAAATGTTGACTGTTGTCGTGGGGGGCATAAAAAATGTTCGCGCTTCTGCGCGGAAACCCACCACCCACCCCCTGTTGGTAAATAATGACCACTCCCTTACTCCAGGAGAACAAAGTTTTCGGAACTACATGAACTATGAAACACCAATATGGAAATGGGCAATGGTAGTAAGAAATCCTGACATGCCTGTTCAAAAAATGATTTCAAAGTTCAAACGTCAAGAACGCAACAAGAGATACAGGTTAAAAAAAAACATGAAAAACCACCAGTTTTTCTCACTGATAAACAAAGAAGGGAAAAAAAATTACGGTCAACACGCAGCGAAAAATATAATGAGAATAATAATTTCATGGAAAATCTATTATCACAAGATAAAGGACAAACTTTCATGGACAATGGAAATATGGATGCATCAAAACAAGATGAAACACAAAACAATGCAGAAAAACATTCTCAGAAAAATATTCAGACAAACAATGATCAATACTCATATATTCATATTCAACAGAAAATGAATCATAATGAAACCCAAAATCAAAAGATTTCAACTACAAGCAAGTCTGAAACACACAAAAAAAAGTTAAAAAAACGCCAATTCCACATAAGAAATGTGCAAATCCTATTATCCCATCTCAAAAAAAATTATCTATTCGACAAAGAATGAAAAAGCGGTTACGCTCAAAAGACAAATTACATGTAGACATTTATTATGATCAACATTCCAAAGATGCAGTTAATGTTCAAAAAAAGATATCATCTTTGAATATTGACATAAGAATTGATGCCATTTGTCATGTTTGTTCATGTGTATATAAAAAAAGTGATGTTATGAAATTGGATATACCGTAATCTCTCGCGTAGAAGGCGCAGCCCGCGTAGAAGGCGCACCCCCAAATTAGGGAAGGCAGATCCGCGTAGAAGGCGCATCTGCTGCTCCTGAGTCTAATATTTGAAAAACCTGCGTATAAGGCGCACCCCTAACTCAAGGAGCATGGTCCACTCAAAGGACCCAACCCAAAGGGGCATTTCAAATATTGTCTGTAACTAACAATACCCCAACTGGTCATGTATTTTCTTTAACCAAAGAAAAGGCGTAGTCTATACCATGGTGCTCTATATATGGTAGGTTCTGATTTCTAGAATAACAAACCAGGTGGCAGCAGTGCTATGGCAGCCAGGAGGATTGATTATAATGCTGCATGGATTCTCTTGGTTAAAAGGTCAATAATATAATTAATAAAGCTCTCAGTGAGTGGGGTGCACATACATTTCCATACACTTTTATGGTGAGCAGAATAGTATGCTTCATTCAGCAGTTTAAGGGTATATAGAGCACCATGGAATAGACTACACCTTTTCTTTGGTTAAAGAAAATACATGACATTGTGGACATAACTTTGGATTGGTAGTTGGGGATACCCCGCGTATAAGGCGCACCCCCAACTCAAGGCAGCCTTGCTCCCGCGTATAAGACCCATGAACGGTCTGATTCGCGTATAAGAGGCGCCTTATACGCGGGAGATTATGGTATGTCCACTTACAAGGAATATGTGAATCCACATATTCCAAACAAGAAACATAGAGTTTGTAGAAAATGTTTGAAAGATCTTGAAAAAAATATTTCCCCCAAAATGAGTTACAAAAATGGCATTTTTTTTCCACCTATTCATAAAGAATTGGATATTAATTTTGCAGAAGAAAGACTTCTAGCTCCAAGAATCTTTTTTCTCTCAAATTCGCATTTAACCCATGGGAGGTCAAGCACTTTTGTATTCAAACATTATCAATGTTGAATCAAAAATTGAAGAAACTATAGAAAGTTTACCCTGACATCTTAGCAATAATGGTTATATAGATGTCCATGTCAAACAAAAATGGAATACAAACATGCATATAAACAAGTTAAAATTAGACCTGTCAAAGTTCTTAAAGATTTAGAATGGTTAATGAAAAACAGTGATATATACAAAAATTTGAATCTAAAAATTGATCAAGATTGGTTGAAAAGTACCATATTATACTTAGAAAAAGAAAATAATAAATATACAGAAAGATTAAAAGACAGAAAACAGGCAATAACAAAAGAAAGTAAAGAAGAGAAAATAATAAGATGAAAATTAGAAAAGGAAAAGGACAAAGATCTACGTTTTAAAGAAAATAATGAAGATGTACAATGTTGTCCAAATACTTTATTGGAAGCAGAAGATGAAGAAGAAGATGATTTTGATAATCAATGTTTACATTTGGCTCCAGGTGAAGGTTCTAAACCAAAATTTTTCAATAGAAATAACAAACTGATAGATGATTGCCATCCCACAAAATATGACGGCAAAAGAATAGATAATGTATTCAAAAAAAATCCGAAATAATGAAAGTGAAGTGGGAATTGAAAAATTATTATAAGAGAATAGCTTCAGACTCTGAATCAATTTTTATTAGATTGAAAGCAAAAACCAACGTTTTTGTTCAAAAAACTACAAATTTTGCTACAAAAATGGTCACCCAAGAAAAAGAATATACAGTAAAAGATGTTAAAAGATGTAAATACTTTAGAAAAAAGATGTAAATTGTTTGGTGTGCAAGATGGATTCTTCTTTTATAAAAAACTACGAAATAGTCCACAATATCTGAACCAGCAGAAAAAAAATGTTTTTGCTATGATCAGACAAAAAGGTCTGCCCACTTTCTTTGTGTCATTGAGTTGTGCAGATTATCAATGGGAAGAATTAATCCAATCTTTATATAGAAATAAACATCACAAAGATATTTCACGCAATAAAGCAAAGTCATTATCATTTGCTGAAAAAAGTGAACTAATGCAACACGATCCTGTCACATGTGCATGGTATTTTGATTATCGCATGAAAGCTTTCATATCCAATTGCATGTATTCTGATTGCAAACCACTTGGAGGAGTTGAAGATCATTACTATAGAATAGAATTTCAACACCGTGGATCACGTCATTGTCACATGTTAATTTTCTGTAAAAATGGTCCAGCTTATAAAGAAAATGAGAATAATTCAGATTTGATAGATTACATTGATAAATATATAAGTTGTGATGGAAATCCTGGAAAACCAAACAGTGACTATGTAAATCTACAAGAACATTTTCACAATAAAACTTGTCGGAAAGGAGGACATCCGATTTGTCGATTTAACTATCCCTTGCCACCTTTTAATAAAACAACTATTCTCAATCCAAATCCTGATAAGAAACAAAATGAAACACTCCTGTACAAGAAAATTCAAGAATATCTTGATTCTAATGTCATCACTGAAAATACTACATTAGATGATGTGCTAAAACATTTTAACATATCATATGAACAATATGTTTTAGCAGTAAGGTCTAAATTAACTACAAGCAAAGTGTTCTTGAAACGAAAACCAATAGATGTACGAGTGAATATGTACATACGGAATTTATTATTTAAATGGAAAGCAAACATGGACTGTCAATTCTGTTTAGATCCATATGCTTGTATAGTATATATTCTGAACTACATCAACAAAGTCGAGGTTTAAGTTTAGCTCTTCAAACTATGATATCAAAATGTAAAGAGCAAGGTAAAGACATCAGAGATACAAGAAAAGATTTAGGTATGTTTTTTCTTAAAAGCACTGAAATATGTGTTCAGGAAGCTATATATATTCTACTAGAACCTCCATTGACTTTTAATTCCAAGAAAGTAATCTCTATTCATACTGCCAAACTGAGAGATAGAACTGGCATGATCAAAAGTGATGACAAATTAGAAGAACTTGATGATGATGACAAAAAAATACACATTGACAACAAATACATTTTATATCGAGAGAGACCACCATACTTTAATAACTTTTCTCTAGCTGATTATTCAACAATGGTCACACGAAACAAATTAAAAACAGAAATAAAAACTAAACGGAAAACTGGTGAAATAAAAACAGAAGGTATCTGGCGATATGTAGATGACATACATTCATATGATATTCGTGCAGATAAGAGGATATTGAATTACTACATTCCATCTAAGCATAAAGACAGTGAAGAATATCACAGAATATCTCTTCTTCTATTTTGTCCATGGCGAAATGATCCTGAACAGGAAGCTATGAACAAAGAAATTTCCTATGAACACATGTATGGAAGTCTATGTTCACTTGAAAAACTAAATTTGGAAAAGAATAGAATGTCATACAATAAATTGAATCTGTCTGATTTAGAATCTGCTGAAAAAGAATTGATGGCATATAAAGAATCAGAAATTGCACCTTCTACTGAAGAAATGCAAGAAAAGATTCTGCATGAAATTGAAAAAGAAGAGAAAGACCTATCGACCATATAGGTGGTAATAATGATACACTTGCCAGCATGCAGGCTCTGCCCCTAAGCTTGTAGCTCAACCTGTCGTAGGTTCTAGATATAAGGGAGGTTGTATGTAGAATAAGAGATCTAAAGAGATAGCTTAGAATAGATAACTGGGAGCTGCTCACCGGGTCTTATATACCTAGGTGAGCAGCACACAGGGTGATGAAATGTACCGGTAGGAGCAGGTCAGATCTGGTCAGGTCTGGTTGGATCTGGTCAGATCTGACGCGCCGTCATACCCGGTAATAATTCTATTTATATGTGGACCATTCAGGGTGAACGGAGATTGTTGAATTTCCCTGCATCCTAGAAACGCGTCCACAGGTATGTCGGTATGTTGTGATACTCCCAGTGAGTCAGTGCCCAGAAATGGAATGGGTCCGGCTCTCATAACATCCTGGTATGGATGATGTAAGAGTAGCTCACTGTACACACTGGGGGGGGTGAGCTGTAAGCTTGTGAGCAGGGCCTGAGCGTATGTGGCGAAGAATTTAATAAATGTGTAAAATAATGAATAATACCCAGAATGTTCCATTGACAATGTAATAATGTTATGGTCCTTTGGCGCGGTGGGTCAGCCAGCCGGGCTTTGCCCTCCACTTGTCGGATAGGTGGCAGCATCTATCTGGGAGGTGTGAGAGAGGCACGGTGTGGCGCCACTGTCCCTACCTGTAAAAGGGGGACAGGGCTCAGCCGCCGCGTCAGAGTTGGCTTGACCACCTCCATGTGAAGATCTTTGAAAACCACTAAGAGTATCCGGTACATGTTCGAGAGCTACCCTAGCTACCTCCGGGTAGCCGTATCTGTGTAATATGAAATAAAACCTGTTCGCCTACACCCGAATTCTCTTCTTGTCGACTTGTTTGTCATCCAAGCAAGAGCAGAACCACTACACCATTATCATCCTGACTGTGTGGGAATTATTCTCATACTCTATCTGTAAGTGAGAATTACTCATGTACATGATTACATGTGTCTGTTTTCCTTCCCTGAGGATGGAAGGCCTGGATTTATAGTGGCAGGGGATTTACTATGAATAGTAGGTACCATTCTTACACGTTTGAAAGAGAAATATGCCATTTTAAAGCTAAAACATTGGAGTTGAATTGATACAATTGTCCAGAATTACGCACGTACCTGTCATGAATTACAAACATACCTTGACCTGAGTGCAAATTGAATTACGCTCATACTTCAGAAACTTCTCTGCCTTCTCAGATAAAATCTGTACCATTTGGCACCTAAATATCTGACCTATTGAGAGGTCTAAACCTTATGCATATGTGGATGTAATGGCAACTCCTATAATGCCTTCTATGTTAACTCAGACCCCTTCCCTTAGTATAGTGTAGGTATTGCTATTTCGAGATATACCTTAATATCGAGACAACTATATTATTGAAGCAATAACTAGTCGGTTCGAGTAGGTTTCAGAATCACTTTATTACGGTACTTTTTTACAGGAAGACTGTAAACACGTTTCAACCTTTCATATGCCTATAGTCTATACCCCGAAGGAGGTAAAGCTCTCGTTATAGCATTCGTTAGGCCGTTCTAGAGACAAGATCAGTCTACCAGCCCGGTAGCTCTGCGAGTCCCCCGATCGTAGGAAGACGGCGGAATATATACCTCTCGTCATGGTTCATTAGTTCCGCACTGAGCGCCCTCTGGTCCGCCTCCTACATCACACCGTCCGAGACCACCTGTGGTGCCCTCTGACGAGTAACATAGAAGACGCTCCCGAAAAAGCGCCTATCCTACTACGATACGGTACATAGTAATAGTCTTGAATACATTCAGGCCTCAATGCATAGCTTTGAAGATTGAAGTTTTAACACTGTTTATTGGCTAAAGAAAGCACTACATGTGTAGTTATTACATTCAATCCCCGAATACAATATATAATATAGTCAGAGTACAGGGTGGGTAGCAAGTGGTTTCCATGAACTATCGCGCACATTGTTTGTCCCATCACATATATTTCTCATTATATTTCACAATCTGCTCAATGATATTGATATTTCTCCTTTTAAGCTCGATTTAAAGACACCTATATTAGGTTTTAATTGTATTTCTGCTGGTAGTATATCCCGTATTTGGCTCCCACGGTACAACGGACTGTTTCTATAAATTTCTCTCCTGGGTCTATCACTATGAGTTTCTTCTTATTATATCCTCTTAATTCTCTGGTGGGAACCATAACATTGTCTTCATTTCGAGCATACTTGTACATATAATATGCTAAGGATTTTTTAGCAAATACGATTCCCTACACTACCCCCCTCCAGATAACACTAGGGGAAAAATGGTGATAGATATAGTAATGATTTTACCATAGTTTATCTATACAATTCACCTAGGGAATCAAGACAATAACGAGATATTACTATTACATACACACACTCGTTGTGATTACTCATAAGAAACCCAACATATTAGTTCTAAAAAGAACTCATACACAGATCATGTAACCTCGATTACAAATATTATGAGATTCGTCATAACATTCCCATGTCATTAATAGACAGTGAAATACAAGGTTCAACATGGATATGGTACATATTGATATAGTTAAAGTTAATAACAACAAAGTTATAACACAGAGTCCAACCTGCCTGACCTCAAGAGACCTACTTCATTCAGCCTCCGTTGGAAAGATCTAGGTAGTCCATATCCTACCTCCAGGGTTGACACTGAAGAGGTTCCAAATGGGTCTCCTGTGCATTAAATATATCGAAGCTCAGCTTCGAAGTAACAAAATTTGCAACGTGAGAATCACATAACACATCAACAAATCGCCTTTATAAGACATAAGTATATACTATCCAACAGAAGGGTCCATACTCCTGGACGGTGATGCAACGAGCCAGAAGATTAAGTCCTCCCCGAGATGAACACAAAGGTAAGTTCGTCGAAACAAACTATCAAGTAAGTCCAATGTATATTGTAGTATCAACAAGGTAAGTCCAGATTCATAAGGTTTAGAGTGGTATTCGGATGACATCAGTCCCCAATGGTGTGTCGGCATTTTCCATATTATCATCTCGACAGCTCAGGTTTAGGTAGCCCTCGAGGTAGAGGTTCGTATCCAGTAGTTCAAATTAGCGTGTATTATATATACAACGCTTCGATAGAGCTTTGGTGGATTTGATATGTAATGAAACATAACAAAAATCCTCGATTTGGTTCTCGAATAAAAAAATTTAATCCGAATCCTCTAAATCTTTCAACCATTCTCGTAACTGAGAAGGCTGGCCATTCCACTCATCGAAAGTGTGTCCTTTGAAGCACATCTCGAACTTAAACCTAAGTTGGTCCGAGATGGATCTTTCTTTTACGACTCTAACCTCCCAGTACTCTTCCTTCTTCCGGGCCTCTTTTTCGCGTTTATCAGCCTGTTCGACTTTGTCGCGAAGACGTTCTTCCTCTTGTTGGTAGAGATGACCCTTTTCAGCATCATGGATATTACCAACACAAACTAGAGTATTCTGGACTACTGTATCCCCGAAGATTTCAAGAGCCTTCGAGAATTTCTCTTGCCAGTTCTTAACTAGCCTATCCTGTATTTCGAAACTGACAAGGTTGTCAGCATTAAAATACTTCACTTGGGTAGCTCTACAACCTTTGCTCCCGGAGGGATCTCCGATGGTTTCGAGGTTGAAGCCTTTGTAAGAGGTTTCTTACTCTTCCCAGAAAGCACTGTTTGGCTTTCAGGGCGGCTAGGTGGTAATGTCGGGAAGTGTTCCGTCGACGAAGACGATAGGCTCCCGATATGTACTTTCGAGCTGGGGCTTTGATTCCAATCAGTTTTCTTAAAATCAAAAGTCACTGGATTTGCCTTTGGTTCAACTTTCTGGAGGACTGTTGTACCACCTTGTACGTACACAGGTCCTCCTTTGTCAACCCGAGACCTTTTCTTCAAAATGCCATAGGCATTCTTTCCGTCTGCCTTCCTCTTCGAAGGATGGGCAGCCTTATCCCACTCTTTCATTTCCTCGTAATAGGCTTTCTGCAAGTGCAGTCGGTCTGTCACATAGGAAACTACGTATCTAGCTCTCAATTTACCATTGACATACTTGCCAACGGATTCCTTTAGTTTTGGGACATTAGTCTCAGAACCCTCCTCTGCTACTATAGCATCTTTGGTCGTGAACCCGGCCATCAGCTCACTGTGCATCCCGTTTACACGCTGAATAGCGTCCTCGTCCCAGGCGTTCATATGGCGGACCATAGTCCGTTGGGACACTTGGCACTTTGCTGAAACCTCTCATCGGGGACACATTCATACACCCCATGGTGATGATAGTGCACCTCGTAGAGATGTCTCATGAACTGGTCTTTCGAAGGCCATGTCTTCAGAACTCTCTCGCTTACTTGCTCGTCATGACAAGAAGTAAACAAGCATCGCTTCGTTTCTTCATACTTGAAAAAGACCCACTTCAGCTTAAGTTTCTGGTCTTTCAAGTAGTATGCTTTGTCCATTTTCATGACTCGATTGAACCAGTCCCAGTAACATTGAAAAACTGATTCTTCCTCGTTGGTCCCATGGAGCAACTGTTCATCGTCCTCCGTGTTGTCGGGAAAGACAGCAGGCGGAGCACAATGCCTCTTTTCATCCATGCGGCAATCCTTGAAGCTCATAGGTTTTAACCTACTGAACTTCGACAAGGCATTGGCGAAGATGATCTTATCATTTTCCGATGGTGGTACCTTTTCCCCTTCTTTATCCGACTCGTCAGCGTTGAATGCCTTCTTGGCTTCATCAAGCCTCTTTTGGTGCTCCGCGGCTGAGGCTAATGCCTCGTCTCGGAGCTTCTTCTCTTTTGCTTCTTTAGCTGCCAGCTTTTTCTCTTTCTGCGACATAGTTTTCTTGCCGCTCTTTTTCGGGGTAGGTTTCTCGTCTTTAGGAGAGTCCTCTTTTGGTTCGACTTTAGGTTTCGGGGCCTTAGGTGTCGAAGAAGCCGATGGTTTCTTTTCGATACTCTTTCTCATTCGAGACGCCATTTCAGTGTCACTGACACTCTCTGCCTGGTCCACTTCCATGTCGCTCTCCGCCTCATTTGCACTTTGCGGGAGGGACTGCACCATTACTGTGGACACCGGTTTCAGGGTGCGCAAGACCATTTCGGCTGCTTCCAGTACTATTTTGGCGAACCACGCATGTTGGGATGAACCGAGAGCACATCCACCATACGTTTTCAGCCAAAACATCTCCTGAGGACTTAGTCTATTCAGAATGGTATTACGCAATTCTGTATCCATTTCGTCGTCTGGGTTGAAGCTTTTGCAAACTTTCAACGGGGCCGGTTCTGTAGCCTCGACGCTTGAAGAAGCTGATTGGTCAGCTGCTTTGACCTTAGTCGACCTAGTTATAATACTAGGACGCTTGAAAACCCCACCTTGAGACTCAGGAGCCTCGATGTAGGATTGGCCGAATGACTCAAACTCCTCGTCAGAGTCGTTCTCGACATTGATCACGGGTTCATTCTGAGCATCAGAAAGACTCAGAGTGCCCACCCCCAAGAGATCGTCTTCCTATTGACGCACAGGCGAAACTGTGTTACCTGAACTAGCAGGTGACGCATCAGCTCCACTCTCTGCTCCTTCGAGCCCGCTATGGGAGGGAGTACTACCCCCTCCACCGCTTGCGAGAGTCAGTTGGACCTCCCGCTCGGTCATAGTCCCATTAGGGTAGTGTGGTTGACTTGAAAGCCAACCAACACACCTTGTGTATATGGGGGTACACAATGGTTTAACGTTAATTAATCTTTTCTTTCGAGAGACGCCGACCTACTATAGAAAAACCACTAAAAAACAATGCGCACTCCAGCAGCACGTCTGGTTGGCACCAAGCCAAGTCGCAAAGTGGCGGGATCCACAACATCTCCTGATATCATTTAAAACAATGCGCATGCGCAATCATGCGCATCACTCTAACCTTACGTCTTGACCCCATTTTGATAATGAGGTCACTTGACCCAGTTCCCACTGCACTTTCCCGCCATTCCCTTTTGGGGTGGTGAGTCGTTCCGCAAGATAACCGGTCCCTTCAGTCTTCCATGTCGACGTCTTTTCAATTCATTAGGAGCTCATGGAGGAATTATAATAATACAGAATGCCTTATAGCTATCCTGCCGGATTCTCTGTCCTCCACCCATGAGATCATCAAAAAGGTCAGCATTCCAGCCATTGCATTAGGGTTATGTTTCTCGTTAGGCAATACAAAAATAAACAATAACAGACAAAACATTACACTCGTTGTGATTTTCGAGTTAGGTCACTGCACCCCTAGCCATAATTCTATGGCTGCGCCTCACCCCCTCAGGAGGAGTTTTTATAGACCTGGTAGTGGGAGGAGCCTTTTCCATTGCCTGCTTAGTCTTAGCAGCCACTTTCCTCTTCCATTTACCTTCAGCCGCCGAGACTTTTTTCTTTTTACCTTTAGGTTGGGATTGTTTAGGTTTCAGGGTTCCCCCCCTGTCGTTTGCTTCCTAGGTCTTCCTGGACCTCTCTTTGCAATTGACGGGGTAATCCGTACTGCCTCCCCCACTTCCTCTATGAGCTCCAAGCCAACTCCATAGGTTTCAGTGGTGAGATCTCTCCCTAACCATGGTCATAATCGATCCACATTCGATTTATACTGCCTCCCATACGAGGTTTGTATAAAGACTGTTGACTCACTAACTATCTCGCAGATAGTATATGGGCCATCCCAGTTATAGGCTAGTTTGATATTGGCTAGTGGTTCATGAAATCGAACCACTTTATCCCCAAGTTTGAAGTGCCGAGGCTTCAAACCTGTATCATAACCTATTTTCTGCCATTTTGCACTTTTTTGTAGTTGAATTCTAACGGACTCGTAAGCATGCTTGAACCTGTCTCGTAAGGATTCTACAAACATTATGCTACATGGTGTTTCCGGACTGATCCCTATTACACCATACATCAAATCGGCTGGCATAATGATGTCTTCTCCGAAAACCAATATGTTCGGCGTGCAATTAGTCCAAGCATGTACTGTATTGTTGTAAGCGTGCGCAACAAACTCGCATTGATCATCCCAATCGTCCATATGTGTATTGACCAATGGTTTCAAACATTGGATCAAAGTCCTGTTGAACCTTTCCACCATGCCATCACTTTGTGGCCTTTATGGGTTGGTCCTTGTTTTACATATGGCGAGGTAATGACACATTTTCGACCAGATGGAAGACTCAAATTCCCTTCCCTGGTCCGAGTGTAACATAAAAGGTGCCCCGAATTGAAGTATCCAGCCTTTAACCTGTTTTGGCCTGATGATTCGGTAGGGGGAACACTTTTGTGTACTTTGTGTAATAATCCGACACTAACATCATGCATGTGTTATCATTTATAGTTGTGTTAAAACCAGTAATGATATCAAGAGCAATCCGTGCGAATCTTACACCAAACAATTCTTTTTATAGAGGACTTTTACCTTTTGCCATACCTGGTTTGCTCATACAACACTGTGGGCATGTCTTAATCCATCTTTCAAGATCCTTAGACATTCCAGGCCAGTAGTACTCCGCGTGAGACGCTCGAGTGAACGTTTCTTACCGAAATGACCACTGGTTGAATGTCCATGACAAAAGAACATAACATCCCGTCTCATTGCCGAAGGCATTACTATTTGTAGTATCCTTCGCCTCTCTGGTCTAATTTTCCATCTGCACAATAAACCATCCCGAATGAATAATTCGGGCCATTGTGAGAGGAATAGCCTCAGTTCTCTGTTTTCCAATGAGATTTCCGGTCTCGTTGGACATTTACTTTTTCTAACCAATTCTTTTAGGCGTGCTAGAGTTGGGTCTGCATCCTGAAACTTCAATATCAATTCAGGAGTCCACTGTAGAAGGTTCTGTATCAGTACAGGATCTACAGGGGGTCCCACGCTGGCAATAACAGCCTCGTGAGCACCACAGTCGTTACATTCGAGCCTGCCACACTTTCGAATAGGTTTTCTGCTCAAACTATCAGCATTTATATGTTGATTGCCTGGCCTATGCAGGATATGACTGTTCTCCAGCCCAAATTCACTTAGATATGCTAGCCATCTTCCGATCATTCCTTCCACATCTTTGAAATTAAGCAACCATTTCAAGGATGAATGATCGGTTCGAAGAGTAAAATTCCCTCCAAAGAGGAAATGTTTAAACTTCTTCGTGTAAACCACTACAGCCAACAACTCTCGTATAGTGGTGCAGTAATTCCTTTGAGCCTTATTAAGGCTATTACTCGCAAAAGCTATTGGAACCTCGACACCATCTTGTATTTGAGACAATGCTGCTCCAATAGATTCATTACTTGCGTCTGTATCCAAAATGAAATGACCAGTTTCATTTGGATACTTCAGCACTGGTGTTTCCTTAAACAATCGTTTCAGTTCCTCGAAAGCTACATCATGATCATTATTCCAAGGGAATGGATCTCGAGCCCTATTCGGGGTCCAATGTGCAATTGTCTGTAAAGGATATGCTATTCTTGAAAAGCCTGGGATAAAGTCTCTATAATAGGAACCGAATCCCAAGAACGAGCATACATTTTTCAGGCCTTTTGGTCTTTCCCAATCAGAAACTGCCTTCAGCTTATCAGGATCCGCTTTAATACCATCGGTACTAATTATTCTCCCTAAATAAACCATTGATTTCTGAAACAAATGTCTTACCAAATACTATCACATCGTCAAGGTATACCAAGCAGCTTTTCCATAAGAGATCACTCAGGACTGACTCCATCATGGCCTCAAAAGTTGCCGGTACATTGCATAATCCGAAAGGCATTAATTCGAATTGGTACAACCCCACATGACTAGTGAACGCAGTTTTTTTCTTTATCTTCCTCTCTCATAGCAATCTGCCAATAGCCTGACTCCAAGTCGAGACTACAGAACCATTTATTTCCACCTAAGGAATCCAAGGTTTCATCTATTCGAGGTAGGGGATAAAAATTGAGTTTTCTGTAATCAACACAGAATCTCATAGTACCATCTTTCTTTTTAACCATTTGTACAGGACTAGACCACGGACTAGTGCTTGGAATGATTACGCCATCATTTAACATAGACTCGATATGTTCCTCCACCAATTTCTTCCTCGATAGGAGCAATCTCCTATAAGGCATTTTAAAAGGTGCAGCATCTCTCATTTCAATTCGATACAAGACTTTTTCAATATGGCCCAAGGGTTCACCTGCCGATTTAAAAGCTTTATTATACTTTCGAAGTAGTAAACGTACCTCATCAGTCTGTTCCTCTGAACAACATTCGGAGGATTCAACTAATCTCTCGAGAGCTTCAGGCAATACGCCTACTTCGTCTATAGTCAAGTCTTTCTTAGGATCTATAGCACTTACAGTTGCTTCCGCAGCTGTTATAGTGGCTATTTCCCGATCCTTTGGTAAATACTTTACTTCTGTTCCTGGATTCGAAATGGGCATGACCGTCCATGATCCATTCGAAACAAGGCATCGACAGAAAGTAAACCTATACTCGCGAAGATACTCTATATCGGGCTCAACTACGGACTCTATACCACTTACCTTCGGATTACTCCTTACGAGTACATCACACGAAGTTCCTGCAGGTATTTTCACCGTTTGTGCCACTGTTGCTATCGAGGAGATCTGTCGTAATACACACTGCGCTTTAACCCTGTAAGGTTGATCTATCGTTAGAACACCAGTACTGGGGTTAAGATTAGCATCATAAAGGGAGGCAAAATCCAAACCTATTATCCCGTCATCAGCTATATCCGCAATAGTAGGTGAGAAAATAAATTCCTTTTTACCTACTTCTAATGGAACAAAAGTTCATCCATACGTTTGCATCTGTGTACCATCGGCCAAGCAAGCCTGTATCTTCGAAGAGAGGTTTTCAATCTTGCCGGGCAATGCATTGTAAAGCCTAGAGCTGATAAAGGAGTGACTAGCTCCCGTATCAACTAAAAACTCAGCAATGCGTCCTAGCACAGATACAGCCAAGTACCAGCATCTTCCTCCCAATGGAGAAGGATCTACTGTGAACCGTTTAAAATCTTTAGTGATACCGAGGTCCAATCCTTGTTTCTTTAGGTATTCGAAATATGGATGACTCAAGGAGAGTTGAGCACCCACAGCTCTTAAGACTTCCTTAAGCTTGACTCCCTCTACACTCGAGCTTTCGAATTGACTATTATCTATAGTCAATGATTTTTCATTCTCAAGGGTGCTAGTCTCTTATTCAGTGGGTTGTTCCTGTCCACCTATTACAGCACTAGCCATCTCTACCACTTTAGACCTCTCTCGATTCACCGCACCACTTCTGGGGCCACTTGGTCGCCTCTCGAAGCAACCCCCTTTAGTTTTCCGGTTTACCTCGTAATACAGGTTTCTCAGCCAGGCATTCCATTGCAAAATGTCCCTTTTCTTGACATCTGTAACAAGTTTTGCTACTCTTGTCGACCTTTGGTCTATTTCTAGTACGTTCATTCCGTTTCTTAGCTAGAGATTCAGTAATCTTTCAACCATATCACTATCGGGCTCCAGATTAAGAGGTTCTTCAGACTTCTTTCCCTCGACAGGGGCTTTCTGGGCCGGTTTATCATTACTACGCCACCAGTTTTGGTATCCCCTCGACTGGAAACGAGCTGCACTGACATTCATATCAGAATCGTCAGTATAGTATAACTCTTTATCCGCAGGATTTTCTTCCTCGAAATATTCCGGGACAAACATTGGGTTGGCTCTAGCTTGTGGCACTTTCCCTGCCATCAAGGTTTTCTTTTTATTGTGGTTATCTCTAGCTTCGAAGAGGTCATTCAAAGAACTATCATTCTTCCAGCTATCATATACCACTTGCTGTACTGACGGATCCTTTAGTCCCGAAGCAAATTGTACAAACAATTCCTCCATAAAGAATTCGTCATCCATTGGCATTTGAGGATGTACCTTCCTCAGTAGGCTTTGTAGGGCCAATCCACTTCCCACTGTACCGAAAACATAGCTGGCGCACTCTATTAACTGTAAGAAAGATCCACTAGGGCATTCTTCAGTCCATTTATCGAGAGCTACTTTTCCTATTCCCTCTCGAAGACATTTACAGAGTTGAGGAAGAGCTTCTTCATCACTCCAACCACTGATTTTCATGTCATCCATGAAACCCGCTAACCATTCCAACCAAGGTTTGTCACCTTTGTATGGTTTTGGCTGTGAAGCAATTCTTCGAGCCGCATTAGTCGACTTTTTGATGGAACGAGCAAGTTTTACACTTCTCTCGACAACATCAAACCCGTCAGACCGTCGAGAGATTGTATCCAATCCTAAGCCAGCTATTGCTGGGTTAGTGTTGTATAAATCACTCACTCTGGGACTTAAACTAGACCTTCGAACCGATGTGGTTGTACTTAGTCTCGTTGAGTAACGAGCTCCACTAACTGTTCCATTTGAATATTGGACAGTTGAGGGGTTTGCTACAGGTTGCGCCATCGACTGTGTCGAGGTCTGTCCTGAGCTCGTTGGAGCTTGAGTATTACCTTGGTTAATACCCCAACACTCGATTGGGCCTGACTCTGTGTTGTTCCCGAAAAGATAGGGAAGGTTGGTCTAGTCCCCGATGGTCCACTAGTACTACTTGGAGTAGTCTGTCTAGTAGCCTGACTTTGTGTACTTTGAGAAGTAGTCATCAAGCATGCTTTTTCTCGTTTGTAGATCAGCTAATTCCCTAACAGAATCTGCTTTCTGCTGTTTGAGGTCTTTATTCTCGTGGATTATACCTCGACGGACCTCCTCATTCTCCTCAACTTGACGGTCTCGAGCTTGTATCAATTGGTTCAGATTACTATTAATCGTTTGAAATTGATCAAAGGTCTCGCCAAGTTTCAATTGGTTGGTTTGCACCTCATTTCTCACCGCCTTCAACTGATGCGTAGTAGCATTCAGATCCTGTTGTTTCGTTTCATATCTCTTACTGATATCATCCATACAAACATTCCATTTTGTAACTCCTCTAACTCTTTTCGAGCTTTTTCAGCCTCCTGAATGGCCTCATCCACAAACGCTACGGATCGTTTCGCAGGCATTGGAGCTGTTTTCTTTGAACCTCCCGGGTTGAAGAGACTCTCGTCTATATCATCTAGAGTGTTCCCTTGTGTAGGGCTTCTAGCGCCACCTCTAGCTCTCCCTCGTGTCCTACCTATAGGTGCTGAGAAAGCATTTCGTTTGGGAGGCTGCGTATTGAAAAACAATAAGCCTCTACCTCGAGAGCTAGGAGGATAAATTTCTTCATTCAACTTTACTCCTTTCTGGACGAACTCGTCCTCTTCCAATGTTTCATCAGACGAGAGTACATGCTCGCTTTCCAAGTCTTCGGATCCGACGAAACTGCCTGATCCCACCGATTGGGTCGGCGTGGTAAAGCCTGGGGCCTCTCCCACATCCTCCCCTTCCTCTAAGCGGTTCTCGACATCCTGGCCGTTTGCCAGCCTAACTTTTCAACACCTACCAAATCCTGGTCACGGCACCAGTGTAGGTATTGCTATTTCGAGACAACTATATTATCGAAGCAATAACTAGTCGGTTCAAGTAGGTTTCAGAATCACTTTATTACGGTACTTTTTTACAGGAAGACTGCAAACACGTTTCAACCTTTCATATGCCTATAGTCTATACCCCGAAGGAGGTAAAGCTCTCGTTATAGCATTCGTTAGGCCGTTCTAGAGACAAGATCAGTCTACCAGCCCGGTAGCTCTGCGAGTCCCTAGATCGTAGGAGGACGGCGGAATATATACCTCTCGTCATGGTTCATTAGTTCCGCACTGAGTGCCCTCTTGTCCGCCTCCTACATCACACCTGTGGTGCCCTCTGACGAGTAACATAGAAGACGCTCCCGAAGAGCGCCTATCCTACTACGATACGGTACATAGTAATAGTCTCGAATACATTCAGGCCTCGGTGCATAGCAAATACGATTCCCTACAATAGCAATTCAGATCTTTGTACGTAATTCGAATTACGCTCATAGGTGTCCCCACTGTGATGTTAATGCTAGACTTGGGTTAATGCAACTACATGTTTTAAGTACCTTTATTATCACGCACTATACACTATCTCTAGTCACATAGCTTTAAATTAATGCAAGTACAAAAAGAAATGTCAGCACGACCCTATCACTTAGGCCAAAAAGATTTTCCGGTAACATGGTCAAAAATGTTGAGGTCGGTAGGTCGGATTTTTCTTTTCTTTTTCAGTATCTATAAGAACTCATACAGTCCTACATGCACTTTGCTAGTTTTTCACTGGCTACTAAAAGAAAGGGTCATTCTAAGCATGAAATATGAGGAAATGACGGGGAAATATGTGTGTATATTTCAAATAAAAGTTTTGAAATATAAACTGAGGGCGGCCCCTTTGAGCTGAGGTGCGTCGGGTGACGGGAAACTTTTTTGGGGCCTAATACTACTATGCTCGGAGTAACACATCCAAACTTACTCATTTGGTAATGGATAAGTTCCTCTAAAGGCGCTACCAATATTGTCTTAGCATTGTCGTCGAGACTGGTACTTAGTAATTTTGGCTAAATTCTAGGGTATAAAAAGTTAGGTAAACTCTTAAGTACTAGGGAAAAGGGGGGGGGCGCCCCCACGCGCCCCTCCAAATCCGCCACTGCTTAGTCAAGATATGGATTATAGGCTCTTAGTCCTAACCACTTGCCAAAATTTGCAAACTAGTAATGCGTGTTCCCTTAATAAATAAATGTAGCAACTTTTGCGATACTTGCAGAAAAATGTGACTTGGATAGCTTGCAAGTGCCAAAAAATGAGGCATACTTGCAGGTTTTCTATGTGACACCTCACTCGAGTAACACCCCAGGCATCAGTTATGGGGCACTTTTGTCTAAGAGTTCACAATTGTCATCGAACTATCTCTCTCTTAACTTGTCATCGAGACTGGAAATAAGTCAAGATGGATACATAGCAGAGGCAGTCTATACGTAACCTTTTCCACTTGCAAGCTATTCGGTCCCGCAGAGTTTATTATTTTGCAGGACTGGATTGTTCTTCGCAGGAACGAACACCTCAAGATCATTCTTGTCAGGAAATGAAACAAGAATTAACTTAAATCCTAACAAACAGTAATGCCTTTTATGTTAGGCTGTATAAACCTTTATTATGGACCATTTTGCAAGACTTTTTGTAGACCATAGTCCCAGGATTACAGTGAGACATTCGGTCCTGCCGTCTGGCAATCTCCGCAGGCCAGGCAGGGATTTGCTGGCAAAGGCCTTGGTCCCACGAGCTTTCATAACGCACCACAGATATTGTACATCAAAGATGAAGACATTGTATTTGACTTCACCTATTAGAAAAAGGGTGAGGTTTTGATATTGGTTTGGTCGGCTGTAATAGTTGTTGTTAGTGCCAGTAATATAGCAGTATGTGTGTATTCCATTCAGATTGTCCACGGTTATGAATTATTGGTCAAAAATGCATTCCGCTACATTTAATATCCTATAGATCCCAGAGGTGACAGGTCAAATGGATAATAGTAGATTAAGGTCGTCACCACCCAAACCCAGACAACCTGGAGTCTGTCCTACTCCAAAACCTGATAGCACCTGTGATAGCCGCCACTGTTGTAAATGTAGATGTGAATGAGGTGGTGGTGTTGGTTTGTATGGGGAGGAGTCATTGGTGTCCAATTGGCCAATACATGTCCGTATACGATGTATATATTCGATGTCTTGCTTAAAGTAAGTTTTATTGTGCAGATACGTAGCAATATTTTATAGAAAGAAATGTTGTCTTCTACAGATTTTACCGAAAACACTCGTGAACTTAAGCTTTACCTTAGGTCTCCTAAAAGAAATTGTTATCTTTTAGTATGTACTTACGTGTACACAACGTCCTTTTACTTTCAAGTGAAAGTGCAAAGTTGTGGAAATATCCGTTTTAACTTTCAAAATCTCAGAAAGCCCAGCCTTTCTGACAGGAAGAAAACTCAGGGCGTCATGTACACAAAAGGTGAGGCTCCACTCCACTAAAACTCAATATCAGACAGGTTTGATTTTTACAGTACAAGACCCTGCGATCTGTGTGACTGCTGTGTTGTTATTTATGTTTTGCTGTGTTGATGTTTATATATTGAACTCCCACCCAATCACAGAGTCTATGCAGGTACAGGTTAGTTGGTAAATATGGCACACAAGGAGAGAGATCACCCATAAAATAACCCTGAAATCTCATGTTTACAATTGTGAATCTCATGTTTACAATATAGGAATGTCAACACCCTATACCTTAGGCACAATAGGGATAAAATTAGGTGAGAATGTACCAAAAAATCGCGTAGTGGAGCCTCACCTATAGACCTGTCAAATCGAAAAGTCAAAGGAACAAAGTTGAACCTAACCACTGCAACTGAACATGTACTTCTAAAAGGAAATTTTCAAGAGGCACATTGCTTCAAATCTGTTACATCCAATTGCATTTACCCGGTATAAAACCCTAGAATCTTCAATTTCTTCTACCTGCGAGTGTGCGATTTAAAGACCTCGTTTTTTTTATTGAAGTAATAAATAATCTGTTTGTTATGACAAGAGCTCGTTAACAGTTGAAGTTAAGCAGCTGGTGATTATTTTGACATTGAAAAGACTGGCACGAAAACACGGGTTTGATATGCAGCAAATTGTGCGTTATCATGGGGCAGAGAAAAGTAAGACATGAGCAGAGAGACAAAGCCGGCTAATTCATACAGATTAAGTAAAGCCTGCTGGGCTCTGCATGTTTGCTGTAGGCGCCTGTCGAGGCAATCATCGTTAGATAAAGTCATTCAAGCCCTGCCTCCTCTGTAGGACCCTCTCAGTCCTGATTTGTAGCAGTGTAGTGGCCACCTACAACCCATACGAGCACCTCCCACCGACGAAGGATGTTGTAAATCTTCGGCAGAAAACTCACTCACCAAGTTTACACAGTTAACATCATTTAAATTAGAAGGCATCATTGGGCATAAATCGATTATTCTTGAAGTGGGCACAAGGCCAAATCCCACTACGTGAAAAATGGGTCTGAAATGTCTGTGATTCTAGATATCGGCAACCTTTGACTCTTGCCAATTTCCTAAATCACAAGTGTTCTCACTGCACTTCTAACCACTACAAATCCCACTATAGCTGATAGTAGGACAGGAATCTCTGTGATTTTCATTACTGCACAGACAAGTTGCTATTATCAGGGTTCTCCACAGAATGTAACATCACACTCTAAATTCCTGCAGCGAGCTGGCGTAAAACTTTGTTTGGTAATGTCCTAAGCCTTATGGTAGGCTAAATTTGGTTGTTTAGTCTCATTCATGACAGTGTAAGGATTACAGATGGGAATTTAACAAAGAAATTGAAAGTAATTTCATAAATATGGCCATAACTTCTGTTCCAATTGGCCGATTTGCAAAATTCAAAAACCTGTATGAAGCTAAAATGACACCGGCAGTGATTCTGAGATGAAATCACATCGGGGGCAGTAAAAATCATGCCGGCGGCCCACCAGCATCATTACAGTGTGAGGAGAACCCTGTATTATGAATCACAGACAAATCACAGTTGTCTCTGACTATTTTCTTTAGTTTGCAATGGTCTCCTCCATAGCATAAACAAATGTAGCTTACATATATCACAAGCAGATCCCTCTTTTAACTGTAGTATGTGGAACTTGGCTCCTGATTTATCAAAGACACACCTCTTGTGATTTCCTAGAAACTGTTGTTTTCCTCTAAATCACAAGGATTTTCAGTCTATCACAGAGATTTCTGGTACTTTGTGAAGAAAATATCAAAAACATTTGATGTATTCCACTCCCCAAATAACAGCACTTTGGCAAGGCTTCTTAGCCTTTATAGGCCTTCCTTCAAGGCCAAATCCCACTACGTGAAAAATGGGTCTGAAATTTCTGTGATTCTGGATATCGGTAACATTGGACTCTTGCCAATTTCCTAAATCACAAGGGTACTCACTGCACGTCTTACTAAGTCTGACTATAGCTGATAGTAGCAGAGGAATCTCTGTGATTTTCATTATTGCACAGATGAGTTGCTGGAATGATTCACAGAGATAGAGTATTTGATATTAAAATCACAGTTGTCTCTGGCTATTTTCTGTTGTTTTGCATTGGTCTCCTGCATAGCATAAACAAATGTAGCTTGCATAAATCACAAGCAGAACCCCATTATGACTGTAGTATGTGGAACTTGGCTCCTGATTTATCAAAGACACACCTCTTCTGATTTCCTAGAAACTGTTGTTTTCTTCTAAATCACAGGGATTTTGAGTCTATCACAGAGATTTCAAGCCCTTTGTGAAGAAAATATCAAAAACTTTTGATGTACTATACTCCCTAAATACCAGCACTTTGACAGGGATTCTTAGCCTTTATAGGTCTTCCCTAGACAATATTACCACCCCAATATCGGCTAAGCACCCACATATCCTATTTCAGAACGATTTCCTGACCATTTTCACATTGTGGGATTTGGCCTTCATCGATATTACCCTTCCAATATAGGCTAAGGACCACTGCATTCCTAAACCACAAGGCTATTAGGACATTTTTCGCGTTGTGGGGTTTGGTCTACAGGGCAATGAATCAAAGTTGAAAACTGGTTGATATGCACATTGTATTTGCCAAATATTCCACATTGGCATTGGAATATTATTTTCAATTAAATGTAGCTTCAACATTGTTTTTGTCGACATTGAATCAACGATGTCAATTTCAATCTTGGTTTAAAGTTGGCATGTCAACTCAGAACACCTCATAACTATCAACATTGAAACAAGGTTCAAACAACAACATTGAATCAACATAGAAATAATGGTTAGATATTGAATCAGAGATGATTTGATTATGTTGTGTCAACTTTCAAATTCAAACATATCATAACCCTGAATCGACTTTTCATATGCAAACATTGCAAACATTAATTCAAAACCGAATTTAGTGTGCCCACTGGGTATGAAAGACATACTAGGTGGAACCTGTGTGTTCAAAGGCACTTTCGAAAAAAAGACATGCAGTCTCTTCTCATCTAATGTATGCTAAAAATCCTAAAGGAATTTCATGTGAAAGAACATCAAAACAGTAACACTGTACAACAAATTTTTCACTTTTCGAGAGAAAAAAACGGAGCTGAAACCCATTAATTCCTGTGTATTTTGACCTGGAGAATTCAAAAATAACATCCATTTTTTGCTGGTGGCTCCCAATTTTGAGATACCCATACTAACCTAGCATTGCCAATTTTTGTCCTCGGTAGCCAAATCCATATTAGTGCAAACACCAGACTTTACATCAAATCTGATCTATTTATCTTTGGTTACCATTTCCAAACCAATATCTAATGAATTGCTCATCCTATGACTCTGTAATATTCAGTAAAAGTAGTAAATGAGCTCAAAATGTTAGCTAGTCAACACTTACAAGTTTGGGAGTGTTCTGCCTGGCTCTTGTACACAATGTAGTGCTCATCCCACTTACTGACCCTATTACAAGCCTGCTAGAAAAGAAGGTAAGCACCACTTTTGCTAGCATCGGTAGCATTTTTCCATCTCTGAGAGGTCCTGTTGGAATCTGTCCCTCTGAATGTCACTTACCAAGCCCCAAATTTTTGGGGAAAGAATGAGAGTTCAGATGCAGGAAGTGGATCTTCAAGGATGTCTTGCATTTGAGTTTATGATATGTACCAGCAGTGTATCCACACACTCTACACAGTCCTCAGCTCTATCATTCTGATGGCAAGCCATGACTTCCATTTACTATGTATCCTATTTTTGGCTATAATATCAAATTACCATCACTTTAATCACATGATTCTGAATAATCCTGATGTTAAGATAAAACTTTACTCACCATAAATCATGGCTGGTTGTTTTAAATGATCCAGAAGTCAGTGTTTCATGGAAATTAACATGGCAATTCGGCTGTATTTTTGAAATAGCTCCCCTTGTACCAAAATGAAATAATATAACCCTGAAACCAGGAATTATAATGTAACATACATGAAATCGAGGCTATTTAGTGTGGATACATGTAACTCTTGACCCCTAATGGTATGATCCAAGTTGGACTCTAGCTTCTGGACTACCCAAACTGCTACAACTATGTGTATGGAGCATGCTAACAAGGAACACATAATATTCCATAAAACTGGTTCCGACACAAAAAAATAATAGAGGCCTTGGAGCCACTTTTGGGGGAAATATGATTTGCAGCAGTGTCAAGGCTTTACCCAGACAAAAGCCAGGAATGACATAGGAAAGTTATTGTACAGGTTTGAACTACACTACATAGGTGAACATAATGAAATTATTGCCCTCGGGGGGATTTTCAGCATATATATGGCACCCTGCAGATATCTCAAAATTGAGAGCCAATATAGCATATTTATCATCATTTTAGGTATAACTGGTATGTTTGATCTCTGTTTATTTTTTTTGTGTGATGTACTCTATACCTACTGTAGAGGTCAATGAAAATATCAAGGACCTCCGGAACTTGAACCTAGATCCTTTTGCATTACATCCCAACATGCTATCTCACAGTGGGCACAGACCATCAACATTGACAATCAGTTGACATTGTGTTGATAGTGTCGATAACCTGTCTTCAACACTTTTTTAATTATTCTAAAATTGTTGTTTGCTATCGGCCTCCAGATGCACATATTGATAAAAACGCCATTTATAAGAAGCTAGGTGAAATTAGGAAAAATGTGACTCGCAATAGAAAATTGATCTTTATGGGTGATTTTAATGTAAACCTGCTTTGTAAAAAAAGATGTGGAAGAATCCAAAGTGGATGAATTCTGCACAGATAATGAAGTTTTCCAGTTAATAAATTCAATAACTAGACCTGTATCTGGCACCTTACTTGATCACATCTACACCAATGTACACAGCATAGCGCATCAGGGACTGCTTGATTTCTGTTTCTGACCACACTCATATTTATATGGGTTTAAAATGTGAAGATTAAGAAAAAAAAAACAATTATGGCAAGGTCTTAGAAAAGATATGACTTTCTAACTTTTAAAAATACACTGGTTAGATACAATTGGGAAGATGTTGTACGATTACAGGATCCCAATGAAATATGGAATGCTATCTTGAATGTTATCAATAATGCTCTTAACATGATGTGCCATATTAAGAATATTGTTATATCAGAGTACACCCCCCCCGGCTTACTGAGGATATTCTTGGTCTAATGTGGGTTAGGGATAAATTGTATAGGGAACAGAGCCATTCCTCTATGGAGGTGGCCATATTGAAATCAGGTATGTAACTGCCTCCCGACGGCCATCTTGGATCTGGCAGAGGATTGTGGGTAATCTCTTATCTTCCCCTCCACCCACAGAAAACAATGGGAATTGATAAGACTGATAAGCTGCCCCTACCTCTATCTTAATCACCTTGCATGAGTACCTGTCCATTGTTTAAGGTGTGAATGGAGGGGATTAGCCTGATAGGGAGACAATGGCTTGGTGTTACTCAGCCTTGATGATATGTGCCCTCTTAGAAAACTTTTAAAGTTTAATTTCTCTTGTATTTGAAGTACTAAGCCTATATAAAGCTTTTATTGTTTAAGTTTAAAGTATTTGCTATCTAAAGGTATGGACTTTTAGAATATAGATTCATATAGACTACTAGGACGGGCTAACCAAAGTAAACTGTACAAAGAGGGCAACTGCTGATCTAGCCCCCGACTACATGAGGCACCTAGCTAATTTGTTTGGTACTAGCAGTGGATCTGGTCCCTATAGGATGGCAAGAGGGACAAAAACTGAATATGATTGGAGGCTTGTCAATTATTTAACAGGTTGTTAAAACAGAAATTTTTCAAAATCAAAAGAGGTAAATTGGACACCTTCTTAAATATAGAAAGTCAGACCCTGTTAAGTTTTGGGATGCAATACGCAAGCTCCTCCCAAATAAGACTGGTAGCACACTTATTAAGTTAAGGAACAATACAAATGGTCTAATAATCCCACCTTCTGAATGTGCTGAATATATAAATAGCTTTTTCACCACAATTGAGAAGAAATTAGCCGATGCCTTACCTGCTCCTGCAACACATATACCTGAACAAGCCCCTTGCGGTATACGGACTTAGCAGGATTAATTATTAGCCAATGAGATGATCCCAACTATTCACTGCGGTCCTCTCGGGGGCCAATTGGTACCCATCTGATAGGTCTTATAAGTAGAGCCCGCTGGTAACAAGCTCCAGCAATGGCTGCGCCCATGGGACAACCTGCTATCGCGGAATACCGGTACCAGACACAAACTTAATGTATAATATATCTTTTATAGGCTTAATGAAATATATTAAGGGTATCAATATTAGAAAACCATGTGCCATTAAACACTGTAAGTCTTTTATCATAAAGGATGCCTTCATGTCGTCGATTCCTGATGTAATATTGGTTATATAACACATGCTTACGACATAGTTTTTTCCCCTGACCCATGGAAAGCTGGGACAATCGTCCCCCTCCATAAAAAGGGTTAATTCACAAGATGTAAACGATTTAAGGCCAATTAGCCTGCTACAGCTCACCGGAAGAATTTCAGAAAAAGTGTATACAAAACTACATGGAAAGTAATAACCTCTTATGTCCTACACAGCATGGGTATAGGAAGATGCGCTCGACCCAAAGCCCAGTCACTGAGCACCTTAGGCCAAAATAAAATATATTGTAAGTTTCCGGTAACATGCTCCAAAAAGTTGAGGTAAGTAGGTCGGATTTTTTTTTCTTCTTTTTTGGCTGACAGATTTTGGCCTATTTATTGAATTGTTATTATTGATAATTACCCCCTGGATGATCCATGTCATCCCTAACACCAGCCAAACCTTAGGATCTCGGGCAGAAATGCTGGATTCCATATTTTAACCCAAACAAAGCCTCAAAATATTAGAAACATAAAATTATTATGAAAAATTATGAAAATAATATGGAAAAATTATGAAAAATATGAAAAAAATATGAAAATGATGTGAAACTTTTCTCAAAAATATTCGGCCCCCTTTTGCTGAGGTAGGTCGGGTGACCGGAAACAAAACTTTTTTTTGGCCTTAGTACTATCATGAACAATATTATAAGTAATAAGCTGACTTATAGCTTATATCTCGATTATAAAAAGGCTTTTGATACTGTGTCACATTCAAAATTATTAGATAAATTAGCAGTTTTAGGTTTTTAAAAACTTCCCATCTCTTCGGACTCAGACCACAATAGCTAATGACAACTGTTCAACCTCCAAATTAATTACACATGGGGAGCCTCAGGGCTCCGTTTTGAGTCCTGTCCTGTTCTCTTTATGATGATACTTTGCCAAACATATGTGATTTTGACATGACTTTGTATGCAGACGATGTAGTTTTCTCTGTTACATCTCCTGATCAAATGCGTATAGCACTGTATAGAATTAAAGAGTGGTGTCTAAATAATTCCTTAACTGTTAATGAAAAGAAGACAAAATGGATGTTGTATAATGATGTCCACCAAGATAATAGTGTTTTTGCCTTGAATAACACTGGCCTGGAGAGAGTGCACAGTTTCCCATACCTCAGTGTCACCTTAGATCCTGAATTAAAGTTTATCGAGCATAGAAATATCACTGTTAGAAATATCAAGCATAGGATATATCAACTCTCCAGAGTTAGGAAATTTAGATTTTTAAAAGTATGATTTTTACCTTGTTTCGATTATGGAGATTTCATTTAGGACAGAGACCATAGAGGTCCAGCTCCTTCAAAACTGGACTCTCAGAGTTGCTTACATGGTCAAATTAGAGGAAAACCCACCCATGACAACTGTTGAAATCAGATTAGCAAGTAACTACTGTGAACTCTATATTAGAAGAGACCAACACCTTCTCTTTTATGCCTACACACTGGCTCAAATGAATGAAAATGTCGATAATAGACAATTACCAATCCACCTGCATATAGGAAAAAAGACTTATAGTCCCTCATTGTCTCAAGCCTATTGTCCCAAGAAGCGCTCATTATAAATCCAGAATTCGTTGGAATCAATTAAAGGCACGGTACACACTAGTAGACACATTACAAAAATTTAAGAGTGAAATAATAAGAGATTATCCAAACTTTTTTTTATATAAAAGGTTGCTTATTATGCTGTGACTTTCCTTAGAACTTCATCCTCATCTCATTTCATCATTACCTTTGCTCAATACACAGGTGCTGTTAATCTGATCTTTTTCCTATAATTCATAGAAACTGTGATATTACCATTACGCTTACGCCATGTTACTACTTTCTTTACTGAATTGTCATAGCATATGTTAAATGCAGGGGGCCTAGCGGAGGTACCACAATGCGTGGATGCTAGGTATAAATACCGTACACTTTTGTATCTCTGTATTTACCCAATAAAACAGTTTAAAAAAAAATTAAATTTTGTCAACTATCACCATTTCAACATCAGATCAACAGTTGACATATTAACGTAGAAATATTGTCCTCAGTTCAACATTGATTCAACATTGATTTGTCAATATTGAATTGTCAATATTGAATCAATGATATTGATTTCAAAGTTAATTCAATTTTGACATGTCAACAAAGAATCACCTAAGGGAGTGGTCATTTTTTAACAACAGGGTGGTTGGTGGGTTTGGGGGGGGGACAAAAAAATTTCAGACCCCTCGAAGGGGGGGGACAAAATTTTTTTCGCCCCTTTTGAGAGAAAAAGCTCGCGCCCAACTATAGAATAAAAGGGGGGATGAAAAAATTTTCAGACCCCTTGGAGGGGGGGGACAATAACACCAACCCCCCTGTTGTTAAAAAATGACCATCCCCTAGAAAGCGGAGGGGTAGATATTTTGCCCACCCCTTCATAGGGGCCTGAAATGGTTTTTTTCCCTGTCCCCCCCCCTATAATCCTCCATCCTCCCTTATTAAGCTTATACCATGCATGCACTCCCAAAGTACATGTATGTAGCTCACAGATCCATGTATCCTCTAAGGATACAATGACTCAAGCTCCCATGTGCAGCTGCTGAAGCAGAAGCCAGTTTCTGATTGGTCAGTTGCTTGTATCCTTCAAGGAGACTATGTAATAAGCTGTGCTGTGTCCTTCAGAGACACAGAAAGCTGACCATCGGCCCTGCTGCAGCGGGCAGGCACCGGAACCAGTGTGGCCTTCCGAAGTGTCCAAGTTATTCCTCCGAGGAGGGATCTCCGAGTAGCCTCCGGCATAAGCTGGTGCCCTGCAGGTATTGTGGGCATATACCCGCAGGCCATGCCTGATGGCTTTCTCCCCAGGTCCTGGAGAGAGCTTCGCTTGAACTCCACTAGGTGCTCATTATAAATCCAAAATTCGTTGGAATCAATTAAAGGCACGGTACACACTAGTAGACACATTACAAAAATTTAAGAGTGAAATAATAAGAGATTATCCAAACTTTTTTTTATATAAAAGGTTGCTTATTATGCTGTGACTTTCCTTAGAACTTCATCCTCATCTCATTTCATCATTACCTTTGCTCAATACACAGGTGCTGTTAATCTGATCTTTTTCCTATAATTCATAGAAACTGTGATATTACCATTACGCTTACGCCATGTTACTACTTTCTTTACTGAATTGTCATAGCATATGTTAAATGCAGGGGGCCTAGCGGAGGTACCACAATGCGTGGATGCTAGGTATAAATACCGTACACTTTTGTATCTCTGTATTTACCCAATAAAACAGTTTAAAAAAAATTAAATTTTGTCAACTATCACCATTTCAACATCAGATCAACAGTTGACATATTAACGTAGAAATATTGTCCTCAGTTCAACATTGATTCAACATTGATTTGTCAATATTGAATTGTCAATATTGAATCAATGATATTGATTTCAAAGTTAATTCAATTTTGACATGTCAACAAAGAATCACCTAAGGGAGTGGTCATTTTTTAACAACAGGGTGGTTGGTGGGTTTGGGGGGGGGGGACAAAAAAATTTCAGACCCCTCGAAGGGGGGGGACAAAATTTTTTCGCCCCTTTTGAGAGAAAAAGCTCGCGCGCAACTATAGAATAAAAGGGGGGATGAAAAAATTTTCAGACCCCTTGGAGGGGGGGGGGGACAATAACACCAACCCCCCTGTTGTTAAAAAATGACCATCCCCTAGAAAGCGGAGGGGTAGATATTTTGCCCACCCCTTCATAGGGGCCTGAAATGTTTTTTTTTCCCTGTCCCCCCCCCTATAATCCTCCATCCTCCCTTATTAAGCTTATACCATGCATGCACTCCCAAAGTACATGTATGTAGCTCACAGATCCATGTATCCTCTAAGGATACAATGACTCAAGCTCCCATGTGCAGCTGCTGAAGCAGAAGCCAGCTTCTGATTGGTCAGTTGCTTGTATCCTTCAAGGAGACTATGTAATAAGCTGTGCTGTGTCCTTCAGAGACACAGAAAGCTGACCATCGGCCCTGCTGCAGTGGCAGGCGCCGGAACCAGTGTGGCCTTCCGAAGTGTCCAAGTTATTCCTCTGAGGAGGGATCTCCGAGTAGCCTCCGGCATAAGCTGGTGCCCTGCAGGTATTGTGGGCATATACCCGCAGGCCATGCCTGATGGCTTTCTCCCCAGGTCCTGGAGAGAGCTTCGCTTGAACTCCACTAGGTGTCTATATCCTTGTGTGAGTGACCCCATAAGTATATGATGATGTATAGGTTAGCTTGGGTCATTCAATCATAGGTGAATGTGTAACATTAATGGAATTTTGATGCATTTGAGATGTTTAAAGTTAAAAGGTTCTGATGTCAACAATAGATCTTGTATGGTGTTTGTATCACTTTTATTCAACTGTCGACATGTGTGGGTTATCAGAAAAGAGTATCTAAGGTATGTCAAGATGTATTTTTTGCACCATATGCCATGCGCAGGCCCTGAAAATTGTAGAAGAAATTAAAAAAAGTTTGTTTATAAAGCCAAGGTAGACAAACTATATATGGGCCTTATGAATGTACAAATGACTGACTCTAGAAATGTGCAACCTCTTAACTACCTGTATGAGTGATCCTATTGGTATATTGAACAAGTAATCAATGGCGCGTGTGTGTTAGCAAAGGATAATTAGACGAGGGCGTAGCCCGAGTGTAATTATCCTTTGCTAACTCACACAAGTCATGAATTATCCATTGATTACTTATTTTATTACACAATATCAATAGATAATCAATAGAATATCAATAAATTCAAGTTGAAAACAAAAATTGTTCCCCCTTCCCGGGACTCAAAGACTGCCATAGTGTGTGTACACGATCGGTACACACACCTCGGCGCTCGGCAGCTGTTGGTTTGGTATGTAGCTATGCGTCTCACACCTCGGCGCCCCTCTCGGCTTGGCTTTGTTTGAATGTGTCCCGCGGTTATGGTAGCGAACACACTGGGAAAAAAAGATGCGCCCGGACCGGGACTCGTCCCGCCTACCTCTAATGGCTGAGCGCAATGCGCTAGCCTGTATCGGCTTGGCTTTGTTTGAATGCGTCCCGTGATTATGGCAGTGGACAGCCCGCAGTCGTCGCCGTTATGCGAGCCGTACCGGACCGGGACTCTACTATCTAACCAAGCAAACACACATCGTTTCTCGTCAGTCCCTGTGGCGCAATGCATAGGGAGTTGGATTTGGGATCTGAGACCGTAGGTTCGAGCCCCTACCCTGGCAATGAAAAATTTAGTAGGTTTTAACATGTAACATATGACATGTGTAGGGGCTCGTGGAGCTTTGTATATAGTGTTTGCTCCCTATTCGAGAGGGCAGGTCGATCGGTGCGGTTGCCACCAGTGGGACCAGAGGTCGCTTCGATCTCTGGCCACTGCGGGGTGGCGGCAGCACTCGTCTTCGCTGCTCCAGTCCCTACCTGGGACCGCATAGGGAGCTCAGTTGGTCTCTGGCTACGGCCAGGACAACACCTGATCATAATCGAGCTATACTTATAGCACCACTCTGAACTTATGTAGATACTGAATAAACATGTGCCGGTTGCACTAACCCGAGCTAACTCGTCTGGTTTTGCTTGACATTAATATCTCTCATACTAGATCGAAGTTCAACAAGAACTCGAACCATTACACTGGTGCCTTGACCAGTCTTGGTTTTAGTGCGCGACCCTGGAGGTCGAACCGAACCATGATGGAGCGACCCAAGGAAACTTGGGGTTCGACAGTGGTGACACCACTGGATCTGAAGCAAAGGCGCCACCATTCACGGTAGATACAGGCCGAGGCCTCACTATCGAAACCGAGGATGGTTACACGACATTTACTGATTCTTAGACAGAGAAGGTAGTTCGAACTCCTAAGTTGACAACTACCAACGTACTTCTGACTTCGAACCCGAAGAATATGGATTTAGCAGAACCAACCGGTTCAGATCCGAAAATTCGAAGTCCCATCATGATGATGAACACTTCGCTTCGAAGACATGTAGCTACTACCACTAGTACTGCTACAGCTACACCAATTACGGATAGGAAGTCACTCGAAGGCTTAAGTACATCTATATTTGATGTAGGTGGAAGCCAGAACCAAGGAGTGACCGCAAAAGAATACTTGCGACAGCAAGCGATCAATCGAGATGAGATGATGAGACGTGACCAACAAAAGAAGTGGGAAAATTCTGAACGCAAGGTACTGCGTCTACGAAATCTCGAAAAACAATCTTGAGCAGAATGTGGAAAACAAGGAAGCTAGAAACAGATCTCTGGAAAAGGAACATCTAGTGATCCAAAAGAAGCTCAAGCTGACCAAAGCCAAATTGGAAAATGAGAAACTCAAATTTGAGATCGAATATGAACAATTGGAAGTTGATCAAGAAGATAAACGTAACCAATTGTTAGTCAAAGAAGGTAAACTCCGAGAAAACATTGATCTCCGGAGAACTGAGAATGAAAAATTAGTCCAGATTCGAAATGCTATTATCAAAGACAACGAACAGTTAATGCTGGAAATAAAGGATAACAACGAGAATCTGTTCATCCACCAGCAGGAACTGTGTCTGCAAATAGCCCATCTTATTAAAAAGAAAAAGGCTCTAGACTGTTATATCACAGGCTTAGAAAATACAGTACCACCACCGAAGACGACATCAACAAGTCAACCTACCACCGAGGACACTTCTAACAATGATAATGTCCACAATGATGGCAGAGAACACTCTTTCCATACAGATACAACTCCAGCTAGTTGTGATATCATCGACGATTTGGATTCGGATGAACTTGAAGAACAGAAAATCATACTATCCTACCAAACATTTGTCAAAGGTATGGCACCTTTGACAACTTCGACACCAGCGGAAGCTTTGGTGAGACAGAGGTTACCAGACTATGATCCATTCATCAATGATAATGTTAGGGTGAACATTACCGGTGACGGTATCTATCAACCTGGACACAAATCTGATGAGGGTGGAGATAAGAAATTGAGATGTCCCCTTGGGAACCTACACTGATGAAAATGGTAGATCCTACCAGGTTTTGGACCTAGTTCGCACCAATGAGGATGGATCTTTCGACATCTCATATGAAGACGATTCCTCTCCCCGAGACCTGGGAGCAGGTAATGACAGGCGCTACTGGTGGTACTTCGAATAATGCCGGAGGAGCCCCTAGGCCCAACGGAGGACCGACAGGTGCTGCTGGAGGATCTTCTGGAAACAGAAGGCAATCCAGAGCCACGCTTGACCATTTGCTGAATCGATCTTCGAACACTTCCGGGTGTGCCCACAATGAAGAAACGATTCGAGATTGGAGCGTTGGCCAAGTGAGTAAACTGGTACGGACCAACAATGCTGCTCGAAGAGTTGCCATCATTCCGAAGTCTTATGACGGGACTGTGACGTGGAAGGAATGGTTTTCGAAATTTTCCGACGACATGCGCCGCAACGCATGGTCTCCCGAGGAAGCACTGTCACACCTGGTCAGATGTTTGAAGGCCGGACCAGGGAAGATAGCAGTGTTCAAATGGAATGAAGTCTACAATGAACGTGGCACATTCACTGACTTAGTTGAATTTGTGAGTGTACTACTGTACAACTTGGTGACCGAGGACCCTATGATGGTTTTCAAGAAACGAACCCAAAAGCCTCATGAGACTTTCAGAGCTTTCGGATTCAAACTACAGACCTTGTTGCATAAGGCCCGCCCCAATGTTGGCCTGAGTGAGAAATATTTCATCAACGACCTACTACCTCAGTTCATACAAGGACTCAGGGACGAGGAACAGCAGCAGGCCGCCCTAGCTGCGTGGAAAGGAAAGAATGCAGGGCTGATCGACCTCTTTGAAGGAATAGACGACTTTAACAATGTTCACACCCTGATGGCAGGGAAAGTCCCCATGAATGCGACTACCGCTGCTATGGCCCCGACCACTCAAGTCTCCTCCATGCATCAGGCTGATGGGGGTGACTTCGATATCGAAGTGATCGAGATCGAAGAGGAGGATGGAAGCATCTCTGCTGTCCAAGTGAAACGAGACATGAAGAGGAAGTATATACCTCGACGTATGTTTGGTAAAAAGACTCCTGGTCGGGATATCAGACTTAATGCTGAGCCCACCCCCACGGAGGGAACACACTCTGGAGGTTTGAGGTCCTCCTCAATACCTATTTTGACAACATCCAACACTACTACCTCTGTTGCCACTCCGGCACAGATGGATGTTACGAAAATGATGGGAGAAATGATGAAAACATTCACTGAAGCTATGACCATGAGACGGCCTCGTCAGAGGGTGGACCGGTCTCGGTTAAGATGCTATAGATGTCAGGAAATGGGCCACTATGCCCATTAATGTACAGCTCCGAATCCCGTTCTTGCCCGTGTGACGGCTGTCCATAAAGGCTGAAATCGGAAATGAGGAAAACTAGAGGGGGTCGCATCAAGGGCAAACGGTGTGATCCCTGAAAGGAACTGCCAAAATTCTGGAAACGGCAAGATCGAACCATCCAACGAGCCAATTTCTCCTGGGAGTCTGGTAAGTGAGAAGGATCCTCTCACTCCAGTCGGGGCCAGGAGCTTTGATGTGATGGCGGGTCAGGGGACTCAGAGCCGGAAGGAGGAATCCTGCATCAAAGACGAGGAAGGGTGGGTCAGAGAGCTGGCCTGGGTGAGTGTGACACACCTTCCCCCAGACCATCCATGCGTGGCCTTTTTAAAGGGCTTTGGATGGGAGCTCGGTGACTCGGAGGAGCAGGTTCGATTTGCTGAAAATCCTTCCCCACTGGGAGGGAAAAGATGGTACGTCACTGTATCGATGAAGGAACAGGTCAGGGAATTCTTGATAGACACTGGTGCCAGCTATTCGTGTGTCTCCAAGAAGTTCTTTGAACTGATGTCGGGTAAGCACGATGCACTCCCTGTAGGTGTAAATGCTTGCACGGCCGACGGTAGCCGGATGCAGACTTTTGGTAAAACCAGATCGGAATGGTAGGACATGACTTTGTCATGTGCCCCACCATTGCCAAAATAAGCGATGATGGGATTATTGGTCTGGACTTCGCTAGTCTGTTTGGTGCGGTGTTGGATCCCCGGCATGGGTTGTTAAAAATTAGGCACCCGTACAACTGCGAAGTCTGTTGTGTATTGAGACATGTGTCTTCTGTGGCGACTGTAGTACAGACCGTGAAGATCCCTCCGGGGATAACTTGTGACGTGTTGTGTTCCTCGAACTCAAAATTCAGGGGAGCCGACGCAGTGTTCGAACCCAGTCCAGAAAGGTTGAGTTCCCTAAGATTGGAATCTGTCGACACCCTTGTCGGTAGTGGAGCTTGGGCTGTTATTCCCATCACTAACCGAAGTCACGATGTTATTTACATACAGAAAAACGAGCAAGTGGGACAGATGTCCCTTGCCAAGTGCACATCCGAAGTCCACTTCGAAAGTGAGGTTAACCCGAAGTCGGTGACGAAACTGACAGATGAGCTTGACAAGCTGGTCGATGATTCCTCGCTGACCAATGCTGATGAGAAAAGAAGGCTTCGAAACCTGTTGACAACCTACTCTCCCGCCTTTGGCGAGGGAGGGGGTCCGGTGGGTAGGACCGACAAAGTCCTACACAGCATTGACACCGGAGATGCCAAACCCTTCAAGATTCCATATCGGAGGTTACCTCTGAAAAAGAAGCTCGAAGCGGAGAGGCAAATCATCAACCAATTGAAGAAGGGGGTAATTGTAACTAGTACTAGCCCTTGGTCTAGTCCTGTTTGTATGACTACAAAGAAAGACGGAACCATAAGGTTTTGTGTAGATTATCGGAAGCTCAACGGGGTACCTAAGAAGAATTCTTATCCCTTACCTCGGATAGATGAGACTTTAGACTCGCTTGGGGGGAATATGTACTTTTGCACCCTAGACTCGCAGTCTGGGTATTGGCAGCTTGGAATGAAACCCGAGGACATGGAAAAGACTGCCTTTTCGAGCCATATGGGATTGTTCCAGTACAACGTATTACCCTTTGGGTTATGTAATGCACCAGCCACGTTCGAAGCCATGATGGAGACCATGTTAAATGATCTTTTATGGGAACGTTGCCTGGTATATCTTGACGTTGCCTGGTATGTCTTGTTCGGGAAAACGTTTGAGGATTGTGCCAACAATCTTGAAATAGTCTTAAAGCGAATCCAAGCTAATGGATTGAAGCTGAAACCTAGGAAGTGTAATTTATTTAAGACATCTATTACCTACTTATGTAGGATCATAACACCCGACGGCATTCATGCTGACCCCGAGAAACTTCAATCAGTTTCCGAATGGGCTAAACCTGAAAATGCCAGAGAGATACGTTCTTTTCTGGGGTTTTGCTCATACTACAGAGACTTTATCCCGAACTTCTCCAAAGTAAGCTATCCCTTGCAGATACTTGCGCATTGGACTCCAGGTCGGGCTAAAGAACGTTTCCCATGGGGTGACGAGCAAGACAAGTCTTTTCAAGCTATAAAAGACTTATTTGCGAATATGCCGGTGTTGAAATACCCAACTTCGGATGGGCATTTCATCCTCGATACAGATGCCAGCAATGATAGCATAGGAGCAGCCCTGTCTCAGGTCCAAGACAGAGTCGAAGTTCCTCTTGCTTTTGCTAGCAATATTTTGAATAAAGCGCAAAGAAACTATTGCACCACCGAACGTGAGTTATTGGCTGTGGTGGTGTATACTAAAAAGATTCGGCACTTTCTATGGGGTTCCGACTTCACGTTGAGGACAGACCACTCGTCTTTGAAGTGGCTTTTGAACTTCAAAGACGCGGAAGGGATGATTGGGTGCTGGTTAGCACATTTATCCGAGTTTGGTTTGGAGCACAGCCAAATCCAACACCGAGCAGGGTCGAAGCATGTAAATGCCAACGCTCTGTCCCGTAGACCGATACGAAAGTGTCAGAAGATTGACTGTAATGATTGTGGGGCACACAACGCTGTGTTAGTGGGGGTTCAAACTCGAGGTAAAACTCGGAAGATCGAACCATTACCCGACCTCTGTGTGGAAAACGTTGTTGAATGGTCCCCAGAGACCATCCAGCAGTTCCAACAGGGTGACCCTGCAATAAAACGAGTTATTCAACTAGAATGGTAAGAGGCCAGAAAGGCCAGCTATTTCTATTGAAGATCGAGAAACCCGTAAGTTTCTAGCTCAATGGACCAAGCTGGAAATAATAGACGGGTTGGTTTGTCGTTGGAAGACTTGTCCCACCAAGGACAAGATTTTGCAGATAGTGATCCCTATAGCAATGAGACGCGACATCATGTACTTCTGTCATGGCCACAAAACTAGTGGACATTTCGGAAAGAAGAGGTCGCTCGAACGCCTCACGAGACACTATTACTGGCCTTGAATGAGCAGTGATATCACCAGATGGGTTATGACTTGTCCTGATTGTGGCAAGAACAAACCCAGGCCAGGTATGGGTAAAATGCCGCTGATGCAAGAACTGTTTGGGGTGAGATGCGCATGATGGTAGTCTTGGACTATTACACGAAGTACACTCGTGTATTCCCACTGCCAAACTACAAAGCTGCCACTTGTGCTAGTGCATTCATCAAGGGATGGGTCCTACATTTGGGCACACCACTGATGATGCACAGCGATCAAGGGAGAGAGTTCAAGTCAAATTTATGGCAAGAAATGTGTCATTATTTGGCGAAATGTAAAACTAGAACCAACACGTACAGACCTCAATCTGATGGTCAAGTGGATAGGTTCAATCGAACATTAATTCAAGTCCTGAAACCCTTGGTAAACTCATGCCAAGATAATTGGGACGAACAATGTGACTTCATAGTACATGCTTATAATAGCACTGTACATGCCTCGACAAACTGCTCTCCAAACCTTCTAGTGTTTGGGGAAGATATAATTATGCCCGCAGACTTGGTGTATGGTGTGGTAGGGATTAGTCCTGAAACCCTTCTGCACCGTACTGTTTGTAGAGTCATTAAGAGACCACTTCAAACGAGCTTACAAGCTAGTTCGAATTGAACTAATGAAGAATGCTCGATGGCAGAAAGTTGGTTATGATACCAATTTGAAACATCGACATTTCAATGTTGGTGATAGGGTGTTCCGAATTCATGAACCTCTATCCTCTAAGAAATTAGTCTCAGGATGGGATGGTCCCCATGTTGTGACGAAGATTATTTCCAAATCCACCGTCAACATATTGAGTCTACCAACTGGTAGTACCAATAAATCGAACGTGTGTAGACTACGACGTTGGAGAGGCAGAGAAGCAGCCAACGCCGAGTGTAAAGAACTGACAGAAAATTGGAATAGTGAGAAAGACGAGATCCTTATGAAACCTAAGTGTTTAAGGACACCGCCTGGAACTAGGAAAATGAATAAGAAGAAGCCTAAAAAGGCTACACCAAAGAAGGTCAAGAGAGTCGATGTGAATCTAAAATCCGATCACAAGGAAAATGTCTCGCCGGGACACAGGAGTAGGGGTAGGAAGAGGACGCTGGTACCCTCTGATAAACCACCCCAAGCTTCTGGGTTGAAAAAGAAATATCGAGTAGGAGAGAGACACGAATTGCCATAAGGTCTGCCATTACTTAAGTCCTGGTACACAACGAGTGTATATGTCCTGTATTGTGTAATGTTATTTGTTTTTGAAAGTTGAAATACTTTGAAGTTGACTCCGAAGTACCCTGTTCATGGTTCCTGTGGGTGACAGACAGCGAAGCTGACATGCACGTATGATACTGCATGTTTTTCTGTTAAACTCCCGATGATATGAATGGCGTAGGTACCTACCAACGCAACGACCAAACAGAGAGAAGAACCCTCGAACTACCACGGGTGCTGCCCGATGTAGTACTAGTTTTTGCCATGGCGGGAAAGGTGGCGTGCCGGTTAGAGCCCGTCCGTGCGCATGCGCACTGTGACCTCGAGGGTTGTTGTGCACCCATTTTCGCTCACAGCACGTGTCCTGATCTTTACGAGACGGACATGCTTTTGGCGATTGGAAAGTTCGAACCAGGTTAACTACAATTCTTTAGGAAAGCAGTGAACCAAAGACTTGTAGAAGTAAGTCGAAGCAGATACGACTGCTCTTGGGCCCTTCATAATGGCCCAGAGCCAGGTGACGGCGACCTTAAACGCCAACCCTGAGGGACACCCCGTCCCAGCCACCGATTCGGAAGAAGCAATGGACACTTCGGAAGTCCTTGCTTCGACATCGACAGCTACTGATGGCTCTACGCCAGCCCCACCGACCCCTGAGGGACTAAGCCACCGTTCCAAAGTTCTTTTGAGCGTAGGAACAGACTCCCGAGTGGAGGTAGTGATGCCGGAACCGGCCGACGCCATCCTCAAAGTGCCAGTCACAGTCCCAGGACTCAACATGGCACAGAGAGGATTCATCAACGTTACGAAGGGGTACATTCGTACCGCTTCGGGAAAGGACCGTTGGATTGCTCCACGGATGCTTGGAGGCAGAGGTCTGCCACCCGACTGCATAGCTATGGACTTGCAGATGCGATTGGTTAAAGGCGTGTCCGATAAGCAAATTGACATCGGTAGGGATACCTACTGGTGCGACTACTTCAGCCCAGCTGAGGCCATGTGCACTTCGGACGCACTGACCCAAGTAGTCTACGAGATGGCAGAGGACGAGAGGATTTGAATGTCCCTCGATACTCCGCTGCTCTACGGACTGATGCCGATAGACGAGCGACTGCCCAGCATTTACCGTTGGGGACAGAAGCACCCCCCGATTCAGAACCGAGAGCGTACCTACGCGTACCAGATGGCCAGCTCGCCAGGTCGACCATCCGAAGACAAGCTGTTGGAGGATGAAGAACTGGTGAAGCAGGACACTTGAATGGCGAAGGAGTCTTCTCGCGAAGACGCCGACACCAAAGCCGTTCCAGACACCGCTCGGCCCGATCCTCTCGAAGAGACCCTAGAGGACCTCGAGAAGAAGCAGGCCGAGATGGAGAAAGAGAGGAAAGCACTCCTCAAGAAAAAGACCGACTTGAGGAAAAACATCGCGAAACTCAAGAAGGAGAAAGACCAGAAGGAAGGTTTCGAAGAGGTCAAACCTCGACGAAACAAGAAACGACTTTCTAAGAAAGAAACAAAAGAGGATTCCGACAGTGAGGACTCTGGTGCGTCCACCAGGTCTTCCCGAGCTCGGAACAGATCAGGTTCAAAAGCGACCAAATCGACCTCACACGAACCGGAGAAGGCAAGTGCATCCTCGAAGTCTACGACTCTGAAGAAGGCACAGCCCCCACCGCCGGTCCCCGCCTTCGAAGTCACGGAGGAGGATGAGATTTCCGACATGGAAGTCGATGGGAATGGAAATGGCGAAAAGGACAAGTCCTTCGACAAAATGAACCGACAACTGTTGGAACACATCGATGAGAATGACGAGCCCCTCGAGGACGCTACAACTTGAGAGCAGAAGGAGATCTGGTCTAACACCAGGTCTGGCTTTGAGACGTTCACTCCGAGGTTCTACGGCCACTGTGAACGATACGCTGACTCGTACTCGATCCCGCCTGCCAGGAATCGTCATGACGAGAGTGATGACGAGGACTGGATGAGAACGAGTACAGACGATCCAGTCCCTTCGGAGTTCTACCGCGTATAGGTAGCTAGCCGGAGTGATACCTCGAAAACCACGAGGACCTACTCCGGCTATGAACATAGGACGAAGCTTGAATACGCTGCTTCGAACTATAGTAGCCGACGGAGAACGTGCCCTTTCGAGGTATGTGTCAACCTCCATGAGACCGAGAAGAAGTGGTCCACTAAGGATCGCTTCTACCGTCATCTCGTAGAGGCGCACATGCATCATGGGCCGATCTACCGATGCAGTAACGAGAAGAACAAGAGCAAGAAGTGCAATGGCTATGTCACCCGCCGGCGCGGACGCCTTACAGAGCACATTGTTAAGAAGCCCTTTCTCGCGTTCAGAAATTGCACACCAAGCTCATGTCAGCTTGGTATGATATGAAGCAGAAAGAGCGAAACGAACTCCTTATGACTACTGAGTACTTCTGCCATGTCGCTGAGGGCAAACAAGATGCCTACTTCACAAGGATATGAAGCAGAAAGAGCGAAACGAACTCCTTATGACTACTGAGTACTTCTTCCATGTCGCTGAGGGCAAACAAGATGCCTACTTCACAAGGAACGTTAAGTCCCATAGATTCGACATGACTCCCAAAATGCACTGGGAAGTGAAAGTCATGAGAAAAGACCGGGACACCCTGGATAGGCATGGCAAGGCGAAGCCCCACACTGGGGTTGACCCTCGCCAGAAAGACAAGAAACGTTCGAGATCGGAATCGCAGTCACCTGCGCCACCAGATGCATCAGAGAGGAAGCGTTCCCCCACTCTCAAAGAGGTCATGTCCCGGACTGGCCCTCGAGGTATGGAACAGATTTCCCCACTGATGCGACTATCGAATGCTGGGGACTTTATGACCTGGCTTCAATCAGGATCTGAATACAGCTACGACACCAATCACCGTAGGATCGAACGTGCATACTATCGCACAAGTTGTGAGGGGAGAAAAGAAGAAAACGACTTCCCTGCCCTGCAGACCGTGATGACCCCCGGTGCGGAGTCTCAGGTACTGACTGCAGGAGGGAAGGTTCTAGGTTCGATGGGCCCTCCTTCGAACCCAGCACCGAGCGCTAAGGCCAAACGCCCCGGTCCTGGTAGGGAGGTAACCATGAAAGACCCGAACCAACCACTACCTGTCCCAGGTGTGGCTGGTACTGTGCCAGCTGCCATAACGGCCAGCCCAGCTCCGAGTTCTGCAGCCTGCAGTGCAGCGCAGTCCAGCGAGGTCACTGGCGGAGTAGGTGCTCCTGCACCCCCACCAAACACCAATGCTGGAATGTACTGGCGCCCTATCCTGCACTGAGTACGGAGTTCTACCGACCTGGACCTCAGGGACCCCGATGAATATATCAAGGAGCGATGCACTCAGTCGATCGCGATACAGAAGGAGGTGTTTGAAGCCTGGCAAAAATGCCACCTTAACCAGAGTGTGACATACCTCCGCAGCATGACTGAAGGTGTTTTCGAATGCCTTCACGAGATCTAGAGGAGGGAAACTGAGCGGAACACAACTGAGGCTACCGCCAAAGTTGATGAGGACCGTAGAACCGCAGAAAGGAATCTGAAAGAAGCTGCCAACACAAAAGGCATGTGCGACCTGAAGCTTCGAAAGCTAAGGGAGGAAATGGACTCTATGGACGCCAAGTTCATGGGGGCATTTGGGTGCTTATTCTCCAAGTGGGATGGTACCCCCGGAGCTGCATTCCAACTACTCATGAAGCAGCAATCAAGGAGCAGGCCCTCTCCATCGAGCTATCCTAGCACAGCAGCCGGATCCGCCGCTTCTGCCACTCCCGATGTTCCCGAATCTTCGAGGTCAGACCAGGCTTGCGCCATGGAGACCACTGAGAAGTGAGTCGATTTACTTCAGACCCAACCTAGAATTCCAACATTCTTTCTCTAAGTTGGGGTTCCTCCAGGCAGAGTATCAGAGCCTTGATGACCGGACGGATGCAGACACGAATCGCCTTCGATGATCTACATCTTCCCATCTTCATCAGGGCACGGCATAACAGCAACGCGGCTTGCCACCGCCAAGTTCTACTGACCCGCCGAGTGGATCTGCAGACAAGCAGTGATACGAAAAAGAAGACATTCAAAGTCTAATTATTATTGTACGGATGGACCCACTACACTGGTGGGCCATCTTTAATTACGATATCGATATATATATATGTTTCTATTAAGCGGGTTCATACTTCCCCACATTTTGTATCTAAGTTAACCCATAAAGGTGACTACTACTGTATAATTATGTCTATATGAGTTGATCTCATATCATATAATATATGTATATTTTCAAACTACAGTATTTTGTACCTTATGATCTGTAAATCCATCTTGAAGAGTTGGTATCTATAACGGTACTATTATATTATTTTTCTAAGTCATCAAACCTACACCGTCCGTGTTCTGTAGTTAAACATAGCCATATCTTAGTGTAAATAGGTACTTATATGTTTATATAAAACTAAATCAGTTCGACGAACTGACCAAAAAAATTATAAAATGTTAACTCATACGTTAGTTCCAAAACTTTTTCTTTTGGGTAATTGTGCTAATATGTTCTTGTAAAACTCAACATGTATCAGTCTTAAACAGGTGTTTGTAACATATATCTTATAACAAATGTTCTTCGAACTATTGTTGTATAATTTAACTTTACCTAACCTCGAAGTAAGAAATTATTTCACTTCGAAGTAGTATATAATATTTACTACCATAGGTTTGTTAATATAATAATGTTACTTAGTTCCTATATACTTTGCTCCACACTACCATTGTATAAATACTCATTTCGAGCCCTTATATAGTTTACTTTAGACTATTTCCTACGGGTTTTCTACCCTAGTCATATCCGATGGGGGTAGTGTAGGCGCTCTTGGAGCTTTGTATATAGTGTTTGCTCCCTATTCGAGAGGGCAGGTCGATCGGTGCGGTTGCCACCAGTGGGACCAGAGGTCGCTTCGATCTCTGGCCACTGAGGGGTGGTGGCAGCACTAGTCTTCGCTGCTCCAGTCCCTACCTGGGACCGCGTAGGGAGCTCAGTTGGTCTCTGGCTATGGCCAGGACAACACCTGATCATAATCAAGCTATACTTATAGCACCACTCCGAACTTATGTAGATACTGAATAAACATGTGCCGGTTGCACTAACATGAGCTAACTCGTCTGGTTTTGCTTGACATTAATATCTCTCGAACTAGATCGAAGTTAAACCATTACACATGTAAGGACATTTAAGGTGTGCAGGTTATCCATGGATAACTGCACTGGGTGCCTGTTATCCTTGGATAACCACACACCTTACAAAAGTCATGTTGCATTCATCATGGTGTGCAATATCGACAGGTATGTGCATGGGAATATCCAGAAAAAGCACCCAAAATCACAGAAGTTGTGTAATAATACAATGTATATCTTAGCTGGGGTCATTCTTTGAAAGGTGTTTGAGTGTGTAACGTTGATGAATTTCAGTGGTTATTCATGCAGATACATCCCACGCAGTACAAGTATTATGTAGGAGTATGATTGCAATGATTCTGTAAAGTAGACATACTAAAGACAATGGACAGCTAATATAGTTATTGTGTAAAGGATTTTGAATGAGTTAGGGTAAAGAAAGGAATTGGAACTGAAAAATCTCAAATTTTCAGTTTTTTCAATATTTTGGATATGTTTGACATCAAAAGTTTACAAGGCTCACTTTACCTCTTTGGTATGCATAAAGTCATACATTGTGCTAGTCTGGACATAGAATTTGGTGATGAAAAGACTAATTTTATTTATGTCAATAATGCTGCATAGATTTTTTTCCATTACCGTTACATGTTTCATAGAAGGTTTTACTGTATCTGTCATAGAACATAGAAACATGGCCTCGACGTCACCATGCAACACTGTCAAACAAATCTTATCCTCTCTTTCTTGACTATGCCTCACAACTTTCTTGACTAATTTTTTTCCCTTTTCTCTTGTTTCAACTCCAAATTATGGGTTATTTCATCAGCCTCCTCATCTAATTTTACTCTAGACATTTCAGCTTCTAAAGTCTTTTGAAGACTTTTAGCAACTTTCGCTCGCAGCCTAGCTCTTTCCTGTCTTTCCTCAAGCTCTCTCAATCTTAATTGTTCAAGTTCAAGCTCACTACGTAGACTCAAAATTACAGGGTCTATAGTGCTTCCATCCTGGCCTGTGCTTCTGCAAATTCCTGACATTGCACCAATTGAAGCTGAGCCCCCAACATAGCTGCTGTCTCTCTCTGTATCATCAAAACATGATTGTGAAGATCCACCTCCATCAGCATTTCTTCCATCCATACCATCTTCACCCTTTCTAACCAACTGTCCCGGTCTGGCCAAATTTGACATCTCAACTCCAATTTCATTTGTCTTTCCCATCACATAGCCTACAAAACGTACTTCCCTTATTTGTATGTCCATCATAATCAGTACCACATTTTTTACAAATCATGTGTACACTTTAATTACTTAGACAGTACTCAGAGAAGATTTACAAATGTAGGTCACTCACTGATCACAGATTCACAATGTTGTCACTCACTCAGAGGTTGTGAAATTCACTCAGCAGTTGTCCAATTCAGGTTCCAGCACCCACCTTTTTCACACATCAAGTGTCTCCCACCTCTCTCTCATTCCTAAACGATCATAATCATTCCACAAAGTCTCAATTCATCAAAAATCTTACATTTAGATCCAACCTGGCCCTGTTTCATCTCATAAACAAAGATAGCACCTACCGCAAGTCGGCGCTCGACGCGCGCATGCGCAGACACATCAGTACTTTTCCCCGCGCTGATTATATCAAAGTAAGACGAACTTACTTTGCACGAAACTGACATTGGTGCCTTGAATCAACCTTTTTAATAAGCCAAGATATAGGGCTATGAATGTCATCAAGTAATGCTGAGTTTGTTACATTCAGTCTCAGGCCCCCCATGTGCAGTATTTCTTGGAATGAGCCATATATATATATATATATATATATATATATATATATATATATATATATATATATATATGTGTGTGTGTGTGTGTGTGTGTGTGTGTTTGTGTGTGTCCAGCCAAGGCAAAAGGGTCCCCCAAGGGGAAAAGTCAATTTCTAAATTCAAGTCATGAGCTTTTCAATGATGTATTACATTAGAAAATATCTCTGCTAGTTTTTGAGTTATGGCTCTATGAATTTGGGTGGTCAGTAACATATCCATATACCAAATAAGCTCTAACTTGCATATTTCCTGAGATATCTTGAGATAAGTATAAGTATGCATTATTATGCAAATAAGGAAATTTATCATATTCTTTAAAATCATTTCCTTATAGAATTTGACCTAAAAATAGGATTTTTACCATTTTTTGAGTATATTCATCCCTGTGATTGGGGCTATTAATGGGCTTTTATTCCTCTATTTTGAGTGGAAATCTTGTTTCCATGGCAACATATATCAACAAATACATGGATTTGTGTCCTGAAATGCCCTAAAAACTTTCTATTTGCATTCCAAATTTGGAAGGTTTGGACTAAAAATAGAAATTTCCCTGTAGGACCGTTGAAATCGTCATGAAAAACTAGTATAATACAATTTTCGGTCTAGTTTCCCCTTTTTAAGCCTTAGTGGTGTCCCCCTAGTGGCCAGAATTGGTATTAATCCCCCTTGGACGGTCCTTTTAGCTTGTTGCCTCATATGTATATATGTATATATATATATATATATATATATATATATATATATATATATATAGTATTCAAGGGTTAGTTTTCTTAAACTCTACATAAAAATCATATTAGCATGGTTCCGTTTGTATCGTTGTAACTATGCAATAATGGATGATGACGTGCTATGTGTATGTGAACAATGGACGATGTGACCAAAATCTATTTTGCCCTATAGGGTTGACCCGGGTTGCATTATTGACCAATCAGATAAGTCCCTGTATTTACTGCAGAATATTTTGGGTACATCATGTAATACCTGGTACCCATCATGTCCAGCAAATTGTTGTGAGTCCTCGTCAACCTGTGTGAAGTGGCTCACACATGTCGCTAGATGGAACATGACGTCGTTATAGCACAAGATCACCAGGAAAAGCAATTGCTATGCCACGTGAGTCTAACACACAGTGGCGAAAGATGACAGAATGAGTTATCACTCAAAAAGGAGTCACCATTGATGACCAATCATGGCGACAGATGACGACAATTTGCTAGGTGCTGGTTGCTATCAGAGCTTATCTTGCCCAGTGCCGGATCAAGCAATGGTGGACTACTTGGCCTCAGTACTAAGCCCTATATCGTTGGTGAACTCTACTCGAAAGTCTAAGAAAGTATCTAGCCCTATTTTAAACACTTCCTTTAAACACTTTGTGGAGTACTTTTGCTTTTGGCAAACATTTTTGTCAAAAGTGTTTGAAATGAAGGGTGTTTAGATTAGGATATGTTTGGTTAATCAATGTGTTCATATATTTATGAGAATAAAGTGTTTAAAGGCGCTCTGAATCGAGGAACTACGTCCGCCGACGTTAGCACTGTGGCGGACGTAGCCGATTCAGAGCTCCTTTAAAAGGATGAGTTTATGCATAGAGTGTAAAAACCTCTAGTCTCCATGGTTTATGTAATCCAGGTATGGTCCAGCTAGGGGTAGACATGAATAAGTCCCTCAGTCCCTACATTGAAATATAGGAGATAAAACTAGCAGTTACTCAAGTGTATTGATGAGAACTTTATCAAAAGTTGCACCACACTGTAAGAAGTAGGCAGTGTTATTTTACAGCAAAACCCATTGTCAACTTTGGCTCCAGTACCTTTTGCTGTAAATCTACAGGAGGTGAATCACTGTAATTTTACAGAACAATTCAGAGTAATCATACAGTAACAGTCACTATGATCATACAGCAAGATCAATCAGTTCTACAGAAACATATGCTATAAATTAACAGCAAAATTACAGAGAAATGTTATGTAAATAAACAGCAACATTTTCTGTTAATAGACAGCAAATTCTCCTATAAATGAACAATAAAATATACTGTAAATTTACAGAAACCTTTGCTGGCAACTGAGGTTCCAGCAACTATTGCTGTAAAATTACAGAAACTCTAATTGTAGAATTACAGCAAGGGGTTCTGTTAATCAACAACAAATGTATTGTATACGGGACTAGCACATTGCTAGTGCTAGAGGGATCATCTAGGTGGCTCATGTAGTCGGGGGCTAGATCCACCTTTGGCCTCTTTATATAGTCTAATTTGACTACCTGCCAATTTATTACTACCGATTGGAATTTTCTATAAATTACATCTATGGGTTCCCCATATCAACAGCTTTAACTATGCAATCATTGATTAGATGAAATATTTGAAATAAAAGAGCAAAAGATCATTAAAATTTCTGCTTGATACCATATAGTTCAGTCAATCAGGGCATTGTCTCCCTATCAGTGTTATCACCTGACTTCTCACCTAAAACAATAGAGAGGTACTTGGGGTGACTAAGATAAGGGGCAGGATGCAGCTTATCAATAGTTATCAGTCTTATCACTGGCTATTGTTCTGGAGGCTGATAAGAAATTTACCCAGAATACCCTGCTCTGGAGTCGGGGGCTAAACCAAGATGGCGACCTCCATAGCCTGATATGCTAATACCCTATATACAGGTATGTTATGTGTAGGATCAATTATAATTGATCTGAGTATTGAGAGAAAAACTAGAGGGGGCCACAATAGGCACAACAGTGCCACCTTGTGTGTGTGTCCTTATAGACAGCCAGATCACCTACTTCAGCAGGAAGAACAACAATGCCCAGTCTGAGCAGCTTTTGTTGTGGGATTCTCACCATTTATTTTGATACCAGGGACTTGTATTTCAGATTTAGACACAGTTATGGTGTCATGTATGCATATTATTGGTTGTTCCTAGTTTCTTCTCATGTAACCTTGTACAATATCATTGGTGCACAATGCTAGATTGAACCTGTTGAGGTTATTATCATATTGCAGTTCATTATTATGCTCTGGGGAAGATATTGGATTCAGGTGTGCAATATAAGACTATACATACTACACATATGGTATACTACTGGCCTCCAGTGGGGGAATGTATATGTAAGGCTATTTTGGTAAACCCTTTGAAGAGTCACTAGGGTTATTGGCTGGCCTAGGGCATACTGCACCCAGAGTAATTATAAATACAGGATCACTCACTGTACACATATATCTACACCTGCAAACCCTTGGTATTCAATCACGTATACATAGATAATACTTTATGAGAAAGTGGGAATGTATGCAGAAACATGCGCTTTATTACATAGTTGCTAAAGACACTTGAATAGGTTTCATAAAACTATGAACTGTTTTTTCTATCATGTGTTTAAGTTTAGACACCTTTTTAGAGCTTGCGATTTTCTGGGGGAAAAGGTTTGTACCTTTAGGGCATTAGTTGTTTAGGTGCATGAAATCTGGTTGCAGATATTATGTACCGCGGGAGGTTCGTCCAGGACATTTTTATCCGATATGACCAATACAAATGTAGTCCACCGGACAACTTTTATGTAGGAAATGTATGGCTAAAGTCGGCCAAAGATGCCTCGTGGACTATTGGTCAAAGTGCCACTTTCATTTAGCTATTTCCCATGTTTTCTTTTTCTTTTTTTTGTGTGAGGGGGTAGACACTGGATCTTCCAGTTGAAGAACCTATCTTGGCACTGTCCTCAATTTGCACACAACGTATCATCATCCTGCATATGACCTGGAGAATGGTGCCAACTAGCGGTAACACAATGGGACAGATTCCCAATCACTGTAATAATACAACGACCAATAACTAGCCGCCGCTACTGTCCTATACGTCAAACAGGATTAACCATCTCAGCAGGGTGATAGGCAGTGACTGAGGGTTACATAGGGCGATAAGAGCCACCACGTGCCCAGGTATGATGGACATTGCAGACACACTATAGTCCTTTATCTAACCCCTTATCGTCCACTGGCGACATGGCCAGGGGCAATCATATTTTACAATTAGTATCATCGGCTGCCCCTATCAGCCTTATCGGCTTTACATGTGCTGTGGACTACCTGTGGTGAGTGATAATGAAGGCGGGAGGGTCGTATGGGTACTTGGTGTCTGTGCTACAGCTAGTTTGTTATTGCAAATGCTGTTTAACCATGTTAATCTGCAGACAATCGTCATCTCCCATGTCGCCAGCTTATCGCCCAGTCATCGATTTATAGGTCTCCTCACTCACAGTGACATAACGGTCGCCTGCGTCTCTACCTCTCATCAAGTGGAGGTGAACAGGCTACACGACCAAAGGCACTGTATGCATCCCCGACTCTTCATATGTGGTTAGAGTAGGCTTGGAGTAGAAACTTGGTGTTGGCTGTATCAGTTATATACTGTACAGGTTGAGTGGTCGCAATCAAAGATCGCATATAGAAATATAATGTGGTTGATATATATATATATATATATATATATATATATATATATATATATATATATATATATATATATATATATATATAGGCAATTGACAAAGGGTCAAATTAAAAGTAGATACATAAGGGTGGGGGGGTCACTTTTTTCTGTTTCCTCCTTCACATAATGAGACTTCATGTACATACAGACTTTGAACATCTTGCAGTATTCCCCATGCTTTTTGATGAAGGGTCTTCTGACAAGGATTGACACACATATATTTCTTTTGGGGTGCCTCATCTTTGAGCAGACAGACCTGACCAGGTTGTGCTGTGTGATGCCACTGTAGTATGGGGTTTCCACATATAGGATATTTTCTTAGCAGAGGAATCTTTTAATCAATCAAGTTTGATAAAGAAAGTATTTTTCAGAAATATACAGCATCGTCCGCCGCTCCAAGATTGCACTGTACCTAACATCATATATAAAGGGACCGTTTGTCAGGTCTAAACCAACAATATTACTAGCCCTGCAAGCATCAAGTGCATGTATGTGCTCGTTAAGAGGCTTTTAACCTACATTTAAAAAACATCAAAATCAGCGTAAAAAACGTTAAAGCAGTGTTAGATTTGTAAATATTGCAAAAAAATGACTTTCCAAAAGCTATCAAACTTCAGATCACACTAGACCCAGCAAATTGTCGTGACTCCTCGTCAACCTGTGTGAAGTGGCTTACACATGTCGCTAGATGGAACACGACGTCGCTATAGCACAAGATCACCAGGAATAGCAATGGTGGTGATCACATGGCCTCACCTCAGATGACGAGGATGGTGATCACTCAGACTCACCAGGGATGGCGACGCGGGTGATCACTCACCTCGCTAGATGAAACACGCACCTCGTCATAGCACATGTTCACCAGGGATGGCGAGGATCGTGATCACTCATCCTCACCAGGGATGGCGACATGAGTGATCACTCATCCTCACCAGGGATGGCGACATGAGTGATCACTCACTTCGCTAGATGAGACGCACACCACGTCATAATACACATTCACCACGGATAGCAAGGATTGTGATCAGTCACTTCGCTAGATAAAATGCGTACCTCGTGATAGCACAGGTTCACCACAGAGGGTGAGGATCTTGATCACCCACACTCACCAGGGATGGCGACACAAGTGATCACTCACCTCGCTAGATGAAACGCGCACCACGTCATAGCGCAGGTTCACCATGGATGGCGAGAGTGGTGATCACTCAGACTCACCAGTGATGGCGACGCTGATCATCGACATTGGTAATCATGCAGCCTCACATCTGCCAGATCAAAGTATGTTTTGCCAGAGAAGGTATTGCCATATGTATCTTCCCTCTAACCACAGACAAGGTGTTCATGTTGATATTCCCCTATGTATTTTTCCTGTAACCAGAGAAAAGGTGTTTATGGATAGTTGCTTTCATTTTAGAGATAACTCTATCTAAATTCAATTGATATTCTCTCTATATAATCTTGTTTGATTCAACTCTGAAGTATTACATGGAAATCAGTGTGAAACAAAGCACATTTGATACGTATGGGACTTATACTTCATGCCCACACTTCCTAGATAGGCTACATGTTGAACAGTGGTGCTGTCTCAACAACTTTGGCAATGGTGGTGATAAGTTGCCACTGTGAGTGAGAGTGAGTGACAGATGATGCAATCCTCAGAGAGCATTGACTTGGAGTGACACAAATTCACGTATTGAGTGAGACCAATGTTGGCAATGGTGGTGATAAGTCGCCATTTTGAGAGAAGATTAACAAGGAGTGATACACACTCACGCAGTGAGTGAGAGCCATGTGGCAATGCAGGTGAAAAGTTGCCATTCTGACTGAGAGTTGACAGGCAGTGGCACATACTCACGCAGTGAGTTAGATCCATTTTGGCGATGGTGGTGATAAGTTACCATGCTTTGTGAGGGATGACAAGGGGTGGCACATACTCACGCAGTGAGTGAGATCATGTTGGCAACTGTTGTGATAAATCGCCATGCCATGTGAGACTGACACACAGTGGCGAAAGATGACGCAGTGAGTTATCACTCAGAAAGGAGTCACCATTGATGACCAATCATGGCGACAGGTAACGACAATTTGCTGGGGAGCAACAGAAAAGCTTTTTTGACGTTTAATTCAATTTCTTCATATAACTCGAACGTTCTTTTGCCCTCTGATGTCAATTTAAGGATTTTATAGTATTTCAGAAGCTGACATTTTTTTTATATTGGTTGTTTTAACGTGTTTGTTTTTTTACATGGTACTTCATGATCCTGAACAAGGCAAATGAATGTGAAGGTTACACATTTCCAAATCTAATCCCCGTGTGGCTACTGTAGTATGAAGCTTAACCGTTCTCTTATTTGGTCGCTGCCCAAGAGTGCGAAAAATTTAATTCTCTCCAACTTTTATCACTCACTATAAGCCAAGATATGCATGCCTCAGAATACTCTTTTGAAATTCTCTCTTTAGTTATTATGGTGTAATTCATAAACCACAATAATTTAGGGCACCTCAAGGAGGTATCCTAAAATGTCAAATCAACTATTTCTCTCAGTACAAGAATCAAATTGAGATGATCTAGAATTGGAGATCCTGAGGTTTGATTATGAAAAATAATCACGTGGCCATTGTATTCTAATAACTTGGATTGTGGATCCGGCAAATTAGAAGAAATAAATGAATTTTTAATTTTTCATTTAATTTTTGTTTTGCCTCTGACCGATGGGATTTTGAAGAATCTGCCAAAGAAAATCTTACTTTGAAAATAGTACATTGTCAGCAATAAAAATGTAGTATTCTGACTCTCAAGGAGGAAGAACACTCGTTATCTACACCTTTCATCGCATGCACGTGGCCTTTTCATTCCATTCCTTTTTTTCTTTTTTCTTTTTTTTTTTTTTTTGCTCTGGCCGATGAGAAATATTGATAATAAGGGCAGAAACGATGCGCTGTGTGTGTTAGAATATGGTGCGTTAGAACACTCAGTCTCAGGTGTCTCCTTCTGCGACGTTTTATCCGCCTATCAACCAATCATCAATACATCACTGTGGCGTGTTCACCAACAGCTGGGCGCACGGGGGTTTCCGTTACACCCCTTTTATCGGTCATTATGTGCACGACAAGCTTTTGTTGTCACCTCGTTGACTTGGCAGTCAAGGAGCACTCCGTAGTGCATGGTGGGTAATACTTTGTGCAAACCTGCTGTGACGCACTGCGCTCACGGGGCCATGGTAATCCACGGCGTGCCAACGGTAACATACAGCGTATTAAACCAATTAGTGGCCGCCAGTCTGATACCCACAGTTAGATCGGGCTCCCACCACAAGAGTCATCCCCGCTTCTGCCAACATAGGCCTGCCGCATCGACCTATTTGTTCCGTTATTAGCAGCTAAAGTCGCAGCTTATTGGAAACCACAAACGTGCTAACAGGAAGCGGAAATACGTCACTGTAGCAATCCACATTGCCGCCAGGTGGCCTTCAATAAATTCATTAGAAACGATTAGGTGTGGATCCCGTGTGGATGCTTATCGACTGTCCCTCATGGCAACTTAGGGAGTGATCATTTTTTAACAACGGGGGCGGGGGCTGGTGGGTTTGAGGCGGGGGGTCAGAATTTTTTCCAACCCCTCTGATGGGGGGGGGGCAAAATAATTTCACCTGTTTTCAGTGGAAAAACCTGCGCGTTACTATAGGGTAAAAGGGCGTGTTTGCTTGCGATTTTCGGCCATTATGGGGGGTCAAAAAAAATTTACCCCATCAAGAGGGGGGTCGGAATTTTTTTTCGCGCATCTGCATGCAAACCCACCAGCCCCCCCCCCTGTTGTTGAAAAATGATCACTCCCTTATACAAACCATAATCCATAAGCGTTATTATGATTATCCTGCCATTTAAATCAGGGTGGTCATGGAGGTTAATATAACTCTCCCCTGTAAATACGAACATATAGACAGCAGGATTCAAACATATAGATTGCTTCTAATGTTATTATGGGGCTCAGTTCGAATCGCGCTTTCTCCAGAATAGTTACCCCTGCCTATGGTCTATGATGAAGGTTGATTGGTTCACTAAATTTATGCTATTGATCAGGAAAAGCCCTATGGTAAACCGAAGTAGCGGATTGTCATATGGGCGTGGCCATTTTTGAAGCTTATTACCAGCGCTTATCACTAATAACAGCTATCAGGTGGGTATCAACGCCCCCCCCCCGAGAGCACCGCGGTGAATGGTTGGGACTATTTTCACTGGCTGATAATCAAACCAGCCAACTTTGTTGGCTCTGGAGGGTGTCGCTCCTATTGTAAAAGGTGCTGTGAGTATGTGCCCTCTTTCTAAACAAGTCATGCACTGCTTCACCAAAGTACTTGCACTCACCACATCAGTCTCAGAAGTCGCCTACCTTGTTTAGAGAGAGCTACACTATCAGGTACCTACCCATGTCACACACTCTATAAGAGTTTTTTCAGCGAATGTGTATTCACACCCTCGGCGGCGCTGGTGGAGATCCCAAGTGTAAACAACAGCCAGCAGCCCTCACTGCAGTCTAGGGGGAAGCAGACATACTTCCACTTCCACATTAGATTTTAAATATTTAAATAAACTTGACCTTAATAAAACCTAGTTTCGCATACTCCCCTACATCTGTACTATTACTGGTGAAAAAGAATTTTTGGTGAAGCAAACAGATTAGGAGAAAATCGGTATTTTCTAAAGGGTAGTAGATCGCCACAGTAAAGCTAGCCACTCACTGTCAATCTCACGCAGACCATCCTTCCACTTCCACATAAGAAATTTAATATCTATATAATTCTTATATTCATTATATTTAGTTCTGCATGCTCCCCTATATCTCTGCTATTTAGTTGTGAAAAGGATATTTTTATGAAATCAATATGTCAGGAGAAAATCAGGATTTTATAAAGGGTAGTACATCGCCAGAGTGCATTCTTTATGGCAGCGTGGTATACTATATGGCAGCCAGTGGCAGATCTCCAACACGTTCATGTGGCGCAAACTGACGTCACGTGAAAGACCCTTATATTATATTATACTGACTGACTTCTCCCAACTAGGTACCTACTCAAAGTCATGCATGGTACAAATGTATTCACAGAGAGCTATGGTATACAATGGGATGGCCTCTATAGGTCGAATCCCACTACGTGAAAAAATTGGTCTGTATTGTCTGTGATTCTGGATATTGGCAGACTTGACCTCTTGCCAATAATCAAAATCACAAGGGTTCTCCCCCAACCTCTGCCTTACCCAAATCCCACTATTAGCATATATTGAGAAGGAGTTCTCTGTGATTCCCATTACTGCACATACTAGCTGTTAGCTTTATTCACAAGGATAGAGTGTTTGATATCAAAATCATAGTTGTCTCTGAGTTAACTCTTTAGTTTACAATACAGATGTAGTAGCTTTGCATGCATAAATCACAAGCAGAACCTTCTTTTAACCACAGTATGTGGAACTTGGATCCTGATTTATCAATAACATACCTCTTGTGATTTACTAGAAACTCTTGTCTTACTCTAAATCACAGGGAATTTAAGTGTATCACAGAGATTTCCGGCCTCTTGTGAGGAAAATATCAAAATCTTTTGATGTGGTCCACTTCACAAATAGCAACACCTTGGCAAGGCTCTGTGGCCATAATGACCCTTCTAAGATGATATTACCACCCTAATATCGGCTAAGGAACCCCATCTTCCTAAATCACAAGGATTTCCTGGTCATTTTCACGTTGTGGGATTTGGCCTATGTATGACACGTGATAATGCGATGTGACATACAATCCTTTTTTATTAGACCATGAATTGAGTGACAGGTTATTTGCGACTTTATCACGAATGTATTAAATCATTGCCCGATCCACGATTTTGAACAGGAGGGGGCGCGCCCCTCATTTAGCCCTTATTTTTTGGCTAATTTCCATGCCGCAAACAGCCAAATAAACTCTGAACTACAGGGGAAAAGGCCAAATTCCACTACGTGAAAAATGGGTCTGAAATGTCTGTGATTCTGGATATCGGCAACATTGGACTCTTGCCAATTTCCTAAATCATAAGGGTACTCACTGCACTTCTTACCTCTCCAAATCAGACTATAGGTGATAGTAGCAGGGGAATCTCTGTGATTTTCATTACTGCACAGATGAATTGCTGGAATTATTCACAGAGATAGAGTATTTGATATTAAAATCACAGTTGTCTCTGACTAGTTTCTGTGGTTTGCAATGGTCTCCTGCATAGCATAAACAAATGTAGCTTGCATAAATTCACAAGCAGAACCCCATTATGACTGTGGTATGTGAAACTTGGCTCCTGATGTATCAAAGACACACCTCTTCTGATTTCCTAGAAACTGTTGTTTTCTTCTAAATCATGGGGATTTTGAGTCTTTCACAGAGATTTCAAGCCCTTTGTGAAGAAAATATCAAAGACTTTTGATGTACTATACTCCCTAAATACCAGCACTTTGACAGGGATTCTTAGCCTTTATAGGTCTTCCCTACACGATATTACCACCCCAGTATCGGCTAAGCACCCACATCCTATTTCACAAAGCTTTCCTGACCATTTTCACGTTGTGGGATTTGGCCTAAAAGGAGGAGTCGCGCGCCCGTTTAAATCCAGCACTGTAAAGGGAATGAGGATGGGATGAATTTAAAGTACGAGGGGAGAATCCCATAATGTACTACCCGTGCAAGCGGAGGGCATTGGGCCTGTCAATGAATTTATCTTCATTTGTCCCTGTTTCTCCCTTCCATGCATGACCAGTGGCGGATCCAGGGTTTTGAAAAGGAGGGGGCACATCCCTCCTTTAGTCCCAATCTAAATCCGCCACTGCAGGGCAATTTTTAACTTTATTTCTCCAATATATTTATCGTTTAGCTATATAGACTGCTTCAAATGACCAAAGTGGTCACGACAATTTGTTGGTTTGACAAGCTGACAAGGACACGTCAGTCCAATAGCCACCTCTCCAATACACCGACCACAGTCACTGCCCATACATGCATACCCCCGGTTAGGGGCCAGATTGGTGGAACCTGGGGTGATAACTAACAAACACTGCGTGTTGAAGGTGCTACTGTGGCACAGATCACAAACACCTATTAACAGTGTGCAGAAGGTGTCGGTCCTCCTGATAATCCCCACCTTAGCCTGTTAAAGCACAATTCCCACCAGCCTCAAGTGACAGCTCATACCGGCGTTACGCCCCTGAGCTGCCCCTGAGGACGGCTTGTCCAACATTACCGTGAAGAGGGCGTCTTGAGCCCCCCACCCCCAACCCCCGAAGAAAAAACTGTGTTTCTGTAAGATGTTCAAAATAACTAGGGTTGGTACAGGTGGGGTTCTTTTTCTTTTCTTTTTTTTTTTTAATGTTGCTTTTTATATTTCACATCTTTTGGGCGTGTGAAGGAATGGGCGCCCCCGGCAGCTCTTCCATGCCGATTTTATGGAGTGTCGCTGTGCCATATCACTGGCGATACGAGTACCCATATCCCATGTCAATTTGATGGAAAGGCTATGTCGTACGTTCCCCTGTCCCGGTGAGCGCATACTTTTTCCCCCTTTCGGCCTAAGTGGACAAGGAAATGAGAACTTAACAGTGGATCCCACCCCACCCTACAGCGCTCTACCCCCACCAAGCACAGATCTGTGTTTTAGCATGTCGAGTAGTCCTATGGACGTGGGAGAACGGTCCAGGTACGTCCACAGTCTGCCCCTCGGCCGGAGATCATCCTTTCAGTAAATACGGCACCTTGGTAACCATTAGCTGCCTTTTGGTGATCAGTCCCTCCTTCGTGTCGAATTAAATCACCAATAAAGCCAACAACCCCATTTTGTTCAGCTAATTGTCAGCATATCATATGTATATATGTATAAACCAGGTTTAGTGCATCGACTATCATTTACGTACCAGGTGAATGAGTAATGGTTTTTAACGTGACATGAAATCTATATTAGACAATTTCACAGACGAATGTGTGCCGGTGTCCGCATATAGTATGTGCATACGACACACAGTGGACCAAGAACAAGAAAAAGGGGGTCCATCCACCTTTTGGGATATCCTAGGGAAGACCATCAATTTGATGAGTTGGTATTAATATAAAGGACTATAAGTATGATTTCTATTGGTTTCTGTGACTGCTAAAAAAAAATTCAATGATCACCTCACAATAAACTGAATTGATTTTTCATGGAGCCTAGCATACATAGCAGTAAACAATCTCAAGACATTTAGTTAATAATGAGTATTCCGACCTAGCGGAATACATTATTGACCAATGAGAAAATTCCTTTCATTCAGTGCAGACCTTTCAGGGTGGATTATGTAATACCTGGTACCCATCAGCTCGCTGTTATCAGTCCAAATCTTGCAAGGTATCAGCTTCAGCAGGGGTCAGCCCACTAAGGAATCCGCTAACGTGGAATAGTTTGCATATATAGAGCACGTGGTTCTTGTAGGCATCTTTGTAGCGTGCTGCCTATTAAGAGCATGCATAGCAGTAAATATTATCAAGACAGGGCTGCCATGTATTATCAGTTTAGAAACAACCATGCATGTCTGCCTTTGAAGGTCATCTCAATTCTAGCCCCAAAAGGGTAAAAAAATAATACAAACTGTTATACTAGGATCTACGACTTAACCACATTTAATTACCACAAATGAGGTGTCTTTGTAATACTAGTGATATACTCTTGGCTAAATCATGTAAAAAGCCACTACTTTTTAGGTCATGTTTGTCATCAATGAAGTCCTTTTAACTTGACCTGTATAATGAACAGAGCATTGCCTTTGTAACGCACTGATAACAGGTCCTCCTGTCAAAAACAACATTCAACCCCCCTGGTGGAGATCATACAGCTAATACTTGGCCAATATTGGGCAAGTGGTCAAACCCAATATTGGAATAATTATGTTAGTCCAATAGTCCATTTCTATAGCATTTTACCAAGAGTGGGACAATGTCGGAATTTGTATGATGTACCAATGTCTACTTTCCCATTTTGGACCAAGGTCAAGATATTGATTGTGATGGTGGCGATGATAGCCGATATTTGTCCAATATATCCTTGCTACCTGGGGAATTCTTAATGATAATATGAATGAATAGATTAATCCACATAACATATACAACAGCTCTTCATCCTGTTCATGTCAGAATTCAAAGTAGTACAGTATACCATATGTGTAGACAGCCTATATATCCATATTAAATAGTTTAGCAATACTTATGGTCATTTAATGGCTTTAATACGGCTGGGACGTGATGCAGCACAAGGTGGCCATCCCTTAATACAGCCTGTACAAACACACCAACTAAATCTACTTGAGAACTGTGGCTGGTTTTGTCAGTACATGTTGTAGAGTGATGTAAATGCTGCCTGATGGGAGGCCATAACTGCCACATAAGGAGGGTGTGTTCCTAGCTTTGCTGTGGATTAAACCCACCACAAAGGGAGCACAAATATCACCACCAACCCCACTTAATTGTCGCCCTTTGGACAAGTCTTGTTCAATTCACGAAGTCACAAACCCTACGTCCCTGCATTCATCCAAAATGAGGTGTTCGACGCCCAATTAACAAGATGTAAAACTCGGGTCAACACTACCAGTGGCTACCTACTCACCGGGCGGCAAATACAAATATTATCGGAGTGCTTGTGAGAGAAAGCGACCTCTGGAGGGATTTGTTGTGTAATGTTAGACTAGGTTAAGGCCGGGCATGCAGGAATTCTATTGGTTTTTGCCTTCACAGGCAGCCCTCGTAGGGCAAACAGTGTGTCCAGTGGTGTTTGCCTAACAGCCTCCAACATGAGGCTTATAAACATCGGAAGCTAAACAGAAAATACGCCTCCTTAAGCAGAGAGATAGTGTGGAGGGTGCTAAGAAGGCTTTGTTGTCTGAGCCCTGTTAATTCCACACAAGTGGGGTTTGTTCGACAACCTGCTGTTTGACAGATAGTCCTGTGATCCTCACAAATTCATTGGATTGTCGCCGCCACCCAACAATGGCCTGAGAGAACATAAAAGAGCTTTCAAGAAGTAACCTGGTGTACACAATCATGCATGTATGTGCAGGCAGCTACTTTTCACTTCTGTCACATGGCTATCTCATGCCACAATGTCAAACATTTGTCCAACGCCAAGCACTGCTATAGCTATTCAATTTTCAATTCATCATTGATTATTGTAGGACATTGCGCATGTACAATCTTTCAAATATGTTACCTTCCATTCAGTTGCACAAAGCCCCAAATGTGTAGACCTATATTTCGTTTCAAAACGTACTGTTCGGACGTGTTTATGACTAGTATAGAGATCACATGTTGCAGAGGTCTCTGTATGATGTTCTTCTACAGTCGCACTACCATATATTTTGTAAAGAGTGAAACACTTTAGAAGGAGCATTTCAAGAAGTTTCTGACATCACCGATGCTTCCATACCTATACATAAACTTTGCTAATGCTAAACTGAAACAAATAACTTGAGTGATGTCGTCATCTCTGCTGTCAATAGCCAGGGTCAAATGTAGAAGGTCAAATGACCAGTCACATCGCAGCCAGTAGACGACATCGAAACTGTTCATAAAGCAAGGAAGAAATGTCTTCCAGTATTGTGTCTGCCGTTGTCAGGGACAACGCCGCCCCGGCTGGTTCCCGGCATAATGATCCAGGCTGGTCAAGTAAGGCACACAGGCACTCAATGCAGGACGCATCCGCCTTAGCCCGGGCGTGGTTACACAAGGTTGTGTGGAGTTTACCTCCTTATTCGGCTCCTTTGTTACTCAGCCTGTGATCTTGTACTATATATATGAGGACATACCTGGGCAGGGCCCCGTCACCAGGGTAGGCTACTCGGGCATGCACAGGTGTATAGGTACGCCTATGTGGTCACACCGGGTTGTGTAATTTGTTGCCAGGTGTGAATTTAATTCAGATTTGCCAGTGAAAGATATCTGAAGCTTTGACCACCACTGCCGTTTTGCAATCATGAACAGTGAGAAAAATTAACGAACGGGATTGCAGATAGTAACTAGAGGCTGGCTCTATACAATGTACCAACGCCAACGGTACCATTACTTCTCTGCAGGTGAAATAGGGATCAGGAACCATCCATTATAATCATGTACACATCTTTAAGCCAAAATCTGACCCTCCCTCCTCCCACCCAGTGTTGCACAATTTACGCACGTAGGTTACCGGCCTGTTTAAGCGCCGGGTCTTTGAATAAGAACCGGTCTCGAATAAGCACCGAGACTAAAGTGTTTTTTAAATTGAAATTTACACTACAAACTATGTCTCGAATAAGCGCCGGTCTTGTATAAGCGCGGGGGATCAAGTGGTATGAAATCTATAAACGCCGGGGCGGTTAAACACACCACTACGCCACCCCACGCCCGAAATAAAGAGATGAGTACTATGGATGAATTGGGGGGAGGGGTGCGGATTTTTAGAAGGTACATGTATTCTGTGGAGCATTATTTTTTATCAACAGGAAGTCATACCATTCAGGACTATATCTATGTGATATGATGATCGATGGGCTCATCAGATAAGGATTTTACCTCTGCAAAACAGCCCGAAATGGTCGCAAGGTCTACCATCCATATTCATATATCGTTGCTGTACAGTTCGGACTACACTCATCTAGCCCATCTCATCTAGCCCATGTGCACAAGCGACAAGGGGTCCAAGCAGGCTGGACCGTGTGTTCCCACCAGGGCCTAATAAATCCAACAGGGAGCCTTAATCGCCCTCTTCATGCTTTATATGGCTATTGGGACAGCCATCATATTCACTCGCCTTTTATTGTCGGCGGATGTCGTTAATAACGGCGGCACTAAGTGCTTCCGAGTGGACAAATGGCTCCTGGTGAGCTGCTCCTTCCTGCAGCTAATCCATACCCCTCTCCCGCACATCTATACAACGTCAATTTGTAACGTGGAGATAGGCAGTAGGTGGGCAGTGGGTGGGTGGCCAAGGGGCGAAGTAGGGTGAAAGGCAGAAGTTGGGTAAGACACAGGTAGGCAGCAGTAGGGTAAGACACAGGTAGGCAGTAGTAGGGTAAGAGACAGGTAAGCAGTATTAGAGTAAGGTAAAAGACATGTAGGCAGCAGTAGTAGAGTAAGAGACATGCAGGCAGTAGTAGGGTAAGAGACAGGTAGGTAGCAGTAGTAGGGTAAGAGTCAGGTAGGCAGTAGTAGAGTAAGAAACAGGTAGGCAGTAGTAGAGTAAGAGACAGGTAGGCAGTACTAGGGTAAGAGAAAGGTAGGCAGTAGTAGGATAAGAGACAGGTAGGCAGCAGTAGGGTAAGAGACAGATAGGCAGTAGTAGGGTAAGAGACAGCAAGATAGCAATACAGTAAGAGACAGGTAGGCAGTAGTAGGGTAAGAGACAGGTAGGCAGCAGTCGAGTAAGAGACAGGTAGATAGCAATAGAGTAAGAGACAGGTAGGCAGCAGTAGAGTAAGAGACAGGTAGATAGCAATAGAGTAAGAGACAGGTAGGCAGTAGTAGGGTAAGAGACAGGTAGGCAGTAGTAGGGTAAGAGACAGGTAGGTAGCAGTAGTAGGGTAAGAGTCAGGTAGGCAGTAGTAGAGTAAGAAACATGTAGGCAGTAGTAGAGTAAGAGGCAGGTAGGCAGTAGTAGGGTGAGACACAGGTAGGCAGTAGTAGAGTAAGAGACAGGTAGGCAGTAATAGGGTAAAAGAAAGGTAGGCAGTAGTAGGGTAAGAGACAGGTAGGCAGCAGTAGAGTAAGAGACAGGTAGATAGCAGTAGAGTAAGAGATAGGTAGGCAGTAGTAGGGTAAGAGACAGGTAGGCAGCAGTAGTAGAGTAAGAGACAGGAAGGCAGTAGTAGGATAAGAGACAGGTAGGCAGCAGTAGGGTAAAAGACATGTAGGCAGCAGTAGTAGAGCAAGAGACATGCAGGCAATAGTAGGGTAAGAGACAGGTAGGTAGCAGTAGTAGGGTAAGAGTCAGGTAGGCAGTAGTAGAGTAAGAAACAGGTAGGGAGTAGTAGAGTAAGAGACAGGTAGGCAGTAGTAGGGTGAGACACAGGTAGGCAGTAGTAGAGTAAGAGACAGGTAGGCAGTAATAGGGTAAGAGAAAGGTAGGCAGTAGTAGGATAAGAGACAGGTAGGCAGCAGTATGGTAAGAGACAGATAGGCAGTAGTAGGGAAAGAGACAGCAAGATAGCAATACAGTAAGAGACAGGTAGGCAGTAGTAGGGTAAGAGACAGGTAGGCAGCAGTAGAGTAAGAGACAGGTAGATAGCAATAGAGTAAGAGACAGGTAGGCAGCAGTAGAGTAAGAGACAGGTAGGCAGTAGTAGGGTAAGAGACAGGTAGGTAGGAGTAGTAGGGTAAGAGTCAGGTAGGCAGTAGTAGAGTAAGAAACAGGTAGGCAGTAGTAGAGTAAGAGGCAGGTAGGCAGTAGTAGGGTGAGACACAGGTAGGCAGTAGTAGAGTAAGAGACAGGTAGGCAGTAATAGGGTAAGAGAAAGGTAGGCAGTAGTAGGGTAAGAGACAGGTAGGCAGCAGTAGAGTAAGAGACAGGTAGATAGCAATACAGTAAGAGACAGGTAGGCAGTAGTAGGGTAAGAGACAGGTAGGCAGTTGTAGGGTAAAAGACATGTAGGCAGCAGTAGTAGGGTAAGAGACAGGTAGGCAGCAGTAGTAGAGTAAGAGACAGGAAGGCAGTAGTAGGATAAGAGACAGGTAGGCAGCAGTAGGGTAAGAGACAGGTAGGCAGTAGTAGGGTAAAAGACATGTAGGCAGCAGTAGTAGGGTAAGAGACAGGTAGGCAGTAGTAGGGTAAAAGACATGTAGGCAGCAGTAGTAGAGTAAGAGACAGGTAGGCAGCAGTAGGATAAGAGACAGGTAGGCAGTAGTAGGATAAGAGTCAGGTAGGCAGTAGTAAGGTAAAAGACATGCAGGCAGCAGTAGTAGAGTAAGAGACATGCAGGCAGTAGTAGGATAAGAGACAGGTAGGCAGCAGTAGCAGCGTAAGAGACAGGACCGCAGTAGTAGAGTAAGAGACAGGTAGGCAGCAGTAGTAGCGTAAGAGACAGGTAGGCAGTAGTAGAGTAAGAGACAGGTAGGCAGTAGTAGGGTAAAAGACAGGTAGGCAGTTGTAGAATAAGAGACAGGTATGCAGTAATAGAGTAAGAGACATGTAGGGAGCAGTAGTAGGGTAAGAAACAGGTAGGCAGCAGTAGGATAAGAGACAGGTAGGCAGCAGTAGGATAAGAGACATGTAGGCAGAAGTAGTAGGATAATTGATTGATTGATTTGTGTTTTACAGCACTTTAGCGGCACTAAGTGGCTATCCTGTGCTTAGTAGTAGGATAAAAGACAGGTAGGCATCAGTAGGATAAGAGACAGGTAGGCAGAAGTAGTAGGGTAAGAAACAGGTAGGCAGCAGTAGGATAAGAGACAGGTAGGCAGAAGTAGTAGGATAAGAGACAGGTAGGCATCAGTAGGATAAGAGACATGTAGGCAGCAGTAGTAGGATAAGAGACAGGTAGGCAGCAGTAGGATAAGAGACATGTAGGCAGCAGTAGTAGGATAATAGACAGGTAGGCAGTAGTAGCATAAGAGACAGGTAGGCAGTATTAGGGTAATAGACAGTAAGTAGTAGTACGATAAGAAACAGGTAGGCAATAGTAGGGTAACAGATAAGTAGGCAACAGGGGTAGATCAAGCAATGGTGCACCCTACTGTCAGCATAATACATACATTAAATTCATTATAAATCCCACTCTATAGTAATTCCTATACAATTATCGCCTCTACCTATTAACCACCCGTATTTCGTCTTTCTATACAATTAGACCCCACTAAAGCAATTACGTGTAAACCATATTACTAATAGTCCAGAATGTATAAAGAACATGCAAGGGGTAACCATCAGGCAGAAAACCCATCACACGGGATAACCACAGGGGGAACCCATAGCGAGGCCCATAGACCGGTACATTCCAGTATGAACCAGATCTAGCAAGCCCATGGGACAGGACACCCATATCCCATGTAGTAGAATCAGTAGCAGCCCCTACAGTCACCCAGCTCGGACGCAGGTTGTGCAGCGCCACCTTCCGGTATACAATAGCATAGCCATGCAGCGCAATGTGCTGCACCCTATAGGTTAACTAATATATATATATATATATAGGCATGCCAAGCCTAGAACCATAGACTTCCTATGGTAATATCAGAGTGCACGATGGAGATCATCATCACGACATGGAAGGACTTATTTATTATATTGTAAGTTAAGTATGGAATCTCTCACAATGGAAATGTGTGTCGCCTCATTAGCCAAGTGAAATTGTTAAGCCTATGCAATAAAGATATATAAATTGTATCTACAGGTTCTTGAGTTATCTCCTCATCAATGTCATCGAGAATCATCATATTAAAAAGGATATCTCGACCCGACACTACTAAGGAACATACAACATCGCTTCTATGTGTTTACTATACATTGGTTTTACCAGTTTGATACACTAGATGGCGCTCCAGTAGCCCTGTTGCTTACATGGGCAGGTCCAGCATCCACTCCCAGGGCTCCATAGGCTTACCATTGGTGCACAGACACCCCTCACCAAAATGCCCATTTGCAATATACAATAGAGCACCATGTCTTTGAAATCAAAGTTGTACACAGAGAAATAGTGTGGCTATACTTACTATCAATATTTAAAGAAAATTGTGAGCCAAACATATAAGGAAGACCATTACAAACATGTGGGCCCATTACAGGTACTGAAGTCTAATCCAGACATGCCCCTGTAGGAGTGGCAAAGTAGCATAGATGCCACTAGCGCCATCTGTTGTATCAAATCTGATGATAGGGTCATATACTGGAACGTAAATGAGCTGCTCGCTGCGCTGCTGGATCTTAAGGTTTTCTGACTGTCGTTCATGCCGAGTTCACACTACTACAGACCTTGCTTGGATGAGCATAATCCGCAGTAGCTGATCTATAGACCTCCTTAAATTGGGCCTTGCTTAAACACCTAACTATAGGAAATGTGGTGCTGAGCCCTGACTGTGTCCCCCCTAGATCAAATTTTCTTGGCTGTGCCCCGCTAGACCACCCCTTTTGGATCCGCCCCTGATCCGTCATGTTTGTTGTTTTGCTACCCCTCCCCCCAGTAGAATCAGTAGAATTTCAATAGGAAAAAGTGGGGATTGGTTGTCTTAAGGCCAAATCCCACAACGTGAAAATGGTCGGGAAATCGTTGTGAAATAGGATATGTGGGTGCTAAGCTGATATTGGGGTGGTAATATCGTCTAGGGAAGACCTATAAAGGCTAAGAATCCCTGGTATTTAGGGAGTATAGTACATCCAAAGTTTTTGATATTTTCTTCACAAAGGGCTTCAAATCTCTGTGATAGACTCAAAATCCCTGTGATTTAGAGGAAAATAACAGTTTCTAGGAAATCAGAAGAGGTGTGTCTTTGATAAATCAGGAGCCAAGTTCCACATAATGGGGTTCTGCTTGTCATAATGGGGTTCTGCTTGTGATGTATGCAAGCTACATTTGTTTATGCTATGCAGGAGACCATTGCAAACCACAGAAACTAGTCAGAGACAACTGTGATTTTAATATCAAATACTCTATCTCTGTGAATCATTCTAGCAACTCATCTGTGCAGTAATGAAAATCACAGAGATTCCCCTGCTACTATCAGCTATAGTCGGATTTGGAGAGGTAAGAAGTGCAGTGAGTACCCTTGTGATTTAGGAAATTGGCAAGAGTCCAATGTTGCCAATATCCAGAATCACAGACATTTCAGACCCATTTTTCACGTAGTGGGATTTGGCCTTTACATTGTAATTGGCAAGCAAATTGTATTAGCTAATAGTGCCAAGTATCGCCCATTAACACATCAAATACATTATCACTCTGTCCAACAAGACCACGTCCTTAAATGGTGAAGGGGCATTGATGACATCACCACTATTAGTGTTCTCCCGCTGGTATCGCCGACTCACGGCACTGATGTCGAATGGTGTACATACAAGCCGCTTTATCGTTACATCCGGGCTACTGAATGGCCGGGTTTCATGAACACTGATTAGTTGTCAGTGGCTGGGCTGATTAGAATGGGTCTGATATAAATGTGACTGGTGACTGTTTGTACTCACTTCACCTGTCTGTGCTGCAGTAAATCCACCCGCCGGACGCGGGCGTTCGGGCAGCTGTTCTCAGCTCATTTCCCTGTTATATTAATTGTAGTTAAGGAAACTATTCAGAAAAAATACTACACAGTCATCTTATGCGAGGCATCATTCTCACATGTATCTAACCGTTTCGGCTATACGCTTAATGCCAGGAGCAATCCCGTCAAACCCCGCTATTGATAGCACGTTTCGTTTTGAGTAAGTAGTATATAAAAATGCCGTTTTCGCGTGGCATGATGCACCCAGGGTCATGCGCATTTTAGTATAAATTTCTGATGAGGCCTGTCCATTAAGGGTTTAAACATAGGTCATTTATGGAGATCCCTTGGAGAAGGATCATATCATACCCCGTATGCTACATCATGCCCTGCAAAACGCCGCCCTCTCCGCGTCTCAACGGTGGACGTAAATATGAACGTAAATATGGACGCGTCAACAAAGCAGTAGGGCCTCTCCCGCGCTCTTTGGCCTCGGAGCTCCTCCAATTTTGACAAGGCGATCAAAAGAGGAACCTTTCAGTTTTGCATATGAAGGGTTGAGTGCTATGGACAGCCAGGTGACTTTACTTAGTTGTAGCGCATTGCGGTGTCCACCTATGCCCGGGTAGCGGGACCTTTAGAAGGGGGCTCCAATGCTTGTTCTCATACCCAGAGAGAAAAACCCTGATAACAGCCAGCATTATGGGTATCAGCCAGGGTTGGGAGGTTTCTTCCGGGGGGGGGAGGGGCGAAAACAACAGGTAAGCCTATCAGGGCATTGTCTCTTATCTGGGTTATCACCTTCTTTCACACCTGAAACAATATAGAGGTACTTAGGGTGATTGAGATAAGGGACAGGCTGTAGCCTATCAGTCTTATCACTGACCATTGTTCTTGAGACTGATAAGAAATTTACCCAGAATGCCCTGCTCTGGATTCGGGGGCCTAACCAATATGGCGCCCTCCAAAGTCTAATATGCTAATGCCCTATAGACTCAAGGTAACCCCTGAGCCAATTATCTCATTACTCAATGATTTATACCGCTAGGTCGGTAGATCACTATACCTTGCATTCTTCTCATCATTGCGGATGTAGTTCCCAAGATAATTGTCTACCATGGGATTACTGATTTACCCGGTGTGTCATACCCTACCACAGTGTAAAACTGCATGGCATAATAACAGGGTATAAAGCACTAACAAATCGGCTCTAGGTGAATAGAGCCCTCGTCTTTCAATATGTGCCCAATAAGGGCTGAATACTGAGGGCCCTAATGGTGGAATTGCTCTATACAAAGGTCAATATAAACAAAACGTGAGGTTGACTACATCACAGCCACTGTATATGTCATAAAACGATAGCAAACATGAAGAGCTTTTGTGCGGGTGGCGCCATTCCCGTCGCCAAACCCCGTATAAATGACCACTTGAGAGGCTTGTACCGGGACCAATGTGTGCCCAATACTACCCGGCCCTTGTGGGCCGCCCTGCCCGTTAATACCGTCCCATCGTACTGCTGGTTTTCACGTGTGTATGACGACGCTGTTGGGCGCGTTGTCTGCGGCACACACGGCCCCGCGCATACACGGCAAGCCGCGACCACTTTGGGCTGCCTGGCCACTAGACAAACGGCACAAAGCGTTTAGTATGCTATTCTCACGGCTGTAACTCCCACTTAACTAAATTACATTCACCTAACGCCTTCAGCCGGGCCCAGGGATCAACGCCACACTAGGAAAATATTGTCTCAACTTGCACAATATTGTTCCATTGGTGGTTGGTGTTTCCTGTATTTGACAGGATCGGTGGGTACCCCCCTGTGCTGTATAGCACCAATTAGCGCCCTGCGTTCAACACCCGCCCCGACTATTTACCTGGCTATAGAACCAACCTCAAACTATAGGTGAAGACTGTTGGTGTAGGACTTAAGACAGGCGTTTCCTCTCATATTAATTGTGCTTTCATTAAAAGGTAGAGATCAGCAGCTCCTCAATAGTTACATGATGTGCTATTGTCAATCGTATTTACCTCATCAGTAAAGGCCCTTGTCACTTAAGAAGGCATTGGAGACAGCGGCTAATGCATCATAATGAAGTCGTACTTCCATCGTCTAGCACTCCATTGCCCCAGCAGTGGTGGATTCAGAGGGCGGGGGGCGTGGGCGCGCGGACCCCCATTTTCCCAGTACACAGAGAGAATAAACAGAGTCACAAAGGGAGTCTGGGGTATATAAAGTGAGTCAGTGCTTCCCAGACTCCCTTTCTGGGTTATCTGACTCCCTTTTTATTCAGAGTCACATGACCCTGACTCCCTTTTGGCAAAGTCTGAGGGAGTCAGTGGTGAATAAGGGAGTCACGGATTACCTGGACTCCCTAAGGGAGTCAGTGTATGTAAGGGGAGTCAAGTAGTTTTTAATCACTAGATGGAAGCACTATCTCAATAGAGGATTTATCTGGATGACTTATCTTTATTTTGATTGGAATATACGACAATGACATTTATATTGACAGAATTCAATTATAATACAGTCAGTACATACCCTCGAAATAAAATACAGTAGAATTATGAGCAGTTAAATTACATTCATAAGTGTTAGACACCAATCCTGGACATATATCAGAAAGCTAAATGCACAAATAGTCAATTGCTTCATCATATCAACTGATGTATACTGAAGGAAGGTCAATTTCCTTTAACATCTTTAACCCTGCAATGCAGAGGTGTTAAAGATGAAGTATGACTAACATTACACTCGGTCTCTAAAGACCATGGGTCTAGATATAACTAGTATTTAGGAGGAATCAAATTGCTTGAAAGGGAGTCGAAGAGTGGTTAGACTCCCTTTTGGAAGAGAGTCAAAGGTGACCTGGACTCCCTTTGGAGTAAAAGGGAGTCCAGTTTTTTTGCTCAGAAATAAGGGGTGTGCCCCCTCCTTTTCCAGATCCTGGATCCGCCACTCCCCCACCACCTCTGGAGCTGTACCCCCAGAGCTGTAACAATTTCAGTACCATTTTACTAAATCATAATGTACATGTATGTAGAAAGTATTATAGCCCCTTTGGCAACTGTAGGGCCGAGTTATTCATTGCCGGTTGGGGGTGTCAGATATAGGGTTGGGGTGTCATTTTTTGAAAAAGAGCTCGGGGGGGGGGGGGGTCCCAATAAACCTTCACAGTGGGTGTGGGGCAAAACTGAATATGGGCAATTCATGAACTCGTCAGCCCCCCCCCCAGACTCGGGCACCAGTCTCGATATGGGAGGTCGAGTATCTGGGCTGGTGGTGGGAGACTACCCCCCCCCCCCCGCTGGCAATAAATGACTCGGCCCTTATACATTCCCTTTGTCACCCCAGATAGATCTTTCTCGCAAATTTCGAATATAAAAGATAACCTGTTCTAAAAAGTTCTTCTCGGTTAGTCTCGGCGTGTTGTACATGTACCATATGACATAGAAAGTCCTGGCATGAGAGCCTGCATGGCAGTTAAATATTCATCAACCATAGCGTATGTAATACACTCTTGCCCTGTGGGGACGGTCTGCTTCCAACATCCCCGTTATTTTTATTTGTTTATTTTATACAATTTCCATTTATTTTACTTTCATTTTAATAGTACTATATTTTTTCATGCCATTCAAGCATGTGGGTAAACTGTCCACCATGGAGAGGATACTTGGTATTTATGCAGAAAGCATGGTGGCGTCTCGGGAACTGATGTTTGTTATGTTCATTTAAATGGCTGTTTCATGAGAAGTAAACTTGAATAGTAAAAGTGAAGTCTGGGTAGTATAAAGTCTGCTTGCTCTTAATGGGGGACAGGAAAAGGTTTTAGATTTAGGGGCGGAGCTCTGACTTGTGACATATGTCAATAAATGGTGTATTTGTCTGGTGTCGTTTATCAGTGTAAGCCCCGCCTCCTCGATTCCCGCCATCCTCACCTTGTTGACTTGGGATGACATTGGGAGCCTTCCCGCTGCCATCAGCGCAAACAGTACTTTAACTGAATACCACCCAATACCCGCCCGGGCTGGGCCACCCCATGGCCTCTTTAGGAAGTAGATTTAAACGTTTGACGCTGAGTATTGTTTAAGGCGACAGACTGATGGGTCTCTAACCCAGGCTACATATTCCCATGTACATATGGCAGTCTGTACACTGCCTCTGTCGACAACTCCCAAAACGAGGCAGCTCATTTGCATAGGGCCACCAGCGCGTCCTGTGAGTGGACGGCAGAACTAAATGAGCTAACAAATTACCTGCCGCATGGGGCGGGCCTGTGCACGAGGTAAGCTATGGCACTACTTGACAAGTAGTATTCGGTAGATAGTAGTAGATGAGTCGGCTAACGTCCCCTACCTCAGCGCTCTCCGTCCCCACCACACACTCAGACCGTGGTTCATGTATGTGGATATAGCTGAGTGCAGATAACTAGAGTACCAAACTACTTCACATCACACACACTCTGTCACATACAAAATCCAAAAAGGACCATCTACACTGTTGAAGGAGTTTCAGAGTCCGGACTTTGAAGAATATCGCCAACATAGATATCAGGGACATATTCTCTCATCAGTGCTATCACTTCAGCCTTGTCGCACAGAGATAGAGTACTGTGCAAGTGCCACTGTAAATGGACATGGTTATGGTGAGCCCAACCTGGAACCAAACCTCGGAGTTACACAATTGACCTTATCCATAATACCAGAAAACATAGACTTTTAACTGCCCTGTACATATGGACAGTTGGTGAGAGTTGATCCTCAGTTTGTGTTAGGTATTACATGGGACCGATGCTACAAGGATACCCTGCTGTCAGTCTCAGTTCCCCAATGGCGGCTACAGCAGCAGCAGCCGCGTTGGGGATGTACAGTCTGGGCGCCCACCACCCTGTGGGGGCAACGGGGGGTCTTGTGCCCTCACCTGTTGGCGGGGTCGTGTCGGGGCTTTCTCTACACCAACGCACTCAGCTCCAGCTCAGCACGGCTCAGCACCTGGCCTTGAGCAGCTCACCTACTGTGGGGCCGGTCAGTCTCTACTCCCCGCCCCACCACACCCACCCACAGCAGCAGCAACCCGCCCCAAAGACTTCCCTCCACTCCTTCCGGATAGACGACATCCTGGGCAGGCGGCCGGCCGCACCGCGCGCCGCTCCCACATCCAGTACAGAGTCGCACTCCCCGCCCGGCACGCCACCCCGAGACGACCAGGCCCCGGCCCCCCGCGCCTCCTCCAGGGAGGGTCGCAGCCCATGCAGTGAGCACGGGTCGCTCCCGGATCGTCCAAACAGTCGCCGCTCCCGTTCTCCACCCCTCACATCAGTACCATCGGCATTTCCGGTGGCGGATCGCAGCCCGGTACACGTCATGCACGGACACCAGCTCACAGAGGCGTCTCCCAACGCGCTAACCCGCCCCACGCCGCTACATCCGGCAGCGCTTCCGGTGGTGAGCACGGCGCTGACGACGCCCGTGCCGTACCACCCGCAAAACCCAGGTCATCACCAACGTCATCACTTGCCGCCTGTGTCGGTGTGCGACCCGGCGCTAGGCAGCATGCTGACCACTCACTACCCGCTACACGGCCCCCTGCACGCCGCCCTGCCTGCCGTCTACACCGGCCTCTACTCCCTGCCCTACGCCCGCCCTGCTGACTACCTCTACGACCCCCGTCACGCAGGTTACGCTAAAGGTTAGTCGTGGTGCTTAATGTTACTTGTTGTTAAAGACTTTGTGTACCAATAAGGTATTGTTTTAGGACCGTATCAGTTTACAACTCCTCCAATTGGTGTTCTACTGTGTATTAAACGTTATCAGAAGTAGAGACGTAACCTGTCCCATATCGACGTCCCCACACGTCACTGTTTATCAATTGTATCTGTCACTGACATTTCTAAGTCTAAATGCAAAAGTATCATAAACACGTATCGTAAAACCTCGCTTCCATGCCGGAATGGCAGCGGAATGCTTTATATAGACAAACGGCATTCCAAGACCGAATAAGAAATTTGTAGGGATTGGTTTGGGGCAGGGTTAAAAAAAGCATTGATTTGGACCTCTTAAAAAGCCCGGGCTTTTAAGAGATATTTTGTGCATATAAATAGATAAATATATATATATATATATATATATATATATATATATATATATATATATATATATATATATTGACGCACCCTATATGCTTAGGTCTATGTTTCCGGTAACATGGTCTAAAAAGTTGAGGTCGGTAGATCGGATTTTTTTTTTTATTATTATTATTATTATTATTATTATTATTATTATTATTATTATTATTATTATTATTATTATTATTATTATTATTATTATTATTATTATTATTATTATTATTATTATTATTATTATTATTTTGTATCCAATGTCTCACATAGTCATAGATTGCTGTTTTTTCACTGATGATTGTTATAACCATTGATTTCTTGCTTGGGATATGCAAATTCATGGGGAAATGTGTGCATATATGTCAAATAACAATTTCGGAAGTGAATCTTTGAAAATTTTGAAGAAAAATATTCAAAAAATGTTCAAAAATTGGGAAAATTTTGAAAATATTTGAAAAAAACAAATCTGAGGTCGGCGGCCCCTTTGAGCTGAGCACGGTCGGGTGACCGGAAACAAACCTTTTTTTTTTTGCCTTAAAGACATGCGTGTGTCACACCACACAGAGAAAAGAAATGGAGTCATAGCATTGGGAATGGAGTCAAAATGGGGGTCAGCTGGGCAGGACTCTATATTGACTCTCCTTACCCAGGAGTCACACGTGATACCCAGCCTCCGCACTTCCCATGCCTTAGGACACCATCCTCGTTAGAAAAGGTACAGAACTAGGGTAGTTTTTCTTTGTGTCTGTATGTCCCATGTTTTCTTACAACAGGGGTCTTTTTTTCAAGCAACAATTTGTGAAAATTCAAAATGGGGGGTTATTTTCTGCTCTGAGTTTGCATATTTTCAAATAGAGAATAATTAGACTTCTTGTGTTGATGGTATTTCCCTCATGCAAGGATGATAAATGTGTGGATATAGTTGGGATATCTACTTTACAGTGCGGACAGTCTTTTGTAAAGAAAAATAAAAGGGTAGGGTTTGTAAAGATGTCAGCATTTTCTAAGAATAGGGGTACTTTCTAACCCCCCAAAATCTGTGTTTTTTCTCAAAATAGGGTGTCTTTTCCACTCCAAAATCCGTGGATAGGGGGCATATTTCTATTTATCTAATGAGGATGGTGTCAGTTTACATAGGGAGTGCAGGGGCCGGGAGGTGATAGACTCCCAATTGCTGAACCCCATGTTTGTACCATGGAGTCCTACTCCATTGATGCTCATAGAATGAGAGTCACAGCATGCTGGACTCCAGGAGGGGTAGTCACAGGGATGGCGGCTCAATGTGGAGTCTAACTCAGCCAACTCTGTATTGACTCCCTGCACTGTTTGACCTATTTACTATCACACAGAGAGAAGACATGCATGGAGTCAGACAAATAGAAAGAGGGTCAGTACAGAATTCAGAAGATCTTCCATCAGAGGGCCCCACAATACACTTTGTACAGTTTTGGTCATCATATTGTGTTTCATTTGGTAGAAATTATGGTATTTTTAGTCATCTGGGGAGGTTGGAATTAGGACATCATAAAACTAGCAATTGTTCACTCATGAACATGAAATATATAAGTGGTATGCTAAAATTTGCGAAATAGGTAAAGAAATCTGAAGTACAGCTAAAACACCATTTCTGTGGTTAGAATGTGAACTCAAAGTATGTTTCTTTGGTCATATCAAACAACCTGGATGACCAAGGTAAAGTAAGAAAAAAAAAGTATAACCACATAGCTACAGCATTGTATCATATCATCTATGCCCATGGTATACGGCACATGGCTATTGTATTATTGACCAATGGGAGGCATCCCTGGCATATACTGCGGAGTCGGGGGCTGAAGGTGTTAGTCATAGTGCCGTCGGGGTCTAATGGCGGCCCCCAGCTGATAATGGCTATGTGAGCTATATTTCTACCCTGGAATAGACATTGAAGTACCAACTAAATTACCCAGAAATTATAAATTGCTCCTTCAGTAAAAGATTCGATCTACCCTAACTCCATTCACAGCATAGTCAAATTAGAGAGTCAAACAACCTTGACTCTGTATTCCTAGGGAGTCAGTATATTGACTCCGTATTTTTGAAGAGTCAAAAAGGAGATCTAAAGGGGGTCATCTGCGTGATAGAAGCTGACTCCCGTTTCGGAGTCACTGTGACTCCATTTCTTCTCTCTGTGCAGGTAAATTATGCCCAATATCATAACAGTATAACCAATCCAAACTGCCCTGAAACTACCATATAATTTGAGACTATAAGTATCATTTTCAAGTTACATGTATATGGTCCAAAGATAGGGTTAGGGCCAATCTTCTCCCGGGAATCTTCTCTTTTCCTTTTCTTTTAGAATTTTCCTTTAAGCCATAGAGCTTCCCTGAAATCGACACATGATCGGCGCTGGCGACTTCTGAGTTGTGGATGACTAGATTGATTCAAAATCAGATATACAGCCCGAAATAATTTGTAACATGTATATAGGCCATGCATTAAGGTCTGTTTCTGTCCCTTTACTAGCTGATTTGATGGAGAGTGCCATCATGTGGTGACCTACTATAGTGGTGACCTTGTTGAAACCTTTTGAAACCTTAACCTTTTCCTGTTTGGCTACGGTATATAGGGCCGGGTAGCCAATTGCAGTTTTTGGGCTTACCGGGGTAATAGAGGGTCATCGGCCTTGGAAAAAGACAATGGAGGATCTTTTTCTTTATATTTACATAGGCGGATTAATCCTGAAGAATTCTTTGATTGGCCTTCAAAAGTAGATCGGAGTCCGAATTTAATGCCTCACTATCAGTTTCTGCATCGATACCAGTTTCCGGTCACCCACCGCCCTCAGTTAAAGACGGCCGACCTCAGATTTTTTTGGAGATTTTTTGAAAATTTTCCAAGATTCTTTTCTAAAATTGTCATTTGATATACATGTTCTCACATATTTTCCAATCATTTTCACATATCCCCTGCAGAATATGAACATTTATAACACCTACCAGTGAAAATCCAGCAAAAATGGACAACATGGGACCTTGGACACATAAAAAAAATCCGACCTACCGACCTCAACTTTTTGGACCATGTTACCGGAAACACAACTTTTTTTTTTTTTTTTTTTTTTTTTTTGGGGGGGGGGGGCTAGTGTATATAGACTACTACAGTATACTTCAAAACGTTTAATATTAAATAAATTGGATATACGTCAGACATGGTCGATTACAACCTCAACTTACAAATATATATATTTTTCCGGGTATATTTTACACGATTTCAAAGCTCGGCCTGCATGAAGTGTTCATAGAAAGAGTGGCGGGTTTATAGACGGTGGGCGCGCACACCTTCTTTGTGGTCTGGAGTGAATAGTTTATTCCGGACCCCAAATCATTCCCAAAAATGGGGGTGAGGTGGGCCGCGTCCCCTCGGTTTTGGTCGAGCCCCTCCCTTTCCAAATTCATGGACCACCAATGCACATATAACGTAAATGAAGGCGCAAAATGGATGGGGGAGTTCGGGACCCATGTATTGTATATCGGAAAAATTCAAATTCTTAAAACATCTCATATAATGAACTGTGATATAAAAAAGACCCCGTTAATCCCCACCTTCCTGCAGTCCGCGTCATCAGGATCCGGACTCAGGCACATTCAGTTTTATCAGGGGCGTAGGAAAAGGCGCTGAATATATATAGGGGGTCATCCAAAATCTGCCAAGACGCCATATAAAAATGCCCACATCCCAGATTTGCTTCCTACCTTTCTGACCCCGGGGGGGCACTCATTGATATATGTGTAGAGGTCGGTGGAAAATGTCCTGGAGAAACCAGGAGTCGAACCCGGGACCCTCCAACCTGCAGGCGGGAGCTCTACCGCTGAGCTACTTCCCCGTCTGACATTCTCCACCTTCCATCAACACCTGGATAGGTATGACACACATAGGGGCAGCTACCACCAGGGGCCAGGTGGCTAGGCTGGTACACCCGGAAAGGGGCAGCTGGCTTTGTATGGCAGAGCTGGCCCCTATATATTGATACCATGTGCGTACACAAACTGGCGGGAAAGGGGGTACATTTTGGTCCCCAGGAGCGGACCCGCCCGGACCCGTTAAAAGGGGTCCTTTTGGGCCTTGATTGGGTCAGAAGGGGCACATTTTTAAAGAGCTTTTGAATGGTGAAAGAATTTTTTTTAAAATATTCCAACTAGAACCAAAGTTAGGATTAAATTAATGTCAAGAGGTGGTTTCTTTCATCAGAAAAATTAAGGGATACCTTAATATCTATGCTTTCATCAAATTCTCGACTTTTTTTGAAGCAGATTCTAATATTCTGGCAGGGAAAGGGGTCCATTTTCCAAGGATATAATCAATTTTTGGGCGGGGAAAGGGGTACCTTTTCCAGAATAATATCAGAATATGGACGGGAAATGGGTACATTTTATGAAAACATTCCACTGAAAGTGTGCCCAAATTTAGAGTTTGTCTTCTTGCACTCTAAAAGAGGGGAAAGGGGCATTTTTCAAGCTAATTCCCGTCAAAAGGGGTATATTTTATATACAAAATATATAGGGAGTGCCCCCCCCGGGCTCTCTGACTACATATGTATCTGTCCATATTGAACCTAGACAACTGGGCAAGTCAATACGTGGGGAACACATCACCATTACTGAAAGCCTGTGGTCAACTTCTCCGGCGACCTAGTTTGGTGGGCAAACTAAGCCTTCTCCCCTAGGTTACCATTTTGACCAAAAATCGCCGTATTCATACGCCGCTGGTGTTGGACCTACTTTGACCTCAATACTGGGTGCTTGTGGGAACCAGCATTTGCTGGTATCCATCTGCCAGGTTGAGTCACCAGGAACCAGCTAAGAAAAATAGTACCTCCCAGCATGCCTGTTTACCAGTGACGTAATCGGTAGACTACGAACTGGGGCCAGTGTGGCCCGTGGTCTCTTGCGCCGATTGCGCCATCTGGCGCCGTGTGCACAGAGCTGTGAGCACCATTAGGCGCTGTAACGGGCAGCCCCGTTATCACAGCACCAACCACTTAGTGTTAATATGGCCCGTAATAAGGATCATTAATTACCCGCCATGGCACCCACCAGCCACTTTGTGTGCTGCTCCCTCATTCAGGTGCTCCCTGCAAGGTGCAGGCGGGGACTTTGTGCTACTGTTCGCCTGACCTCATCTCTGCCAGGCAACTTGTGATACTCCGGAAGCAATATTTAAATTGGGTATATGCACATATTTTGCATGGACCCTCTACTCTCTCTCTCTCTCTCTCTCTCTCTCTCTCTCTCTCTCTCTCTCTCTCTCTCTCTCTCTCTCTCTCTCTTAGGCTTCCCTAGGGTCTACATCTCTTTCCTATCCCCTCGGATGTGTGTACACTGTAAAAAAATAAGATTTAATAGATATGGTATCTATAGAATTTGATCTTTGTAGATCATCTCAATTATTTTACTATAGCTATAGTAGGTGGACAGAGCATCATACTCTCAAGGAGAATCATCACATTCATTATCCATAATAGGGAAAAACCCTGTGAATTGAGATTACAACAGAATGGATGAATGAAGATAGCTTTATCTATTCTTGGACTACATAGTCATGGTGTCTATGGAGAAATTGCCTATTGATCCAAACAATATAGGATCTAGATGACCAATCCAAAATGTTTGATCATATCATTGATGTTCTTTCCCCGTTAATGATTTACAAAGGATTTTTAACATATTTTTGATGAGAAGACAGTACAACTCCTTTCAGAAACTTTGTTCAAGCACAGAGCAGCCACCTAGTGAGTCGTTCATACCAGAGATATAAAGGTACACTATCTATATGTTATCTTTATGTCTCTGTTATACCTAAACACCTAAACATATACAAGTTGATATCCTAAACACCTAAGCTTCAGACTGTTTCAATGCTAAACATTTAAACATCTTTAACATAGGTGTTTAGGCATTTACGATAAAAGTGTTTAAATCCTAAATAGATAGCCAAGATTACACCTAGCTATCCAATATGTTTAGACTTTAAACATATTTAGAGCTAAACATGTTTAAAACCTAAGCTCCTTTTTTACAGTGTAGTGCATATATGCGCAGCAACCGACACATTTCTCTGTGAAATTGTTTAATGTAGTTCTCGCCATTAATATGCCTTAGCTGTTGAAATGGCGTTAAACACTCACTCACTCAAGGGAAAAATTTGTAGACAATAATCTCTTTCAAACGAGTAGACACCTAGAGGCCTATTGAGCCCGGTGGTAGTTTATTATATCGTTGTAGGGTATTTTCATCTGAATGAGATACATTGCATAAGGCAAAATAGGCTTATTGGTACTTGACAAGAGCCTCTATATATATATTATAAGTGAATATCTTAATAAATCAAAATACACGACACAAAGGACAGTATATACAGTATCCCCATGACATCAAATTACAAAGTCAAAGCGTGTACAAAGACAATCTCCACTGTAAGTAACCACCCACTTCCTGTGCGCCTGCGCGTTCGTGCCAGATCAGGCGCCATCTTTGTGCGTCAGTCGCGGCACGCTATGACGTGAGGAGGCGCTGACGTGACGTACAACACTCACACTCACTTCCGACGCCCCTCCGGGCTACTGCACCTTTTGGCGGGAGAGTGCGCTGGAGGTCAGGTAATGTTGCCTAATTTGGGTGTCATTTTATTAAAACCAATCGGCCGGCAGGTATTAGGGCACGGCATTAGACACGTCGTAAAGTCTCTCAGTCAGTTTGTGGTGCGCGCCGAGGCAGGGAATCGCCTCGGGGTAATAATTATAAGCAGGCTCTTTGGCCGATGTACCTGCAACCTGCGGCACACTTGACGTCTCATTATGGCAGTTTGTGACTGAATACACCCACCAGATTACCTGACAGCCCCCGCACACGACACAGGCACACAAATTACTGACGCCCTGCTTTAGACCCCCGGGCGATTTCATATATCTCAGGTTTTACTAACATACTAGAGAGAAAGACAGAGCATATCTTTATGTTTGCTAGTTTGGCATCCATCAATCTGGGTCAGGGGTCTCTGCCCCGCCATGCATAATTAATCATTATGCAATATAATGACTGACACATCTCCATTTACATGTATTGCCATAGATGTGATTATGTAGACGCGCGTGTAAAGCCTTACACTCTGTAGAGGCTCTTTCTTTTTAACATAGATGTGGAAAGCACGGGCGTGTTCTGGTTACCAGGTTGACTCTATGTAGGTGTTATTGAACAAGTAACCAATGGATAACTCATGACGCGTGTGGGTTAGTGAAGGATAATGACACGAGGCCATAGGCCGAGTGTTATTAGCCTTCGCTAACCCACACAAGTCATGAGTTATCCATTGACTACTTATTTTATACCACGAAACCAATAAATAATCAATATTATACCAATAAATTCAAGTTGAAAACAAAAATTATTCCCCCTCCCCGGGACTCGATGCCAGCCATTGTGTGTACACGATCGGTACATACACCTCGGTGCCCGGCAGCGGACAGCGACAGTGCCCGTCTCGGCTCGGACAGGCAGCGGCACACGGCTAAAGATTTCAATGCGTCTCGCTGTTATGTTTGTGTATAATACACCTCCTCGCCCAGCAGCGGACAGCGACAGTGGCACACGGCGAAAAAAGATTTCAATGCGTCTCGCTGTTATGTTTGTGTAGAATACACCTCGTCGCCCGGCAGCGGACAGCGACAGCGCACACGGCGAAAAAAGATGCGTCCGGGCCGGGATTTGAACCGCGGACCTCTCACGGCTGAGCGCAACGTGCTAACCGCTAGACCACCGCGTCTCCTCCTTCTGCGCCCGGCAGCGGACAGCGACAGCGCACACAGCAAAAAAAGACGCGTCTCGCTGTTATGTTTGTGTATAATACACCTCGTCGCCCGGCAGCGGACAGCGACAGCGCACTCGGCTTTGTATCATATCCAGACTTGGTTCGAACCGAGCATTTCTCGTCAGTCCTTGTGGCGCAGTGCATAAGGAGTTGGATTTGGGATGTGAGACTGCAGGTTCGATCCCTACCCTGGCCTGGAAAATTTCGTGGGTTTTAACATGTAACATATGACATGGGAGGACATGAGAGGCGTGCGGTTATCCTGGATAACCACACGCCTTACATGGATAACCGCACGCCTTACATTGATAACCGCATGCCTTACAAAATTGATGCTAAAGTATACAGGGTGTGCAATATCGACAGATATGTGTATGGGAATAGCCACGAAAAAGCACTGTGTAAGCCAGAAATCGTGGTATAACCTAGTCTAGTCCCGCCCCACGCTACTCAGGCGGCACAGGCTTGCTACTAGTTTTGGTAAATGGTTATGTTACAAGACTAGGTGTTATCCATATAGAAGGGTGAGACAGTAAAGGAGCGGTGCTGCCATCTTCCAGCTCTATTTGCTATGTATAGACCTTGATTATGGAGGTGATGGGTGACTTTGGCAAAGTCACCCCTCACCTCCGTAATCAAGGTCTACTCTATGGGAAATAAAGCTGGCAGATGACAGCACCACTCCTTTACTGTCTCAGCTTTCTATATGGATAACACATACATAGAGTCAACCTGGTGACCAGAACACGCCTGTGGTGGAAAGAGTGGCTTTAAGCTAATAGATGATGCATATCGGGGCCCTAGGGCTGTATATGCTGTATATACCTGAGCCGCGGAGCGGCGAGGGTATATACAGCATATACAGCCCATGGGGCCCCGATATGCATCACCTAATAGGTTTATACCACCATTTCCTCCATTTTGTATCAATTTCTTACCTGAAATCCAAAGAATATAGCCAGGCGAAGACATTTTGTAAGTGCTAGCGACACGGCCCGTGGCCGCCCTGCGCGAAGCCATTGTTTTTGTTCTTGCCGGGAGAGGTACCGCCGTGTTCACACTCACTTTTCGTATGGAATCCAGCCATGACATGTTATAATATTAAAATCCCAAGAAGTATTTGATCCATAGACGAGGAATGCGTGCTAATTTTCTCCATTTTCTTCAATATAAATAAGAATCCATTGATTTTCCCAAAGTACGCGAGTCGCGGTCCGGCCATTCCCACCCGCCTCCTTGTCCGGCGAAAGTGTGTCAGTGGCCCGGATGTAGATATAGGTCAACTGCTCGTTGTACAAGAAAGACGCCGAAAATTTCGGACCCGTTTGGAAAATCAATGGATTCTTATTTATATCGAAGAAAATGGAGAAAATTAGCATGCATTCCTCGTCTATGGATCGAATACTTCTTGGGATTTTAATATTATAACATGTGATGGTTGGATTCCATACGAAAACTGACTGGAAACATAGCAGGTTAGAACTTATTTACCTTCGCATTGGATTTCATCACCGTTCAGTGTGGCGCTATGGCTAAGGCCTTCGCCTACCACCACTGCGGCTGGGGTTCAATCCTCATACGAGTTGGGACGATTTTTCACATTGAAACAATGGCGAGGCTAAATTTCTATGTCCGCCAGCGTCTCCAAAAATATTCTAAGTCCAACTTGACACCGAAAAAGTATATACCAAAAATTTCAAAAATGCACATGGGTGGTATATGCAGAATAATGCACGGCTAAACTGCATATAAACCCACCGGAAGTGCCGAAATTGTGGTATAATCACATATATGTTGCAACCATCCAGGTGCTAGGTGTGGCGTTGCTAAAGCTGGCCATGGTCCAGGGGCGTAGGAAAAGGGGGGCCAGGGGGGCCTGCCCCCCCCAATAATGAAGAGGTTCCCTATATAAGCCTTTATAAAAATATAGCGGCCCCCCAACCGAGACCCCTGCCCCCCCCCCAATAAAAATTTGCTTCCTACGCCCCTGATGGTTAGGGTGATAACCTGTACTCGTGGTGTTTATTGATACTCACCTCACTGATAAGGCCGTTACACACCTGTAACCTTAACCCTCAACCAAACTCCACTTTGATGTGAACGCTGTAGCCGTTTTGACAAATATTGATGTCTCCACCAGAACACACACTAGCTGAGGCATATCACTTTGTATAACGCTAATAATGATAGCGACCTGCTTGGAGGAGGCCGTTGCGAAAAGATTTGGGTATTGGTTCTGTCGGAAGTGCTATTCCCAAAATGGAACTCACTCACCTCAGGGAATTAATTCCCTCGTGTGTTGCGAAAAGGGAACTGGTCAGAGGAGTGGTATAGGGGTGGTCAAGTGTTGCGGTGTAATTCTCAAGTAGACTGTAGGAACCAATTGGAAGATCAAATAGCTAGAGACTACAGTGAGAATCTCCTTCCAATTCTTTTCGCAACAGCCTCCTGGGCCCTCTCGACGGTAATGATGCAGGGTCGTAAAGGTATTTGAAGTTTGGCTGAATTAAAGGCCCGTATAAATCAACTCATTTTTACATGATAAGCACGACATGAATACAGGCACTGAACTCAATCCACGGAAGAGAAAACATGCATGGTTAAAAGATCGTTGGCCAGTAGATCCGATTTGTCCGTTCTTTTCTTTTGTTTTCTATATTTCTTTTGCATAGGAATAGAGAGACAGACATGTTATTATACGAAAAAAGATCATCTGATAAAAGAATGTGAGGCTTTAAGAAAGGCACAAAAAATGTATCTTTTTTGGGATGGGGTGATAAAAGAATGTGAGGCTTTAAGAAATAAGAAAGAGATATGAAAGATGTTTATATTATTATTATTATTATTATTATTATTATTATTATTATTATTATTATTATTATTATTATTATTATTATTATTATTATTATTATTATTATTATTATTATTATTATTTTTTTTTTTTTTTTTTGGGGGGGGGGGGTTGATACCTTGATAATGTGGTCTGTTACTCAAATAAAACAGTAGCCAACATACTTTCACTGTATTTACAAGTTATGATAACACCAACAATCTACTACTTCCCTTTATCCTATTGTGTTAATCCCCTTGGGGGCACAGTATCTGGATCTGCTGTCAGAGGTATTTTAATTGTGATATGCCTAAGACTCCTGGCTCCAGTACGCAGTCAGCATAAGCCGTCTATCTGCTGCGCCGGCTGCAGATATGGCGCCAGGTACATACATCATCCTCAGGGGCTTATGTCGGCTGCCACACTATCACTGCAGGATAGTAGCCCTGGGCGATTTGTCAGCCTATTAAGGCGTCGTAGATAACAGTGTATGGAGCGGTGGGTAAGTTTGGACCTGATTGACGACAGTATGATGATGTATCTTGGTGGCTTATGATATGGTGATTTATGTAGACACTACTGCAGGTAATCAGGTAATCCCTGTCAGTGGTGAAGCTGGATCCCTGTCACCCGCTACATGCTAACCTGGTTATCTACTATATACATTGGACATGTGTTGTGTATGTCAAAAAGTTATGATAAAATGTATACATATCGAACTTGGACATCACCTATAATTAGCTTTGATATAGTAGAAAGTCCATGGATGGAGGTATCATGCACTCTAAACAAATGTGTTTAAACTAAAACACATTTTACCTAAACACTTTTCCTAAAACACTTTTACGCTTTTCCTGCAAAAGTGTTCAGGTTTATAAAAGTGTTTTAATATGTGGTTCCAAACCAGCTTACTAGGTAGCAGGGGCCATTCATATGGACACAAATGTCTGGATTAAGTATAAATGATAATAATACACAACATCTTGATAGAAAATAACATTGACACTTTATCTTAGAATCAATTTTTAAAAGAAATCTCTAAAAATTACCTTCTTGTTACCTTGATTCCAATGTAACCCATGATGAATACCCATTTTGTAGCATTCAAGATTAATACATACATCTTGGTCCTAAACTGACTGATTAACTCTGTGCATTAAAGTATTTGAACTCTTCTTGACTATAGGCCTTAGCCGGATTAGCACAGAATCAATGTTGATCACTGGATGATCAACATTCATCAACATGCTATCAACATTGATTAGATACTCTACCTGCAGAGAGACAACAATATGCAGTAGGAAGGACTCACTAATCCTAAGACTGGGACCATGGGTTTATTAGGAAAATGAAATAATGGCAAGAATACTAATTTGACTGAAAGTCACTGTAAACAGTTTCTGAACCTAAACACTTTTCTCTGAATCATTTAAACACTTTTTTCAACTAAACACATTTCAATCAAACACCTTTTAAAAATTTTGGAAAATGTGTAAAGTGTTTTGCCCAAAAAAGTGTTTCACAAAGTGTTACAAGAAAGTGTTTTAGATATGGGTAAAGGTGTTTAAAAACTAAACACATTTTTTAGTGCTTGTACTTATAGGTCTGACTATAACGATGAATCTGGTTGTACTCTATATAGGATTATATATACCAGTAATCATATTCGTAGCATAAACTGCAATATATTAAAGCCCCGGATTATAGATTGTCCGTATCACAATTGGTGGAGATGGTTATGATGTAGGACCAAACAATTTGATTATCCGTCTTGACTCCCATGCGTAGGCACAGAATGTAACCCCGGTCCCCGCACTCAAACACCATACTAGACACCATCAGTGTTATGGATTTCCAGACTGACCCCCATTTCCGTGGATTTGAGGCTGAAAATACCCCCTTTTTTATGCTAAAACACAGATTTTTGGGCCCCAAAAATACCCCTTAATTTTAGAAAATGCAGACATTTTGACCAGACCCCCCCTTTCTTCAAAAAGCATGGATGTCTCAACTCTCAAAACTGGTCGTGTTTAAGGGGAAATAGAGATATTTTTAATCATCTGATTCCTTGTCTATATGTAAGGGCAAAACTATCCCCTTTTGGCCAATTTTCACGGAGTTTGCCTAACAAATAACCCCCTTTTTCTTGAAATTCAAAGACATTTCTAAAGAGCAAAAAACACCCCAATATCCATGTTTTTTGTAACTCTGATGGTGTCACACTTGGTCCAGACTGCGGGGACCGGGAATGTAACATGAAAAATATTCAACAAGTCAGTGAAAATCCATTGGCTAGCTGTCCCAGATGTCAGAGGCACAGGAGCTAAATCTTTATAAATCGGGGGGGGGGGGAGGGCAGGTTCACTATATTCTATATACTCGGTATGTGCTTATGGTATATAGAGGATCCTCCCTTCCCCTATATTTTCTGTTGTATTGTTTCTGATATACCGATATGTAATAGAGGGATTTACCTTTTCAACTATTATAGTTTCTCTACATCATCCATGGCCTTGAATAACATAGGGTCAATAATCGCTACTTCAGTCATATCATTCCAGTGTCATCACATGAGATCGCATCTAATCAGTGAACCTATATATATATATATATATATATATATATATATATATATATATATATATATATATATATATATATATATATAGAATGTACACTCTAAAAAATGTGTTTTGTTTTTAAACACTTTTACCTGTATTTAAAACACTTTCTTGTAACACTTTGTTGAACACTTATTTGGGCAAAACACAAAACACTTTTTCAAAAAGTGTTTAAAAATTCAAGTGTTTTGATTAAAATGTGTTTTAGATGAAAAAGTGTTTAAATGATTTTGAGAATAAAGTATTTAGGTTCAGAAAGTGTTTAAAATGAGCTTCAGGTAAATTTATGCCCTTACTATTATTTCATTTTCCTTATAAACCCACGGTCCCAGTTATAGGATTAGTCCTTCCTACTGCATATTGCTGTGTCTCTGCAGGTACAGAATATTGAATTTATGTTGATAGCAAGTTGATGACGGTTGATCATCCAGTTATTAACATTGATTCTGTGCTTACCAGGCTTGGCCTACAGCCAAGATGAGTTCAAACACACTGATGCACAGAGTTAGTCAGTGAGTGCTGCTGCTTGAATTTTATCTCACCTCGTGCCTTCCTTACGGCCGACACTCAAGGGTGAGAGGTCCCGCGGGTTGTATCCACACCGAAGTGAGATTACCCTTGTGGCATTGTGCCCGGATCCTAGTCTAATGGGGAGGGGGGATGATGGTGACCGCATCTATGGGAAGATAGAAAGCACGCCCCTACACTTTTACCGAGGCAATGGTTCTTTAACATCCGTCACTACATAGGCATAGTGAGAGATGGACAGGCCTGTTTTAAGTCATTTGTCTGCCATGACCGCCGAGAGACTTTCCAGCACAGCCTAGCCAGAGCAGGGAGGAACTCAACCGACACCTTACGGCGACGTTTGGAACCACCACTGTGCCCCGGCCGGGCTGGGAACCGAACCCACGACCTTACGGCCTGTGAGCGGACACGCTACCGACTGCGCCACGCCTCCCGGCATGAGTCAGTGAGTTTAGGACTGGGATGTATGTATTAATCCTGAATGTTACAAAATGGGTGTTTATCATGGGTTACATTGGAATCAAGGTATTGAGAAGGTAATTTCTAGATATTTCTTTTACAAATCCATTCTAAGATAAAGTGTCAATGTTACGTTCTATCAGGATGCTGTGTATCATCATCATTTATACTTAAATTCAGACATTTGTGTCCATATGAATGTTACAATAGTACCATCATAGGTGGCCCCTGCCGTCTGGTGAGTTGGATTGGAACCAAGTATTAAAACACTTTATAAACCTAAACACTTTTGCAGGAAAAGTGTAAAGTGTTTTAGAAAAAGTGTTTAGATGATGAAAATGTGTTTTACCAAAATGTGTTTTGGTAAAATGTGTTTTACTTAAAACACATTTTTTAGAGTGTACGTGATTTTGTCCACTGTAGCAAAGATAAATGCAAATAGATACGCAACATGATAACGATCCAACATCATGAAATCAGAAAAGTATTGAATTCCACTGGTGGCTGAAGTGTATGCCGTTTTTATCATGTTTACTTAATGATCATGAACACGTCTTGCACAAGCCCTGAATTGATCACACATGACTGAAATTCCAGAAGCCCTATTCAACTGAAAGAAAATGCTTGGGAAAAGATCAATCGATGAATAGAATAGAAAAGAGTCGTTATCTTTGACAAATATAACGAACATGGCGCACATTCTTTGTGCCCAGGATGTCTCCTGTATACAATGTACAAAACATGTAGCAAGCACATACATATTAACATGACAGGGCCAAAATGCTTTGCTAATCAACATTGACAACTATAGTTAATCAACGTCGACCAATTACTTATCAATGGTGGTTCAAAACTCAACTTCCTCATGATAGTGCGCCATGACTGAGAAACATTTATAGATTTCCTTTTGTGCAAAAAAGAGGAATTGGGTCTGAGTACAAGACAACAACGACGTCGACACACGGCGCACAGACTGTTGACGGAGGCTGAGGGAGAAGGTCGATGTGAGATCGGCGTCATCTTCACGGTCAACATGACCCGATACAAGACAATGAGAAGGATACAATTCAATCACCGCTCCTGACCGGATCTTCCCACACCCGACACCACCCGCTACCACTAGATCGATGCCACTTGGCGGCACACAGGTGTTAGATTCCGGCGTCCTGCCGGGCGTCTACCGCGCGTCCCACCCGTGCCGTCCAACAACAGCGCTTTTTACGCGCGCCATGTGTGGTTCTGGCTGCCCTGCACCAAACGCACATCGATTTGCTGCTGCCCCTATTGACTACCGCAAGAATGGCGCCCAGCTCACACTGCTGCTGCCCCACCACTAACACCGCTTTGTCTAAAGGGCTCATGACAACAAGGTGATTAGCAGCAATTCACCCAGAGAAGACACCCCCTTATTGTCAGTCTCCGAGTAGGAATGCCGTGGGTGGAACATATAAAATGTCCTTCAAGAGATATGAATGTTTAATTTTTAATATACGGGGAGGGGGAGGGGTTAAGGTCTTCTGGCTTGAACTTTAATGTTTGAGAAGGGCAAGTTATCCGTCGGCAGCCAATGGAAGGAAGGAAGGTTATGAGAGTCTGCAAGACGTTTTCGCGACACTCGCGTACCGTACATGTCTGTGTGTATGCCCTCGGAACATTTGTCGGCCTCGATCTGAAGCACGCGCATATCGGCACATGGCTATTGTATTATTGACCAATGGAAGGCATCCCTGGCATTTACTGCGGAGACGGGGGCTGAAGGTGTTAGTCATAGTGCTGTCGGGGTCTAATGGCGGCCCCCATCTGATAATGGCTATGTGAGCTATATATAGCAGCGATACCAGCGAAGGGCGCGTCCCATTCTATTAAAAATTCTCTCAATATCCCTCTCTTCTTATAGAATTTGAGGAAACAACAACCCTACGGATACTGTCCCTATTCATAGAAATAGAAAGGCTGAGATTTTAGCGGGAATTTAGCTTTGAAATACCCCCCCCCCCCAAAAAAAAAAAAAAAGCATAAAAAAATCGCATTTTCTTAGATTGGCCACGTGGTCCACATTTGGCCACATGGTCCAGAAATTTGGCCACATCGTCCAAGGTTTGGCCACATCGTCCATTGTCTACATAGTCTTTTGGCCACATCGTCCATCCACCCCTGCGATTACTGGAGATGGGAACAGCCTGGGAAGTACGCGGCTACTCTGTACTACTACGGGTATTCGTTCCTATACCTCACTAGAACGCTTAGGCCAACCGCAGATTCTCAGCGTAGTACGCGGCGGTCAGCATCCGCTCTTGTCGCCCAGTGCTCGCCGCACGGCGCCACCGTGGTCTGGCGATGTGTATCAGAGAGCGGCGTGGTACGTTACCTGACACCATCTGCAGACGTAGGGCCCGCACACCTTACACCTCAGCCTGCCTCCTGTAACCTCCGGGTGTAACCTGCACCCCCACCCCATACATTGCCTCATCTCCGTACAGCAAGCGCTAACAAACCTGGTAAAAAACACGCCTCTCTATCTGTGTGTGTCAACAGGGGTCCTCTTGGTGGCACGGTGTGACGGGCGCGTTATTAAACATGGCGGGACTGATTTACCGCCTTCCTCCGATTACCTGAGATACACATCTACATTACCTGTATGTACACCATGGCCACACCTCTCACCTCCCTCCTATACATAGCAATACACCTACATTACCTGTATATACACCATGGCCACACCTCTCACCTCCCTCCTATACATAGCAATACACCTACATTACCTGTATGTACACCATGGCCACACCTCTCACCTCCCTCCTACATAGCAATACACCTACATTACCTATATGTACACCACGGCCACACCTCTCACCTCCCTCCTACATAGCAATACACCTACATTACCTGTATGTACACCACGGCCACACCTCTCACCTCCCTCCTACATAGCAATACACCTACATTACCTGTATGTACACCACGGCCACACCTCTCACCTCCCTCCTACATAGCAATACACCTACATTACCTGTATGTACACCACGGCCACACCTCTCACCTCCCTCCTACATAGCAATACACCTACAGTACCTGTATGTACACCACGGCCACACCTCTCACCTCCCTCCTATACATAGCAATACACCTACATTACCTGTATGTACACCACGGCCACACCTCTCACCTCCCTCCTACATAGCAATACACCTACATTACTATTTGAAAACTACACACGAGTTATTCATCCACACATCACTAACTTCCATCAGATACACTCTAAATACTGGGGTGGGATTTTAACTATTAGGCCTACCGGCATTATAAGGCTTGATAAGGCCTGACCTTAGTAGCATTTTGTTATGCTCGTAATGTAAACTCGCTATCGGTGTCGTTGATGCAAGATCACGATGGCCACCCGAGTTCCGGAGAAGCAGGACTTTCTGATATTTCAGTTTCAAGGGCAATCGTCGTCTGTGTGTGATAAGTAATATAATCCTCTATTATCGCCCATTGGCGGCGCCCTGCCGGAAGTGGAGGGGCAAAGTGGAGTTATCATTCCCAATGCAGATATGATTTCCATGCTTTGTGTGAGTAGTAGGTTTCGGTCGCCATATCCTGTCTCCAAGGATACCAAGCATGACATCACAAGTACCACATCCGTATATCAAAATACACCAACTTGTGTACATAGGCCCTATCCAATACTTGTATTTCGGGTCGTCGTGATTATCCAATGGAGTGATATAACCGAGCACTCGCATTAGACGCAACCGTGATTTATACTCCCAACAGTTATTTAATTTCAGCGAGAAGAATTAAGCTCAGAGGCGTAGGAAGCAAATCTTCATGGGGGGGGGGGCAGCAGGGGCCCCATCACAACCACCTTGAATTGTCAGCTTAAGCGGATGATGCCTATACATACATAGATAGAGTTTATATAGAAACGTTATTTTTTGGGGAATTTTAGATATGACTTGAGGGTCAGGCCCCCATTATTCCTATCCCATTACCATATTAATCTAATTTGAGATGCAAAGTTTCAGCAGCTTATCCAATTTATTATGAATTCTTGGCAAACTTTGGGGGGGGGGGAGACATACTCAGGCCCCCC